>CM053027.1:187087281-187687281 GCA_028564925.1 Lithobates sylvaticus | reverse complement strand
TTTTTCCCACAAACCCCATTTCTTTTGGTGGTATTTGATCATCTCTGTGTTTTTTATTTTTTGCGCTATAAACAAGAAAAGAGCGACAATTTTGAAAAAAAAACTATATTTTTTACTTTTTGCTATAATAAATATCCCCAAAAAATATATAAAAATATATTTTTTCCTCAGTTTAGGTTGATATATATTCTTCTACATATTTTTGGTATAAAAAAAAAAAAAAACGCAATAAGCGTATATTGATTGGTTTGCGCAAAAGTTATAGCGTCTACAAAATAGGGGGATAGATTTATGGCATTTTTATTATAAATTTTTTACTAGTAATGGCGGCGATCTGTGATTTTTATCAGGACTGCGACATTATGGTGGACACATCGGACACTTTTGACACTATTTTGGGACCATTGTCATTTATACAGCGATCAGTGCTATAAATAGCCAATGATTACTGTATAAGTGACACTGGCAGGGAAGGGGTTAAACACTAGGGGGCGATCAAGGGGTTAAGTGTGTCCTAGGAAGTGATTCTAACTGTGGCGGGGGATGGGCTACCACTGATATGACAGCGATTACTGCTCCCGATGACAGGGAGCAGTAGATCCTTGTCATGTCACTAGGCAGAACAAGGAAATGCCTTGTTTACATAGGCATCTCCCCATTCTGCCTCTCCGTCTCACGATCGCAGGCCGCCGGTGAACATCGAGTTTGCGGGACGCGTGCGCCCGCAAGGCAGCAAATTCAAAGGGACGTACAGGTACGCCCATTTGCCTGTACGAGCCATTCAGCCAACGTATATGTGTGTGCGGCGAAATGGAATACTGAATTGTTCATGTGTATCTATTTAACTGCTTCCCGACCGGTGCACACACATATACGTCGTCAGAATGGCACAGACAGGCATATGGGCGTACAGGTACGTCCCTTTGAATATGCCGCCGTCGCATCGCACGAGCGCCGCCCAGGACCACCGTGAGTCCGGTCGCGGGTCCCGTGGACTCGATCGCCACAGAGATACTCGCGATCGTCTCACGGGGAGGGACAAACGGGGAGATGCGGAAGTAAACAGCATCTCCCCGTTCTGCCTAGCAACGAGTGACACTGATCTCTGCTTCCTGTGATTGGAGCAGAGATCAGTGATCAGTAACACACTGCCACGCCCCCCACAGTTAGTAACATGCCCCTAGGACACACTTAACCCCTACACTGCCACCCCCTGGTTAACCCCTTCACTGCCAGTGTCATTTACACAGGAATCAGTGCATTTGTATAGCACTGATTGCTGTATAAATGACAATGGTCCCAAAATGTGTCAAAAATGACCGATGTGTCCGCCATAATGTTGCAGTCACAATAAAAATCGCTGATCGCCGCCATTACTAGTAAAAAAAAAATATTAATAAAAATGCTTTAAAACTATCCCCTATTTTGTAAACGCTATAACTTTTGCGCAAACCAATCAATAATCGCTTATTGCGATTTTTTTGGGCAAAAATATGTAGAAGAATATGTATCGGCCTAAACTGAGGAAAAAAAATAGTTTTATATATTTTTGGGGGATATTTATTATAGCAAAAAGTAAAAAAATTATGATTTTTTTTCTAAATTGTCGCTCTTTTTTTGTTTAAAGCGCAAAAAATAAAAACCGCAGAGGTGATCAAATACCACCAAAAGAAAGCTCTATTTGTGGGAAAAAAAGGACGTCAATTTTGTTTGGGAGCCACGTTGCACGACCGTGCAATTGTCAGTTATAGCGACGCAGGGCCGAATCGCAAAAAGTGCTCTGGTCTTAAGCCAGCAAAATGGTCTGGTTTGAAAGTGGTTAATAATGTCTACAGGAGTGATAAAGTTTACAACTACTTTAACTACTTTGTAATACTGAAGGGAAAACTTTTTTTTCATTTTTGATAAGGGAGGCTTGTAACCTTTGGTTCCTGATATGCGACTGTGCCCAGACCCAGCTCTTACAGCCTCATAGCGATATTTTTGCAATGTGAGATTAAGACTCTGCTGTGACGAATGCGGATATCAGATTCCTGCCCTCCTCACTAACTCCTCACTAAAGGACTGGCCAATCTCACTTATGTAACAATGCCACTCTCAGCTGCACCCTGCACAAAGATTTAACAGCTTGGGGGACCAAGGGGGAGATTAGTATGCAGAATAAAAGATGATAAAAACATAATAAAATAATAAAAACACTCATTAGAGATTTGAATGGTGAAAAGTCAACAATATGTATATAGATACATATAGACCATGTACATATACACATGTATACACACATATATATGCTTCAAAATAAATATAAATATGGCAGGTTTCAGATGTATACTTTACCTAGGAGGGATAAGGGGTGCCTGTGGTTCCCCCATATGGTCTGACATAGGGGTGTGAGGAAAGTAAATATGTCTATATTCCTGGCTGTGCTATTGTTATTTTAGAAGTTATGGAATATACTGGGATGATGGATTCTACCGAGAGATAGATATGTGTATTGTACAGATTCCAACTGAGGTATTTATAACCAATGTCTGGTAAAGGAGAAGTGCAGCCTACCAGTCTCCAACTGGGAGCCATGAAGTCTTCCCATACACTCATTATAAGTGCTGTGCTCACCTGAGCACACACCCTGCTGGCAATTTACAAAATCTGGACACAGGGTTGGAGATTCCGTCCCACCCAAGACACTCTGGAATCTCCAAACTACAGAGCCCCATGACCAAATACCAAAACCTGGAGAAAGCTGCAAAAGCAGTTCTCTCCCGTCCACATTTATGCTCTGTAGCCTTGCACCAAGCAAATGTGCATACCCTGTGTCCCCCAAACCGTCAATTCCACCTAGACAGCATCTCCTACTGTCACAGTACATAGATACATATAGACCATGTACATATACACATGTATACACACATATATATGCTTCAAAATAAATATAAATATGGCAGGTTTCAGATGTATACTTTACCTAGGAGGGATAAGGGGTGCCTGTGGTTCCCCCATATGGTCTGACATAGGGGTGTCTTGACTTAAAATGCTACAAATTAACTGAGGAAAGTAAATATGTCTATATTCCTGGCTGTGCTATTGTTATTTTAGAAGTTATGGAATATACTTTGATGATGGATTCTACCGAGAGATAGATATGTGTATTGTACAGATTCCAACTGATCTCATTCGGCTGGGCTTCACCTATGGGCCACAGGAGTGCAATTCGTTTTGCACTCTTGTGATCCTTTTTCAGCAGAGAGCGGTCTGAAGTCCGCTCTCTGCTGACGTCACACAGGTCAGTCCAGGCACCATGTCATCCCAACTCTGGAAGTCTGGATCCACCAGGTACCTGGACTGATGGCTGTCTCAGGCTCTCAGTGAACCACTGATATGCTGAGATGGGCGCTTCCTGCCCCTCCACAGCTCAGTGCTCCAGTGAGCATGGAGGAGCAGAGCAGGAGAGTGTCAGAAACCATGAATCAGACTGAGACAGAAGTACAGTTAAATCACACTTGTTTAATAACAATAAAAAAAAGGTAAACAGAGTAAACGTAGTCAAAACATAGCTAGAGTTCAGGAACGGATAGTCAGACAAGCCAAAACATCAGGGAGACAGAGATGAGCGTAGTAGAACAGCAAGCAGGATCTGAAGCCAGAAGGAATGTCAGCCAAGCAAGTCTTTAACAGGAACACAGGAGAGCGCCTCTAGAGATGTGACCAAGGAAAAGGCAGAGATCAGCTGGACTGGACAGCTTAAGTAGGCAGGACTGATGAGTAGGATATCATCAACAGGTGAGTCACTGTGGAGAGATAGGAGCTGGCAATTAGCTGAGAGCTGAGCGGCCATCTTTGAGAAGGAAGGTCTGAACCCAGCGCCGACAGAGAACTGCTGATTGACAGTTAGCAGCTCTCTGCTCAGGGAGCTGAGAGAACAGAGCCATCGGAGGTTCTCAGTGCAGAGATGCTGGGGGACAGATGCAGCTGGTAGTTGTTTGAGATATTTAAAAATGAATCTTTGCACAGTCCATTACAATTTGTCGGACCGATGCTGCATCCACCTAGATAAGTATAATGGGGGGGGGAACCCAAACCCATACTTCTCCTTTAACTCTCTTCTCCCTCAAGCAGGGAAGCTCTGCAGTTTTATGGGCCCTGAGATGTGTATTGAGAGATTGATAAGAGATGTCTGCCATGCCACTCAGGGTTGTGGATTGTATGAGGGGGAGAGAGGAAATAGTCACTGTGCTGATGCCCTTCACATGACAACATGGCTGAGATGAGCTGAGACATGAACAAAATGGCTGCTACACACACAGCTATTTATGTGCCCAGTACACACGACCATTAAACTGCTGCCTCTGACTGCTAGTTTTAAGAAATTTGAAGTGAGATTTGGTGTCAGTACTGTGCTGCTTATTGTTGTTCTTGATAAAGACTCTGACATGGGGAAGTAAAGTCCTGCCTCTACTAAGATGGTCACCTCAACACAGAGTCACAGTGAACAAGGCATGGTAAATCAGCAACGGGGAAATGTCAGCTACAGTGAGACCTCGTGCAATACTGGTGACTCTTCCATTGCTTTGTGTTTGCCTTTTTCACCCCACCTTAAAAGTTCAGTTCCTCTTTAAAGTTTAATTTGGTTCCATCTTTTCCCTGCACCTTCTGTGTAGTATCTAAAGGAATACAAAAGTGACTTTGCCTAAAGCCTTTATTCAGATCTTGCCTTTGAGTTTCCTACAATTAGAAAAATAACATCTGGTCCCTACGGCATATTACAAATCCAGATTTTACAACACGTTGTCAGAATGCTATGTGAAAGCATGTATATGGACTGTGTTGGCTGCAAAAATATTTGTAATTCTTGTTGGTCACTTATGTAGTGCACACGTTCCAGCCACATAGCTGAGTTAGGAGTGTAATGCATTAATTCACTTCAGATTTCTGTGCTGCCTGCTTAATCATTAGACCGTGAAAATACATAATCGCGTTGCTGAGGTCCTTTTTGTGCTCTTGCATTTTGGTAATCTACTTAGATATGCCCCTCTTCAGCTCTTAGTGCCTGAAATGTGTGTAGCCAGGTGCTGGACTACAGAAACAGTCAGTTTTACTTTCACTTTCTACTGTTATGCTGGATGTCTTGTTGCACTATCCCCTGCAGTCAGAAGAAGGAGAGCAATAGCCAGGAAAGCCTATGTACTTCAATGCAGTACGCTAAGGATTATGTGAATTGAAGACTGACAGCAGCCATAGAATGGGACTCATGGACCCTGTACACTTCAATTCCCAGAAAACACCAAAGCAATGGGGCATACCTCCCAACCGTCCCTGAATGGATGGGATTGTCCCGCAAACTGAAGGCTTTCCTGCGGTCCCGCAGATGCAGGCGGAATCCTGCATGCTGGTTTTCTCACTGTGTGTGAAAACCTTCTTTGATTGGACCTCCTGGCTAATTTTCATTGTGGTGATTGACTGCAGCTCATAGCAAACATCCTCTACTGGCCACTCACTCTGTGCTGTGGGGGCAGGGTCAGATGCCGCTTTGTGCTGAAGACGAGGAGGCGCTTTCCAATGGAGGAGAGGTGAGTGTGTGCCTTTTGCAGTGTCCTGGCAGATGACAGACTGATTTCAGATAAATAATAATATAAACAAATCAGAGCAATGTACAAAAATATATGTATTAAACTGTTTAAGCTGCTGAACACCAAGGGTCAAATTTCCAAATCCCTCGTCTAAAAGAACATATAAAAATGGTGCAGCGCTCAGATACACACTAATAAAACTAAAATGTCCATATACGTCCATATCCGTCCGTATGCATTACGTCCCTGGGCGGGACTTCATTGGCTGCTGATGAAGTCCCGCCCAGGGACGTAATGTATACGGACGGAAGGAAGTGACGTCACCCGCAGCCACTTCAGATTATTTTCTTACATGCTGTTTGCACCTTAGCACCGGGATTTAGGTGCTTGCTATGTGAGTATTTTAATTTTTTTTACTTATTAAACACTGTACATGCAGAGAGCACTATGGTTTCTTGCTTTTATGTTTTCATGACTCGTGGTGGTACTGGAAGGAGTTGTCTGTGACTTATCAATTACACCAGCAAGGAGCCATATTTATGAGAGTTATTTGTGGTCCTTCTACCTTCTGGCAAGGAGTTATATCTGTACTCTGTGGACCATCACTATACACCCCAGGTGGGGAAAGCGTTTGTGACCCTCTGTAATGACAGGGTCTACTAAATGAGGTGAGCAGCCATCTTATCAGTGGTGGAGGCTTTATCACGAAGTCACCTGCATGCACCTATTGTCTATCCACCATAGAAGACACCATTGGATTGTTGCATTGATTATATCATTTGATATGGACATGTATATGGACATTTTAGTTTTATTAGTGTGTGTCTGAGCGCTGCACCATTTTTATATGATTTCAGATAAAGCCTGTGCCCACAATCTGATCAGATCATTGGAAGACATAAGCTGGGCTCAGGCTGCAGACACAGTGCACCACTCGTTCTGTCTGCTTCATCTGTCCAGGACTCTGCAGCAGGAGATAAGGACAGCCTGTTTGTGTATATACCCTAGCCTGTCTGTGTATATACCCTAGCCCAGGGTTAGACAACCCCTGGGACTGGTGCCGCAAGTGGCACACAAAGCCTTTTTTGCCGGCACTCGACTCCCTCCCCATCAGGAGAGCAGTGCAATGCATTCCAATTTCAGAGTTCCCCATACCGCACCTGCACTGAGGGGGAGGCACTGTGCCCCCACACATTGTAAAAGATGGGAAACATTGTTTGGTTCTCTGACTTTGCTGTAGCTGTGTTTATTAGCTTTAGTGATGGGGAAGAGATTGGGTGCAGTTCTGCTAGGGGGGCGGTCCCTGTTTCCAGGAGGAGGAGGACTGTCTTGGCCACTGCTAAAGCCAATCACAGTCCTGCTAGTCCCATCCACCATCTGGAGGAAGATGACTCGCTTGGTTGCCACTACCAATCTCAGAAAGAAGGGATTTCACTGTGATTAAGAAATCCACAATCAGGTGACAGTTTGTGGAATTACTGTTGAGCTTCTGGGAACTTTGTTGAAATTATTCCTGAACCTTTGTGTCACTTACTACTGAACCCCTGAACTCTGTGTCCCTTTAAGCCACAGCCAGTATTTAGCGCAATGAAAATCACACCCAACTTTTCCTGTGGAGCAGAGCGACGCACTTTTTCTCAGATGCGGGGGCCCAACTTATGATCCTGCACACAGGCCCACTGCATTTAGAAAATGCCCCTGACTTGAGCTCATCATTGTACATCCATTCCATATGCTTGTATTTGTCATCACATACAAGCACATGGTATGGATGCGAGAGGTGGATCAGCAGGATGAGTGGCCCATGACAGGTAGATGTGTCTCATCTCTGCTTCCTTACACCACTCTACATATCACTTATATCATAGATGAGAAGAGGGTACAGCGGTGGAGCAGATGAGCAGGAGGGTACAGCGGTGGGGAAAATGAGCAGGAGGGATTCAGAGGTCGAGCAGAGGAGTGGGAGGGTACAGCTGTGGTACAGTGGTGGAAGAGATGAGACGAGGGGGTTCAGCAGTGGGACAGAAGAGTAGAGAGGTACAGTGTTGGGGCAGAAAAGCAGGGGGTAGAGCAATGGGGCAGATGTGAAAGGAGGTGTATTGGTGGGGCAGATGAGCAGGGGGTTACAGTGGGCGGGCAAGAGAACAGGGGGAACAGTGGTGGGGCAGATGTGCAGGAGGTACATTGGTGGGGCAGATGAGAAAGTGGGTTACAGTGGTGCAGCAGATAAGCAGATGGGTTTAGTGTTAAGACAGATGAGAAGGTGATTCAGTAGTGAGACAGAAGAGCTTGGGGTACGGCAGTGGAGCAGATGAGAAAAGGGGTACATTGATGGGGCAGATGAGCAGGGGGGTTACAGTGGTGGGACAGAAGAGCAGGGTGGTACAGTGGTGGGACAGATGTGCAGGAGGTACATTGGTGGGAGTGATGAGAATGGGGTTCAGCAGTGGGACAGAAATACAGGGGGGTACAGTGATGGGGCAGATGAGCAGGGGGGTTCAGTGTTGAGCCAGATGAGAAGGGGGTTAAAGTGGTGGGAAAGATGAGTGGGGGGTTCAGTGTTGGGGCAGAGGAGCAGGGGGTACAGAAGTGGGAAAGATGTGCAGAGGGGTGCAGAGGAGAAAGGAGGTACATCGATGGAACACAGGAGCAGGGGGTTACAGTGGTGTGGCAGAAGAGCAGAGGGAACAGAGGTGGGACAGATGTGCAAGAGGTACATTGGTGGGGCAGATGAGAAAGGGGCTTACAGTGGTGGGGCAGATGAGCAGATGGTTCAGTGGTGGAGCAGATGTGCATGGAGGTACAGTGGTGGGGCAGCTGAGAAAGGGGGAACATTGGTGGGGCAGATGAGCAGGGGGTTACAGTGGTGGGACAGAAGAGCAGGGTGGTACAGTGGTGGGGCAGATGTACAGGGGGTTACAGTGGTGGGACAGATGAGCAGGGGGGTACAGAGGTGGGGCAGATGTGCCTGGTAGTACATGGGTAGGGCAGATGTGCCGGGTAGTACAGGGGTAGGGCAGATGTGCCGGGTAGTACAGGGGTAGGGCAGATTTGACGGGTAGTACAGTGGTAGGGCAGATGTGCAGGGTAGTACAGTGATGGGGAAGATGTGCAGGGGATTACAGTGGTGGGGCAGATGAGAAAGGGGGTACAGGGGTGGGGCAGATGAGAAAGAGGGTACATTGGTGGGGCAGATGAGCAGGGGGGGTACAGTGTTGGGGCAGATGAGAAGGGTGGTTACAGTGGTGGGGCAGATGAGCAGGGGGGTTACATTGAGGAAGCAGATGAGCAGGGGGTATAGAGGTGGGGCAGAAGAGCAAGGGGAACAGAGGTGGGACAGATGTGCAGGAGGTACATTGGCGGGGCAGATGAGAAAGGGGGTTACAGTGGTGGGACAGATGAGCAGATGGTTCAGTGGTGGAGCAGATGTGCATGGAGGTACACTGGTGGGGCAGATGAGAAAGGGGGAACATTGGTGGGGCAGATGAGCAGAGGGTTACAGTGGTGGGACAGAAGAGCAGGGTGGTACAATGGTGGGGCAGATGTACAGGGGGTTACAGTGGTGGGGCAGATGTGCAGGGTAGTACAGTGGTGGGGCAGATGTGCAGGGTAGTACAGTGGTGGGGCAGATGTGCAGGGTAGTACAGTGGTGGGGCAGATGTGCAGGGGGTTACAGTGGTGGAACAGATGAGAAAAGGGGTACAGTGGTGGGCAGATGAGAAAGGGGGTACATTGTTGGGGCAGATGAGCAGGGTGGTACAGAGTTGGGGCAGGTGAGCAGGGGGGTTACAGTGGTGGGGCAGATGAGCAGGGGGTACAGTGGTGGGGCATTTGTGCAGGGTAGTACAGTGGTGTGGCAGATGTACAGTGGTGGGGCAGATGTGCAGGGGGTTACAGTGGTGGGGCAGATGAGCAGGGTGTACAGGGGTGGAGCATTTGTGCAGGGTAGTACAGTGGTGTGGCAGATGTGCAGGGTAGTACAGTGGTGTGGCAGATGTGCAGGGGGTTACAGCGGTGGAGCAGATGAGAAAGGGGGTACAGTGGTGGAGCAGATGAGAAAGGGGGTACTTTGTTGGGGCAGGTGAGCAGGGGGGTTACAGTGGTGGGGCAGGTGAGCAGGGGGGTTACAGTGGTGGGGCAGGTGAGCAGGGGGGTTACAGTGGTGCGGCAGATGAGTAGGGGGGTTACAGTGGTGGGCAGATGAGCAGGGGGTACAGTGGTGGGGCATTTGTGCAGGGTAGTACAGTGGTGTGGAAGATGTACAGTGGTGGGGCAGATGTGCAGGGGGTTACAGTGGTGGGGCAGATTTGCAGGGGGGACAGCGATCTGAGGTGTGGAGTTGCAAGAATTGGGGCTGATCTGAGGTGTGATAGTGCAGGATGTTAATTTCTCACTACTAAAGTCGTTTACAGCATTTACTTTAAAAATAAACACTTCTCGTGATTGAGAGTGTGAAGTTGAAATTTTTTTGTTATAAAATCGGCACTCTCAATTTCTTTGAAAAACTTTTTTTCGGCACACTGTGCTCAAAAGGTTGCCTACCCCTGCCCTAGCCTGTCTGTGTCCATAGCTACCAACTGTCCCTGATTTGGAACAAAGTCCATCTGTCCCTCTTTCCTCCTCTTTTGGTCTGATCTATATAGTTATATATAAAATGCACTCGTTATCTAACAAAAAGTGTTTCCCAGTGAGTGTCCCTCATTCCCATCTCAGAATGTTGGGAGGTATGGAGGGGGAGTGGTGAGATAGCTTTTATCTCTTCCTCTTGTCGCCAAGGGACCCTATGTGAGCACACCTGCCTGAGTGCCCACACATCGGCCAATCCAGCAGGGACTGGAGCTTTAGGCTTAGGAGTGGCGTAGAGCCGCACAGACCACCGCATCGCATCTGCACCATTGCCATCATTGTCCTCTCACCCTCTTCTTCCCTCACCAGTGGCATTCTGTGGAGAGACAGGGGGGGCCCACTTCTACAATGAGAATTTACAACCACACCTCAGGGACTGTTAAGAGGGCTCACTGCCCATTGTTCACACTGCTTGCAGGGACTGTGCCACTAGAGGCAGCCTATACTGATACCGTATCTATGCTGCATGCTGGTTTACCAAGACTGTTTGTTAAGTGCACCAATGCTTCCTAAAGAGCCCCAACTATAACTGGCAGAAGAACAACATAAAGGACTCCCCCCACCACCACCACCAGGCCATCCTATTAGCCCTTGTCTATTATTCATTTAGCGTGTACCTCCTCCCTTTGAGCCTAGGCCTAGCATAATCACCAGTAATGCACCTTGGCAGTATGGCCTCCTGAACGCACTTAATTAATCTACATGTCCATGGCTGCCCTCCAGTGATCATGTTACTGTTTACACCGATCTGGTGCAAAGGGTCATCTTATGCCTAGTGCTTGCTACTGATTTCATTTATGTCAAAACAGGCCCTTGCTATTACCAATCCATTTTTCATGCTTTATTTCATTACTATTCATATTGTGTGATAAAATATGAATGCCTTTACTAACTTGTTTAGTGCCTGTCCGTAGATATATTACCACTACTGGGTATCAGGTATTGCCTCCAGTGATTTTATGTACCGTATATACTCGAGTATAGGCCAACCCGAATATAAGCCGAGGCACCTAATTTTACCACAAAAAACTGGGAAAATGTATTGACTCTAATATAAGCCTAGGGTGAGAAATGCGCAGCTACTGTAAGTGGAAAAGTGGAAACAATGCCCATTTGCAGCCTCACTGTGCCCATTTTCATGCCTCACTGTGCCCATTTGCAGCCATAGGTCTCCCAAACTTCAAACTTGGTAATTAATGGTTCCTAGATGCCCCCTATCTGCAGCCAAAATTTGGGGTTTCTGGGCCCAAAGGGTCCTGAAATGACATTGCTGCAGATGGACACAGTTGCCCGAATTTGGGGCCCAGTATCTTAGGGCCACTTGGTGCTAGGAACCCCATCTTGGATATGTTGTAGTACTGGTTCCACTGGGTTTGCACACCAAATTTGGGGTTCCTAGTACCAAGTGGCCCCGAGATACGGGGCCCCAAACTCGGGTCGGAAAATGTCAAGCACTTTTCTGCAGCAGAGAATGACATTTTCCGAACCGACTTTGGGGCCCCGTATTTCGGGGTCACTTGGTGCTAGGAACCCCATCGGAAAATGTCATTCTCTGCTGCAGAAAAGTACTTGACTCAAGTATAAGCCGAGGGGGGCATTTTCAGCACAAAAAAATGTGCTAAAAAAACTTGGCTTATACTCGAGTATATACGGTAATATTGCATGCTTTGTGTATTCAACCTAGTGTGTCAGAGAGGCTGGAGTTCTTTTTTTTTATATTTTTCTGGAGCTCAAAGTGTGATTGATTAAATCTGATCATACATGCATCAGTTCTTCTTGATCAGCCAGCAGACTAAAAAGATAGAATTTCGGCTGAATGGCTGAATTTGGATCCATTTATGGTCAGCTTTACTATAATAGCATTGTAAGATAGAAGGATCAAACAATACGTGCTTAGAATGTCCATTCTGCAAAGCAAATGAAACTGTGGGTATTATTTGCATAATAGCGCCCCCTTGGTGTTAAGGATCCCAGGGTACTAAAGACATTCCAAGCATGTGAACAGGTGTCAGCTCCATGGGCCTGGGGCCACTTTAGAAGGCAAGGTGAGCCTACGGGTTCCTTTAAAACAATAGTGTGCTGCTAGTATTGCTTTCCTTCAGGATACCACTGTGGTCATATGGACCCATAAACAACATAAGAATTTTTTTTTCCAGGAGGGGATTTTGCGGAATATACTGTATTTCAGCTCGTTATATAGCAAAGAGCTCAGAAAGTATTTGGCCGGGCAGGCGTGCAGCAGACTTTTCAGCTTTCTTCTTTTTGGATGGGTCATGGTCTTCCAAATTGCCTTCAGGAGAGGATTGTAGAGATAGCTTCTAAGAATCCGAAGCTTTGATGTGCAGAAGGGACACCACACATACGCCCCCCCATGCCAATTATTTTTAAATGAAAAATCACAGTATTGAAATTCCTCTGTGATCTGAGTTTTGCAGCCTTGGAAGTCATTGAGAAATGCTCTGATCCTGTCAGGCATGCAGTGTTTTTTTTTTTTTTTTGGGAGAAGATCTTCTTATCTGACAGGATCGCCGGAATGAAATCCTAGGCATGAAAAGCTTTTGACCCTAACTAAAGTGAGCATACTGTGGCATTCAAGGAAAAGGGACTTCCACAGGTATATAACAGCCCTGGCTGGCGATATTGTGAGATTCAAAGAGCTTTAAGGCAATAGTACTATTAAAACCTGGCGAAACCTACTTTTATCTAAACAAACAATAATATCATTATTTAAAGTGCTGTGATTTACTATGCTGACTATAGCTCTATCTTTCCATTTGCTGTGTGTTATGTTTTTAACCTAATTAGCTTATTTTGTAGACTGCAAATTGATTGCAGGAACAGATTTTTGTAAAGGCCCTAATGGTCTGCAGAGATGTGATGTTTAAGAATACAAGCAGATATGAAATGCCTGCAGCTACCCACCTCAGAAGCTCTACCACATAGCACAGCCCTCTATGACAGGGCAGGAAGCCAGATTTTTCTCTGCTACGGTTTGGGTACATTTACAGGTCTTGTCCCTATTACGTCTAGACCGTAAAAGAAGAAGCTGAGCTCATCTCTCTCATTATTCACCTTCCTCTTATCAGCCTGTTTCCTGTTAGCACATGAACACTGCAGCATATCTGATTGTCTCCTGGTACTGCTTCTTCCTTTCATAGTCTAAGCTCTGCTATACAGGGGATTGCAAAAAGCTAATAACAAGTCAAATTAAGGTACTTACACTTCTTGCTTCTAAAAGAATGCATTTATTGATGTACTAATGAGTACACAGCTGCATTCATTTGTGTCACACTTTGAATGACAATTGCGCGGTCATGCTACACTGTACCCAAACAACATTTTTATCATTTTGTTCCCACAAATAGAGCTTTCTTTTGGTGGTATTTGATCACCTCTGGGATTTTTATTTTCTGCTAAACAAATTATTTTTTTTGTTTCTGATACAAAACATTGTAAATAAGTACATTTTCTCCTTCACTAATGGACACTGATGGGGCTGCACTGATGGGCACCGATGAGGTGGCACTGATGGGCACCGATGAGGTGGCACTGATGGGCCACTGATAGGTGGCACTGATATGCAACACTGATGGGCACTGAAAGGCAGCACTGATGGGCACTGAAAGGTAGCACTGATGGGCACTGATAGGCGGCACAGATGGGCACTGATAGGCGGCATGGATGGGCACTGATAGGTGGCACAGATGGGCATGGATGGGCACTGATAGGTGGCACTGCTGTACACTAATGGATGGTACTGATGGGCATCACTGTTTGGCAGGCATCCATTGTGGGAAAGGATTGGCATCCATTGTGGGCACTGATTGGCATAAATTGTGGGCACTGATTGGCATCCATTGTGGGCACTGATTGGCATACCTGGTCCTGACTATTGGTGGGCTTCCCTGGTGGTGTCCCTGGTGGTCCAGTGTGGGAATCCTCGGGGGGGCTGCGCTGACAGAGTAGAGGAGAACGGCTCTTCCTGTTTACACTGTGATCAGCCGTGATTGGACGCGGCTGATCACGTGGTAAAGAGTCTCTTTCAGAGACTCTTTACCTAGATCGGAGTTGTGGTGTGTCAGACTGACACACCGCAACAACGATCGCTGTGATGCGCGCCCCCGGGGGCGCACAGTGGCTTGTTATACTGAAAGACGTCATATGACATCTGGTCAGGATAACACAACCACTTTGCCGACGTCATTTTGCTAAATGGCGGGCGGCAAGTGGTTAAGGAACATCTTTACATAAGCAACCAAAGGGAGGACAGTTTGTCTATTTAAAACTAACATAAGCTTTAAAGTAGAGGTCCGCCCTAACACTAAAATCCCTGCATCTACAGACATCCACAATCTAACACTAACCTATCTAACCCGGTAAAGAAGAAATCAGTATACATACCTTTTCTGCAGCCGACCTGACCCGATCCCACGCTCAGCTGTCAGCTGCGACTTCTCTGTAGAGGTGGGTGCAGAGGACACGACCGACAACGGAAACCCCATAGTAAAGCAACACAATCAGATTTTTCGGACAACCGATCTTCCACTTACAATTTTTTTTGTACGAAAACAGTACTAATTAAACGAAAATGGGACGTTGAGTTCACGTATAACAAAAATGTTATAGTCTGAACATCCAGCTTTTGTCTGAAGAAAAACGTAATTGCCTGTCAAAAGCACCATACTAACCACCCAAAAATCGGCAGATAGTTTGTCGGACTAAATTTTACTTCCGATTTTCGTATCCTGTGTATGGGCCTTAAGTCTTTGGGTGACGTCACTTCCCATTAATTTCACATGAATGTCGGTTGTGTCCTCTGCAGAGCTTCCACCGCTGGAGATCAGGTTGGATTGACTTCAAAAAAGGTATGTATATAGATTTCTTCTTTACAGGGCTAGATAGGCTAGTGTTAGAATGTGGATGTCTGTAGATGCAGGGATTTTAGTTTTAGGGTGGACTTACACTTTAATTATAAAATCCACTCTAAAAAGAACCTGTTTGTAAAAATGACATGTTAAATGACATGTTAAATGACATGTTAAAGATGTGTTCTGCATACTTGCACAATATACTCTCAATAGGAAACCTACATTGCTTTTTTACTCATTACTTGTCATTTTTGTATTTCCGCTCTAGGAGCATTCTCTCTCTCTATCCGTGATTGGGATAACGTGAAAGGAGATCATGTTAAGCATTACAAGATCCGCAAAATTGATAATGGAGGGTATTACATTACAACACGGGTCCAGTTTGATACTGTGCAGGAGCTTGTGCAATATTATAAAGGTATGTTGAATTACAAGCAGGACTGGGCTAACAGAGAGGTAGGGAATGCCCCTGTCTTAGATGCACCAGTAAGGGGAACACAACCAAAGGCAGAGAAGGGCAGAACGGGCAGCTGTCTGCTGATCCAAATTCCAGGAGGAACCATTGGGATGCTAAAAAACTTACGGTATGTACTTCACTACCCTTCATAGTAAGCTATTTTCAGCTTTGCAAGTCTTTACATTTTTTTTTTGATCAGCAATGACGTCCTTTGTATTACTCTCAATAACAGGTTTCCTTAACACAGTTAAATGCGCATAAACAATACATACGCACACTTCTTGTGCCTGACAGTGCTGCTTCTATAATATTTTTTCACCATAAGGCTTCATGCACACTGGAGAAAAGCAGTGAAGCTGCTGCAACCCTGAAATGTGACACTTGGGAGAATTGGATGGGAGGATGAAAAAATGACAAAAGACTATATGGTGTGTAGGCATTGAGACAGGAGACTGGAATAGAGAACAAAAACTTGGAATATGGTAAAATGTGGAACATGACACCAACATGTAGCTACTGAATCATACATTTCTTGAAAAATAAAAAAATATAAAAACATTAGATATACAGTATACAGCACCCTATATGCATTTTATGTCCCTCTCCTTAACACTCCCTCTAACAATCCCCTTGGGAACCCCCTCGACGAAAAACAAAACACCCACCCCTACTGAATCATCTGTTTCTTAAAAAATATATAAAAACATTAGATATACGGTATACAGCACCCTGTATCCATTCCATGTCCCCCTTCCATAACCCTCCCTCTAACAATCCCTTTTGGGACCCCCTTGAAAAAATATATAAAAAAAAACACACACCCCTACGGAATCATACATTTCTTGAAAAATAAAAAAATATAAAAACATTAGATATACAGTATACAGCACCCTGTATCCATTTCATCTCACCTTCCCTCTAACAATCTCCTTGGGAACCCACTCGGAAAAAAAAAAATCACCCACCCCCACTGAATCATACATTTCTTAAAAAATTTAAAAATATAAAAACATTACATACATTTACAGTATACAGCACCCTGTGTCCATTTTTTCATGCCCCCAACCCTCCTTTTAACAGTCCCCTTAGGGTCCCCCTCGAAGAAAAAAAAACACCCACCTCACCTTATTTCACCCCCACCCAGTATATATATTGTATAAACCCTTAGGATTGTATCTGCATGTGTGCCACAAATTGGCACTCAAATAAATAAGTGGATGCTATATTTTATAGATAGATAGATAGATAGATAGATAGATAGGTCTATATATAGATATATCTATATAGATATATATATATATATATATATATATATATATATATATATATATATATATATAGATCTATATATTTATTATATACACATCAGGTTCATGGCTGCATGCATATGTATGAACCCTATAGGATCTATATGTGTGTGTGTATATACCACAGGATGGCATCCAAATTAAGTATTAAAGGGGCCACTATGGGCGCCGTATATAATGCACACCAGGTCAAGGGCTATATGCATATAATTGTAGGCCAGTACTACACAGAATTATTTCTGGCAGGAAGTATACCATACGATAACCTGTTTAATCCCAGTTTTTCCATGTTGCCCAGAGCCATTGATATCCTCATACCAAACCAAGTCACTTTCCATAGAAAATCACATTACAGGTTCATATTTTTGAGTCTACATGAACATTTAGGTCAAGTTCTGGCAAACTATGGTGGGATATTGTTCTATTGGTTTAAGTCATTTATATCTCTACTCATAAAAGTATAAAGATTTAACAATATATCCAAATCATCAATCAGATTTTAAAAATAACCCCACTGTGTTGCACATAACTAAGACTATGGTGACATCATGTGGTAACATTTGGTATTACTAGTCTATGATATTTCTATCTTAGTCTAATTTCAAGTTTACTCATTTGTTCTCAAGAAAGAACAAAATGGATCTAAAAGATAATTTAATTGACCTAGTCATAAAATGGAAATGTGCCTTTTTTTTATTAGAATACAAAAGATGATTACATTTTCCTAGTCATAACATGGAAATGTGTCTTTTTTTTCCATTAGAATACAATGATGGTCTGTGCCAATTATTAAAAAAGGCTTGTGTCAATCTAAAGCCCCAAACTTTGGGGCTAGCAAAAGATGCTTGGGAAATATCAAGAGACTCTATCACCCTAGACAAAAAATTGGGACAGGGCTGTTTTGGAGACGTCTGGAAGGGTAAGAACCTCGAAGATATTTTGATGTGTTTACAAAGCTAACTATAAAAAAGCAATGTTGAGATTTGATTTCTGCCACTACAGATTTCTTTAGCTTGGGTATCAAGGTTATTGGAAATCTTTATGTGCAGGCCCATTCAGAGCAACGTAAAAGGGTCACTTTACTCTCCCATCCCAAGGAGCATATGGTATACTTAGCTTTTCTATGCTTATCTGCCATTCCTTTCAGCCACAGAAGCAAAGAGAAATGCATTGGAAGTTTAAGGTATAGGTGGTTCACTTCTCTACTATGTGACATTGCTGGTGCCTCGTGATTGACCTAGAGGTGTCACATGGATCCAAGAAAGAAAAGCGGCAAGTCAGTTTGGAGTTTACTTATGGCTTTCTGGAGTCTATTAACCACTTCAGCCCCGGACCAATTGGCAGCCAAAGGACCAGGCCCCTTTTTGCAATTCGGCACTGCGTCGCTTTAACTAACAATTGCGCGGTCATGCGACGTGGCTCCAAAACAAAATTGGCGTCCTTTTTTTCCCACAAATAGAGCTTTCTTTTGGTGGTATTTGATCGCCCCTGCGGTTTTTATTTTTTGCGCTATAAACAAAAAATAGAGCGACAATTTTGAAAAAAATGCAATATTTTTTACTTTTTGCTATAATAAATATCCCCAAAAATATATAAAAAAAAACATTTTTTTTTCCTCAGTTTAGGCCGATACGTATTCTTCTACATATTTTTGGTAAAAAAAATCGCAATTAGCGATTATTGATTAGTTTGCGCAAAAGTTATAGCGTTTACAAAATAGGGGATAGTTTTATAGCGTTTTTATTAATATTTTTTTTTTTATTAGTAATGGCGGCGATCAGCGATTTTTATTGTGACTGCGACATTTTGGCGGACACATCGGACATTTTTGACACATTTTTGGGACATTTGTCATTTATACAGCAATCAGTGCTATTTAAATAGCACTGATTCCTATGTAAATGACAGTTGTAGTTAGGGGGTTAACCACTAGGGGGCGGGGAGGAGTCAGTGTGACGTGTTGTGTTTTTTTTTTTACAGTAGGGGGGCGTGGCTGTACGTCTGACGTCATTGATCGGCGTTCCCGATGACAGGGAACCGCCGATCACTGACAGTCAGTGTAGGAAGCGCGGGGAGAGGTTTGTTTACATAGACCTCTCCCCGTTCTTCAGCTCCGTAACCCGATCGCGGGATACCAGCGGCGATCGGGTCCGCTGGTCCCGCGGCCGGGGTCACGGAGCTCCCGACCCACGGGCAGGCACATGCACGATCACGTACAGGTACGTGATTCTGCCTGCCCGTGCCATTCTGCTGACGTATATATGCAGTGGCTGGTCGGGAAGCGGTTAACAAGTAGCAAATGTAAAACAGAATGCACACACACACCCCAACCCTACTTATTACATTGTGTAATAGCAGTACAGACCTCAGTGCAAAGCCATTCTCTATGGCTGGATTGTCACAGAGGCAAGTCTGCAGCTGAAGTCAGTACTGTTTTTAAGTAATTTAATAAGGAAAACAGGGATAGGGGAGGTCATAATGTTAAAAGTACAGCTATTCTGCAATTAAAGGTACCTATTGGGACTCTAATGCTACTTGGAGAGTCTTCATTTTATCATTGCACTCTTCTAAGTGGGTCCTGGCAATCCTGCAGTGAGAAAAGGGGTGTGGTCTAAACTAAATATTTGGTGTGGCTTAAAGAGGGTGTGGTTAGAGTCTGAGATGAAAGAGGGATGGGGGAGAGGGATGGAGAGAATAAGAAAAAAGATAGGAGGGAAGAAGGAGAGAGAAGGAAAGAGAAAGAAAGAAAGAAAGAAAGAGAAAGAAAGAAGGAAGGAAAGATGGAGGGACAGCAGGCCCAGATCCTACACAACACTAGCAATATGTGTATTCCAGAAAGTTTTATAATCGGCAGATAAAGATACTCCAAACACCTGGTGTTGGCGCTTCAATCATCACGGCACCATGGTTGTTATGGTGTCAGGTTCAACTCACCATAATACAGAATCCGTGGGAGCCCTGAGTGTGTCACTTGCCACCGTCACCTGCCACCAGACTCAGCATGTCACTTGCCGCGTCGCCTGCTACCAGATGCAGCTTGGCTCACTTGTCATCAGATGCAGTTTGTTACACTTGTCACCACAGATGCAGAGCTCACTTGTTAGCACAGATGCAGCACACTTTTCACCATAGATACACTTTGTCACTTGTCAGCACAGATGCAGCTTGTCACTTTGTCACCACAGATGCAGCGCACTTGTCAGCACATATGCAGCACTCACTTGTCACCACAGATACAGCTTGTCACTTTGTCACCACAGATGCAGCGCTCACTTGTCACCACAGATATAGCGCTAACTTGTCACCACAGATATAGCGCTAACTTGTCACCACAGATGCAGCACACTTGTCAGCACAGATGCAGCTTGTCACTTTGTCACCACAGATGCAGCGCTCACTTGTCACCACAGATATAGCGCTAACTTGTCACCACAGATATAGCGCTAACTTGTCACCACAGATGCAGCACACTTGTCAGCACAGATGCAGCTTGTCACTTTGTCACCACAGATGCAGTGCACTTGTCAGCACATATGCAGCACTCACTTGTCACCACAGATACAGCTTGTCACTTTGTCACCACAGATGCAGCGCTCACTTTTCACCACAAATGCAGCGCTCACTTTTCACCACAGATGCAGCGCTCACTTGTCACCACAGATGCCGCGCTCACTTGTCACCACAGATATAGCGCTAACTTGTCACCACAGATGCAGTGCTCACTTGTCACCACAGATGCAGTGCTCACTTGTCACCACAGATATAGCGCTAACTTGTCTCCACAGATGCAGCGCTCACTTGTCACCACAGATGCAGCGCTCACTTGTCACCACAGATGCAGCGCTCATTTGTCACCACAGATGCAGCGCTCACTTGTCACCACAGATGCAGCGCTCACTTGTCACCACAGATGCAGCGCTCACTTGTCACCACAGATATAGCGCTAACTTGTCTCCACAGATGCAGCGCTCACTTGTCACCACAGATATAGCGCTAACTTGTCACCACAGATATAGCGCTAACTTGTCACCACAGATGCAGCGCTCACTTGTCACCACAGATGCAGCGCTCACTTGTCACCACAGATGCAGCCCTCACTTATCACCACAGATATAGCGCTAACTTGTCACCACAGATGCAGCGCTCACTTGTCACAACAGATGCAGCGCTCACTTGTCACAACAGATGCAGCGCTCACTTGTCACAACAGATGCAGCGCTCACTTGTCACCACAGATGCAGCGCTCACTTGTCACCACAGATGCTGCGCACTTGTCACCACAAATACAGAGCTCACTTGTCACCCCAGATACAGCTTGTCACCACAGATGCAGCTTGTCACTTTGTCACCACAGATGCAGCTTGTCACTTTGTCACCACAGATGCAGCTAGTCCATGCTGCCCTGTATTGGTGATCCGGTCTCTGCGCCATTTACAGAAGACCAGCTCTCGTGGGGAAGAAACAAGAGGAGGAGCTATTAGAAATAGAGCAGCTCCATTTCTATTGGCAGCCATTTTCATTGCTACCTGGACTCTGCCTCTTGTTTCTTCCTCATGAAAGCTGGTCTTCTGTAAAATGGCAGCAGAGACAAAGTCACCAGTGTCGGCCGGCCCCAGGCCTCTAGCAATGGCTCTGGCAATAAATCTGGAAAATTACAATTTCCCAATAAATTTCAGGGGACACAGTAAGACTGGGATAAGGCTCTAAATACCGGGAATGTCCTGGGAAATTCTGGACTGTTGGAATCTATGCATTACCAGTTTAAACAAAATGGAAGGTCTGGAAATACCCAGTGACTCGTCCACCCTTACTGATTATGCCCCAGGCTCAATTTCAGTGGAAACTGATTATTTGCTTGCAGCTGCTAAATCATTAGTTCCACTGGAAAGCACCTTATTCCCTTATAATATCTGAATAAATGTGTGAAGCTTGTCAAAATAAGGCATGGAGGAACTGTTACTGGACACCTGTGAGGAGTGTATGTACTTTAGTTCTAATGGAGGAGTTTAAAACAATCTCAGCTATTCTGCAGAGGAAAAGATTTCCTGCTACTTTATAATGCTGATTTTGTTCAATGAAATATTTGTAATCAACATAACATTTAATGGGACTTTTAATAATCAGACAGTTTATGGTTTCGAAGTTGTTAAACCTTACAATGCACATCCCAGGCTAGCAGCAGGTGCCATAAAGCAGGGGTTCTCAACCCTGTCCTCAAGTACCCCCAACAGGCCATGTTTGCCAGTTTTCCTTTATCTTGCACAGGTGCTTTAAATCAGAGTCAATGGCTTGGTATTTTGGACAGCTATTTTATCTAAGAGAAATTCCCAAAACATGGCCTGTTAAGGGTACTTGAGGACAGGGTCAAGAACCACTGCCATAGAATATTTACAGCATGCTGAACCGTTGTGTTTTAAAGAAGATAGAATTAACCTCCCTGGTGGTTTTCCCGAGTGTGGCTCGGGGTTTAATTTCAGTACAATTAGCGGTAACCCCAGAGCCTCGGGATTGCATTGCAGGATCCTGGTGCGGTATACTTACCTTGTCCCCAGGATCCTGCGATGTCCCCCCGATGTGTCCGTGGGCTGTGTCCGTGGGCTGTGTCCTCCGCCCGATGACTCTCTGTGCCAGGCTCTGTTCCCTGCGAGCGTTGCGACGCACGGGGGTGGAGCCCGGCGGCAAATTCAAAAAATGTTAAAATCATAATACATACAGTACACTGTAATCTTATAGATTACATTACTGTATGGAATTATTTCACATCCCTTTTGTTCCCAGTGCTTTGTCCAATGCCCTGCATGCAGTTTTATATTATATATACTGTTCTTTCTGCCTGGAAACTGGAGATTGTCCATAGCAACTAAAAAGTGTCCCTTTACGTCAAAAGTGGTTTTAGTAAATTAGAACACTTGCAGAATTGAGCGATAGTGAATCGTGGGGAAATTCATTTTATTATTATTAGATTATTATGTTTTAGAATTATCTATATTTATTTATTATATTATAATTAATGATTTTGTGTTTAAAACTTTATCATACCCGGGATGTCTACTAGACTCTTGTTTGGACAGATTTAAGTGTGTTATTGCTAAGAATTACAGGCCTACAATATAAAACGCCAAATTTTGATGCAAAATAATTGTACCGCTTTGAGACGCAAAAATCTGACATAATCATACCGCCAGGGAGGCTACGGTGATTGCTTTAGTTTTGGACCAGTGTAGGGAAGGATTGGAACCTTATGTACATTTTTTATTGCTGTTGTTGTCTCTGCTGAGAAGAAGCAACCTCTCAATTTGTTCTGCTGACCATTGTTACTGGGAAAGTAAGAGATAAATCCAAAATTTTAGAACTATCACCAGAGGTCAGGTTAAATCTTCCAGATAGGGACACCTGTTTAGGCGACAGCTATCCCTAAATTTTTAGAGATTTTTTTTAGAGGAAGTAAAGGAAAATCTCCCAAATTTCTGTACATACACTTTACATTTATTGCTTCATATGTAAACAAAGCATCCATATAATTAGTATATTATGTTTTTGTCAATTACATAAGAATTTGTTGAAAAAAATAGGACTGTGTAAATTGCACAGTATTTTCCGTGAATAATACCCATTCTTTGCCACAATCTGCACACAGACACACAACACAATCTGCACACAGAACACTTAAATGTATAGAAACTCTTAACCACTTCAGCCCCGGAAGGATTTACCCCCTTCATGACCAGGCCATTTTTTGCAATACAGCACTGCGTTACTTTAACTGACAATTGCGCAGTAATGCGACGTTGTACCCAAACAACATTATTGGGTACTAGTAATGGCGGCGATCAGTGATTTTAGCCAGACTGCGACATTGCCATGGACAGATTGGACACCTAACTGACATCTTTGACACTTTTTTGGGAACCAGTGACATTATTACAGTGATTAGTGCTAAAAATATGCACTGACATTGTACTAATGACACTGGCAGGGAAGGGGGATAACATCAGGGGCGATCAAGGGGTTAAATGTGTTCCCTGTTTGTGTTTTTCTATGGGGGACTGTGTGACTGGGGAAACACACAGATCCGTCTTCCTGCTTAGCAGGAAGACAGATCTCAGTGTCATCCTCTGACAGAACGGAGATCTGTTTGTTTATTTTGGCAGATGCCCATTCTGTCTCTGCAGGGAACAATCGCAGGCGGCTGGTGGACTCCGCTGATTGGCTCCCCCGCTTGCCAATCAGAGCCCACGAAAGCTAGTGCACGAATCGCCGTACCGGCACGGCGATTTGCGCAGCCGGCCACCTTGCCATAGTACATCTGTGGCGGGTGGTCGGCAAGTGGTTAAAAGAGAAGCTTGGAACTCCTTTACATACCTAGGTGGATACAGTATTGATCCGATGATACACCTGTCCCCCACCGGCTCTAAGGCTAAAAACTGAGTGATCAAACACCACTGATCGCTCAGTTCTCCTTGCCGCTCTGAGCAGAGAGCAGTGACCGTCAGTCACCACTGTCTGCTCTGCCCCTCCTGTGCTCACTGGAGCGCTGGGCTAGGGAGGGCAGCAGTGTAGCTGAGAGGCTGAGCTAGGTGCCAGTCCAGGCTCCTAGGTGGATCCCGACCATATGGTCGTGATCTTTCCCTAGTCTGGACCGGCTCTACGACGTCAGCTGACAGCGGGCTTTAGCCCACTGACAGCTGAAAATGGGTCATAGGAGTGCAGAACAACTGCACTCCTGTGATCCACAGGAGAAGTACAGCCAAATGAGCTTTAGCTGTACTTCTTTAAAGTGGTGTTTTCCCCTAAAAAAAGAAAAAAGGGGGCTTAAAAATCCTAAAAAAAAAATTAAAATAAAATAATTGGACATTTTTTTTTTTTTACATACCTCTAAATGCCTGTTGCTATGGGGTCCCTCATAGTCTGCCTCCTGCATAGCCTAGGCTGGTGACATCACTTCCCCTTGGCGCAGGAAGGGCTCCCCAGTCATCTGAGACCTGTCACGTGTCCCAGATGACTGTGCGGCCAATCACAGTGAGCGGCGCCGCTCGCGCATGCGCAGTGGGTGCCCACAGTTGCAATGCCTGCGCCGCCGAGCGGATCGGGGGGCTAGTAGAGCTTCGACCCCCCCGCATCACTGGACCCTGGAACAGGTAAGTGCCTGATTATTAAAAGTCAGCAGCTGCAGTATTTGTAGCTGCTGACTTTAAATTTTTTTTTTTTTTAAGGGATACACCCCTTTAAGTAATGTGTAGTAATGTAAGTAATAATAAAAGGTAGTGGTGGCTGGTGGTAGTATTGTGCAGATCACTGCGCCCCCAACCCACCCTTTTTGGAAGCCTATTAGAGCCTCTGACTCTAATCACGTGCTTCTAAAAAAAAACAAAAAAACCCCATTGGAATCCATGCGCCTGGTGCCCTCCATGTAGATTAGGGGGCCGAATGCTTAGATTAGGGGGGCGGCGCCCCTGCGCCCTGCATTACGGGCTACCACTGATAAAAGGTCAACTGAATATACTGTAGAAGTCCTGTATAATTTCTGTTAGGCTATATATACATTTTTTTAAATATAATGGGATAATAACTTAAATTTCTTTACAGATTACAATTTGTTTCTAATATGGTCTAAACTTTGCAGATGAGCTACTGGATAAGTTTACATGTGTCACCTAGAGAACAATTACTCTAATCATATTCGGTTTTGCCGGACTGCACTATATATAATAAAATGCTTGATTGGCTTTTTAAAATATTATGGTTATTAGGTCAGCATAGAACTGCGAGTCATATCAAATGAATGAATCCATTAATTTCCAGTGAAATTAGACAGCTGGGTCACATCCGTATGACAGCCTGGAACACTGAAAGAAATATAAACAGCTAAATAGTTTTTTGAGACACATGCATGCTTGTATCAGCCAATTATACATTTGTATACACCGCACATATATCCCTGGTGTTGGCCTTCTACCAGTGGAATAATAGTGGCTAGCTAAAAAAGTAAAACCCTTTAAAGGTTGGTCAGCTTGCAGAGATTGCACTCCCTAGAAGACCAACAACAGTCTCCTCATCTGATTGAACTTGGCTTCTTAACATAGTGATCATGGTATGTTAATCACAGTTGATAAACCTGACTGTATTAGCATTGTTATATCTTCATATATATCTTTACAATTATAAGGGACATGGAATGGGTCAACAAAGGTAGCTGTGAAGACTCTCAAGCCAGGAACAATGTCCCCAGAAGCATTCTTAGAAGAGGCTCAGATCATGAAGAAGCTCCGCCATGATAAACTAGTTCAGCTATATGCAGTGGTTTCTGAAGAGCCCATATACATTGTAACCGAGTTTATGGAACAAGGTAAGTTTTGTGCCACTGGTGGCCTTCAATTAGTTATTAATTTAGTGTTTTATTATACTCCCCCCCTCTCCCAGTGAAGGACATAAGGCATTGTTAAACTATTAGTTCCTACGTGAAGCCACACTGTTCTGCTCTGTGCTGAATAATAATAGAATAATGTATTTGTGATCCTGGACACAAACTGTTAACTGGTTATATTAAAGGGGAGTTCCAGGCATTTTAAAAGTAAGCAGCTACAAAAAGTGTAGTTGCTGACTTTTAAAAAAAATGACACTTACCTGTTCCACGGTCCAGCGATGCGGCCGAACGGGGTGTCGCTCCTCTCCCCCTCCTCTTCGTCGGCGCCGCCATTTCCACTCTGGGCACCCGGCCGTGACAGCTTTCCTCTTCACGGCCGGGCACGCACGGCGCATGCGCGAGCCGCGCTGCGCTCCCGGAGTGGATAGGCGATCTCCTGGGACCTGTCACGTGTCCCAGGAGATCGCCTAGAGGGAGGAGTCGCCTAGGCGGTTACTGGGCGGAAGGAGGAAGTGGGACAGGAAGTCCCCCTCCTAATGAAGCCCCCACTCCCCCCCAAAAAAAATTACATGCCAAATGTGGCATGTAAGGGGGTGAGGAGTGGTTAAAGCTGGAGTTCCATTTTTAAGTGGAACTCCGCTTTAAGTGATTTCAGCAATTACTTATTTTAAAACAATATCTCTTTTAGGCTAGGTTCACAATGTGTTTTTGATGCGTTTTTGATACTACTGCATTTTTAGTATGGTAAGGAGACTGGATGTTGGTTGTTAAGGAGCTTGCATCCATCGGCGTCCTAGCAACCAATGACTCGGCTTGATTCTCCTGGACTATTTTATTGAAGTGGTTAATCTCACAAGGAAGAGGTTAAAAGCACACGTGTAGGAGAGCTGAAGTTATCGACCTTGCCTTGTTCAGGAGGCTGAACTAGGATAAGCAAAAAGTTCCATCAACTAAGTGATTTTCTTCTTAAGCCACAGATGACTCACATCTACTAGGTTTTAGCTACCTAGACACTGCATTCAGTGTTAACCCAGTGGTAGCAAAATAGCATACGATATTCAGAAAAAATGGCCAACAGTGAGTTCAAGGTATAAGGGGCAGTTTTGAATCTCCTTTCCAGTTTCCACTTTTTTCATTCTTTTCAAAGTTCATCAAAGCCTTAGCCAGAGCTAAAAATTATCCAAGCTTCTTAGTGACTGCCTCAGGCCTTCCTTTCCCTTCAACTACAAGAAGAGAAAACATCAACACAAAATACAGAGACTTTAGAAACACTATCTCTGTTGGAAAGACAGGAGTTAAAGTGTTACTGAACCCAGGAGCCTGCATTCACTATATATGGTTTCCCACATTACACAGAACATGGAAATGCAATTACTTTAGTAAATATAAACTGCTAAATATCTTTTCTCATCAGCAGTATATAGCAGTCTTGTGACTTCTGTCAGTGTCTGGTTAAAGCTTGTAGGAGGAGTTTTCATTCTCCCCTGATTGTCCTATGAGGCTGCAGGACCCCTGACCCTCTGTCTGGACAGTACTGATTGGCCCTGTGCTGATCACATGTACTCTCCCAAGAAAAAACTCTCATGTATACTTATTTGTCAAATGTCTCCCGTCTGTCTGCTTTGAGACCCGAAAAACTGCAGATTTTGTGGGTGGGTCTGTTTTCCAGGGCTCTGTGGGTGGAGTCGTGATGTCAGTAGACTCCCCACCCACCTCTACACTCCCCTTGCATGCATTTTCTCCTGTGTATTTCTTACACTGAACTCCTGCTATGATCACTAACATCCAGTCAAAACCCAGAAAAGTCCCCACATGACTTCAGCATGCCAGATCATGCTGAGGTGTAGAACAGCCAATCCTTGCAGAGCTGCTGAAGAAAGAAGTGGGGGTGGGAATTAAAAAAATAATGCATGTCTTAGGTTAGTGCACGAGATATGTAAATCACCTGTCAATCACAGCAAGGGGAAAGAACAGACAAAGTTTTCACAGCTTGTCTGTTTTATTTCACTGAAAAATGATATGAGGATTGCTCAGAGCTGGATTAACTCTTTGTGGCAAGACTGGGCACAGCTGATCTGAAATCCCATACTCTATATTGTGCCAGACAAAAAAAAATAAAAACATTTTGGGTTTACATCCACTTTAACTCCTTAGGTTCCACAGTGAGTATAACAAGCTTGCTTTGCTGCATATACAGATTGATTTTACCATTGTGGGTTTCGTAACACTTTAAGCTGAGTATACACATTCAGCCTTTTTTCATTCAACCCAGCGGGCTAAAGTGAAAAAAAAATTACAGATTGCCGCACTAACAGGAGTGATGCAAGTGTGTCAATCTCCCCCGCTGTGTCTTTGTGTTCTTACAGGGGAGGACTACCTCCCTATCAGAACTCACTGATCAGCGCTCTTAGCCATTGGCTGCAAGTGCTGATTGGATGTGGGTCAGATGCTGGTTTTCCAGCATGCCCGCTCAACAAAAGCCGGTTGTGAGACTGGCTTCTGTAGAACAGACAGCTGTACACCCGGGCTGTGTGCACAAGGCTTTGCACCTGTTACCAGCACTGAGAGTGAACAAAGGCGAAAAGCTCCTAACTCCTACTGTCTTATCTACAACAAACCACATCCTTTCAGGAAGTGCTGTGCATTCACGGAAAGGCCCTTTGAAGGACACAAGGACTTTCTAAAGAACCATGACATTTTGCTTCAGATGTTGTTCATCCACAGAGCACTTAACCAGAGACTGCAAGGCTACAGTTAACTGTTCAGAGTGAAGTTGCAACAGGCACAAATAAGCCTTACACAAAGGCTCCTTTAAAACAAGTCTCTACATCCACAAAAGTTCTTACACCCGTGTCCAGATCATGACGTAGAGAGTGCAACAATCATATCTAAATATAGTGAGCTACGTCACAGTCACAGAGGACTCTCAGTGAAAAACAGTAGTAAAATACTGTGCGTCTGGTGAAAGTGTTTCCTTGGGGACAACCAGAAAAAGCTGTCAGGATGTACGCTGTTTGGTCCAATGACCAAACCGGTCATTCATTTGCCACTTCAGAGTTCTGTGTAAGGGGAGAAGTACTGTACTATACCCTGCATACGTGTGTTAGCACAGTAGAAATCATAGGAAGAATTGCCCCTGCTGGAGAATTCATTCTTTCAGACGTAAGGAGATACTGAAAGAATTCATCTTCCTATGCTTATCAAGTGCAAACAAATACATAATGACAGAGAGGAAATCCCTACACTGGACGACGCATGTTACATTTATGATTTTAAGTTTGAAGGCAAGTCTACACACAACCATGGGAAGAGAACACCAAAATCATGCTTCTACTGGAGAGAGATATAGCCACACGTTACATAAACAATGCAAAAGTCATCTTTAAAATGATCTTCATACAGGTTTGCCAACCGCCAGTAAATTTACTGACAGCTTGTAAAAATTTAGATTTTTTTTATTTTTTATTTTTTTTTACAACTGCCAGTAAATGTCAGGGGCTGATAATTTCATATTTGTTGACTTTTTAAGTGTAAATCAAGCAAATTACATTGTTATAGGTATTGTCAATGTTTACATATCATGTTTATATTGTTCAAATATCCACTGTGTTAGTTTTCAATAGGAGTTCTGTAATTTCTCAGGTCGCTAGTAAAAAATGTGCTCCGCCAGTAAATTTTCCATATTTTGTCAGTAAAAAATGCTGCGGGAAGTTGGCAACCCTGTCTTCAGGCTCAAAAGAGCAAGATAATCAGCAGTCCTTGCTTGAGTACCAGCGGGTTGAGCAAAAAAAAAAACAGACAGACCCCCTCTTTTATTGAATTCTGAATACATAGATCATCGCTTGCAGCCATCAGCTGCAAGCACTGATCGCATGCTGGTTTTCTGGCATTAGACAAAAGACGGTTGTTAGAACAGACAACGTTGCATACGTCCTGCTAAAGTGGACGATTTGTGTACCAGGCTTAAAGTGGTTGTAAACCCTTAGGCCCCTTTCACACGGTCGGACCGTTCAGATCCGCCTGTCAGTTTTGACGGCGGATCTGAACGGGCGCTCCATGTTAGTCTATGGAGCGTCGGATGTCAGCGGACACATCTCCGCGCTGGGACATCTCATGCGCGGGAGTGATGTCATTGCGGCTCCGTCGAATGACAGCGCCGGAGCAGCGAGACCCACCAAGAAGATGGAGGCTCTGTACACAAGGGGACAGCGGTGACTTTGCTGGCTCCTGTGTCAGGTAAGTGACACATAATGGACTACTATGCGATGCATAGTAGTCCATTATGCTTTACCTTTGCAGGGAAACAAAGAGGAAGTAAACCCATCAGGGTTTACTTCCTCTTTAACCACTTTCAGACCGGACCAATTTGCAGCCAAAGGACCAGGCCTCTTTTTGTGATTCGGCACTGCGTCGCTTTAACTGACAATTGCGCGGTCGTGCGACGTGGCTCCCAAACAAAATTGACGTCCTTTTTTTCCCACAAATAGAGCTTTCTTTTGGTGGTATTTGATCGCCCCTGCGGTTTTTATTTTTTGCGCTATAAACAAAAATAGAGCGACAATTTTGAAAAAAATGCATTATTTTTTACTTTTTGCTATAATAAATATCCCCAAAAAATATATTAAAAAACATTTTTTTTCCTCAGTTTAGGCCGATACGTATTCTTCTACATATTTTTGGTAAAAAAAATCGCAATAAGCGATTATTGATCGGTTTGCGCAGAAGTTATAGCGTTTACAAGATAGGGGATAGTTTTATAGCATTTTTATTAATAATTTTTTTTTTATTAGTAATGGCGGAGATCTGCGATTTTTTTTTTGTGACTGCGACATTATGGCGGACACATCAGACATTTTTGACACATTTTTGGGACCATTGTCATTTTTACAGCAATTAATGCTATTTAAATGCATTGATTCCTGTAAAAATGACACTGGCAGTGAAGGGGTTAACCACAAGGGGGCAGTGTAGGGGTTAAGTAGGCCTAGGGGTGTGTTTCTTACTGTGGGGGGGGCGTGGCTGTCAGCTAGTGAATGCTGATCTCTGCTCCAATCACAGGGAGCAGAGATCGGCGTCACTAGTTGCTAGGCAGAACGGGGAGATGCTGTTTATCTCGGCATCTCCCCGTTCAGCCGTCCCGTGAGACGATCGCGGATGTCCCCGCGGCGATCGAGTCCGCGGGGACCGCGATCGGACTCACGGGGGTCCCGACCGGCGCGGGAGAGCGCCGCTCCCGGCGCGCTCCCGATGGCACGGACAGGCAGAAAGGAGGGACTTATATATACGCCCTCCTGCCTGTACGTGCCATTCCGTCGACGTACATCTGTGTGCGCCGGTCGGCAAGTGGTTAAAGTGTTACTAAACCCACAACAGTAAAATCAGTCCGTATATGCAGTAAAGCATGCTTGTTATATTCACTATGGAACCTTAGGGGTTAATCATTTACATTGTGTAAAAAGGCGGTGTGATCCTGTGTTCTCTGATCCTCCCCCTCCTTCCACTGTCTCCTAATCATTTCCTGATAACACAGAGTCTATGGTGTCAGCCTGCACATGCTCAGTTTGGTGTCTATCGCTAGAGAGGTGTTTTTGTTTCTTGGGAGAGTGCATGTGATCAGCACAGGGCCAATTAGCACTGTCCAGACAAAGACTCAGGGGTCTTGCAGTCTCATAGGTCAGTCAGAAAACTCCTCCTACAAGCTTTAACCAGTGCTTGGCTGGACACTGATAGAAGTCACAAGACTGTTCTAACTGCTGATGAGAAAAGGTATTTAGCACAGTTTATATTTACAAAAATAATTGCATTTCCATGTTCTGTGTACTGTGTGAGACCAGATATTGTAAATGCAGGATCCTGGGTTTAGTAACACTTTAAGAAATAGAGTTCACTCAGTGTGCGCACTAAAAAGCTATTGATGAGAGAATCCAAAACACTCCCATCTTCTTTCAAAACTTGTACTACAAGAGCTCAAAAGAGATACCCTCTCAGCCAAGATTTCCTGTGAGCGATGAAGTCTACATCAAAGGACCATCTTACAGCAGTATCTGTGAAACAATATCTCAAACCTTTACTGACAGCAACAAGACTAAGCTTTCAGTGTGTGTCCAGGAATCTACAATTGCCAAGATCCTGCACAACAATACTTACATATAGTTACATAGTAGGTGAGGTCCAACCTATGTGTGTGATTATATGTCAGTATTAAATTGTATATCCCTGTATGCTGGGTCGTTCAGGTGCTTATCTAATAGTTTCTTGAAACAATCAATGCCCCCCCCTGAGACCACCGCCTGTGGAAGGGAATTCCACATCCTTGCCGCTCTTACAGTAAAGAACCCTTTACGTAGTTTAAGGTTAAACCTCTTTTATATCTTTTTTAATGAGTGACCACGAGTCTTGTTAAACTCCCTTCTGCAAAAAAGTTTTATCCCTATTGTGGGGTCACCAGTATGGTATTTGTATATTGAAATCATATCCCCTCTCAAGCGTCTCTTCTCCAGAGAGAATAAGTTCAGTGCTCGCAACCTTTCCTCATAACTAATATCCTCCAGACCCTTTATTAGCTTTGTTGCCCTTCTTTGTACTCATACTCACTCCATTTCCAGTACATCCTTCCTGAGGACTGGTGCTCAGAACTGGACAGCATACTCTAGGTGTGGCCGGACCAGAGTCTTGTAGAGCAGGAGAATTATCGTTTTATCTCTAGAGTTGATCCCCTTTTTAATGCATGCCAATATTCTGTTTGCTTTGTTAGCAGCAGCTTGGCATTGCTTGCCATTGCTGAGCATATCATCTACTAGAACCCCTAGGTCCTTTTCCATCCTAGATTCCCCCAGAGGCACTCCCTCCAGTGTATAGATTGCATTCATATTTTTGCCACCCAAATGCATTATTTTAAATTTTTCTACATTGAACCTCATTTGCCATGCAGTTGCCCACCCCATTAATTTGTACAGATCTTCCTGCAAGGTTTCCACATCCTGCAGAGAAGTTATTGCCCTGCTTAGCTTAGTATCATCTGCAAATACAGAGATTGGACTGTTTACCCCATCCTCCAGGTCGTTTATGAACAAATTAAATAGGATTGGTCCCAGCACAGAACCCTGGGGGACCCCACTACCCACCCCTGACCATTCCGAGTACTCCCCATTTATCACCACCCTCTGAACTCGCCCTTGTAGCCAGTTTTCAATCCATGTACTCACCCTATGGTCCATGCCAACGGACCTTATTTTGTACAGTAAACGCTTATGGGGAACTGTGTCAAATGCTTTTGCAAAATCCAGATACACCACGTCTACGGGCCTTCCTTTATCTAGCTGGCAACTCACCTCCTCATAGAAGGTTAGTAGATTGGTTTGGCAAGAACGATTCTTCATGAATCCATGCTGATTACTGCTAATGATACAGTTCTCATTACTAAAATCTTGTATATAGTCCCTTATCATCCCCTCCAAGAGTTTACATACTATTGATGTTAGGCTAACAGTCTGTAATTCCCAGGGATGTATTTTGGGCCCTTTTTAATACTGATATGCATTAGTTCTTGGACTATGTAACTGGGGACTTCAAGTCTCCATCTATTTCGGTTTATACCACTGAGCTGTTCGCAGTAAACCAGCTGCCCTTCCCTCTTGTCATTCCCTTCTGTTAAGTGCTAGTTAGTTCAGTCCTAGCTACCTACCTTAACAACCGATGAGTCATCACATGTCAGCGGGTTTCCCCGCTGAATGTAAAAAAAAGAATTGCCGGCTAAAAAAATTTTGAAAAAAAAAAGGGCATCCCATACCCCCACCCATAACACCCTACACCCCCCCCCCCCCTCATCTATTTTTTATTTTTTTTAAATGGCGTACTAGACCCTTATCCGAGCATACAGCTCGGCAGGCCAGGAAAGGGAGGGGACGAGCGAGCGCCCCCCCCCTCCTGAACCATACCAGGCTGCATGCCCTAACACATGGGGGGATGGGTGCTTGCCCCATGTTGGAGTCTTCCCGACAACCCTTGCACAGTGGTTGTCTGGGTCTTTAGGGGCAGGGGCTTATCGTAATCTGTAAGCTCCCTTTAACAAGGAGGCCCCCACATCCCAGCCTCCCCCCTATGTGAATGAGTGTGGGCTACACTGTACCCCTACCCCTTCACCAAAAAAAAGTAGTGTAGTGTTAAAAAATACAGTAGACAAGCCATTTATTAAAAATATCTTCTTCTTCCCTGCTTCTTCCTCCGGTCTTCCTCCATCTTCTCCAGCATCTTCCTCCTCTGGTCTTCTCCTTCTCCCACTGCTTCTTCTTCTTTCTTCTGTCTTCTTTGTCCGGTGTTCTTCTTCCTCTGCCGCCACTCCCGCCAATGTCCCTCCTCCGAAGCTGCGTACCGCTGATCTGCCCACACCGTTATCAAGCATTTCTTGGATAACGATGGGGGAGTGGCAATCGGATTACCTAATCTGGAGGCCCCGCCCCTTGTAACCTCATGGACCCATCATGCTCCAGACGGTGACATCACAAGGGAGCGGGGCTTCCGGATGACGTAATCAAATGGCCATACCCCCATCGTTATCTAAGAAATGCTTGACATCGGCACAGACAGATCAGCGGGATTCAGCATCGGAGGAGGGTCGTTGGCGGCAGAGGAAGAAGAACACCGCACAAAGAAGACAGAAGAAAGAAGAAGAGCGGAAGAAGAAGCAGCGGGAGAAGGAGAAGACCGGAGGAGGAAGGATGCGGGAGAAGATGGAGGAAGTCTGGAGGAAGAAGTGGGGAAGAAGAAGATATTTTTAATAAAAGACTTGTCAAAAACTGTCTACTGTATTTTTTAACACTACACTACTTTTTTTTGGTGAATGGGTAGGAGTACAATGTACTCCATACTCATTCACATAGTGGGAAGGCTGGGATTCAGGGGCCCTTGTTAAAGGGGGCTTCCAGATTCCGATAAGCCCCCTGCCCGCAGACCCCGACAACCACCGGGCAAGGGTTGTCGGGAAGAGGCCCTTGTCCCTATCAACATGGGGGCAAGGTGCTTTGGGTTGGGGGGGATGGGGAGAACCCATCCCCCCATGTTGAGGGTATGCAGCCTGGTATGGTTCGGGGGGGGGGCGCTCTCTCTTCCCCTCCCTTTCCTGGCCTGCCAGGCTGCATGCTTGATAAGAGTCTGGTATGGATTTTGGGGGGACCCCCATGCCATTTTTTTTTTAATTTGGCGTGGGGAGTCCCCTCCGAATCTATACTAGACCCAAGGGCCTGGTATGGACCTGAGGGGGCAACTCTTTTTTTTACACTCTCTTAGCTGGCAACTCGTTTTTTTACATTCAGCTGGGAAGCCCGCTGACAGCTGAAGTCTCATCGGTTGTTAAGGACGCGGTGGCCAGCTTCCCGCCCCCCTCCTTAGCAACCAGCTATATACAATGTAAAAAAAATTATAAAAAAATGCAAATCGCTGTAAAAACACGGTACTTGCATTTTGGATGCGTGTCCATTGAAGTCTATTACATGTAAAATGCTGCATTTTGTGGGAAAAGGGGTCCCCGACCCTTTCCAAAAACGTAGAGGCACAAAAATGCATTGATGTGAACATGTTCCATAGGAACCCTTGTTAGAACATTTCCCTGCATTTCTGCAAAATTCTAAATGCATCAAAATACGCATCAGTGTGAATAGAGCCTAAAGAGTTATGTCAATGTATAAAGGAGCATTTGAAATAAAACTTTGTGAAAAAAAATGGCACAGCCATTAAGTGGATGTGCATTGATTTTTGGAGAATGAAGATATAATTTAGTGTCACTTTAAGCTCTGAAGGCTAATGGTTTCCTTACCAGGGAAAAGCCTACATACACTGCACAGTTCTTCTGGCCTTTACCTTTCACAAAACTCTCCACAGGGTAACCAGCACCTAGGCCTCTCAGAATCTCCTGGACTTCCACTCAGGCCCAACTGTCAGGATGAATTTGTTCCACAGCTTGCCTGATCTTACAATAGAGGTTCCTTTCCCTATCTATAGAGCTTCCCTGTCCCTACCAGTTGGGTTACTCTCCTTATCTATGCTTCCCACTCAGGGGTGCCTTGGTCATGCAAATTGGCCTAAGTATAGTATAGCACATCTGTATCCCAAAATGGCCACCTAAATCTTAAGAGATTGTGTCAAATGTATATAAAGACTCTCCCAAAAAGGCAACCTGTGGCAGAGAATACAGTGGAACCTTGGATTATGAGCATAATCCGCTCCAGGAGAATGCTTGTAATCCAAAGCACTCACATATCAAAGCGAGTTTCCCCCATAGAAGTCAATGGAAACAAAGATAATACTGCATGTGGCCAGAGGTGGGGGGGGGGCGCCGGAAAGACTCGTATACCCTCGGAAAGGCTCAGAAACACTTGGGAACTGAGTATTTCCAAACGGCTCCGAGTGTCATCGGCGCCCCCACACCTCTGGCCAAACGCGGTAGGGAGAGGCTTGAATCCTGCTCATTTTGTGAGACAACACTCGCAAACCAAGTCAGGATTTAAAAAAAAATAATAGCTCATAATGCGAAAGGCTCATTAACCACGTTATTTGCAATCCGAGGTTCCACTGTATATTAGTCCTATGTTGGGCTTTCTCTAGTGCTCTAGTGCCAGTAGCAAGCAGAGGTCAAGCAACTGCTTTGTTTACCACTGAAAGACAAAAGGGAAGTGATTCAGTGATCACAGGATCACTGCAATACTTCCCAGCACAGCTAATCTGACAGAGTTTTTGGTACTTATATAGCGCTGTCAATTTACGCAGCACTTTACATATAGTATACATTCACATCAGATGCACCTTTATTTCTGTTTACATAGGCCCTCATACTACATAGTTGTTTGGAAATCTAAAGACTGTATAGTCTGTAAAGACTGTACAGATATTGTACTGTAGCGGGGTTCTACCCCTTTTAGGCTTAGAGACTACATCTCCCATGATTCCCCAGGGCCCCGGGCTGCTGACTTCCGCCCGGGAGGCTGCTGGGGGAGATTATAAAAGGGAAGAGCGGAGACCGCCTCTCTCTCTTGGGACACTTCCTCTTCTGAGGCCTGACAGGACTGGCCTGCCTCTGCTGACAGAGCGTGTGACGCGGAGACTGCAGCCAGCAGAGACACCTGTGCGGACCGGAGCTGAAGGCCTGAAGCCTGGGCCTTGCAGCAGATGGAGTGAGACTCTTCTACCTCAGAGTCCACAGCAGCGGAGCGGAGACTTCCCCCTACAGACGGTCGGACGGAGCTGATGACCGGAGTGCAGGGCTGTGACTGAGGAGACCGGACGCCGCCATTGAAGAGACCAGAGCCGCCATTAGAGGGACCGGATCGGAGGACGGTACCCCAAGGATTGGTGAGAGAGCCGGAGGGCTCATACTGCATTGACACACACGTTTTATGCCTACTGAACTGCCTAGGCGAAATTTACCTCAGAGCAGCAATGTTACTTTTGTGGATTACAAATGACACCATTTAAAGCTACATGTGCACCACCTCTACAGATTTATTGCCGGTGAAGAACACTGTACTAGTACAAGGACTGAGCTCTATTACTAGGGATCAGGCCTGGTCCGTTAGGTAGGCGCAGATAGATTTATTGCACCTCAGGGGTGTATAGCAGACGGTCGCCACACTGGGCGCTCCGTTTCCCCATTGTTAGATTGATATACCTGTGTACATGTTAAAGTGCATTTTGCAGGGACCTGCCAAAGTATTGTAAGATATATGTTTAAATGCATGTTGCTATTCTTTTTCCTTACTGACAAAAGTAAAGCCAGTTATTCTTATTTCAGCAGTCTGCTTGTGAGTTCATACCAATTACACTTAGAGTATAAGCTAAGTTTTATGTGCATAGGGACGTACCCCTTTACTAACTGTGCCAGAGCGGGTAGAGCCAAATTGCCGGGGGTTGGTGGAGCTGTACTCAGGGACCCAAAACAAACCAGCGGCTCTCTTAACTGGGGGTAGCGCTACACGTGGGGGCTCGTAATCCGGGATCCTGAGTCAGCGAGAAAAGCCGCCAGAAGGTGCCGGCATGGACCCAATAGAAGTGGGACGGTGGTCCGCAACATGGGCCGCTGACCCAGCCGCAGCAGCAGTCATCGAACTGCCAGGGATATGGCAGAGAGAGGCAGTCAAGCAGCTCATAATGTCATTATCCCCATGCCAGAAGTCATGGATAATGGACATGAGAAATGATGCTGGGTACACATACGCCTTAATAGAATGGAAGGAAGAGACTCCAGAGCAGTTCAGGAGCCAAAGCATACAGGCACCGAATGGTCAGGCCTACCAAGTGCTGCATGCGCTGCCGCGCAAGGGAGAAGGTTCTCCTATGAAAGCCATTCTATCCCCAAAGAAGGAGGAGCAGAAGGGCGCGGAAAGTCCCGCACCCACACACACTACTCTTAGTGCAGAACTGTGTGCTGTCCTAGGGGAAATTGTGACCCAGTGCAGAAGAGACCCCGGGGACTACCCAATGTCGGGATACAGGAAACTCCGGATGTTTTCTGGGAGGACACCTGTACCCTCGGGAGAAGAGGGATTTGAAGAGTGGTTAGATGGTGCCACGCAGGCCCTAGAAGAATGGGAGGTCTCAGAAGGCAGAAAGAAGCAAAGGATTGTTGAAAGCCTAAAAGGACCTGCCTTAGAGGCCATACGCAATCTGAAGACGAGTAAAAAGGATTGCACTGCCCAGGACTACATAGACATCCTGGAGGGTGTGTTTGGTGGGACAGAAAAAGTCACAGAACTTACCTATCAACTGGAACACTGTTACCAGAAGACAGGGGAGAAGCTGTCAGAGTACATGGGACGCATAGACAAGATCCTGCATAGGATTATCCTGAAGAAGGGGATAGATCCAGGGAAGGTAGATGAAGCCCGTGCCCAGCAGGTGATGAGGGGAGCCCAACCCTTGGACCCTGTCGCACTAATTCTACGCACCCGGCAGGATGGGAAGAGCCTGGACTACCCTGACCTCATCCGAATGGTCAGAGAAGAGGAGGCCATGTTGGAAGAGAAAAGGGAGAAGCAAGTGATGGGGTCTACAAAGTTTCCAGTGGCCACGGTCAGGTCGGCCTTAACCCCTGAAAGAGACACAGAGGTAGATGCCCTGAAGTTGCAGATGTCCCAGATGATGGAGATACTGACGTCTCTAGTGGCGAAAGAGACGCCAAGTCCCAAGAAAGAAACAAGCAGGAGGGAATTGTTTCCAGCTGTTCCAGCACCAGCATCCCCACCTGACTACGGTGAGATGATTTGCTTTAATTGTGGAGGAATTGGTCATATTGCAGCTGTATGTTCCAGTCCCAAGAAGAAGAAGGCAGAAAGCCGCCAGCCGGCGGGAAACGCCAAAGGGCCCCGGTGAAGGAGTCAACCGGGTGCCCATCACCTTCTGGGAGCTCCAAGAAGCACAAAAGGAAGAGAAAGCGAGGAGACCAAACCCCACAGAAGGAACCCAGGGATCCTCAACCAAGGTGCACTCCAGAGAAAGGGGGCAAGACCCCTCCGGAGAGACACAGCACTCCTAGACGTGAACTCTTCAAAGTGAGAGATAACAATATCCCTCAACGGGTTCACACTCCCACTAAGAGGGAGAAAATCAATGCATACCAGGCTCAAGAAAGGAGCAAGCGCAAATCCAGTAAAAAGGAAAAGAGTCCAAAGAAGAGGACAGCATCAACTAGGCCCTACCCAGAGGAGCTAGTTGGTCCATCTCCTACTGTACCCATCCAAGTGGAAGGAGTGTACACAAAGGCTCTCCTAGACACTGGAGCACAAGTGACCCTATTGTACAGGGACTTCTATGACAGATACCTGAGTCATCTGCCAATACAGAAGATAGAAGAGTTGGAGATAAGGGGATTGGGAACTCAGAGTTTCCCCATGATGGATACTTACCCATCAGATTGACGTTTGACCCATCCGTAGCTGGGAAGTCTGAAGTGTTCGACACCTTAGCAGTGGTGTGTCCCCGCCCACCAGGAACCAGCAAGACGTCCCTGATCATAGGGACGAACACGGACCTAGTCAGAAGGCTTCTGACCCCCTGGTGAAGAAAGAGAATCTTTCAACTCCCAAGATCCATCCCATGCTGAAGGCGGCCTATCAGCGGTTGGTCCTAGAGCAGAAGACCCCAAGTGAGGGGATAGGAAGGGTATGGAGGCTTGGAAAAGAAGGAGCAGTGTTACAGCCTGGAGAGGTGACCTGCATGAGAGCCACGGTGAAACTTACTTGGGAGCAGCCTGGCCCCTTTGTAATGTTGGAACCCGACCCAATGGAGGGTCACTCAGGTCTGGAGGTGATACCGGAATTAATTTCACTGAAGGACCTGAAGAAGGCAAGAGGAAGAGTCCCTGTCAGTGTGAGGAACCCCACGGAGAGGCCCGTGGAGATCCCTGCCAGGATGCTTCTGGGACAGGTGAGTCCTGCTGTCCCAGTTGGCTGGTCAGAAGTGAAGGGGACGGGTGAAGGAGAAGATGTTGGAAGAAACTCTCCATGGAAAACCCTAACCTACCTGGAGCTTGGAAAGAGAGAGCCAAGGCCCAGCTGACCAGATGGGAGAAGATTTTCTCCAAAGATGAGTTTGATGTGGGGTGTGCGAGGAGCGCCACCCATAGAATCCGCATGCAAGAGGACAAGCCATTCAGAGAAAGAGTGAGGCGAGTCCCGCTAGCAGATCTGGAGGATCTGAGGGAGCAGCTTGCGGAATTGAAGAAGACGGGAGTGATTAGGGAGTCCAGAAGCCCCTATGCCTCCCCAATTGTGGTAGTCAGGAAGAAGAATGGGTCATTGAGGCTCTGCATTGACTACAGAACTCTCAACAGGAGGACCATTCCTGACCAGTACACCACGCCAAGGATAGAAGATGCCTTGCAGAGTTTATCTGGAGCTAAGTGGTTCAGTGTGATGGACCTCAAGAGTGGGTATTACCAAATCCCCATGCATCCAGAAGACAGAGAAAAGACTGCCTTCATAACCCCAGTGGGATTCTTTGAGTTCAACAGGATGCCCCAGGGCCTATCTGGAGCTCCTGCTACGTTTCAACGCCTAATGGAAAGGACAGTTGGAGACATGAACCTCATAGAAGTCCTTGTGTATCTGGACGATGTCATTGTCTTTGGAAAGACTTTGGAAGAACATGAAGCCAGATTGGAGAAAGTACTGAAGAGGCTCAGTGAAGAGGGACTTAAACTTTCTCCAGAGAAGTGTCGGTTCTATCAGTCTTCTGTGAACTATCTGGGACACATAGTGTCTGAAAAAGGAGTGTCTACAGACCCTGAGAAGCTGGAGGCAGTTACTTCGTGGCCAAGGCCCACAACAGTTACAGAACTTCGGTCTTTCTTGGGGTTCTGCTCCTACTACCGCAGGTTTGTGGATGGATTTGCCCGCATTGCCAAACCCCTCAACGAGCTGCTGAAGACAGAAGGAGAGGAGGATGGAATGGGGCCTAGGAGGTCCAGTGAGTCGGTCAAAGACCAGTGGAATTCAAGGTGTGAAGAGGCTTTCAGGACCTTGAAGAGAAGTCTCACCACAGCCCCAGTTTTGGCCTACGCTGATCCCACTAGACCATATGAGCTACACGTTGATGCCAGCCATGAGGGCCTAGGTGGAGTACTCTACCAGGAGTATGAAGACCAGCTACGACCAGTGGCTTATGTGAGCCGGAGCCTGACCCCCTCCGAGAAGAACTATCCCACCCACAAGTTGGAGTTCTTAGCCCTCAAATGGGCAGTTGTTGACAAATTGAGAGACTATTTGTATGGGGCCGAGTTTACTGTAAAGACAGATAACAACCCCTTGACCTATCTATTCACCACCGCCAAGCTGGATGCAACTGGACACAGATGGTTGGCGGCGTTGTCTGGATTCAATTTCAGTCTCAAGTACAGACCAGGGGCTGGAAATAGGGATGCAGATGCCCTGTCCCGAAGATCCCATGTCATGGTCGATGACTGGGAAGACTGGACTCAAGTGGCACCAGATGGAGTGCGAGCCCTTTGTCAAGGGGCTGAACTCCAAGCCAGAGGAGGATCCAGAGCTGAAGAGATAGGAGTTACCACAGTGGGAGTCCCAAAGTGTTACTGTGGGGTAACTCAACTAGAAGAAGAGTGCCTACCGAAGCTGTCCAAGAAGGAGCTAAGGTGTGACCAATTGGAAGATCCCATGGGGAGATTGGTCCTGGAAGCCCTGGAAGACAAGAGTCCAGAGGGACTTCGCCTTCACCCTTCTAAAGAAGCTCGCCTACTGAGGAGAGAGTTGGACAAGTTGCAGGTGCATCAGGGGGTAGTCTACCGAAGGGGCCCCTCTGATGGACCAGAAGACAAGTGGCAGTTGTTTCTCCCAGAGAAGCATCGAGAGACTGTGCTGATTGCCTTACATGACCAGCATGGTCACTTGGGAGCAGAGAGAACCTTCCAACTTGTCAGAGACCGGTTTTATTGGCCCTGCATGAGGGCCGAAGTGGAGGAGTATTGCCATTCCTGTGCAAGATGCATTCAGAGAAAGACTTTACCCCATCAAGCTGCCCCAATGGGCCACCTACAGAGTGAAGGCCCAATGGATCTGGTATGCATTGATTTTCTCTGCCTTGAACCCGATTTGAGCGGATTGGGAAATGTTCTGGTGGTAACCGACCATTTCACTCGTTATGCTCAGGCTTTCCCAACCAAGGACCAGAAGGCCTCTACAGTAGCCAAGGTACTTTTGGAGAAGTACTTTGTTCACTATGGACTGCCACAGAGAATCCATTCAGACCAAGGAAGGGACTTTGAGAGTCGCCTGATCAGGAAGCTACTAGATTCTCTGGGAGTAGAGAAGACTAGGACCACACCATATCACCCTCAAGGTGATGCCCAGCCTGAAAGGTTCAACAGGACCCTATTGAACATGTTGGGAACTTTGGAAACAGAGAAGAAGCAACATTGGAGTCAACACATATCAGCTCTGGTGCATGCCTACAACTGCACCACAAGTGATGTGACAGGTTTCTCCCCTTACCGACTTATGTTTGGGAGAGAAGCAAGATTGCCAGTGGATTTGGCCTTTGGCATTTCCTTGGACCATGCCTCTGCTGCCTCCCACAAAGGATATGTGGACAGACTGAGGCACAGTCTGAAGATAGCTTATGAGAAAGCTCAAGCGGCCTCTAACCAGAGAGGGGCCCGGAACAAGAGGAACTTTGATTTGAAAGTTAGAGTACAGGACCTACAGCCTGGGGACCGTGTACTGTTACGGAATCTAGGAATCCCTGGGAAGCACAAGATTGCTGATAGATGGAGATCAGAGCCATATATCATCTGTAGAAAGCTTCCAGGATTGCCTGTCTACAAATTGAAACCAGAAGGAAGGTTGGGGCCTTTGAAGACCTGGCATAGGAATCATTGCTCCCACTCACTGAAGCAGTCAGAATGCCTCCAGTAAGAGATGTACCTGAAACTGTTTCCATTCTGGATACCCCCAGGCCTAACACTAGGTCTCAGACGTCCCAAGTTAGGGGTGGTGAGGACCCCCAACCTGAGGAAGAAAGAGGAGAACTTGAATGGCTATGGCCTTCCTCAACTCCAGGGAATTCTGCCATAGATCTTCCACCTACTGAAGATGTGGAAGATAACACATTGAACCCAGAAGCCACAGAGTTTGTGCCATTCAGTGATGTGCCTGAGTGCTGGGAAGATATCCCTGGTCTCTACCCAGAACAAGAAGAAGATGTTCCAGAACCAGAGATGTTGCCAGAATGTGTTCCTGAAGAAGTTCCAAGAGAACAGAGAGCTCGCAGGAGTGTGAAGCCTCCCAAGAAGTTAACTTACCCCAAGATGGGAGAAAGTTCAGAGGACTCTGTTACTACAGCAAGGAGAAGTGCTGAAAGCCCTGACCCTTCCGCTGTTCATTTAGTGGAGGGCAACCCCAGCTCACTCTCTGGCACAGTTAAACAGGTCGCACACACTGAAGTGACCTGTAGACAGGACAGCTCCCCATCTCATGCCAATTGGTGGGAAGCTCCTCTGTCCAAATTATGTGAAAATGTTGTTCCCGAGAAAGTTTGTAGTTTGAACACTATCTTTGGGGACCAAAGATTTAAAGTGGGGGGAGTGTGTAGCGGGGTTCTACCCCTTTTAGGCTTAGAGACTACATCTCCCATGATTCCCCAGGGCCCCGGGCTGCTGACTTCCGCCCGGGAGGCTGCTGGGGGAGATTATAAAAGGGAAGAGCGGAGACCGCCTCTCTCTCTTGGGACACTTCCTCTTCTGAGGCCTGACAGGACTGGCCTGCCTCTGCTGACAGAGCGTGTGACGCGGAGACTGCAGCCAGCAGAGACACCTGTGCGGACCGGAGCTGAAGGCCTGAAGCCTGGGCCTTGCAGCAGATGGAGTGAGACTCTTCTACCTCAGAGTCCACAGCAGCGGAGCGGAGACTTCCCCCTACAGACGGTCGGACGGAGCTGATGACCGGAGTGCAGGGCTGTGACTGAGGAGACCGGACGCCGCCATTGAAGAGACCAGAGCTGCCATTAGAGGGACCGGATCGGAGGACGGTACCCCAAGGATTGGTGAGAGAGCCGGAGGGCTCATACTGCATTGACACACACGTTTTATGCCTACTGAACTGCCTAGGCGAAATTTACCTCAGAGCAGCAATGTTACTTTTGTGGATTACAAATGACACCATTTAAAGCTACATGTGCACCACCTCTACAGATTTATTGCCGGTGAAGAACACTGTACTAGTACAAGGACTGAGCTCTATTACTAGGGATCAGGCCTGGTCCGTTAGGTAGGCGCAGATAGATTTATTGCACCTCAGGGGTGTATAGCAGACGGTCGCCACACTGGGCGCTCCGTTTCCCCATTGTTAGATTGATATACCTGTGTACATGTTAAAGTGCATTTTGCAGGGACCTGCCAAAGTATTGTAAGATATATGTTTAAATGCATGTTGCTATTCTTTTTCCTTACTGACAAAAGTAAAGCCAGTTATTCTTATTTCAGCAGTCTGCTTGTGAGTTCATACCAATTACACTTAGAGTATAAGCTAAGTTTTATGTGCATAGGGACGTACCCCTTTACTAACTGTGCCAGAGCGGGTAGAGCCAAATTGCCGGGGGTTGGTGGAGCTGTACTCAGGGACCCAAAACAAACCAGCGGCTCTCTTAACTGGGGGTAGCGCTACAGTACTATCAAACTTATGTGACCATTTTGATTCTTGGGCATTACTTGTGATTATCTGGTTTATTTTTAAATTTCTTTTTTTTTAAATTATATAATCTTTATTTGTTTTCTTCATACATAAAAAAGCAGCAAAAATACATACACACATTTAATTTCCATAAACTCGTTTTCTCACAGTTTGCTAAAAACGAAAAGAGAAGAAAGGAAAAAATTGCCATTAACCTGCAGTTCTTTTGTGCCTCCCTTTTGTTACTTCTACTGTGTTTCCTTCTTTTCTTGTCTCATTCCCCTTACTTCTATGCTCTCTTTATCCCCTCTATTTTACCTATACAGTATTTTTCCCTGTTTAGTCTCCCACCCCCTTATCCATTACATTGGGCATCCCTGCTCGTCCATCCATGTTTTCCACAATTTTACAAATTCTTTCGTATTTCCTCTCCTCGTATATACCGTTCTTTCCCTCCATATTGTTTCTGTTATTAATCTCGCCCATTCTCTTTCCGTTGGGGGTTTTTCAGCCTGCCATCTTTGCGCTATTAGCTTTCTTGCTTGGAATAGGCATCTCGTCACTGCCTTGGTTACCCAGGGGCCTCCGACTATTCCTTCGTCCAGCCCTAGTATACACAGTCTAGGACTCATTTCTAACCTCGCGTTGTAAACTGTGTTCAGCGTATCGAGAATTTCTGACCAGTAACGAAACAATTTCGGGCATTTCCACATCATATGTGCTAGGTCTCCAGTGTCTTGGCACCTGGGGCACCTGGCGTCCTTTCTCCACCCGAAATCAAAGAGTCTCTTAGGAGTGTAATATGTCCTATGTAATAACATCAGGTATGAGACCCTTTGTGCGGGCGAGATCGACACCATGTGTCCCTTCTCAAGTATTCTCAGCCATTGTTCATCTGACAGGGTTCCAAATTCTTTTTCCCACTTCCTTCTGCTCTTAAGTCGTACTGGGCTTTCTACACTGCCTTCACATATGTATGGGTAAATTTCTGCTATGAATCCTTTGATCTTGTCTTGAGAGCCTATTCTTTGATATACCGGAGAGTTGACCCAATTTGGTCCTTGTTTCGCAAATTGCCTATTTAAGGCATGCCTGATTTGTAAATATTTATAAAATGAGTGTTTCGGTAGGTCATAGTCTGTTCTTAGTGCAGTGAATGTCTTTAGTATCTTCCCCTCGTATAGTTGAGTTAGTTTAACTATCCCCTTTGTCTCCCACTCTTTAAACTTCCCTATCTTCTCCACTTCCTCCAGGTTCTTATTATTCCAGAGGGGAGTATGTTTTGTCATGCCCTCCAGCCCTTTTACTGCTTTTAATGCTTTCCAGACTTTTAGCCCAAGCCTCACCGTGGGGTTTCTATAATAAAATGAGTTTGCCTCAAGAGCCTCTATTATTGATCTATGCGGAGTACCTGCAATCATTAGATCCTTATTACCTCCTCCACCCCCCCCTATATGTTGCAGTTGGGCGGCTAGGAAGTAACTTCGTGGATGCGGCAATGCCATCCCGCCCTTTCTTGTTCCTAGTTGTAGTATTTGTAAACCTATCCTAGGCTGGCCTCCTTTCCATATAAGTTCTCTAAACAGCGTGTCGATTTTCCTGAACCATTTTTTATCTATCCATGTTGGGCAGTTGTGCATCAGATACAGAAGCTGTGGCTGCCACAGCATCTTAATCAAATTACATCTCCCCGCGACCGATAATGGGAGGCGTCTCCAGATTGCAATTTTAGATTTAAATTTAGCTAGTAATGGTACAATATTATCATTGATGTAGTTATTAGGGTTCTTCTTTATATTTACACCTAGATATTTAATTTGTTCGACCACTTCTAGCTGTAGGCTATCCGGTGTCCTCTGGTTCCCTAGGGGATCTATGGGCATTAGTGCAGATTTTTCCCAGTTTATGGTCAGCCCTGAAATTTTCCCGAAATCTATGAGGATGTTCATCACCTGCCTGGGGGATTGCTCCGCATCCCCCAGGAAGAGGAGGACATCATCCGCATATAATGCGATTCTCTCTTCTCCCCCCCTTCTTCTAAACCCCTGTATATTCGTGTCTGATCTAATTACGCTGGCCAGCGGCTCCATTGCCAGAGCAAAAAGCAAGGGGGATAGTGGGCACCCCTGTCTTGTCCCCCTCTCTAATTGAATTTTGTCAGAGAGATCATTGTTAACCCTGATCTTAGCGCTGGGGCCCGTGTACAAGGTTTTAATCCATTCAATGAATGAGGGGCCAAATCCAAATTCCCCCAAAACCCGCCACAGGTATCCCCATTCTAAACTATCAAAAGCTTTGACCACATCTAGGGCCATAACCACCCTTGTCCCTGTATCCTCTGTTGGTATCTGCATGTTGAGATACAGCCTCCTGATATTTATACTGGTAGATCTACAGGGGATGAATCCTGTTTGGTCCGGATGTATAAGTCTAGAAATAATTTTATTTAGTCTGATTGCCATAACTTTCGCGAGTATTTTAGCATCCGCACAGAGCAAGGAGATAGGTCTGTAAGACTTAGTCTCTAACGGGTCCTTCCCCTCCTTATGTAGAACTATTATTGTTGCTTCCGTCATAGACGTTGGCAACCTCCCCTCCTCTTTCGCCCAGTTGAATACTTTGAGAAGCTCTGGCAGTAGTACTTTCCCATATTGTTTATAGGTTTCTGCTGGGAGGCCGTCTGGTCCTGGTGATTTCTGATTGGCCATTTCTTTCACCGCCAGTTGGATTTCCTCCAATGTTAGCGGTGCCTCCATTATCCCTCTTTCTTCATCTGTGAGAACCGGAATATCAACGTTTCTGAAGAATGTGTCCATTTCCCCTTCCTCCACCGTCCCACGCGATCTATACAGTTTTTCATAATATAGTCTAAAAGTTTCTGTAATTACTGACTTTTTGGATGATATTTCACCTTTTTCAGTCTTGATCACAGGGACGCTGGAGGGAGGGGAATTGGTTCTCACTAAATGTGCCAACATTTTTCCAACTTTTTCCCCCTCTCCGTAAGCTACCTGTTTCTGGAACAATCTCTTATTCTCTGATTTCTTAATGACTATATCTTTATATTCCTGTTGTTTAGTTAACCATACGCTTTGTGTATCAGGTGTGGGGTTATTGACGTAATCTCCCTCTGCTTTCATCAGCTCTCTCTTACTCCTACTTTCCCATTCCCTTGTGATCTTTTTAATTTTTGATACTGATTGAATGAGAATACCTCTTAGATATGCCTTCAAAGCATCCCACATTATACCTCTTGTCACTGACTCATTATTAAATTTTATAAATTCTTCCAATTTTAATAACACCTCCTTTGGGTCCCCTATTAGTTCGAACCAAATTGGGTTCATTTTCCATACTGCAGGGGATCTTTTCCCTTCTAAGTTTATTGAGACAACCAGTAGTGCATGATCGGATACTCCTCTAGGGTGATATTCTATATCCCTTATGATTTGGCATGCTTCTTCGTTTCCCAAAGCTAGATCTATCCTTGAGAGCGTGGAATAGGAGCTTGAGTAACATGAAAATTGCAACACACCTGGATTCCGCGCCCTCCACATGTCAAAGAGCCCTGTTTCCTGTAAAAACTGGTATAATCGACTCTCATCTACTTTCTGGCCATGTACACCCAGTGGGAACCTATCAAGTTTTCTATTGATAACCTCGTTAAAGTCCCCTACTGCTATAACCGGTACCCCAGCTTTATCAATTAAAAATTCCAATAGCCTATACATTACATCAAGTTTAAACGGAGGGGGAATATAAATATTTGCTAGAACATATTCTCGGTTTTCAATTATACAGTGCAAAAAAATATACCGTCCGTCTCTATCTATACTGATCTGCCGACAGGAAAACCCCAACTCTTTCCTTACCATCACAGCCACTCCTCTTGAATAAGAGGTGTGGACTGAGTGGAATTGACATTGGTATTTCTTACTTTGGTTTTGTAACTTAGAGTCTTGAGTTAGGTGCGTCTCCTGTAGGCAGACCAGTCCTACCCCACTCCTCTCCAGGGTCTCTGCCACTGCTGCTCTCTTTGCCGGTGTGCCCAGCCCCCGTACGTTCCAGGAGCCAATACTCAGTATCTTAGTCTGCATGCTTCAACGTGGGAGAAAAGAAAAAAAAAAGGGGAAGACAGGGGGGGAGAGGGAGAAAAAAAAAGAAAAGAAAAAAAAAAAACAACAAAAAAAAAAAAAAAAAAAAAAAAAAAAAAAAAAAAAAACCAAATAAATAAATAAAAAAAGGAAAAAAGGGAAAAACGGGGAAAGAGGATACATACCCAAAAAGACAATGCTATGTCCCAAACACTCTACCCCCCTGCCCTTATTAGAGGAGAGGATACTGTAAGGGGTGAAAGATTTTAATGCAGAGGTCAGTTGATCCCATCTTATACCCATACTATACTTAGATTATAATGCTCACCCATCCTACCGCCACATAGGACCCGGAAGAGAGGAATAAAAAAATATAAAAAGTTTAAAGAAGAAAACCGAGGAAAGATGAGAAGAGAGAGAAAGCTAACCTGGCCTTTAGCCAAAATAACTACCCCTTGTGAACAAGAAAATCTTTCACCTATCTTAATATTCTTTTCTACGTGAAAAAGTGCTAGTCTTTTTACTAAGTGTTTATCTAACAATATTTTTCGTTTACTGTTTACCTCCGTGTAGATTAAATATTTTTCCCATGTTTTACTTTGTTGCATCTTCACCCCCCCCCTCCCCCCTTATACCATTCTAGGTTATCCCTAAGGACTTTTTTTGTGACCGTTACCACACACCCTTTACCCACATACTTCCCCCCCCCCCTCCCCCCCCTCATGCTTATATGCAAATCCACTCCCACCCTCCTCCCTCCTCCCACCCCACCCCCATCCTTACACACACTGATAACTGTGTTTCGCCCCTCCCCCCGCCCATTCATTCCTTGCTTTTGTGCTATGTGGCTCCTTCCACCCTCATGTCCCTGTGCAAATAATTTCCCATGCGGCACCTCCCCCCTCCTCCCTCTGTATTATTCCTCTATCCCAAAACCCATCATCCCCTCGTTTTAATCATTAATTGGTCTTTCCGGTCTTCCAACCATGTAGTCACAATTGCTGGGGAATCAAAAAAAAAAGTCTCTCCCATTGCTACCACACGTAGCCTAGCTGGGTACAATAAAGCATAAGTAACATCAAATTTCTGAAGTTTGCGTTTGATTTCTATAAAATCTGCTCTACGCTTCTGCAAGTCAGGTGAAAAATCAGGGTACAGTGAGATTTTGGCTCCCTTGTAGAAGATGCTCCCCATCTCTCTGGCCCTACGGAGGAGCATAACTTTGTCTTTAAAGTTCAAGAATTTCATTAGTATGGATCTGGGATGCCCTCCCTGGGGTGGGGGTCTAAACGGGACCCTATGTGCCCTTTCAACTGAGAACTGTTGTGAAAAAGTCTCTCTTCCAAACATTTCGATAAGCCATTTTTCCATGAATACAATTGGATCCGTCCCTTCACTTTTTTCCGGGAGGCCTACCAGCCTCACATTGTCCCTTCGGAGTCTGTTCTCCATTTCGTCCAGTTTCCCTGCAAATTTATCTGATTGTTCTTTTAGGGTTTTAACCTCTTGGCTTATTGGGTACATGTCATCCTCTATTTGACTAATTCTCCCTTCTGCTGCTGTTATTCTATCAGCCGTCCTTTCCAGCTCATGGCGCATCAGGGACAGTTCCTCTTTGATATTTTTCATTTGGTCACATAACTCCCCTAGGGACTGTTTACATGTGTTAACTGCCGCCAGTACGTCCTTTAGTGTCGGCTCTCCTTCAGCCATTGGTGCCTGAGCTGAAGCCAAATCTGGTTTTCCAGGGGCTCCTACGTTTTTATTGGTTGTACTCTTTGCTCCTCCTATAGCGGCCCCCGCAGCGGCTGTCTGGTTGTTTGTTTGCCCTTGGCTCTTTCTATCATTTGACACTTTCGCCTGGATTTGCTGTCCCCCTTTAGTTGGACTATGGACTGGGGTATGAGCATACTTTTCCAGCTTCGCTGCAGCTGCTGATGCCCCATTTGTTAAAGTGGGCTGGGACCCTTTTTCCTTATCCTTGGCTGATCTTAGTGATTGTGTCCCAACACTCTCCAGGTTGGCCTGCTCTTCTCCTCTCCTCCTTGCTGACATGTTGCCTCTCCTGGGCCTTTCTGGGGTCCAACCCAATCAAATACCAGCTTTAGAGTAAGTTTTCTAGAATATAAAAAAGCAGTCCTCTAGTGGCCCTTAAAAAAAAAAAAAAAAAAAAAAAAAAAAGGGGGAAGGGGGGGATGAGCCAAAAAAAGCAGGACAGGGGGGGGCAGTCCTATATATATATCACAGCCTATGACCAGGGCCAGAATAATTGAGAGTAGTTAAGATTAAGGGAGGAGACAAGTACAAAAGTGTATAGAAATGTACGTATATATTCACGTATATTCACGTATATGTGCACAGCCCAGCGTTTCTGTTTACAGTCCTTAATCGCAGCGGAGCATATAGAAGACAGATATGCAGATCACGATGTTTTCACACTGTTTTATATATTGCTAATATCAGTCCTCAGACTGCGTTTACAGTTGATAAGAAGTTTTTTGGGGGGATGCCAGTACGCCAGTACCCATGCACAGCGCAGCCATAGAAAAAGAAAGAAAATTCAGTCCTCAAGGTTCTGGCTTACAAAAAGCTGGGTAACATGCACAACACCTCTTATCCTGGATATTGTATCACACAGTTTGTACAGCACAGCCAGCGCAGCCACAGGCAAAAGAAGAGAAGCAATCCTCAGACTCCTGTCACTAAAAAGCCGGATGCATATACACAGCTCATCATAGGACAGCTTATGCCTCAAATAGTCCTTAGTTGCAGCAGATCAGCAGATCATAAAAAGCAAATATGCACATCACCATTTATATTTATTTTTCTTTTCCTTTTTCTCAATCCGAAAGAAAAAAGGGGAAGAAGAAACACCAGGCCACTATTTGCAATGAGGGGGGATGGGGGAAATAAACTGTAAGCTGTCTTCTCACCTCTCCTGGCCGTTTTTATAGGAGTTCTTCCAGGACCTTCTGAGAGTCTCCTTGGGGCCCCCTCCCCTCCTCCGGTGTTCGGTTTCCACTGTTCTTTCCCCCGCTGTGTGGGCGCTGTTTTTCACTGTTTTTTTTTTTTCCCCCTCTGTGTGGGCGCTGTGCGGGCAGCTCTAAAACAACCGGCTTGTGAACTTAAACTTCCCGCCGCTCTTCCTCTCTCCCAGCGCGGACGAGGCAGGGGATAGCGTGTGACGTCACCCTCGGCTGTTCGGCTGTTCGGCTGTTCCCGCATAGACACGCTGATATGCTGATTAAATCAGACTGGCCGCTAGAGACTTCACACAGCTTGCGGTTGTTACTGTGGGAAGGCAGCCACAGGTCTCAGCTTCGGTATCTCCATATCTCCATAGGACGGGACGGAGGGTGGGAGTGAGCACACACACGCCTCTCACATCTCTCACATCTCACCGCACCTCATGTCCGGTCACGCCCTCTACTGTCCTTATTTTTAAATTTCTAGTAAGCTGTTATTAATTGGAGGAGCTTGTTATGACTGAAATATTTCCCAGCTTGCTGGAAATTTTCCCTACAAACTGGTTCAATCCTTTTCTCTGTTGTGGAGTTAAAAAAGAGTGAAAGTTAAAAAAAAAATACCAACAGCTTTGGGTCAGTATAACAGTGGTATAAATGATGTACTTTCTCATTTATCTTTTTTCACTGTTCTACAGGAAGCCTGTTAGAATTTGTCAAAGATGGGGATGGACGATATTTGAAGTTACCAGAGTTTGTGGACATGTCAGCACAGGTTAGTGGGATTTAGTACCATCTACGGTAATTGTATTTTCTGCTCATTACTACTTTTTCCTGTAGTCAATACTCTCCTTCTCCATCTGTTACATGATGTTAAAGGGTACTGTATGTTCAGGTATTACCCAAACTTAACCTCAAACCTATTTCTCCATCTCCAAAGCATGCCCCTGTATTATTTTTTTCTTTTACATGGTTCCTGCAGCAAGAAACTTCTTTTATTACTCCCTGCGACATCATTACCAGGCTTGTAAAAGTCTTTTAGGATAGGTTCACACTGGTATGACAAACGCTCCGACTTTGGGAGCACATGTTGCATGACATGTATAAATCAATGATTCCCTATGAGAGCCGTCTTAACTGGTCCGATACAAGTCGGTCCGACTTTGAAAAAGGTTCCAGCACTACTTTGGTCCGACTGTGGTCCTACTTCAGTCCATTGAATATCAATGAAGTTGGATCAAAGTGGGATCCTTGTCCTAACCATCCGACTTGTGACATCCGACATGGTGATTACAGCAGCAGTAAATGGAATTTATGTCACACTGGGGCTGTTTTGATTGGTCAAAGGATAAGTCAGACTATCTCAAAGTCGGAGCAAACTCTTATCCTGTTCATTCAAGTCGAATGGAAGTAGGACTGATGTAGGACCGATGTCGCAGGGCAAAGTAGGATGACCGTGCTGCCCCAACCGGGCATAGAATTTATATTGATTGTTTTCCTAACCATTTTCTACAGACGTTTATATTTAGTTCACATGCTGCCATCTAGTGACCTTTTGTGGTAATGCACTTGTTTCTTATGTTCTTTTCCCCTTATGCATGACACACTTCCTTTGTGTGTAACGCTCCACCCTTTCTTCCTGTGATTGTATTTCCTGTGTAATGGATGCAGTTACAAGCCACATGTAGCAGGGCACATGTATTATGCATTGTAAGCTACAGACAATATCATATTTTGACCGCATAAATACTACAACCTATTCATCTGTTTGTATCCTGTCATCTGCTGTAACCTGATGTTCAGAATAAAAGCATCTTGTGGATGGAATCGGTATTTGGTGAGTTCAAAGTATCTGATGAGGATTGTCCTTAGTGATTATATCTTATGCAGGCCAGCATAGAGGTCTCACAAGGGATAGTCACTTCACAACAATCAGAGTCAGAATAATGACAGTCCTACAACAGTCTAGTTGTACCAGTGTGAACCCGGCTTTAGTGACAGGTGCTAGGAGCTCAGTGTGTGGGCAGCTTCTTGGAACTCAATTCAGCAGTTTGACAACATAGCTTGGGATTTCAATGCAGAAAAGGAACTGTGTTGTCACCCAAAGCAGCATGCTTCATTTTTGACAGATTAACTGGTATTTGCCGTGTTTTTAAAACGGAGTTCCGCCCAAAAGTGGAAGCTCTGCTTGTTCGCACCCCCCCCCCCCCACACCTTTTTGGCACCTTTGGCACCTTTCCTTTCCTGTTTCCCTTAGTAAGAATGCCGGGGTAAATATATTGATATAAGGACCCATGTCCTTAGATTAAAAGTCAGCAGCTACAGTATTTGTAGCTGCTGACTTTTCATTTTTTTTTACCCAGGCTGGAACTCCGCTTTAAAGAAATGTGCATGTATTGAAGAGATGAACCGTGTATGTTTTTTTTATTTCACTCTCACATACACTTTAACCTTTAGTGTTACTACTCATTGCCTACCTTCAGTTTTTAATTCTAGTTTCCTATTCCATTTTTTCTTTGATGCAATGTAGTACATGCCTCCATATATATATATATTATACTGTATAAATTTCCTGAGTTACAGCCAGCAACAACATTTCAAAGCCTCCAGCGAGGAAAGGGAGGTCGGTGTACATGAACTGTGACAGCAGAGTGCTGGCTCAACTGGAGTATTCCCTGCATATGTGTATCTTGCAAGCTGTTCATATTTCCATCAATGTCCTTAAAGTGAACCTATGTTCACTGTAAACCCACTTAAGGAACTGTATTCCTGAAAAGCAGGCTGCTTTCAGATACCTTTCAAGTTTCTGGCCTGCCAATTGCTCCTGCTTGTTACTGGTCAATAACCTTTAACATGTTGCCTCAGTCACCAACGAAAAGATGTGGAGTGGGGAAGGTCCAGGATTGATGTCAGCAATTGAGAAATGCATAACAAAATACAGTAAACCATTCAAGGTCTAAAATAAAAAAAATAAAAAATCACCTTAAATAATATGAATGTAAATGGGCAAGGGCTAACAAGCAACAACGGTCCAATGATCAAAACTAACAAAAGGTAAAAAGTTGCTCAAGCCCAAAAAAATAAAAACAAAGCTCTAGTTACCATGCTGTCTCTGCTTTCAATGACTTCTAGATACAGACCCAAAACTGAGGTCAGTGTAAATTCCTTGTCTGCATACCAATACAAGCTAAATGACTCAGAATACAGAATCCTCCGATTTCTTCTTGCAGCTCTTTTACTAGCGTTGGCCCCTTCTTCTGTCGCTGCCGCCGCCTTCTGCTTCTTATTCTTCTTCTTTCTTCATCCGATGTTGACACAACGCTGTCTCCGCTTCTAATGGCCGAGACGTGTTGCGTGGCCAGTTATATAGGGACAAGGGGCGGGGTCACCGCCTCATGTCACATGGTGACCCCACCCCCTTATTATGTCACAGTCCCAGCATCCTCCGGGATATTGTTCAGACTTCGGGGGTCTTGTCCTGCTCTTCTGTTCTTCTTGCTGGGCCTCCACTTTCTTCTTGCAGCTCTTTTACTAGCGTTGGCCTGGTCTTCTGTCGCCGTCGCTTATGATGGCTTATGATGTCACAGTCCCAGCATCCTCCGGGACTGTGACATCATAAGGGGCGGGGTCACCATGTGACATGAGCCAGTGGCCCCGCCCCTTGTCCCTATATAACTGGCCGCGCAACACGTCTCGGCCATTAGTAGCGGAGACAGCTTTGTGTCAACATTGGATGAAGGAAGAAGAAGAAGCAGAAGGCGGCGGCAAAAGCGACGGCGTCAGAAGATCGGGCCAACGCTAGTAAAAGAGCTGCAAGAAGAAAGCGGAGGCCCGGCAAGAAGAACAGAAGAGCGGGACAAGACCCCCGAAGTCGGAACAAGACCCCCAGACGGCGGCGGCGACGAAGGAGAAAGCCGGGCTCCTCCGCTAGTAAAAGAGCTAGCAGAAGATAGCGGAGGAGTCCGGCGAGAAGACCCCCCAAGACGGAAGAATACCCCCGGAGCTGTGTAATAAAGTATTTAAAAAACTTGTGTTGTGTTTTTTATTTACACTTTTTTCACCAGGTGAATGGGTAGGGGTACATTGTATCCCATACTCATTCACATAGGGTGGGGGGCTGGTATCTGGGGGCACCAAAGCACCCCCCCATGTTGAGGGCACACGGCCTGGTACAGCTCAGGGTGGGAGGGGGGGGGGGCGCTCGCTCGTCCCCATCCCCTTTCCTGACCGGCCGGTCTGCGTGCTCGGATAAGGGTCTGATATGGATTTGGGGGGACCCCACGCCGTTTTTTCGGTGTAGGGATTCCCCTTTAAATCCATACCAGGTGAGGGGGCTAGCGAGGTGTCAATCTCGCAATCAAGGTGGCGGCGTTGACTTCCTCTACCTGGAGTCATGTTATAAATAAATGGACTTTACTCTGTGTAAAAGTCCGGTGGACCTCCGCCAAAACTCCGGTGGATTGTCTGCCGGAAAAGTCCGGGCGTGTGTGGGTAAGTCCGCACGTTCGGAAAGTCCGGCGGACCTCCGCTGGAAAGTCCGGCGGACCTCCGCTGGAAAGTCCGCCAGACCTCCGCTGGAAAGTCCGCCGAACTAAGTCTGCCGGATAGTCCGGCCAAAAAGTCAGATCGTGTGTGCGTGGCATTAGTCTCTTTTTCCAATGCTTTATTGACAGAAAAGAATCAAATAGAGGGATGGAGGGGTTAAGGGAGATTCAGGTACCTTGAATTGCGGATCACGGGTACTTCTCTGATCCAGAGGACAAAACGGCTTCCACAAACTGGATCTAGCAACCACCGGATAGGCCTCTCTCACTGACCTAGCAGCCGGTGCAATGCTCAGTCATAGTCTCTGCCACAGACTTTAAGAATATAGTAGAATTGTTGTACAATCCTCTGCCACAGGATTGTGTAACCAATAACTTTTGTAACATCAAAGTACAGTCACACAGTACCAGTTTCTTTCAGCCAAGCCGGCGATACTGTGAGGTAGATGACCCGGGATGCGTCCTCCAATTGAGTCTCCAGGCTCTTCTTGAGATACCAGCCTTGTTGCTCGGTCCTCTCTCAGAAAAGTCCTGCCCTGGTTTCTCCAATTGCTTGGCTTCTCCCCGCAGGCAAGACAGCACAGGACCACCCCTGGATCAGTAGGCCCCAGAACTTCTGGGCCTACTTGTCAGGGACAAAGCCTCAAGCCCAGAGACAGTTGGATGACTAGGGTACACCTTAGGCCAGGAGGGCCATCAGGTCGGAGCACCACACCCTACCAAGGGGTCTGTCCCTTAACCACCCTCTCCCAGAATTCACAGCGGGTAGACCACTCCCAGTGACTGTTTTCGGGCAAAGAGGCACTCAATAAACCCGGCCTGTTGCAATTTCCAACACTGGCCGATGATGAGAGCGCCACCCATGGCCAAGTGGAAAACTACTCAACACAGCTGAACAGAACCAAAAAAATTTAGTAGTTAAGCTACAACTCAAACAAATCTAAATTTTCACTTATAGTGTCTGCCTATAAGGAGCAGGGCGCTACATATACATCTTCAATTCTATCCAAAATTTAAAAAAAAAAGTTTTGGCTTTAGATATACTTTAGACATAGGGGTTCATTTACTAAATGCAAATAGACTGTACACTTTGCAAAGTGCAATTGCTCCAAAGATTAGTAATTGAGGTAAAGCTTCACATTGCAAAGAATACCCAATCACGTGCAGGGACAATAGAAAAAAAAAAAACAGCATTTTTGCTTGCACATGATTGGATGATTGAAGTCAGCAGAGTTTAATTTACTAAGCTCTGAATCAACTGCACTTTGCAAAGTGCGCAGTCTATTTGCCCCATAGAGTTGCTATTGCAATGCATTGGTTAACATCTGTAATCCACAGGTCTCTTGTGCCTCTCCTGTATCAGCCTCAGTCCAGCCCTGGGTCTTCGCCAAAGTATTCAGTCAGATTCAGTCTAACAAAGCCAGTTACAAACATAAGCAGCTTTCATAAAGGCCTGTGCAATGAAGTACTAGCACAATAAATGAATCAATAGATTTATCAACTTTTTCACAACTGTTTAAAGCAATCCGTGTGCAAACTTTAATGTTCTAATTATCCCGAATATCATACTGATGTAACAGCAAGATTGTAAATGTGCATGAGTCAGTGCTTGCAGACAAAATAGAGGTCCTTTTGGTGTTTAGTAATCCCAGACTCCACTCTTTCAGTGTACCTTTTCTACTTAAAGCGCAACTGACCTTTTCTACTTGAATTTTTCTTAAAATTGGTAATCCAACAGAGTAAAAAATAAAAAAAAACACAGCTTTGGCTGCAATACTCCCTTCCTTTCTGGTGCCAACCAGTGGTAGTGCTCTTCTGGGCTGAATGATATCCAAAACCATTCAACCCACTTCCTGTAAGACCATGCCATTAACAAACTGGTTTGGGCTTACTGTACTCCTAGAATCCTCATTACATGAGCACTGCGTTGTCCAGGAGTAAGGCCTGCCCTGCTGGAGGAGAACAGAATGTACCCGTGACTAAAGCTGGGTATATACCCACAGTTTTTTTTTCCCTCATCCCGCTGGTTGAACCAAAAAAAAAACAGACAGATAACTGCATCCACATTTTTTGTGTGAATGTGGGGATATCCCCCCACCACGCTATTGTATTCTGAGGGGAATCTCACTCTCCCTCCATCAGAATACACAGATCAGCTCTGAAGCCATTGGCAGCATGCAGTGATCGGATGCTGGTTTTCCAGCAGGACCATTTCATAGAAGCTGGTCATTAGACTGGCTTCTGTTAAACAAAGATGAGCACCTATGGACCGAAGGTCGGCCAGTTCCTGCTGAACCAGACAAATTTTGTAATTTACCTGACTTGTGTTTACCTGACTTTACAGTCTGGCCTGAAGACCACAGGAAAGTAGTAATGTATAACTGAATCTCTTTAAAAAATAGTGGTGAGGGGTTTAACCTCTTCGCGCCCGGGCTATAGCCGAAAGGCGGCTACAGCGAGGGCGCTCCCTGCCAGGAGGACGTCCCTGGGCGCCCCCACTGCCACCTGTCCCCAGTGCCATCTGTCCCCAGTGCCATCTGTCAGGGGGAATTAATTTTGCAAGGAATTGTGGGAAAAATTACAACTTTAAAAACCTCACCATGCCTCTTACTAAATATCTTGGAATGTCTACTTTTAAAAAAAGGGGTAATTTGGGGGGTATTTGTACTTTCCTGGCTTGTTCGGGTCACATGAAATGAGATAGGTCACCAGTACATAAGATGTGATCAATTATGTATGATTTGCACCACAGCTTGTGGACTCTCTAACTTTCACAAAGACCAAATAATATCCACTAATTTGGGTTATTTTTACCAAAGATATGTAGCAGTATAAATTGTGGCCAAAATGTATGAAAAAAAAATAATAATTTGCTAAATTTTATCACAAAAACAAAGAAAAATTCATTTTTTTTTCAAACTTTTCGGTCTTTTTTCATTTATAGCGCAAAAAATAAAAAAGCCAGAGGTGATCAAATACCACCAAAAGAAAGCTCTATTTGTGGGAAAAAAAGGACAAAAAATGAATTTGGGTACAGTATTGCATGACTGAGTAATTGTCATTCAAAGTGTGAGAGCACCGAAAGCTGAAAATTGGTTTGGGCAGGAAGGGTGTTTAAGTGCCGAGTAAGCAAGTGGTTAAGTTGGGCTTTCATAATACAGATGTCCAAGCCTGGATACAGCTGAGTCCAGGCTCCTACACCGCAGCTAATCCACAGATTCTTGCTGCAGGAATCCAGAGGCCTCAACAAACCGGCCACGTGAAAGGGCCCCAACTTCTTTTGTTTTATTTCAGAAATTATCTTTCTTTTCCTTTTAACCACTTGCCGACGGCCCCATATCAAAATTACTGCTACAGGGCGGCCGCGCTGTGCAGGATCACGTACATATACGTGATCCTGCACTTCCGGGTATCACGTGCGAGTGAACACTGTCTGCGGCTCGCTCCCGCTGTCATTTTACACAGCAGAAGCTGATCGGCAGCTCCTGTGGACCCGATGTCCACCAGCACCCGATAGTACACTGACAGATTGGTAGTCTGCCCATGTAAACACAGCAGATTAACGTTTATATTGTATTGTTTTTCTGTAGTGTACCGGCAAGCTTGTGGCCAGTTGCAGCCCACACTGTGTGGCTTGTTATAATATGTATTGTATAAAACAAAATAAAAATAATTTTCAAAAAAAAAAAAACACAGCAGATTTCCGTTCTGTCAGTGCAGAAGGCATGGATCATGTGTCATCTGTAAAAGCAGAAACACAGATCCATGCCTTCCACTAGTAAAAGCACCTCCCCCACTACACTGAAACACCAGCTACGCTACAATATATGCATGCTGTCTGTCTGCGCAGTGTCCTGTAATAGCCAGCAAAAGGGTGATAACTTCCCAGCAGATTAGTTTCTGTGCTTTAGTCAGTTTAGAATAAGGAAGAAAGGGAACTGTCAGAATCAACCAGGTACTTCAGATGGAAAAAGTACATGTGATAGAGATTATGATTTATTAAAATATACATGTGAACACACACAAAATACATATATATATATTTAGGGTAACATCAACTTTAACCAAAATCTGGTCATCCTTGCCATCTTAACTTGGTCTCTCTTCATTAGTTTTTACTTTTAAAACTCCCTGGCACTTGAAACCAATGAATTCTCACTTGCCAAGGACTCTCAACCCCACTAATTCATCCCCATCAGTCTAATCAAATTGTTTGTGTTTTTTTTTTTTTAGATATCTTCTGGCATGGCATATATTGAACGAATGAATTATATTCACCGTGACCTCAGAGCTGCCAATATTCTGGTTGGGGACAACTTGATCTGTAAAATTGCAGACTTTGGCCTTGCTCGTCTCATTGAAGACAATGAATACACAGCTCGACAGGGTAATGACATTTCATTTATTCTCCACCTCTGGGTCTCCATTTAAAGCTGATAACAGTGATGGCTTCTGGGTAAACTGAGAGTGTTTGTAGGGAGGAGGACAGCAGATGAACAATACTAGCTCTGGTGAAGCAATGTCAGTAGACGGGTGTAAAACAAGTTAAAGGGGTATTAAACCCAAAAGCAACCCTTTATTATATTGTGGCCTACCAGTTTCTAGATGTGATGGCTGCATTCGTTTTCTTTTTTTTAGGCTTTCTTTCCTTTATATTTATGTCTGATGATGTGGCCAGTAAGTCTGCTGTTTTCCAAAAGAACAAGCTCTCTTACAGATGTATCAGTTACAAGGATAAGACAAACCATTCAGCACTGGCAGGGGGACATATAATGATCAGTTTCAATTATTTATGTAAAATCTTTATTCCAAAAGGAAACAAACTGTCGCTGTAACTGCTTATAAAGTGTAAGGCCCCTTTCACACTTATACGACTTGTCCCACGATTTGGGACTGCAAAGTAGCATGACAAGTCGTTCCCCATGATTCCCAATGACAGCCTTTCATGTTAGTACGACTTCAAGTCGTTCCGACTTCAAAGTAGTCCCTGCACTACTTTGGTCCGATTTTGATGCCACTTACACAGGCATTCCTTGATATCGCAGCAAAATCGTGGCAAAAATCGGGCCCGCGAACCGCAGCAAAATCGCGGTAAAATTGCGCGACTTTGAAGTCGCACAAGTGTGAAAGGGGCCTTAGCTGGAGTTTGCCTTTAATTTGATAGTGTCATTAAATCTGCTAGTACACGATCCTTATTAATTATGATTATATGCTACATGGTGTATTCAGTAGGAAAAAAAAAAAATACAAAGAAGAGAAATCCAGAGCAACCAGTAATATGAAATTTGACTGCTTGTATGTTTTTTTTGGATGTAGTACATTACAACTGCTGCTTAAAGTGGTTGTAAACTCTCTATAATGAGTATAATGAGCTAGTATGCACCAGTCACGGCACAACTACTGAAGAAAAGGCACAAGCAAGCCATTTCTTCATTGCGCATGTGCCAATGACATCGACCCATGCGGATACAGTGAATATCTCCTAAATGGTGCAAGTTTAGGAGATTTTCACGGCACCTACAGGTAAGCCTTATTATAGGCTTACCTGTAGGAAAAAGCGGTAGTAAAGGGTTTACAACCACCTTAAAGTGGTTCTAAATGCAGAAGATTTTTTACCTTTAATGCATTTTCTGTGTGCCGCACCCTTAAATACTTATCTGAGCCGATCTTGGTCCAGCAATGTGCACAACAGCAGCAGCTCTCGCGTCTCTCTTTCTCCTCATTGGAGAGAGAGGCAGCAGCAGGAGCCAATGGACAATCAGTCAGTGAGAAGAGAGCAGGGGGATGGGCCGATGTGTGCTCTGTGTGTCAGTGTATCAAGGAATACACAGAGCTGGCTCGGGATTAAGCAGGCACAAGTGCCCCCATGGCAAGCAGCTTACCATGGGGGCACTCAGCAAGAGGAAAGGGCCAGGAGCGTCAGCATGGGGATTCAAGAAGAGGAGGATCAGGGCTGCTCTGTTCAAAACCATTACACAAAGCAGGTGAGTATAACATGTTTATTGTTTTTTGTTAAATCATGGGTTTACAATCACTTTAAAGTGGAACGTCACTCTCTCAATCAACATTAACTATTTTTAATCCATATGCTGCTAGCATTAGTAAATAGATAGGAAAGTATATCATTATGTACTTGTGTTAAGCTTTTTTTTTGCAATTCTTAAAGTGGTGGAAAACCCTTACATATATATATATCTATATATAGATATATATATATATATATATATATATATATATATATATATATATATATATATATATATATATATCTCTCTCTCTCTCTCTCTCTCTCTCTCTATATATATATATATATATATATATATATATATATATATATATATATATATATATAGTAGGGCTGTTACTGATTACAATTTTCGTGTTTGATTAATCAAATTTTTTTTTTTAATCGATTAATCAACTAATTTTGATTAATTATAAACGCACATACAGATCCAACTACTTTTAGCTGATCTCCTTGCATTGCAACTTTGCATTAGTCAGTGGTAAATGTGGTATACACTATATACAATCACCCGACACTAGTTAGTTTCCACAATCCATGACTTAACTTCACAGTTCACACAAATACGTTTTAAATTCAAACTGTAGCACTGACGTAAGTAATTGTTCACAGTAGCGTGACAATCCCTCCACTTCTGGTCTAACTAATCACTCTCACCTTATGGCATGGACCCCTGTGCAAACAGGTGGTCATGCAAGCGGGTATCAAAAGGGTGAACACGGACCATAAACTTCTCTCACGTCTCCTTGGATCTCAGCAAGGACGCCAGGTCATGGGTAGAAAGAAAAGATCTAAGTGCTCACCGCTTAAGTATAAGATTTAAATTTTGTGTTCAAACACAAACTACTCACATAAAGATGATAAAAACACAGCATGTAAAGCCGACAATCGTGTTAGTTCCGCAGGGCAGCAGCGGGTGAGGTCATGCGTAGCTCCTCCCCCGTACGCATTACGTTTAATCAGAACTTCGACGTCACCGGACTCCTCCCCCCTTCCCTTCGTTAGCAGACGGAGGCACTTGGGGAAGGGGGAGGAGTCCGGTCATGTAGATGTCCGTGATGTCTCCGGATCATCGCCGGAACTCCCTGAAGACCCGGAAGCTGGCGGAGAGGTGAGTACCGATCAAAAGATTTTTGATCGATCAAAAATATTAATCGATTAATCAAGGAATTAATCTTTAATTTTCACAGCCCTAATATATAGATATATATATATACTCAGTGAAGTGACTGACCTCAGGTGATACACAGAGATTAAACAAATCCTCCTACATAAGTTGTATTGTACCGTTTTATCTGGGGCCATTGCTTCTGTAGATCATTTTACCAAAAACACACAGACCAAAGGATTTTTTCCCAGTTCTGAAAAGCAGGGGGCGGGGATATTAAATCTTACACTATAGATCTCCGTGAGGGGAGCTCTGACTGGAGGGGAGGGACACAACTCCTCTTCACAGTACATAGAGAACATGCACAGCTGAGAATATCAGCCATGGGCTATGTGCTGGAGCTCTCCTCCCCCATCACCTTTTTATCTCTTGGTGTCAGGAAAACCTGTCAGAGGTGACTTATGCAGAGGAAGCAAAGAGAATTAACACTTAATGCTTTGGATAGAGGCAAGTACACCGTATAGAAGGATGTGTTATTTTTATATCTCACCTGATATTTACAACCGCTTTAATTTACTTCTTGGTTTCTAGGCCTAGACAAATGATGCCATACATCCCAGGAGTCTTTAGGAGGGGGAGGTTTTCCTCACTTAAGCACACCCTCCTTTATCCATGCCTGAGCTAAAGGCAGATGAATTTCAGGAAGTAAATGCTTCATGAATCTTCTGCCCTTACTCAAATTAATTCTCAGCTAAATAAAGCATGGGGACATTGATGGATGGGTGAATTTGCTTTGAATATTAAATATGAATTAAATCGCATTTTTGGTTTTGTGGTGCTCAGATGCAGTGTAGTTCTGCTTTAATGTGTATGAAAAATTCCAAATTCTCTATTTTTAAAAACACGCTAAGCCGCACTTCCCAAATGTGAATACTAATAAAAGTGTTGCGCTGCTATTGGTCATTCAATAAAATCAAAATCAGTGCATGCGTAGTGTATTTTTAAACAATGGAGATGATAAATGTAAACAATACATATAAAGATATATAGAAATTGTGTATATCAAAGTGTAGATGCTTCATATAGTGTTCCAAATTCACGTGAAAGGATGTTCCCCTCACCAGTGTAGTGAGCAATGATATTCTGTATAATTATCATCACGTGCTCTCTTTAGGCTCCCAAAACTCTCACATCCAACATAGAGAAGTATGGCATAAAATGCTCAAACACTGCAGTCTCTCAGCTCTTCCACAGGGATCTCTCTTGTTGTGCTCCACAATACCTCCCAGAATAAAAAGGGTTCCGCTCCTTTAAATCCACTTATATATTCATGCAGCCATTCTGCATAACTTTCAGTGAAAGAAGCATAGATAGAGCGTTACCAATGTGTAGTAGTAATAAGAGCAGCCAATTTATTCAATCAGAATTATACTCACATTAAAGACAATGGTATTGCACATTTGCAACCAGCATAAATCAAATGCTAGATATCCTATTGTGTCATTTCCGGTTCGCATCCACCTCCACTCACACCCTACGCGTTATGTCACAATCACGTGACTTCCTCAGGGGATGCCCATATGTGTACTAGCAACATAGAAATGAATAGTGTATGTGCAAAAAATTGAGCCAATTTCATGCATTTTACTGGGGATAAATACACAAGCCCAGAACCGTCAAAGTTGGGTTAGAGTGTAGGATTAATTAATTGTGTCTCTACCTTGATTACTGTTTACAAGGTAAAAAAGGGTCCTGAAATAGTTTTGTGGGGAGGTGAATGTGCATACATGATCTGACTGTCCTTGGAGAACAGGATTGGGCAGCAGCTCCATCACAAACATAACCATTCAGCTCAGCCAATATTTGTGTTCATGTGAAGGCATGGACAGTAGTGTATTTAGGTTTTGTGCTGCCCTAGGCCTGACTAAACTCATGTACCCCCTAATTTTAATATGACCTTCTTGTCAAGGCCACACCCCTTGCTGTTTAAGACCTGCCCTGAAATTTTTGTGTAAGGATACTAGTTCTGAGGGGCTGGGGAGGGGTCAATGGATTCCCTTAATTTGAATAGATTTCTTCTAATTTTCTGTTTGGCTATGGGGCAAAATGAAGGGAAATCTCTGCAATGGGACAGGGATGGTAAAACATAAACTGACAAAGGTTATAACCCTTCCTTACTCTATTAAAAATGAAAAAAGTGTTGCCTATAGTTCTACTTTAAGCTCAAATTTCTGATAATTTTATGGAGAGGACTAAGAAGATATAACCATGCCAATGGTGCAGCAGAAAACACATAGCACAGTGAAGGTTTGTGGCCCAACATGATAGGACAGTCAAAATTAGAAGCGGCGCCCCCTCACAGTTGTGGAATGCCGGCCGCCCGAATACCGGAAGCAGTGCGGCCGCTTTATGGGGGTGTTAGACTAATTTGCCTCTCAGCCCAGTCCGCCCCATAAGCCTGGCACTCCACTAACAGTGTAGCGCAAGCCGGAGGGGACACTTTTCGTGCTGCCCCCCTGCAAAGTGCTGCCCTAGGCCTGAGCCTTGTCGGCCTACGCCAGGATACAGCGTAGTGCATGGAGGAGGAGGATGGTACTGCCAGTTGTTACCAATGCTGCTTATCACAGAGGGTAGGTCTTCTAACCTGCACAATCAACTTTCCCCCCTGGAATAGGTTGTGGTGTGCAGAGCTCATAGACTTGAAACTGTCAAGAAATTACACAAAATACGGACTTCCATCATTGTGTCTCATCCCTAACATATATGTCCACCAGTTATTATATGTATATGAGTGAACAGCAGATTGTTTATAGTGGAGGGTGTGGAATGTGGAACATGCAGTATACAGATAGGGATGGTGTAGAATACGAAATATACAGCACAGCATACAAAATCGGGCAGTGTGAAATACAGCATGTATAGCACAATGTACAGAGTAGGGCATAGAATGCATAGTACAGCAAGCAGAGTAGGCAATATGAAGTATAGGAGATAAAACTTAATGTTGGGCAGGGCTTGATATATAAGATATAGCAGGACTCAAAATTTCAAGTCCTGAGCTACTAGCCAGGCCTCAAGGGTTACTCTCCACCAGTTGCCCCGCCCAACCCCTACCGTGCCCTGCCCCTAATTCCACCTCTAAACACGGCCTCATAAATTATATCATGAAATTATCCTTAAATGTTTTATGCAAAATTAAGCAACTTTATCCATGCTCATCAATGCAGTCTCACCCGTGTCCACCAATGCAATCTCACCCGTGTCCACCAATGCAGCCTCACCCGTGTCCACCAATGCAGCCTCACCCGTGTCCACCAAAGCAGCCTAACCCATGTCTACCAATGCAGCCTCACACTTGTCCACCAATGCAGCCTCACCCTTGTCCACCAATGAAGCCTCAACCGTGTCCACCAATGCAGCCTCACCCTTGTCCACCAATGCAGCCTCGCCCTTGTCCACCAATGCAGCCTCACACTTGTCCACCAATGCAGTCTCACCAGTGTCCACCAATGCAGCCTCACCCGTGTCCACCAATGCAGCCTCACCCGTGTCAACCAATGCAGCCTCACACTTGTCCACCAATGCAGCCTCACCCTTGTCCACCAATGCAGCCTCACCCTTGTCCACCAATGAAGCCTCACCTGTGTCCACCAATGCAGCCTCACCTGTGTCCACCAATGCAGCCTCACCTGTGTCCACCAATGCAGCCTCACCCTTGTCCACCAATGCAGCCTCACCCGTGTCCACCAGTGCAGCCTCACACTTGTCCACCAATGCATCCTCACATTTGTCCACCGATGCAGCCTCACATTTGTCCACCAATGCAGCCTCACATTTGTCCACCAATGCAGCCTCACATTTGTCCACCAATGCAGCCTCGCCCTTGTCCATCAATGCAGCCTCACCCTTGTCCACCAATGCAGCCTAACACTTGTCCACCAATGCTGCCTACCTGTGTCCATCATGAAGGGGAGCAGAGGAGAAGAAGAGCATTGCTGGCCAGATGATATGAGCGCCAAGGGACATTACTGGAACAGCTTTGATTTAAACTGCTGTGTGTTCCCGCCGTTCGGCACCCCGTACAGCCCCGCCCCCTGGCCAGGGAACTTTGATACCCATCACTCGTCCCGTGTTGGACGGGTGATCTGTCTATCAAATTCCCCGGGACCAGAGGGCGGGGCTGTGTGTGAAAGCGAGTGCAGGGAACACACGGCAATTGAAATCAAAGCCGCTAGTGATGTTCCCTGCGCTCTTATCATTCGGCCAGCTCTGTCCTCTCTCTTCCCCTTCGTGAGCGCTGGGAAAAGGATTTGCCGGCCAGCAGTGCTCGCCCCCCCCCCCCCCCCCCCCCCTCACTCCCAGACAGCCCTTCCTCAACCAGCTCTCAAAATTTACTCGCAAAATGCGAGCAGGCGACTGTAAATTTTGAGGGCTGAGATATAGCACAGCATACAAAGTGTATGACCAGCAGTGGAGCAGTGTGACATATAGGATAAACATCGCAGCATATATTTTGGCATGCTGTGAAAAATAGAATGTACAATGAAACATACAGAATAGTGTTTGAAAATATAAAGTACAACATGTAGAGCCAGGCAGTGTAGAATATAGAACATAGAGCACAACTTGTATAGCGTGATGAAGTGTGGATTACATAAGGCACAGCATAGCAGCTACTTTCTCTTAGATCCTGCAGGACCAAAAATGAGATGGAGTCTTTTCTGGCTGTGAGACTCACACATTGTCATCTCTTTGGCATGCAGTCACCTGTATTGTCTGTAAACAGTCAGAGGATATTTGGCATCACCACACCAGAAATTTCACTCTGGCTTTTCAATTCTAGTGCTACCTATTTACAGAGAAAGCTGATGGAATGGCCAGATGGGAGCAGATATTGTGGTTTTGGCACTGGCAGGTCCCCTTGGCTTGTGGGACTGGAATTCCGTTCCCTCACCCCCACCCCCCTTGTCCCTATGTGTATCAGCTCTTCCATATATATTATAACCTCTTTTAGCCTCGCTGCCATACTTTCCTAAATTGTTATACTACCATTCAGAGCCATATACCACCTCTAGGATGCTGCAGGCCATAACTGAATGGAAGTCCAGTGGTAGTTAAAGTGGTCTGAAATAGGGATCGACCAATTATCGGTAAGGCTGATTGTTGCAGGCCGATGTCAGCATTTTATGAAAAATCGGTATCGGACGCAAACTGGACCGATATTACCGGTTTTGCTTCAATGAGTTTTACCGGGGTGATGCCGGCATCACCCCAGTACCGTTCTTTAGAGCGGACGGTCGGCTTTATTGTAATAACAATCGATGCGGCTCAGCAAACAGCGGGAGGGGACGATACCCCCCTCCTCCGGCCACCTTCCGCTGCTCGCCCGGGCTCTCCCGCCCCACCGGGAGGCCGGCGCAACCAGCCGGCGCGTCCGTCGGCTGGCCTAAGTCCCGCACACAGCCGATGCTTCGCTCGGGTCTCAGATCTAGTAACCCAGAAGAGATGTCATGGCATCACTTCCCGGATAACTGGCATCTTAAAGGTGCCAGTTTAAAAAAGTGCAGAGGAGGGGTGTGGGGTCATTTAGACCCCTATCCCTCCATAAAGAGTACCTGTCACTGCCTATTACTGTCACAAGGGATGTTTAAAATGCCTGACAGCAATAACAGTGATAACAAAAAAAAAAGTGTAATAATATATTTTTTAAATGTACAGAATATCGGCAGACTATATCAGCTATTGGCCTGAGAGGTTGCCGAACTATTGGTATCGTATCGGCACCGACAATATGATATTGGTCGATCCCTAGTTGGAAACCATAGATATGTAATATGAACAGAGCATATTCCTCTATAGTACTTGTCTCAATTAAGAGCACTAACTGTAATTTCTGTCTGTTGCTTTGTTCCTCTGCTATCAGTATGAGTCACTTCTGACACGTTTTCCTGACACCAAAAGAAAAAGAGTGACAGGGGAGGGATCTCCAGCTGATTGACAACCTCAGCTCTGTTCTTGTGTGCTGTGTGGAGGGGGAGGGCGCGTCTCTTCCCTCCAATCAGCTCTCAGACCTCTCTTCACTGGGCTCTGTAGAGTAACTTCAGCTCTCCGCCCCCTTTTTTCTGAACTCTTATACAAGCTTATAGTTTCATCACTTTGAATGGATGTAGAGAAGGGAAGACTACAGATAGACAGATACAACTTATGTAGGAGGATTTGTTTAATCTCTGTGTATTACCTGAGGACAGTCACTTCACTGGATATATGTAAGGGCTTACAACCACTTTATGGAAATGACATCACTTATTAAATCAAGAAGGTCAACAGTAATGCTGTGGCTGTTAGCAGAGGGCAGTGGAGGTTCCTGCTTTAGGGAGAAAGCTAATTATAAAGCTGAAGCCTCTTGTTGAGTGAAATATAGCCCCCCCCCCCCCCCCCCAACCTAAACCACATAATGCTGGAAATAGTAGCCCCATATTTCTTTAGCTTTTTTACTTGTTGTAAACCGCTGGATGTTTTTTATTCCCTGCAAGGTAAAGCCATAATGTGCTAGTATGCATCGCATACTAGCACATTATTTTAAACTTTCCTTATAATGAAGCCCTCCCCCGCCGAGATGTTAGAGCTGGAGACCGCTTCCATCTTCACCCGTCTTGCTTCCGTGTTCGCGGACTCCAGCTCTGTGACTGGTTGGAGCTGCGATGACGTCACACGTGTGGGAGCCACGGGTCACGGCACAGGGCTCTGAAGAAACGGCACAGGGTGGCCGTTCCTGCAGAGCGCATGCGCCAGTGATGGCTGCATGTACAGTAAATATCTACACTACCTATAGATAAGCTTATAGGCTTAACTATAGGTAAAATTCATGCATGGAAGTTAACTTCCACTTTAAAATGTTGTTATTAATTAACATTCTCTATCTCAAAATAGGATAGCTATGTGCACAAGGCCTATTTTTATGTGGTTATGGTATGTATTAAACCAGTTAAACTGAATCAGGCAGAATCACATATTTTATATAGATACAAAGACAGCGCTGAAAAATAGGTTTTGCGCGATTTGTTTAAAAATGCACCATAAAAAGGCAAAACAGACAGCTATTTTATGTTTAGGTACGCCTATTAAATTCTAAGGATAATGCCACAGATATGTTTCTACACACTGCAGTGTCCCGTTAAGTATAAGCTTCTGTCATATTATATTTATGCAGTAAAAAAAAAAAAAAAATCAGCTTATCTTGATATGTTACATTTGCAAAGATAACGCCATGCCCTGTTTTTGTTAATGTAACTAATGCAAGCTCTTTAATTGCTGATGTAACTGTGATGTAACTGTATTTTTCTTTTATTTATTTTTTTGCTGTGCATCCAAATAGGTGCCAAATTTCCCATCAAATGGACAGCTCCAGAGGCAGCTTTGTATGGCAGATTCACTATAAAATCTGATGTGTGGTCATTCGGAATCCTGGTGTCTGAGCTGGTGACGAAGGGAAGAATTCCGTATCCAGGTGCAAAAAAAAAAAAAAAAAAAATCTGCTAGGCAACAGGATCTGGGGAGCTTAGTGTAATGTTAACGGATACACTGCTATACTTGGAAGACACACTAGTAGCAGATATGTGTATGTACAGATAGCATACAGTTTTAAGTATGAATAGGGACACATTTAGATGTTTATAAAAAAAAAAAACATTCTCCCACCCCTAGATCTGCTTGTATTTCTTTCTATTTCTGCCTCTGAGATAACTGTCGCTTTTATCTCTGCACTAGGAATGAATAATAGAGAAGTGCTTGATCAAGTGGAAAGAGGGTACCGCATGCCCTGCCCTCCAAGCTGCCCCCCATCTCTTCATGACCTTATGCTGCAGTGCTGGAAGAGTGACCCGGAGGAACGGCCAACATTTGAATACTTGCAGTCCTTTCTGGAAGATTATTTTACAGCCACTGAGCCTCAGTATCAGCCAGGGGACAACATCTAAGACTGAGAAGGATTGTGGGAACTGTATTATCAATAAAAAAAAAAAAAAAAATCACCTTTTTGGATCTTTGCAATATAAAACCCCTAGGGACTTTCCTCATGAGAGATGATAATTGTTATTGTGACTACAAGTGCTAGATTTATACCTAAGGAGCCTGTGGGCAAAGAAATTCTGACTCCCTAAGCTTTCCCCTTTGTTTCGCTTCACTATAAATTATGTCCCTCTTATTTTCAACAAATATATATATATAGAAAAAAATGTGTTATAATTTTAGTGATTCCCTGGTGGTAGATGTAATATGCTGAAGGATCTAGTTTTATTATAGCTGAGGACAGGACATGCCAGTTTAGGGGTCCATGTACTTCATACATTGTAAAAAAAAATAACAGAACATTTTAAGAATGAACGAATGACTTGTATAGCGATGTAAATGCGAACTGAATCGCCTCGAGGCGCTTGATCCGACCTGCGCTGATTCCTTCTTAAAAGAGGTGGGTCTACACTATGTAACATATACACTCACTGGCCACTTTATTAGGTACACCTTGCTAGTACCGGGTTAGACCCCCTTTTGCCTTCAGGGCTGCCTTAATTCTTCATGGCATAGATTCAGCAAGGTGTTGGAAACATTCCTCAGAGATTTTGGTCCATATTGATATGATAGCATCACACAGTTGCTGCAGATTTGTCAGCTGCACATCCATGATGTGAATCCCAAAGATGCTCTATTACAGGTGTTCTCAACCTTAGTCCTCAAGTACCCCCAACAGGCCATGTTTGCAGGTTTTCCTTTATCGTGAATGAATGAATGAATGAATAACTTATATAGCGCTACAATGAATCGCCTCAAGGCGCTGTATTGGCGTTTTGTTGTCGAGCTTCTAGAAGAGGTAGGTCTTGAGTTTCTTCCTGAAGGCCTGATGGTTTTCTTCTTTTCGTGCACAGGGGCTTTAAATCAGAGTCAATGGCTTGGTAGTTTGGACAGCTATTTTATCTAAGAGAAATTTCCAAAAACATGGCCTGTTGGGGGTACTTGAGGGCTGAGGTTGAGAACCACTGCTCTATTGGATTGGGATCTGGTGACTGCGGAAGCCATTGGAGTACAGTGACCTCATTGTCATGTTCAAGAAACCAGTGATGAGATGATTTGATCTTTGTGACAAGGTGCATTATCCTGCTGGAAGGAACCATCAGAAGATGGGTACACTGTAGTCATAAAGGGATGGACATGGTCAGCAACAATACTCAGGTAGGCTATGGCGTTTAAATGATGCTCAATTGGTACTAAGGGGCCTAAAATGTGCCAAGAAGATATCCCCCACACCATTACACCACCACCCTGAACCGTAGATACAAGGCAGGATGGATCCATGCTTTCATGTTGTTTACGCCAAACTCTGACCCTACCATCTGAATGTCGCAGCTGAAATCAAGACTCATCAGACCAAGCAATGTTTTTCCAATCTTCTATTGTCCGGTTTTGGTGAGCCTGTGCAAATTGTAGCCTCAGTTTCCTCTTGTTAGCTGACAGGAGTGGCACCCGGTGTGGTCTTCTTCTGCTGTAGCCCATCTACTTCAAGGTCCGATGTGTTGTATGTTCAGAGATTTTATTTTGCATACCTTGGTTGTACCGAGTGGTTATTTGAGTTACTGTTGCCTTTCTATCATCTCAAACCAGTCTGCCTATTCTCCTCTGACCGCAACAAGGCATTTTCGTCCACACAACTGCCGCTCACCAGATCATTTCTATTTTTTGGACCATTCATTCATGTAAACCCTAGAGATGGTTGTTCATGAAAGTCCCAGTAGAGCAGTTTTTGAAAAGCCCAGACCAGCCAGTCTGGCACCAACAACCATGCCACGTTCAAAGTCACCTAACTCCCATTTCTTCCCCATTCTGATGCTCAGTTTGGACTTCAGTAAGTTGTCTTCACCACATCTAGATGCCTAAATGCATTGAGTTGCAATTTGTATTACCGAGAATTGAATAGGTGTACCTAATAAAGTGTCCGGTGAGTGTAGTCATGTTACATATTTTTTTTTTTTACAATATGTGTCTATAGATACGTATTCTGTATGCTGTAAGGGCTTGTCTACAATTTTAGGCACAGCATTTTGATTTACTTTACTAAAACTGGAGAGTGCAAAATCTGGTGCAGCTGTGCATGGTAGCCAATCGGCTTCTAACTTCAGCTTGTTCAATTAAGCTTTGATAAAAAAAAAAAAAACCTGGAAGTTGGTGGGTTTAGTAGAGCTGCACCACATTTTACACTCTCACGTTTTAGTAAATCAACCCCACTGTCTCTAAACTGTGCAGAGTGTTTGCTAAGATTACTATAATGTTTCAGTGGTGCAGTTCTCCCTAGTGCCTTTGTGTTTACCATATTTTTTAAAATGCTGCTTGCTGCAGATATTTGCGATTAATTGCAATAAAAGGTACTACTGCATGCAAAACACATGTATAGTGAATTCCACAGGTGTTTTAATGCACGGAACCGCACATAAAATATAAGTACCTTGAAAAATGTATATGTAGCGCTACCCCCAGTTAAGAGAGCCGCTGGTTTGTTTTGGGTCCCTGAGTACAGCTCCACCAACCCCCGGCAATTTGCTCTACCCGCTCTGGCACAGTTAGTAAAGGGGTATGTATCTATGCACATAAAAATATCACTTATACTCTAAGTGTAGTGGGTATGAACTCACAAGCAGACTGCTGAGATAAGAATAACTGGCTTTACTTTGGCAGTAAGGAAAAGAAATAGTAACATGCATTTAAACATATGACTTACAATACTTTAGCAGGTCCCTGCAATATGCACTTTAACATGTACACATATATGTAACAAACTAGCAATGGGGAAACGGAGCGCCAAGTGTGGCGACCGTCTGCTATGCACCCCTGAGGTGCAATAAATCTATCTGCGCCTACCTAACGGACCAGGCCTGATCCCTAGAAATATAGAGCTCAGTCCTTGTACAAGTACAGTGTTCTTCACCGGCAATGAATCTGTAGAGGTGGTGCACATGTAGCTTTAAATGGTGTATTTGTAATCCACAGAAAGTAACATTTGCTGCTCTGAGGTGAATTGTGCCTAGGCAGTTCAATAGGCATAAACGTGTGTATCAATGCAGGATGAGCCTTCCGGCTCTCTCACCAATCCTGGGGTACCGTCCTCGGCTCCGGTCCCTTCAATGGCGGCGCCCGGTCTCCTCGTCACAGCCCCTGCGCTCCGGTCCTCAGCTCCGACCGACCGACTGTAGGGAAGAGTCTCCGCTCCGCTGCTGCTGACTCCGAGGGATGAGAGTCTCACTCCAGCTGCTGCAAGGCCCAGGCTTCAGGCCTTCAGCAGTCCCGGTCCGCACAGGTGTCTCCCCTGGAACAAGTCTCCGCGTGACCAACTCAGTCAGCAGAGGCAGACCAGGCAGGTGAGGCCTCAGAAGAGGAAGTGTCAGAAGAGGAAGAGGCGGTCTCTCCTCCTCCTTTTTATAACCTCCCCCAGCAGCCTCTCGGGCGGAAACAAGCAGCCCGGGAGCCTGGGGGATTATGGGGAATGTAGTCTTTTCCCCTAAAAGGGGTACGACCCCGCTACACACTCCCCCCACTTTGAATCTTTGGTCCCCAAAGACATTGTTCAAACTACAAGCGTCCTTGGTAACAACACGTTCACATAATTTAGACAGGGGAGCTTCCCACCAATTAGCATAAGATGGGGAGCTGTCCTGTCTACAGGTCACTTCAGTGTGGGCGACCTGTTTAACTGTGCCAGAGAGTGAGCTGGGGTTGCCCTCCACCAAATGAACAGTGGATGGGTCAGGGCTTTCAGCACTTCTCCTTGCTGTGGTAACAGAGTCCTCTGAACTTTCTCCCATCTTGGGGTAAGTTAACTTCTTGGGAGGCTTCACAACTCTGCGAGCTCTCTGTTCTCTTGGGACTTCTTCAGGAACACATTCTGGCAACATCACTGGTTCTGGAACATCTACTTCTTCTTCTTCTGAGTAGAGACCAGGGATATCTTCCCAGCACTCAGGCACATCACTGAATGGCACAAACTCTGTGGCTTCTGGGTTCAATGTGTTATCTTCCACATCTTCAGTAGGTGGAAGATCTATGGCAGAATTTCCTGGAGTTGAGGAAGGCCATAGCCATTCAAGTTCTCCTCTTTCTTCCTCTGGTTGGGGGTCCTGTCCACCCCTAACTTGGGATGTCTGAGACCTAGTATTAGGCCTGGGGGTATCCAGAATGGAAACAGATTCAGGTACGTCTCTTGCTGGAGGTATTCTGACTGCTTCAGTGAGTGGGAGCAAGTGATTCCTATGCCAGGTCTTCAATGGCCCCACTCTTCCTTCTGGCTTCAACTTGTAGACAGGCAATCCAGGTAGCTTTTTACAGATGATATATGGCTCTGATCTCCATCTATCAGCAAGCTTGTGTTTTCCAGGGATCCCTAGATTGCGTAACAGTACACGGTCCCCAGGCTGTAGGTCCTGTACTCTAACTTTCAAATCAAAGTTCCTCTTATTTCGGGCCCCTCTCTGGTCAGAGGCCGCTTGAGCTTTCTCATAAGCTATCTTCAGACTGCGCCTCAGTCTGTCCACATATCCTTTGTGGGAGGCAGCAGAGGCATGGTCTAAGGATATGCCGAAGGCCAAATCCACTGGCAATCTTGCTTCTCTCCCAAACATAAGTCGGTAAGGGGAGAAACCTGTCACATCACTTGTGGTGCAGTTGTAGGCATGCACCAGAGCTGATATGTGTTGACTCCAATGTTGCTTCTTCTCGGTTTCCAAAGTTCCCAACATGTTCAATAGTGTCCTGTTGAACCTTTCAGGCTGGGCATCACCTTGAGGGTGATATGGTGTGGTCCTAGTCTTCTCTACTCCCAGAGAATCTAGTAGCTTCCTGATCAGGCGACTCTCAAAGTCCCTTCCTTGGTCTGAATGGATTCTCTGTGGTAGTCCATAATGAACAAAGTACTTCTCCAAAAGTACCTTGGCTACTGTAGAGGCCTTCTGGTCCTTGGTTGGGAAAGCCTGAGCATAACGGGTGAAATGGTCGGTTACCACCAGAACATTTCCCAATCCACTCAAATCGGGTTCAAGGCAGAGAAAATCAATGCATACCAGATCCATTGGGCCTTGACTCTGTAGGTGGCCCATTGGGGCAGCTTGATGGGGTAAAGTCTTTCTCTGAATGCATCTTGCACAGGAATGGCAATACTCCTCCACTTCGGCCCTCATGCAGGGCCAGTAAAACCGGTCTCTGACAAGTTGGAAGGTTCTCTCTGCTCCCAAGTGACCATGCTGGTCATGTAGGGCAATCAGCACAGTCTCTCGATGCTTTTCGGGGAGAAACAACTGCCACTTATCTTCTGGGCTATCAGAGGGGCCCCTTCGGTAGACTACCCCCTGATGCACCTGTAACTTGTCCAACTCTCTCCTCAGTAGGCGAGCTTCTTTGGAAGGGTGAAGGCGAAGTCCCTCTGGACTCTGGTTTTCCAGGGCTTCCAGGACCAATTTCCCCATGGGGTCTTCCAATTGGTCACTCCTTAACTCCTTCTTGGACAGCTTTGATAGGCACTCTTCTTCTAGCTGAGTTACCCCACAGTAACACTTTGGGACTCCTACTGTGGTAACTCCTATCTCTTCAGCTCTGGATCCTCCTCTGGCTTGGAGTTCAGCCCCTTGACAAAGGGCTCGCACTCCTTCTGGTGCCACTTGGGTCCAGTCTTCCCAGTCATTGACCATGACATGGGATCTTCGGGACAGGGCATCTGCATCTCTATTTCCAGCCCCTGGTCTGTACTTGAGGCTGAAATTGAATCCAGACAACGCCGCCAACCATCTGTGTCCAGTTGCATCCAGCTTGGCGGTGGTGAATAGATAGGTCAAGGGGTTGTTATCTGTCTTTACAGTAAACTCGGCCCCATACAAATAGTCTCTCAGTTTGTCAACAACTGCCCATTTGAGGGCTAAGAACTCCAACTTGTGGGTGGGATAGTTCTTCTCGGAGGGGGTCAGGCTCCGGCTCACATAGGCCACTGGTCGTAGCTGGTCTTCATACTCCTGGTAGAGTACTCCACCTAGGCCCTCATGGCTGGCATCAACATGTAGCTCATATGGTCTAGTGGGATCAGCGTAGGCCAAAACTGGGGCTGTGGTGAGACTTCTCTTCAAGGTTCTGAACGCCTCTTCACACCTTGAGTTCCATTGGTCTTGGACCGACTCACTGGACCTCCTAGGCCCCAATCCATCTTCCTCTCCTTCTGTCTTGAGCAGTTCGTTTAGGGGTTTTGCAATGCGGGCAAACCCATCCACAAACCTGCGGTAGTAGGAGCAGAACCCCAAGAAAGACCGAAGTTCTGTAACTGTTGTGGGTCTTGGCCACGAAGTAACTGCCTCCAACTTCTCAGGGTCTGTGGCCACTCCTTTCTCAGACACTATGTGACCCAGATAGTTCACAGAAGACTGATAGAACCGACACTTCTCGGGAGAAAGTTTGAGTCCCTCTTCACTGAGCCTCTTCAGTACTTTCTCCAATCTGGCTTCATGTTCTTCCAAAGTCTTTCCAAAGACAATGACATCGTCCAGGTACACAAGGACTTCTATGAGGTTCATGTCTCCAACTGTCCTTTCCATAAGGCGTTGAAACGTAGCAGGAGCTCCAGATAGGCCCTGAGGCATCCTGTTGAACTCAAAGAATCCCACTGGGGTTATGAAGGCAGTCTTTTCTCTGTCTTCTGGATGCATGGGGATTTGGTAATACCCACTCTTGAGGTCCATCACACTGAACCACTTAGCTCCAGATAAACTCTGTAAGGCATCCTCTATCCTTGGCGTGGTGTACTGGTCAGGAATGGTCCTCCTGTTGAGAGTTCTGTAGTCAATGCAGAGCCTCAATGACCCATTCTTCTTCCTGACCACCACTATTGGGGAGGCATAGGGGCTTCTGGACTCCCTAATCACTCCCGTCTTCTTCAGTTCCGCAAGCTGCTCCCTCAGATCCTCCAGATCTGCTAGCGGGACTCGCCTGACTCTTTCTCTGAATGGCTTGTCCTCTTGCATGCAGATTCGATGGGTGGCACTCCTCGCACACCCCACGTCAAACTCATCTTTAGAGAAAATCTTCTCCCATCTGGTCAGCTGGGCCTTGGCTCTCTCTTTCCAAGCTCCAGGTAGGTTTGGGTTTTCCATGGAGAGTTTCTTCCAAACATCTTCTCCTTCACCCGTCCCCTTCACTTCTGACCAGCCAACTGGGACAGCAGGGCTCACCTGTCCCAGAAGCATCCTGGCAGGGATCTCCACGGGCCGCTCCGTGGGGTTCCTCACACTGACAGGGACTCTTCCTCTAGCCTTCTTCAGGTCCTTCAATGAGATTACTTCTGGTATCACTTCCAGACCTGAGTGACCCTCCATTGGGTCGGGTTCCAACATTACAAAGGGGCCAGGCTGCTCCCAGGTAAGTTTCACCGTGGCTCTCATGCAGGTCACCTCTCCAGGCTGCAACACTGCTCCTTCTTTTCCAAGCCTCCATACCCTTCCTATCCCCTCACTTGGGGTCTTCTGCTCTAGGACCAACCGCTGGTAGGCTGCCTTCAGCATGGGATGGATCTTGGGGGCTGAAAGATTCTCTTTCTTCACCAGGGGAGTCAGAAGCCTTCTGACTAGATCCGTGTTTGTCCCTATGATCAGGGAGGTCTTGCTGGTTCCTGGTGGGCGGGGACACACCACTGCTAAGGTGTCAACCACTTCAGTCTTCCCAGCTACGGATGGGTCAAAGGTCAACCGTATGGGTAGGTATCCATCATAGGGGAAACTCTGAGTTCCCAGTCCCCGTATCTCCAACTCTTCTATCTTCTGTATTGGCAGATGACTCAGGTATCTGTCGTAGAAGTCCCTGTACAATAGGGTCACTTGTGCTCCAGTGTCCAAGAGGGCCTTCGTGTACACTCCTTCCACTTGGATGGGTACAGTAGGAGATGGGCCAACTAGCTCTTCTGGGTAGGGCCTAGTTGATGCTGTCCTCTTCTTTGGACTCTTCTCTTTACCAGCACTGGATTTGCGCTTGATCCTTTCTTGAGCCTGGTATGCATTAATTTTCTCCCTCTTAGTGGGAGTGTGAACCCGTTGAGGGACATTGTTATCTCTCACTTTTAAGGGTTCTCGCTTGGGAGTGCTGTGTCTCTTCGGAGGGGTCTTGCCCCCTTTCTCTGGAGTGTACCTTGGTTGAGGATCCCTGGGTTCCTTCCGAGGGGTTTGATCTCCTCGCTTTCTTTTCCTGTTATGCTTCTTGGAGCTCACTGAAGGTGATGGGCACCCGGTTGACTCCTTCACCGGGGCCCTTTGGCGTTTCCCGCCGGCTGGCGGCTTTCTGTTTTCTTCTTCTTGGGACTGGAACATACAGCTGCAATATGACCAATTCCTCCACAATTAAAACAGATCATCTCACAGTAGTCAGGTGGGGATGCTGGTGCTGAAACAGTTGGAAACAATTCCCTCCTGCTTGCTTCTTTCTTGGGACTGGGCGTCTCTTTCGCCACTAGAGACGTCAGTATCTCCATCATCTGGGACATCTGCAACTTCAGGGCATCTACCTCTGTCTCTCTTTCAGGGGTTAAGGCCGACCTGACCGTGGCCACTGGAGGTTTTGTAGACCCCATCACTTGCTTTTCCCTTTTCTCTTCCAACATGGCCTCTTCTTCTCTGACCATTCGAATGAGATCGGGGTAGTCCAGGCTCTTCCCATCCTGCCGGGTACGTAGTACTAGTGCGACAGGGTCCAGGGGTTGGGCTCCCCTCATCACCTGCTGGGCACGGGCTTCATCTACCTTCCCTGGATCTATCCCCTTCTTCAGGATAATCCTATGCAGGATCTTGTCTATGCGTCCCATGTACTCTGACAGCTTCTCCCCTGTCTTCTGGTAACAGTGTTCCAGCTGATAGGTAAGTTCTGTGACTTTTTCTGTCCCACCAAACACACTTTCCAGGATGTCTATGTAGTCCTGGGCAGTGCAATCCTTTTTGCTTGTCTTCAGATTGCGTATGGCCTCTAAGGCAGGCCCTTTTAGGCTCTCAACAATCCTTTGCTTCTTTCTGCCTTCTGAGACCTCCCATTCTTCTAAGGCCTGCGTGGCACCATCTAACCACTCTTCAAATCCCTCTTCCCCCGAGGGTACAGGTGTCCTCCCTGAGAACATCCGGAGTTTCCTGTATCCCGACATCGGGTAATCCCCGGGGTCTCTTCTGCACTGAGTCACAGGACAGCACACAGTTCTGCACTGAGAGTAGGTTGTGCGGGTGTGGGACTTTCCGCGCCCTTCTGCTCTTCCTGCTTTGGGGATAGCATAGTTTTCACTGGAGAACCTTCTCCCTTGCGCGGCAGCGCATGCAGCACTTGATAGGCCTGACCATTCGGTGCCTGTATGCTTTGGTTCCTGAACTGCTCTGGAGTCTCTTCCTGCCATTCTATTAAGGCATATGTATGCCCAGCATCATTTCTCATGTCCATTATCCATGACTTTTGGCATGGGATAGGGACATTATGAGCTGCTTGACTGCCTCTCTCTGCCATATCCCTGGCAGTTCAATGACTGCTGCTGCGGCTGGATCAGTGGCCCATGTTGCGGACCACCGTCCCACTTCTATCGGGTCCATGCCGGTACCCTCTGGCGGCTTTTCCCGCTGACTCAGGATCCCGGATTACGAGCCCCCACGTGTAGCGCTACCCCCAGTTAAGAGAGCCGCTGGTTTGTTTTGGGTCCCTGAGTACAGCTCCACCAACCCCCGGCAATTTGCTCTACCCGCTCTGGCACAGTTAGTAAAGGGGTATGTATCTATGCACATAAAAATATCACTTATACTCTAAGTGTAGTGGGTATGAACTCACAAGCAGACTGCTGAGATAAGAATAACTGGCTTTACTTTGGCAGTAAGGAAAAGAAATAGTAACATGCATTTAAACATATGACTTACAATACTTTAGCAGGTCCCTGCAATATGCACTTTAACATGTACACATATATGTAACAAACTAGCAATGGGGAAACGGAGCGCCAAGTGTGGCGACCGTCTGCTATGCACCCCTGAGGTGCAATAAATCTATCTGCGCCTACCTAACGGACCAGGCCTGATCCCTAGAAATATAGAGCTCAGTCCTTGTACAAGTACAGTGTTCTTCACCAGCAATGAATCTGTAGAGGTGGTGCACATGTAGCTTTAAATGGTGTATTTGTAATCCACAGAAAGTAACATTTGCTGCTCTGAGGTGAATTGTGCCTAGGCAGTTCAATAGGCATAAACGTGTGTATCAATGCAGGATGAGCCTCTCGGCTCTCTCACCAATCCTGGGGTACCGTCCTCGGCTCCGGTCCCTTCAATGGCGGCGCCCGGTCTCCTCGTCACAGCCCCTGCGCTCCGGTCCTCAGCTCCGACCGACCGACTGTAGGGAAGAGTCTCCGCTCCGCTGCTGCTGACTCCGAGGGATGAGAGTCTCACTCCAGCTGCTGCAAGGCCCAGGCTTCAGGCCTTCAGCAGTCCCGGTCCGCACAGGTGTCTCCCCTGGAACAAGTCTCCGCGTGACCAACTCAGTCAGCAGAGGCAGACCAGGCAGGTGAGGCCTCAGAAGAGGAAGTGTCAGAAGAGGAAGAGGCGGTCTCTCCTCCTCCTTTTTATAACCTCCCCCAGCAGCCTCTCGGGCGGAAACAAGTAGCCCGGGAGCCTGGGGGATTATGGGGAATGTAGTCTTTTCCCCTAAAAGGGGTACGACCCCGCTACATATACATAATACCTCTTGGCACCTGCCAGTTCTAGGGAAGAACGCTGTCACAGAACTTGGAACCTGGCCTCACTTTTATCATTCACTGCTAGTAATATGGAGTCATGTCAGAGCTTACGGAGTTTCAAAGATGGCAAACTGGGGGTGCCCGCTTAGCTGGTGCCTCTGTGACCGAAGTTGGCAATCCATTTGCGTTGTCATGGCGTAGAGTATCAAACATTATGACGGTATATACAGTTTCCGGGAAAACATTGTCTGATAAGCGCTGTCGACATGGTCAATTAACCGAAAGAGGCAAAAGGACATTGCGCACGATTGTAACCCAGATTTTTGCATGAAGAGTTGTATTCCATTATCCACCATCCAAGACTTATATTTGGCAATTCCCAGGAGAGTGCCAAAGGCAGTCCAACACCATTAGGCAACCATTTTGTTCTTCTACAATACTTCTTTCCATCATTTTTTCCAACTCCTGTATATAAACATACATTTTACAACCACGTGCGTTTTTTAAATTATAAATGGTCCCTTATTAGTTTGAGCTGCAGAGCTACTTTACAAAACCACTTGTCATATCTTGTTATTAAACTGATGCCGTACATATTACAAAACTGCAGTGATGCAGATATTATTATACCGCTCACGTATGATCAGACAGCCATACTGCTGCCATTTCACCAAATTGCAAATGTTGCCATACTACAGTCATAAATTATAGTCAACCAGAGACTGTATTGCACCTTATGTACCCGCATTGAGCTTTTGAGTAACACCTTGGGACAGCCAATCATACATTGGCATCTGTCACAAAGAACATTTTTACGCTTCTTGTGATTTGATGCTGTGGATAAGAGAGTTGGTTAACTGGAGCTGTGCAAACATGCATATAAACTCAGGAAAACTCATGCATCAAGCACTGTGGGATGTTAGTTGTGAATAATACAGTACTTAAAGTGGGCAATCTACAGCTGCTGTATTGCCCAGGCACACTTTTTCATCCATTCCACAGTGCTAAGGCAGCCACCATATTAGTAAAGGTGCTATCTATAGCTGAGCAGCTCTTCTTGTCCCTGGACTGGGCCACCTGATGACACCCTCAATGTATTCAGAAGCAGGAGTGGGTAGGATATCTGACAGCTGATGATGACACATTTCTGACAGGCACCTGTGAGTCTAGAAGAATGGAGGATGTCTGGGCACTGTCATACAGTATGTACTTTTAGTGCTTTTAGTTAGAAATTAAATGCTAAAAGGTACATGTTTTACTGATTGAATTGTCACATTAAACTGTGCTAAGGAATCCCTGTTAGACAGCTATATTTTAGACTTGAGGTAAAGGGCTGCTTTAGCAAAATAGATTGGCTGAGTTGCTCTAAGCAGAATATTATAGAAGAGGTGACCTTATAGCTGGCAACCCTCTGGAAAAGAACCGCTCGGCCCCTTTCACACGGGGCTGTCCGTTTTACTCCTCCGTTTGCTCAGCGGGAATTGTTCCGTTGATCCCCGCTGAGCCGGCGGATGACAAGTCCGTCTCTGCACACTGTGCAAGGACGGACCTGTCAGAGAGACCGCTCTCCCCTATGGGGGGATTGGATGATTACGGACCACCTGTCCGTTTTCATACGATCCGATCCGCCAGATGGATGGAAAATAGGACATCCATCCGTCTGGATTTTGCGATTTAGAAATGGATACATTTTCCAGAGCTGATATAACAGGATAAGCATAATACAGGGGTAGGCAACCTTTTGAGCACAGTGTGCTGAAAAATATTTTCAAAGAAATTGAGAGTGCCGATTTTATAACAAAATAAAGTCAACTTCACACTCTCAATCACGAAAATGTTTTTTTTTTTATAAAGTAAATACTGTAAACTACTTTAGTAGTGAGAAATTAACATCCTGCACTCTCACGCCTCAGATCAGCCCCAATTCCTGCAACTCCACACTTTAGATCACTGTCCCCCCCTGCAAATCTGTTTTACCACTGTACCCCTCTGCACATCTGCCCCACCACTGTACCACCCTGCACATCTGCCCCACCTCTGTACCCCCTTCTCATCTGTCCCACCATTGTTCCCCCTGCACATCTGCCCCACCACTGTACTACCCTGCACATCTGCTCCACCTCTTTACCACCCTGCTCTTCTGTCCCACCACTGTAACCCCCTGCTCATCTGCCCCACCATGTTCCCCCTTTCTCATTTTCCCCACCACTGTACCCCTCTGCACATCTGTCCCACCACTGTACCACCCTGCACTTCTGCCCCACCTCTGTACCCCCTTCTCATCTGTCCCACCATTGCACCCCCCTGCACATCTGCCCCACCACTGTACCACCCTGCACATCTGCCCCACCTCTATACCACCCTGCTCTTCTGTCCCACCACTGTAACCCCCTGCTCCTCTGTCCCACCACTTTAACCCCTTGCTCATCTGCCCCACCACTGTAACCATCTGCTCATCTGCCCCACCACTGTAACCCCCTGCTCATCTGCCCCACCATGTTCCCCCTTTCTCATCTGCCCAACCACTGTACCTCCCTGCACAGCTGCTCCACCGCCGTACCCCCATGCTCTTCTGTCTCACCACTGAACCATCTTCTCATCTGTCCTAACACTGAACTTATCTGCTCATCTGCCCTACCACTGTAACCCCCTTTCTCATCTGCCCCACCACTGTACCTCCTGCACATCTGCCCCACCACTGTACCTGCTGCACATCTGTCCCACCTCTGTTCCCCCTGCTCATCTGTCCCACAATGTACCTCCTTTCTCCTCTGCCCTACCACTGTACCCCCCCTGTACATCTGCCCCACCTCTGTACCCCCTGCTCTTCTGCCCAACCACTGTAACCCCCTGCTCATCTGTTACACCAATGCACCTTCTTTCACATCTGCCACGCCAATGTACCCCCCTGCTCTTCTATCCTACTGCTGAACCCCCTTCTCATCTGCTGCAACACTGAAACCCCCCTGCTCATGTGTTCCACCACTGAACCACCTTCTTATCTGCTCCAACACTGAACCCCCCCCCCCCCCCGCTCATCTGTCCTACCACTGTAACTCCCTGCCCCATCACTGTACCCCCCTGCTTTTCTATCCCACCGCTGAACCCCCTTCTCACCCCTCCCACTACTGTACCTCCTGCACATCTGCCCCACCACTGTACCCCTTTGCTCTTCTGTCTCACCATTGTAACCCCATTGCTTATCTGCCCCATCAATGTACCCCTTTTCTCATCTGCCCCACCACTGTACCTCTCTGTACATCTGCTCCACTGACGTATCCCCATGCTCTTCTGTCTCACTACTGAATCACCTTCTCATCTGTCGTAACACTGAACCCATCTGCTCATCTGCCCCACCATTGTAACCCGCTTTCTCATCTGCCCCACCAATGTACCTCCCACACATCTGTCTCACCTCCACTCCACTGTAACCCCCTGCTCTTCTGTCCCACCTCTGTTCCCCCTGCTCATCTGTCCTACCAATACACCTCTTTGACATCTGCCCCACTGCTCTACCCCCCTGCTTTTCTGTCCCATCACTGAACCCCCTTCTCATCTGCCCCAAAACAGAACCCCCCTGCTCATCTGCCCCATCACTGTACCGCCCTGCTCATCTGTTCCACCACTGTAACCCCCTGCTCATCTGCCCCATCACTGTACCCCCCTGCTCTTCTGTCCCACTGCTGAACCCCCTTCTCATCTCTTCCACCACTGTACCTCCCTGCACATCTGCCCCACCGCTGTACCTCCTACTCTTCTGTCCTACCTCTGAACAACTTTTGCTCATTTTCCCCACCACTGTACCCTCTTCTCATCTATGATATGCGTGATATGCAGAGTGGTGAAAGGAAGCAGAGATGAGACACATCTACCTGTCCTGGCACACTCTTCCTTGCTGATACACCTCTCGCATTCCAGCCCACGTGCTTGTATGTGATTTATGGAATGTATGTGATGTGTGTGATGTATGTGATGTCACATACAAGCATCTGGAATGGATGCGCAATGACGAGTTCAGGTCAGGGGCATTTTCTGAAAGTAGTGGGCCTGTGTGCAGGATCATAAATTGGGCCCCGGCAGCTGAGAAAAAGTGCGGCGCTGCACTGAACACTGGCTGTGGCTTAAAGGGACACAGAGTGCAGGAGTGAGACAAAGGTTCAGGAATAATTTCAGCAAAGTTCCCAGAAGCTCAACAGTAATTCCACAAACTGTCACCTGATTGTGGTTTTCGCAATCACAGTAAAATCCCTTCTTTCTGAGATTGGTAGTGGCAACCAAGCGAGTTATCTTCCTCCAGATGGTGGACGGGGCTAGCAGGACTGTGATTGGCTTTAGCAGTGGCCAATGACAGTCCTCCTCCTCCTGGAAACAGGGACCGCCCCCCCAGCAGAACTGCACCCAATCTCTTCCCCATCACAAGAGCTAATGATCACAGCTACAGCAAAGTTAGAGAACCAAACAATGTTTCCCATCTTTTACAATGTGTGGGGGCACAGTGCCTCCCCCTCAGTGCAGATGTGGCATGAGGAATTTTGAAATAGGAATGCATTAGTCTCACTGATACTTCCCTGGGCTCCTCTACTGATGGGTAGGGAGTCGAGTGCCGGCAAAAGAGGCTTTGAGTGCCGCTTGCGGCACTAGTGTTGGGGGTTGCCTACCCCTGGAATAAACCAACTATAGTCCTAGTTTTTTTTTATTGATAATGGAAACAAACACAATTATCTTAGGTTACTGTAATAGACAGTACATATAGCAGCAAGGGCAACCCTAACGCACAGCACTTATAATTTGTTTTGCTTGTTGCTTGTTTATTCTTGCCTTATTCTGGTCTGTAGGCAAATCCAGCAGTAGAATCAGGCGTGTGTTAATCATGATGGCAGCTCTGGGCCCATGCCTAGGATGATAAAATAAGGGGATGGGATTAAGCCTCAAATCTGATTCTGATTTCTTTCTTTTTTTTTAACCACATCTGGTCACCTCAGGACATTTGTAGCTACATTCCACAGTTACCAATCGGAAGAGCACTGCGCCCCAAGCCCACCCAGTTGTGTGATAATGGCGAATTAATATTTACTATTGAAACACTGATTCTCCTCCTGGCCAATTAGGAAGCAGTCCTGAGACCCATATCCCGATTGGCCGAAAGGAGATCCGATCGGATTGGCTGCCAGAAGGAAGAAGGAGGAGATGCAAGGGAAGCGAGGGAGCAGCTGCCCGCAGCCTGGAGAGAAGCCATTGGCCGTGAGATGGGGTAAGTGCAGGGCCCTGACTACTGACCAACCGGGGGGGGGGGGTGTCACACCCCACCCCCAAACGAACTGGGGGTGGGGTTTGCCGACTGTGTGACCCGATTAGGGTTGCCACCTTTTCTTCAAGTCCAACCTGAACACTTCAGCATCGCAGAGCAATTTGTTTTCATAGTTTGCATAGATAAACTATGCATAGATGTTGCTATTAAAAAACATTTCTAGGCATTTGAAGTTAATCACAACAGTCCCCCTTTACATCAGAGTCCACCGAGTTCCCCCTTTACATCAGAGTCCACAGAGTTGTTCCCCTTTACATCAGAATCCACCGAGTTCCCCCTTTACATCAGAGTCCACAGAGTTTTTCCCCTTTACATCAGAGTCCACAGAGTTGTTCCCCCTTTACATCAGAGTCCACCGAGTTCCCCCTTTACATCAGAGTCCACAGAGTTCCCCCTTTACATCAGAGTCCACCGAGTTCCCCTTTACATCAGAGTCCACCGAGTTCCCCCTTTACATCAGAGTCCACGAGTTCCCATTTTACATCAGAGTCCACAGAGTTCCCCCTTTACATCAGAGTCCACAGAGTTCCCCCTTTACATCAGAGTCCACAGAGTTCCCCCTTTACAACATAGTCCACAGAGTTCCCCCTTTACATCAGAGTCCACAGAGTTCCCCCTTTACATCAGAGTCCACAGAGTTCCCCCTTTACATCAGAGTCCACAGAGTTCCCCCTTTACATCATAGTCCACAGAGTTCCCCCCTTTGCATCAGAGTCCACAGAGTTCCCCCTTTACATCAGAGTCCACAGAGCTCCCCCTTTACATCATAGTCCACAGAGTTCCCCCTTTACATCTGAACTTGCAGGGTTCCCTTTCACTGTAAGGGGGACTCTGCAGACTCTGATGTAAGGGAGAACTCTGGGGACTCTAACATAAGGGATGTTCTGGTGTACAAAGAGGACTTTGATGTAGGGGGAGCTCTGATGTAATGAGTGCTCTGCGAACCCTGATTTACCTTAGCATACTCACTTAGAGGCAGGAGAGAGATGGGGGAAGACTTATTCCAGTCTGAATAATGTGTCCGGGTCTCAGACAGTCTGAAACCCGGACGCATGATTCCAAACCCGAACTGTCCGGGTGAATCCCGAACAGGTGGCAACCCTAGACCCGATGGGGGGGGGTGGCGGCGGGTGGATTGTTGACACCACTGCTTGGCCTAAAAGACCAAAGAACATAGCACAGTGGAGTACAATAAACCAAGAAGAGACAGTGAAAGGTATCAATCCATTCCTCGGCTGCCAGGGTAAGGGGCCCAACAACTTAGAAAAGGGGTAATGAGCCGAGTCTCTGGTGCAATTTTGGTAGCATCAAAAGATCAAGTCCCCAGCAAAGGGGAGAAGGAGTCCTTCACTGATCAAGAAGAGATGGGCCATGTACAAATGGCTAAATAGTTTAATAAGAGCTGACACACCACTCTGTAAACAAACTTTCAATGATCCACCTCAGGACCAAATCACCTAATCTGCTGAGCGTTCTTTATTCTGCTGTCCATATCATATATTAAGGGTGCACTTAACAAAACAGTAATGACTGTCATCACACATCACCTGACATCAGGTCACAGCAGAGACTTCATTGATCCATGTGTCTTACTAAGCTTTCCAGCATGTGTGATGCAAAGCAGAAGCTACTGATTTTCAAACAATCAACGTTGTGTGAAGTGACTGTTTTTTTTTTGTTTTGTTTTGTTTTTTTGTAATTGTAATTTTGTGTTGTAATTCTGAAATAATTAGAGATAAAGATTATGATGTCTAGCAGTGTAGAAATGCAAGTGACATAATTTGTAAGCTTGATTGGACTAAAGGTGAGGTGTCCTGGGAGATGGGAGTGGATGACACATGACAGGTACATTGTACTATATATAATATTAGACATTTATATGAGTTAATAAAAAGTTAATAAAATGTTTTCATAAAAAGTATATATGTATAATGTGTGTGTGTGTTTTTTTTAATAGTATATATCAGACTGGCTTTGCTGCCTGATGCTTTTTTTTATTTTTTATTTTAAATCAATGAAAAAACTTCACGTCAACACATGTTGATATGTATTGCCAAGCACTTTACAGTGCATATTACAGTGAATATATGTTGATGTGCTTCAACTCACATTTTACCACATTACCATGAGTGCAAAATCTGCCCAAGCTCTGTATAGAAACCAATCAGCTTCCATTTTTTTTTATTTTGTCAAAGCTTAACCACTTTCAGACCGGACCAATTTGCAGCCAAAGGACCAGGCCCCTTTTTGCGATTCGGCACTGCGTCGCTTTAACTGACAATTGCGCGGTCGTGCGACGTGGCACCCAAACAAAATTGATGTCCTTTTTTTTCCCACAAATAGAGCTTTCTTTTGGTGGTATTTGATCGCCCCTGCGGTTTTTATTTTTTGCGCTATAAACAAAAAAAGAGTGACAATTTTGAAAAAAACGCATTCTTTTTTACTTTCTGCTATAATAAATATCCCCCAAAAATATATAAAAAAACATTTTTTTTTTCCTCAGTTTAGGCCGATACATATTCCTCTACTTATTTTTGGTAAAAAAAATCGTAATAAGCGATTATTGATTGGTTTGCGCAGAAGTTATAGCGTTTACAAGATAGGGGATAGTTTTATAGCATTTTTATTAATATTTTTTTTTATTAGTAATGGCGGCGATCATCGATTTTTATTGTGACTGCGACATTATGGCGGACACATCGGACATTTTTGACACATTTTTGGGACCATTGTCATTTATACAGCAATCAGTGCTATTTAAATGCATTGATTCCTGTGCAAATGACACTGGCAGTGAAGGGGTTAACCACTAGGTGGCAGTGTAGGGGTTACATGTTCCTAGAGGCGTGTTTCTAACTGGGTGGGGGGGGGGCGCGGCTGTCAGCTAGTGAATGCTGATCTCTGCTCCAATCACAGGGAGCAGAGATCGGCGTCACTAGTTGCTAGGCAGAACGGGGAGATGCTGTTTATTTCCGCATCTCCCCGTTCAGCCTTCCCGTAAAACGATCGCGGGTATCCCCGCGGCGATCAAGTTCACGGGACCCGCGACCGGCCTCACGGGGGTCCCGACCGGCGGCGCACACTCGATGGCACAGCGGCATCTTAAAGAGGACGTACCTGTACGCCCTTATGCCTGTCCGTGCCATTCTGTTGACGTACATCGTCGTGCGCCGGTCGGGAAGCGGTTAATTGAACAAGCTGAAGTTAGAAGCTGATTGGCTATCATGCAGAGCTGCACCAGATTTTGCACTCTCCATGTTTTGTAAATCTCCCCCATGTGTGTTGATGTGCTTTTGGATGTATTTCCATTGATTTCCATTCATGGAAAATGCATCAGGCAAAAACACAAGGGCATAATGGAAAAGGGCATACATTACTTATTTTAATCAGTCAGAGGTTGTGACATCATCAGTCCACCTCTTGCTCAGCCAACACACCTGATCACAGATCGGACACAGCTGATCACATGGTAAAGGGCCGTTGCAATTGGCCCTTTACCTCGATCTGTGATCATGTGTGTCCAAAGGGCACAGTGATCACAGACCGCACCCGATACGCACCCTTGGGGTGCGCGGGGGAGCGGGGTTCTGGGAGGACATTAACAGACACCCTCCCAGGACTGGACGACCATGCTAAAGTTGTCTTTCAGGTATAGTGCGGTCGGCAAGTGGTAGGCGGATGCAGACGGCTGAAAAAAGCACAGGCACCAGGATGTAATTTCCAGTTGCTATAGCAACCTAGCACCTGGGATTTGTCGAGACCTGCACTACAAGTCTCCTGAGACTAGCGGTCAGAGGCAGCAGTACCTTAGATCTCATAGTGCAGGTATACAGCTATGAGACCACAAAAAAAATGTTTTTTCAAGGGGAATTTAAGACAAAGCTTTTTTTTTTCAGGGGTTTGCCTAGGCACAAGTAATATTTCTAGGTATCCCCTATAACATAACAAATCTTCCCTTTTTGAGTTTAGGTCCACTTTAAAGTCCCTCCCGGCAGTTAGCGTCCGCGCTGTAGCCGTCTTTTGGCTATAGCGCAGGCGCAAAGTGGTTAAGGAGCGGGCGGTCACCACGTCAACAACCAATGAGTCATCAGCTGTCAGGGGAATTTCCCACTGACAGCTGAAAGTAAAAAAAAACATTGCCGGTAATTTAAAAATGTGAAAAAAACTGTGTGGGGTCACCCCCAAATCCATACCAGGCACTTCGGGTCTGATATAGATTTTAACTGCCTGAGATCCGCGCCATAGCCAAATGACGGCTACAGCGCGGATCTGTTGTGCCGGGGGCACGTCATATGACGTCCTCCCCTTCTGTGCACTCCAGGGAGCGCGCGCGCGCTCTCGCCGTGTCACTGGGCACCCGATGCGCGTGCCCAGCGGCCGCGATGTCCGCTGGGCACCCGCGATTGCCCGGTAACACAGCGGGACCGTGGATCTGTGTGTGTAAACACACAGATCAACGGTCCTGTCAGAGGAGAGGAGCCGATGGTGTGTTCTCTGTATAGAGAAACACCGATCGGTCTCCTCCCCTTGTGAGTCCCCTCCCCCCACAGTAAGAAACACTCCCAAGGAACATAATTAACCCCTCCCCCTAGTGGTTAACCCCTTCACTGGCAGTGTCATTTATACAGGAATCAATGCATTTAAATAGCATTGATTGCTGTATAAATGACAATGGTGCCAAAAATGTGTCAAAAATGTCCGATGTGTCCGCCATAATGTTGCAGTCACAATAAAAATCGCTGATCACCGCCATTACTAGTAAAAAAAAAAAATATTAATAAAAATGCTATAAAACTATCCCCTATTTTGTAAACGCTATAACTTTTGCGCAAACTAATCAATAATCGCTAATTGCGATTTTTTTTTACCAAAAATATGTAGAAGAATACGTATCGGCCTAAACTGAGGAAAAAATATGTTTTTTTATATATTTTTTGGGGATATTTATTATAGCAAAAAGTAAAAAATATTGTTTTTTTTTTTAAATTTGTCGCTGTTCTTTTGTTTATTGCGCAAAAAATAAAAAACGCAGAGGTGATCAAATACCACCAAAAGAAAGCTCTATTTGTGGGGAAAAATTATAACAATTTCATTTGGGTACAGTGTCGTATGACCGCGCAATTGTCATTCGAAGTGCATCAGCGCCGAAAGCTGAAAATTGGTTTGGTCACGAGGGGGGTTTAAGTGCCCAGTAATCAGGTGGTTAAAGGGAAATCCCCATGCCAAAATGTAAAAAAAAAAATGGTGTGGGTTCCCCCCAAAATTCTATACCAGACTCTTATATGAGCATGCAGCCCAGCAGGTCAGGAAAGGGAGGGGACGAGGACAAGGGCCTAATTGTGGGGGTCTGCGAGCGGGGGGCCCATCGGAGTCTGGAAGCCCCCAGATTCCGGCTCCCCCTATGAGAATGAGTAGGGGTACATAGCCATGTACATATACCCCTGTATATGCAACAAATATGGAGTAAGTGGGAATCCTACCTAATATATATATGTAGAGCTCACGGAATAAATATCGTGGGGTGTAATCAGTATTATACTATAAGAACAAACAAAAAATTTAAAACACAAAGACTTCTACACACCCTAAAGAGTTACAGTACAAAAATAATTTATTGCTAAAAGAAGCGATGTACAACAATTTATTAGCACAATGACCCAAGACCCCCCCCATATAATTCAACCCTCCCCAAAAATATTCCTCTTAAAACCAAACACACTATGTAGGGCAAAAATAATCCTCGTATGACGAGGGTCAAAAAAGTGCAAAAAAACATACATACATAGTCCTTTATTTACATTTTTTTTTTTAAAAAGTCCCCCGGTGTAGATTCATAGTCACTGCCACGAACTAAAAAAAAAAAGGTCCGTCCACGTCGAAGGCTCCCGCCATCTGACAACTCTGCAGTCTGACAGTTCTTGTCAGTGACCCCGCCCCCTTGTGACGTTGTCAACCCAGCATGGCTCTGGCCTTTTTTTACACTACACATTTTTTATAATGTACCCCATACTCATTTACATAGGGGTGGGGCCGGGATCTTGGGGCCCCCTTGTTAAAAGGGGTTTCCAGTTTCCGATAAGCCCCCCCGCTCACAAACCCTCACAAACCCCAGCCAGGGTTGTGGGGGAGAAGCCCTTGTCACCATCAACAGGGAGACAAGGTGCTATAGGGGAGCAGAGCCACCCCTGTCCCAAAGCACTCACCCATGTTGAGGGCATGTGGTCTGATATGGTTCAGAAGGGGGGGCACTCTCTCGTCCCCTCCCTTTCCTGACCTGCCGGGCTGCATGCTCAGATAAGTGTTTGGTACGGATTTTGGGGGGGGCCCCACGCCATTTTTTTTACTTTTTGGCATAGATCCATACAAGATTTTTTATTTTTTTTATTGCCCGCAATTATTTTTTTTACATTCAGCTGAAATGACTGCATGTTTTAGCTACTAAAATACCGCAAGACTTCATAAAATAACTCATGCAGTATTTTAGTAGCTTTTTTGTGAATGGAAAAAAACTTTTTGAAAAATGCTAAGCGGTATTTTACCACATTTTTTAAGGGGAAACATACCACTTTGTGAATATACCTTTTATGTCTTCAAACCACCTTTCTTAAAGGGACCACAATCCAAATAGTGGAGAAATATACCTGCCGTCCAGGAAACTGCTTTTGGATAATTTCTACTGGGCATTCCACAGGTAAAGACCAAAAATGTTTTTAAAAATGTTACACATAGCTAGAAAATGTACATGGATGAATAGATGAGTCTTTACAGATGCATCTAAAAGGCCCTAGGCAACCTGATGCTCTATAGATGGGTGTCCATATGCTCTTGAGCTTCTGCTCTGAATATCCAGTGTGTTCATTACTGGCAGCGATTATTACAAAGGTAGATGCAGGCTGCATGTATGACTGATCAACACTTGACTATACCAGGCAATAAAAGCAGATCTATGTTGCATACCAGAAATGTTTTACCCTTTTCTGTTGTTATAAGCTTTGCAACCCTATCAGGTGTCACTAGCATCATGCATGGCACTGGTCACATGGTCTCTGCCAATGCAGAGGATCTTTGATGGCTAATATCAGGAATGTCAGCCATATCTGCCTAATGTCAGTTCTCCAAGATCCTCTAGAACTGTCCATATGACCAATGCCTGGGTATTTGACAGTGACCAGACACTGGTGGAGAGGTAGAATTATTTTTTTTACAGAATAAAAGCAACATTTTCTAGTCTGCATTTAACATTGCATTGCGTTATGGAGGGTACACATTTTTAGGGCACCCATAGATGTGAGATAACAGATGCCCAATCCATCTGTATTTAAGAATCTTATGTCATCGTGTGGGCACACGTGTCAACACTGTTCAGGACAGCAAGGGATCAGACAGATAAAAAAACCTAAGCAACATTGCCAATACACCTAATCTTGGAACATTCTACCTCTGAACATCTCCATTCATTTAATGAAGAAGTGTGGGATTTAAAAAAACAAACAAACAGGTTTTGGCTATACTTCTCTTTTAACACAGGCAGTGCCGGATTACCAAATAGCCAGAGTAGGCACAAGCCTATGGGCCTCACCCTGTTTAAGGGCGACGCAACAATGAACCAAAAAATAAATAAAATAAACAATATTTTCTACTTTCTGTTATAAAACATATCCAATGAAAATAAAAAATAAAATCTAAATCCTTCATAAACTTAGGTCAAAATGTATTCTGCTGCATGTCTTTGGTAAAAAAAAATTCCCATAAGTGTATATTAATTGGTTTGTGCGAAAATTATAGCATCTACAAACTCTACAAAATATACTGGATTTTGCACAGCTATAGACGCTATACTGTAATAGCGATAATCAGCAGCTTATAGTGGAACTGTGATAGGAAGGCGGGCAATATTCCACTAATAGACCCTCGCTGGAAGGTACACTAACTGACTGACACTGACCTCAATAGTGACACTAATACATTGATCAGCAGTGTTGGTCATCTTACTTTAAAAAAGTAATTAGTTAAGTTACAAATTACTTCTCCCAAAAAAGTAATTGAGTTAGTAACTCAGTTACTACATTGGAAAAGTAATTAGTTACTCAGCAAAGTAACTAACTTTTTTTTTAATTTTCTTAGGGGCGGGTCTAGTATTACTGTAAGCAAGGGGCGCGTTCCCCCCTGCACGTCTATTTCCCCTTCTGTACCCCCCTGCATGTCTGTTCCCCCCAACACATATATCTGTTTCCCCTCTGTACCCCACTACACGTCTGTCCCCCCCACACACATATATCTGTTCCCCCTCTGTACCCCACTACCAGTGTTGGTCATCTTACTTTAAAAAACTAATTACGGTAGTTAAGTTACAAATTACTTCTCCCAAAAAGTAATTGCGTTAGTAACTCAGTTACTACATTGGAAAAGTAATTAGTTACTCAGCAAAGTAACTGTGACAGGGGTGGCAGCGGTGGTACTTGAGGGGGTGGCATCGGTGGTACTTGAGGGGATGGCAGTGGTGGTACTTGAGGGGTGGCAGCGGTGGTACTTGAGGGAGTGGCAGTGGTGGTGGTGTACTTGGAGGGATGGCAGTGGTGATGGTGTACAGTACTTGGGGGGTGGCAGCGGTGGTACTTGGGCGGTGGCAGCAGTGGTGTACAGGGGGGGTGGCAGGCAGCGGTGGTACTTGGGGGGGGGGTGGCAGCAGTGGTGGTGCCATCCTCTCCCACCACCACCTCTGCCTCTTACTGATCCCATCCCCCACCACCACTGATCTCATCCCTACCCTATCCCCCCATCACCTCTTTTGTAGAAGTGATGGTGGGAGGGGATGGGATCAGTAAGAAGCAGAGGTGGTGGAGGACTTGGGATGGATCGATTTCAATCAAATCGTCAGACAGTCACTTACTTGAATGCCTCCAGGGATGCCTTTCCTCATGGGGAGAGAGAGAGAGACCCTCCCCTTCACTCGATTGGCGTCAGCTGGTCAGCTGACTTTATTTTTCAGTGTCCGCCCCGCCTCCCTACATTCTCTCTCTCTGGATAGGCGGGACGGGATGGGGCGGGCCAGACAGTCTCTCTGAGTCTCAGCCTTTTCTCAGCTCAGCGGGCGAAAGCCCCCCTCCCGGCGGCCGAAGGAACGGCCAGGCAGCGCGGCCACGGCGGGCCTCCCGGGCGGTAGATGTAATTGCGGCAACGCCGCCCAAGTAATGGGAACTGCGTTACCATAAGGGGAAGAGTAACCAGTTAGATTACTCGTTACCCTCTAAAGTAACTGCGTTAAGTAACTCAGTTTATTTTAACTGAGTTACTTACATCACTGCCCACTACACATCTGTTCCCTCCCACACACATATATCTGTTCCCCCTCTGTACATCTGTCCCCCCCAAACTCACGGATCGGATCGTTCCTCGGATCAGAGTCACGGATCGGATAATTTTTCGGATCAGCAAATAATAATTGAATTTGCAAAAACCTGTGAAAATTCCACCACCATATAGCCCCCACTGTAATATCCACAATCTCCCCCACTGTAATATCCACAATCTCCCCCACTGTAATATTGGCTGAGTATGGCTGGGTACGGCTGAGCATGGCTGGGTACGGCTAGGTATCGCAGAGTATGACTGGGTATTACCGAATATTGCAGAGTATTGACGCCGGTTTGTTTACAAGTGATCGCTCCGTCATTTGACGGAGCAATCACATTGTAAACGGCCGACGGGTGCACCAAGATGGCCGCCGCTCCGGAGGTAGGCCAAAGCCGCGGCCAACGGGTGCACCAAGATCTAGCACCAAGATAACATCTAGGGGCAATCAAGGGGTTAACCGTGTGCCTAAACAATGTGTAATGTGTGCTGCTTTTACTTTACTATATGGATGTTTTTTTGCAGGGAGAAGAACCAGCCAGATCACTGCGAACAGTATACAGAGTTCTGTGTATTTGTAAACACAGAACTCTGTGTGTGATTGGCCACAGCCGATCAGCTGACTTCAGTCTAAATCAGTGGCTGAAATCAGCTGCCATGCTGTGTCCAAAACTGGAAGAAAGTCTGTGACGTTTTTCTTATAAAAGTTCATCTTCTTTCAGCTGTCAGTTTGTAAAAATGTTGGTGCGACCTACGTGTGTGTAATGTACAGTACTGATGCATACCTCCTAACTTTTTGAGATGGGAATGAGGGACACCTATTAGCAAAAGTATGCAGGCATAATACACACCCCTTGCCACACCCCCTTAAAGGAGAATTGTATAAAAAAAACAAGATTGGTTAAACCAACAAGTGCTTTTTTTACCACTACTATTCCTTTATTTTGGCTTTTGGAATTTACAAATGCAGCAATTTACAAATCAGATGAAAGGTTTAGCACTGGGAAACAATTTTTGATCGATAAAAAGTGCATTTTATATACATCTATATGGATCAGACCAAATGAGGGACAAATGAGGAGGAATGGGGGACAGAGGGACATTGCTCCAAATCAGGGACAGTCCCTCCAAATCAGGGACAGTTGGGAGCTATGCTGATGAACACCCTGCCAATACTCTGCAATACGCTGCCAATACTCTGCAACACGCTGCCAATACTCTGCAACACGCTGCCAATACTGCCAAAAAAAACATTGAACTAAAGGCTGTAATGTAACGAAATAGGTAAAAAGCCAAGGGTGGTGAATACTTTTGCAAGGCACTGTACAAAGTGGAGAAGTGACTACGGGGTGTTTTACCTTACAATTCAGTGCAATTCAGTGCAGTGCAGTCAAGAGTTGTGCAAGACAGCCAGGAGCATGCTATACTGCCTAAGTGTGCCCAGTGAAGCCAGGAGCTGTGCAAGACAGCAAGGAGCGTTCCATATTGCTTAAAGCCTTTTACACACGATCAGATTTTCGGACAACCGTCCGTCCGTTTTTTGTTGCATGCTGGTCTCATGTCGAAAGTGAAGAGGTTACTCACCATACGAAAATTCTCGTACGATAGAATACAACTTCAGAAGTGACGTGATGTGCTGAATAGTTTTGTATATATTCTTTTGTTTATGAGCATGCATGCTCTTGCTCTATTTTTCGGACAAAAATAACACAAATTAAACGAAAGTCGGAGGTTGAGTTCACGTACGACAAAAATGTTATAGTCTGCACATCCAGCTTTTGTCTGACGGAAAACCAGAATCGCCTGTCGAAAGCACCGTACTAACCAATGCGAAAATCGGCAGATCGTTCGACGGATGAAATTTATTTTCCAATTTTGGTATCATGTGTACAGGCCTTAAGCTTGCCTAGTGCACCCAGCAGCTGTGCAATACAGCCAGGAGCTATACAAGTTCAGCCAAGAGACAGTACAGTGCAGCTTAAGGTTGCGCAATACAGCCAGCATTTTGTACAGAGCAGCCAGAAGCTTAGCATTCCTCAAGTTCTACAGTTCAGAGTATCCTATGCTTTCCATCCCTATCCAAGTTCCTGTTCAATAAAAACCCTAAAAAAAGAAACCCCCTAGACTGATTCTTGAGCCAGTGGAAGGATGCTGACAATGCCGAGTACCTGGCTGTGCATGCTGGGAGTGGGGGGAAATAGACCCAATTATCAGCGGCTCCTGAGGGGGTAGCGCTTCACAAATAACTTTCAAATCTTAAAGCTGAACTCCAGACTCTAATGCCCCGTACACACAATCGTATTTTCCGACTACAAAACCATGGATTTTTTTCCGAAGGATGTCGGCTCAAACTTGTCTTGCATACATACGGTCACACAAATGTTGTCGGAAATTCCAAACATCAAGAACGCGGTGATGTACAACATGTACGACGAGCCGAGAAAAAGGAAGTTCAATAGCCAGTGCGGCTCCTTCTGCTTTATTCCGAGCATGTGTGAACTTTTGTGCGACGGACTTGTGTACACACGATCGGACTTTCCGACAACAAGTTTTGTTGTCGGAAAATTTGAGAGTCTGCTCTCAAACATTTGTGTGCGGAAATTCCGACAGCAAATGTTCCATGGAGTATACACACGGTCGGACTTTCCGACAACAAGCTCACATTGAACATTTCCCGTCGGAAATTCCGATCGTGTGTACGCAGCATTAGCCTTTGTGGTTTTTTTTTTTTCATTTGAATGATATGGGGTACAGTTATAAGAAAGGTTTGCATACCTCCCAACTTTCTGAGATGGGAATGAGGGATACCTATTAGAAAAAGTATGTAGGCATAGGACACACCCCCTGCCTCGCCTCCTTAACCGCTTCAGCCCTGGAAGGATTTACCCCCTTCCTGACCAGAGCGTTTTTTGCGATTCGGCACTGCGTCGCTTTAACTGACAATTGCGCGGTCGTGCGACGTGGCTCCCAAACAAAATTGACGTCCTTTTTTTCCCACAAATCGAGCTTTCTTTTGGTGGTATTTGATCATCTCTGCGGTTTTTATTTTTTGCACTATAAACAAAAAATGAGCGACAATTTTGAAAAAAACACATTATTTTTTACTATTTGCTATAATAAATATCCCCCAAAAATATATAAAAAAAACTTTTTTTTCCCTCAGTTTAGGCCGATACGTATTCTTCCACATATTACCCCCATCAAATCATTCTCTGCAGCTATTACCTTTTGTACCACCACCCCGTCCCTTTAGAATGTAAGCTCTACGAGCAGGGCCCTCCTGTACCTTTTGTATTGTACTGTAATTGTGTTGTCCCCCCTATACATTGTAAAGCGCTGCGTAAACTGTTGGTGCTATATAAATCGTATAATAATAATAAAATTTTTGCTAAAAAAAAATCTCAATAAGCGCTTATTGATTGGTTTGCGCAAAAGTTATAGCGTCTAAAAAATAGAGGATAGTTTTATGGCATTTTTATAAAAAGAAATGTTTTACTAGTAATGGCGGCATCAGCGATTTTTATCGTAACTGCAACATTATGGCAGACACATCGGACAATTTTGACACATTTTTGGGACCATTGTCATTAATACAGCGATCGATGCTATAAAATTGCATTGATTACTGTAAAAATTTCACTGGCAGTGAAGGGGTTAACCACTAGGGGGGCGGGAGGGGTTAAGTGTTCCTAGGGGTGTGTTTCTAACTGTCTGGGGGCGTGGCTGTGTGTCACACCTCACTGATCGCTGCTCCTGATTACAGGGAGCAGACGATCAGCGTGCTGCCATTAGGCAGAACGGGGAGATGCTGTTTACATCGGCATCTCCCCGTTTGTGTGCTCCGTGACACGATCGCGGGTATCCCCGCTGCGATCGAATCCGCAGGTCCCGCGGGCGCGGTGGGAAATTCAAAGTAACGTCTGCCGACGTATAAGTACAAGAGCCAGTTGGGACCCAGTTAAAGGAGAATTGTACAAAACAGAATGATTGGTAGAACCCATAAGTGCTTTTTTTACTACTACTATTCCTTTATATTGGCATTTGGAATTTACAAATGCAGCAATTTAGAAATTGGATGAAAGGTTTAGTGCTGGGAAACAATTTTTAATAAATAAATAATGCATTTTATATACAATTATATAGATTAGACATGTGTGATGCATTTTGTACGAATCGAAAATTCGTACGAATTTCCATAAATTCGTACATTCGGGAGGATCTGAAATACAAATTGCTATGCTTCCGAATTTTGTACGAAATACTAAATTTCGTTTACGAATTTCGGATCCAAATTCCGTTAAAACGGAAAACGTGACTGGTGTGTTGTTGACCAATCAGAGGTTTTCTTCTGCTGCTGAGTGAGGGTTGGGAAAATTACCTTTTTTAATATGGGAGTGGGAGACTGAATCGGACTAAATAAGAATGTTCGTTAATTATGATTATTCGTTATTGTTCGTTAATTACGATTATTTGTTATGATGAAGTTAAAAACCCAGGAAGTCAGCACAGCACAGGGATGTTGGGAGCCCCTCATTATAATAAATTCATCATAACGAACATTCGTATTTCGTACAAATCAAAATTGAATTTCGGACACGAATTACGAAATACGAATTAACGGCTAATACGAAATGGAACGGAACGAAACGAAACAAATTTATTGATGGCGCACATGTCTAATATAGATCAGACCAAAATGAGGGACAAATGAGGAGGAAAGGGGGACATTGTTCCGAATAAGGGACAGTGCCTCAAAATCAGGGACAGTTGGAAGCTATGGGTTTGGTTGCTATTTAGAATGGTAATTCACAATGAGTGATTTGGGAACCACACGTGCCTTGCAGCTTTCCGTTTTCTTGCTTAGGCCCCTTTCACACTGGGGCGGGGAGCCGCGGTGACGGTAAAGCAGCGCTATATTTAGCGCTGCTTTACCGTCGTTTTAACCGCGGTATTCGGCCACTCGCGGTGCGGTTTTTACCCCCCGCGAGCGGCCGAAAAAGGGTTAAACACCCCCGCAGACGGCGGCGCTTTGCAGCGCTTTGCAGCGCTTTGCGGCGGTATTGCCGCGGTTTTACCGCGGTGTCCCATTCTAATCAATGGGAACACACCGCTCCTATACCGCTCCAAAGATGCTGCTAGAAGGACTTTTTTTGTCATCCTGCTAGCGCACCGCTCCAGTGTGAAAGCCCGCCGGCTTTCACACTGGAGTTAAAGGGGCCGGATTTTTTCAGGCGGTATACAGGCGCTATTTTTAGCGATGTACCGCATGAAAAACGCCCCGGTGTGAAAGGGGCCTTACAGAACTTTCCAAAGGTTTGCTAAGAAAGAAAATATCAGGAAAGTATCAGTACAGTACACATATGCTGTAATCCATAGCAATTAACCAGATTTCCCATGAAAGATATTTGGTTGCTATTGGCTACTGCACTTTGCCTTTTTGCTTTCTTTAATAGGGCAGCATGGGTTATACGTTATGATTTTAGACGTACAAGTCTATTTTAGTAGTAAATGTTGAAGAATCATACTCTCTCACTCCCAAAATCAATATGATTGTTGTGTACACGTCATGAAGGAGCTAAGACACAGACAGACACGTCCCCTGCTCCGTATTTGTGTCCCTTTCCTGATTTTTTTTTTTTATAATTTTTTTTTTGGTTTGTTTCTTTTATATCCTCCCCATGTCTGCCTTTTTCCCAATGAATTGTTTTTTCCTCTCCTTCCCTATCTTTCCTCAGTATCTCTTTCTGTCCTCTTCTCCCTCTCTCGGGGTTATATTACAGACACCTCTCAGCTGATTCAGATGTTTTCACACCTCCCTTCTTGTGTAAAGTCCTCTCTCCCCCTCCCTTTAACTCCCAGACTGGATTTTTTCTGCTGTGTGTGCAGAGACAGATTGGCATTAAACCAGCCCTTTCCCTTAACACAGTGCCAGCCCCATGCCGCCTTCTCCACCTCTGGGAGCTGTAAAAGCATTAAGAAGAGCGAATGGAAGAGGTAGTGAAGATGCAGCTGGCATCATCTGCATAAACAAGAACGCAGGACAAGAATTAAAGGGTGGGGGAGGGGAGGAACGGGACCAATATAGGATTTAGGAAGCAGGTAAAAAAAGAAGAGGGGTGGTGACCATATATGTCCCAATCTTTGCCCAATCGGAACATTGCTTATAGTGATGTGTAAGGATTTGGTCATGCAGGCTATCCCTAGGGGGCAATAATGAGTCTGGAGACAGTGCTAAACTCTCATTTTCAAACAGAGATTTTCCAGCTTCTTGGAAAATTCTGTACAAGTGTGCGCTGACAGGGAACAAGTAATTCATTCCATGTGCACCACATTTACTCGTCACGTTGGGAAAAAAAAAAAAAAACAAGGCGGCCTGATGATGCATTTGAGGCTAGGCAAACACTCTCAGCAAGACTGTTTCCCTTTAGTCGCCAGCCTGTAATTGTAAAGTAAAATTTATTTTTTGATAAAAAAACAAACATGGTATACTTACCTGCTGTCTGCAATAACATTGCACAGAGCGGCCCCCAACCTCCACTTCTGGGGTCCCCCCCCACCAGCACTCTCGGTTTCTCCTCTTCTCTGAGTCCCATAGCTTTTAATACTGATGCCCCGTACACACGGTCGGATTTTCCGATGGAAAATGTTTGATAGGAGCTTGTTGTCGGAAATTCCGACCATGTGTAGGCTCCATCGGACATTTTCCATCAGAATTTCCGTCACACAAAATTTGAGATCTGGTTCTCAAATTTTCTGACAACAAAATCCGTTGTCCGAAATTCCGAACGTGTGTAGATAATTCCGATGCACAAGGTTCCACGCATGCTCGGAATCAAGCAGAAGAGCAGCACTGGCTATTGAACTTCATTTTTCTCATCTCCTCGTACGTGTTGTACGTCACCGAGTTCTTGACTGTCGCAATTCCCAACCAACTTTGTGTGACCGTGTGTATGCAAGACAAATTTGAGCCAACATGCATCTGAAAAAATCCATGGATGTCCGATCGTGTGTAGGCAGCATAAGAGGTATATACAGTATATGAATATGTATACAAGTACATTGAAAAACGATCACACCGTGGTGTACAGTTTACTAAAAAAAAGTGTCTAACATCTCACTACTAGGAATCCTAGTGTGAACTGATTATCCAATATGACTGAATAAACTAAATATTAAATATTCAATTTAAAAATATTTAAGAATATTAAATATTAATTTGAATATCCAATATACCTCTCTTTTACTCAGAAGGGGAAAACAATCACCCCCTCAAATGGAGTTATCTACTCTCACTACAAAGTGCCTCATTATATTTGTATTTTTATTAGTTTTGATACAGTTCTGAGTACTGTGACAACAGTTGGTGCGATTATTCGCAAATGGAAGAAACACAAAATTACTGTCAATCTCCCTCGGTCTGGGGCTGCATGCAAGATCTCATAGATCTCATATCGTGGCATTTTAATGATCATGAGAACGGTGAGGAATCAACCCAGAACTACACTGTCAATGATCTCAAGGCAGCTGGGACCATAGTCACCAATAAAACAATTGGTAACACACTATACCATAAAGGACTGAAATCCTGAAGTGCCCACAAGATCCCCCTGCTCAAAAAAGCACTAGTACAGGCTGAAGTTTGCCAATAAACATCTGAATGATTCAGAGGAGAACTGGGTGAAAGTGTTGTGGTCAGATGAGACCAGGATCGAGGTCTTTGGAAACAAATCAAATCAACTCACCGTGTTTGGAGGAGTAGGAATGCTGCCTATGACCTCAAGAACACCATCCCCACTGTCAAACATGGAGGTGCAAACATTATGCTTTGGGGGTGTTTTTCTGCTAAGGGGACAGGACAACTTCACCGCATCAAAGGGACGATGAACAGGGCCATGCACCACCAAGTCTTGGGTGAGAATCTCCTTCCCTCAGCCAGGGCATTGAAAATGGGTCGTGGGTGGGTATTCCAGCATGACAATGACCCAAAACACACGGCCAAGACAACAAAAGAGTGGCTCAACAAGAAGTACATTAAGGTCCTGGCCTAATCCCATAGAAAATATGTGGAGGGAGCTGAAGGTTCGAGTTACCAAACATCAGCCTAGAAACCTTAATGACTTGGAGAGTATCTGCAAAGAGGAGTGAGACAAAAATCCTTCTAGAGATGTGTGCAAACCTGGTGGCCAACTACAAGAAATGTCTGACCTCTGTGATTGCAAACAAGGGTTTTGCCACCAAGTCATGTTTTGCTAAAGAGTCAAATACTTATTTCACTCATTAAAATGCAAATCATTTTATAACTTTTTTGAAATGCGTTTTCTGGATTTTATTGTTGTTATTCTGTCTCTCACTGTTAAAATAAACCTACCATTAAAATTATAGACTGATCATTTCTTTTTCAGTGGGCAAATGTACAAAATCAGCTAATTTGTAGGAAAATCCATTGATATATGATCTAATTTTAAGAGGATCTCCAAGGTAAGAACAGCTAGAACATCCGTGGTGCTCAACCAAGTATTAGGCCTCATGTGCATTGGGTGTCAAAAACACCACTTTTAAGGCTTCTTTCACACGAACATTCCAATCAGGTCTGCCTGTCTGTTTTTTAGGTGAACTTGATCTGAGCTTCCATTCTCATCTAAGGAGCAGTGGGTGTAAACGGACATGTGTCTGTTTACACCTACCTACATCCAATCTAATCTGATCCACTAAAAACAGACAGATGGGGATCCATTCCCCTTCCATCCAGGGGATCGGATCAGATGGTAGTCGGGTGTAAGGGCGGGTCGTTTACATCTGACTACCCATAGAGGAGAGCAGTGTCCATGTCCGCTCTGCTTCACGGACCTGTCATTTGCCTGCTCAGCAGGGTTCAGCAGACAGATGTGTGAAAGAACCCTGACTTTTTTTTTTTCTGCATCTAAACGCCCCTCCATGTTAACCTATGTGTGACCTTGCACACATAGGCATTTAGAGGCAGAATCATTTAAAGACAAAAAAGGAAAATCACTTGTATGTTCAGGAGAGGGGCGTTTCGGCAGAAAACCCCAAACGCACCTAAACGTGTCTAAGCACTAGGCACATTTAGTGCTTGAGCATTCATTCGTTTCACTGACCAGAATAAATTAATATTCTGGCCAATTAAATAAATGAACACCCAAACGCATGATGTGACAAAACACGTTTGCAAACAAGGCATTAGGAGCGCTTTTAACGCTGCTTTTCTCCTGCCAGAAGAATGCATGAGGCCTTAGTGTCTGTCTTGGAAGTAAACAGACACTACCCATCTTATTGTAGGTGCTTGTCTAACTAAAAACTGTACACCTGAGGATAGAACCTTCTTTAGGTGCCTATCTCCGTACAAAATAGGTAAATATCTCTGAATAATATGTTGTATCTTTTTAAATTACAAACTATGATATGTGGAAGAAATTGTAGACTGTGACTTATTCCTGGAGTGTCTTTGTCTCTTGTTCTTAATATAGTTTCCTGAAGAGTTCCCCTGACATTCAAATATGCTTTCTTAACTACACCCGGGTCATATCCACACTCCAGGAATCTCCTTAATAACAGCAGCCTCCTTTACAAAACTTTCAATGTTAGAGCAGTTCTGTTCAGCTGTGATGAATTGACCCTTTGGCATAGCTTTTATAACATGGCTTGGGTAACAGCTCGCTTCATGGAGTAGAGAAATCTTGAAGATGGACTTCCAGTAAGCTTGTGCGTAAATTTTCTTATCTTCGACTGAACCACACAACTTTATGTGTAGATAATTATTTGGGACTCCTGTTCTTTCCCCTGTGAACTTCAAGTTACATGTATTCTTATTTAAATATTCCAAGAACCTCTCAATAGACAAGTCATGTTTCACCACAAACAGAAGATTATTGATGTAGCGAGAATAGAACCTAATCTAAATTCTAAATAGATTTGTATCTGCAAAGACGCCCCTCCCACCAACCCATATATCGCTTGTTATAAGGTTAGCGTCTATGGATGTGCTGCTACATGCAAAACCTTAGGAAGACCTGGGAACAGCCATGAGGTTAATGTACCTGAGACTGCAATTTCCAAGGCAGAAAAACTCAAGCAAGGTATCTATAATGAACCACATGTAGCGGCATCCCTGACCTCTAAAGGTCTAATGGTGACCTCCAGAGTTAGGGAGAGCTGACATCCTTTTTCAAGGTATGGGTTACTAGGCATGGTGGGTGTAATGCAAGTTGAAAACATGGGCACCAGTCACTTTTTGGATGCAAACAAACTAGATTTATTGTCTCTTAACAAGAACTGAGGGTTTAGGTTTAGGGTCAGGACACCCTTAGGCAGATGCAATAGCAATTGGCAGACGCCGAGACAAAAATTTGCAGAAAGCTATTCAGGAAGAGGGCCTTTAAGCTGGATTCAACAACTGTATTTGAAGAACTGCTGTCTCCTATGGCAACTGAACTTTGAACAGTCAATAGAGATCCATACACGTAACTCACAGTAACCCGTTATAGATCTTTTCTTACATCTCACAGTATCTTAGTGTAGATCTTTACTCACAGAGCTCCCGGTTTCTCACTAGACTTCAAGATCCCAGTCATCACTGGATCCCCGGAGCTCTTCCACAGCTAACCCATTGTATTCTCCTCAAATGTCACCCCTGCTAACCCGCTGGGTCCCTGGCTGGGCACTCTGCTGAAGCTTTTCCACTTCTTCACTGTCCCCAGCTGGTGAAAAGGCTGCTCTGGTACTTCTTCAGACTCTCATACACTCGCCTCTGATAACAGGAATGGTTGTCCGTTGCTGGCGACTATTCCTCCCTTTAAATCTGGCCTTGATCATCACTTGCCCCTGGCGACAGGAGTGGTCATCCCATGTAGCAACTGCTTCTCCCTCATCGCTGGCAACGATGCGGTTCCCTGTCCGGTGGAACATCTGCAACTTGGTTGGGCTTTCCGGCCAAAAGCCCCAACCCTGCGCTGCTTCTCTTAAACCTGGATAGGCCTCAGACAGCCTAGCAGCCAGGTGCTCTTGGAATAGGCCTCAGGCTTCTGGCCTAGCAACCCGGAGGCTCGTGACACATATCTACCCAGACAGCCATCCGGGTGGCACAGAACAGCAATCACCTGACTCCTCCCGAATAAATAGGCTAGTCTGAATTCACTATGCCCTTCACTCCTAGTCTGAATTCACTATGCCCTGGTCATTCTAATGTCATGGGCAACAATGCCACCTAGTGACAGAAGAGAGAGGTGCATCAAATCCAGAGTTAGGGAAAAGCCAGTAAATCTACTGTCAATAAGCCAGGCTAGTTACCACCTAGCAAGCTGTTAGCAACCCTGCCTACTCCCAGGGTGCTATACACAAATACCCCGAGTGACACATTAGGGCTAGTGAGTATTTCTGCAGATCGAGAATCCAACCAAACTCCACTAATGTTTGCAAAGTAAGAGCCACATTGTGCACCAGGTCCTGTGCTGTTAGCTCTCTCATGAGAACATCGTCCAGGTAACTGACATTAGTGATCTTCCATTATCTAATAACTGCCAACAGTAGAGCCAGCAGCTTGTTAAATACCCATGGTGCAAAAGACCGTCCAAAGAGAAGTGCCATGAAAATAGTAATGCCCTGCTGCAAAGCGCAAAAAGAATATTGGTGGCTTGGAAATATGGGAACACGAAGATAGGCATCCCAGATGTCTATGAAGACCAAGAAATCCCCCAAATGAAAAAAAGTAAAAAAAAAATGTGCCCATCTGTCCTGGACTTTGAGGATACACAAGTTTTGCTCAGAGATAGATTTTAAGTTCATCCAGAGGTAGGAGGTGGTTCCTTCAGCGGCTCTTAGAACATTACTGAACATACTATTTTTCTATGGGAGGAAGGCCATTCTATTGAAAGGGTTTCACACATAGTCAGAATATTGCGGCGTCCGGCGGACAAACCGCCGGACTTTCCAGCGGAAGTCCGCCGGACTTTCCGACCGTGTGGACTTGCCCACACACGCCCGTACTTTTCTGGCGGACAATCCCCCGGAGTTTTGTCCAAATCCTGCAGGACTTTTGAAATGAACGGACTTGTCCGCACACGGAGGAAAGTCCGTTCATTTAGAACGTAACTCCAGGTAGACGGGACTAGCGAAGGCAGTCAATGCCGCCGCCTCGCTAGCCCCATCACCTGGTATGGATTTAAAGGGGAATCCCTCAAAATCCCCCCAAATCCATATCAGACCCTTATCCGAGCACGCAGCCCGGCCGGTCAGGAAAGGGGGTGGGGACGAGCGAGTGCCCCCCCTCCTGAGCCGTACCAGGCCGCGTGCCCTCAACATGCATCCTCTGGGACTGTGACATCATAAGGGGGCGGGGTCACCATGTGACATGAGCATGTGACCCACCCCTTGTCCCTATATAAGTCACATCACATTGTGTCTCTGCCATTATGGCCAGAGAGAGCGTTATGTCAACATCGGATGAAGAAAGAAGAACAAGACGCAGAAGGCGGCGACAGCGACGACAGCAACGGCAACAGAAGGGAGAAGGGAACTGGCAGGATCAATTAAGTAATACAGAAGCACCGCAGGCACTGCAAGAAAACAATAATATTAAAGATCTCATAGGAACCCCTTACAGAAAGAGAACATGCTTTGTATTTCTAGATTTACAAACACTTAAAGTGTAAACTGAGTTTTTTGGCCTCATAGACTTGAATGGGAATGCCTAAAAACACGTGAATCAAGTATTTCCCCATGTTTTTTTTTTTTTTCTTAGACCTTTTTTTTAACATGTAAGAATTGCTTTCCAGTGGCTAAAACAAAAATGCTTGAAACTTGAATACACTTGTAAAATGCTTGAAATCTGCTAAAACGCTCATATATGCGCAAAAACACAAAAAAATACACCTGAAAATCACTCTGCGCAGCCTGAAGGCAAGTGCCATACTGCAGCCTATATATCATTTTGTTATTTTGCTCATAGCTGTATTTAAAGTAGAAATACACTAACCCAACTTCTTTACTCATACTACCAATCTCCCACCTGCCTAAGCCCTCGTAGACTTTAATAGTTTAATTTCCAGTCTTGAATATCATCTTATATAAGTCTGTGCCTGCTCAGAGGTAAAGAGGATTTCAGCCAGAGGACAAAAACAAATCTTTAGCTCAATGTAAGCCATGGCTGTCTTTCTAAGCAAACTAAGCAGCTGGGGTGGGGGGTTTCTGCTATAGTTTACCTAGGGAGGGTGTGATAATGTTTTTAATGTGAATTGTTAGACAGGGTCAGTTTGTTTTTTGTTTTGTGCAGGCTGGCTGGTAAGGCCCCTTTCACACTGGGGCGGTTTTCAGGCGGTACAGCGCTAAAAATAGCGCCTGTATACCGCCTGAAAAAAACGGCCCCATTCACTCCAGTGTGAAAGCCGGCGGGCTTTCACACTGGAGCGGTGTGCTAGCAGGACCGCAACAAAAGTCCTGCTAGCAGCATCTTTGGAGCGGTGAAGGAGCGGTGTATTTACCGCTCCTATACCGCTCCTTCCCATTGAAATCAATGGGAAACCGCGGGGATACCGCCCGCAAACCGCCGCTGCAGCGGCGCTTTGCGGAGGTTTTTAACCCTTTTGCGGCCGCTAGCGGGGGTTAAAACCACCCCGCTAGCGGCCGCATACCGCGGGTAAAACGATGGTAAAGCAGCGCTAAATATAGCGCTGCTTTACCGTCGCCGCCCCGCACCGCCCCAGTGTGAAGCCAGCCTAAGTGTGCTGGGAGATTTTTTTTGTCTGTGATGTGCAAAGCTCTTCCATGTACACCTTAATGCAAAGGCTAGTTATAATTTTGAATGGTTGCCATCCCTTTTTATAGCTTGCTCCCTGATTTTGGTGTGGGAACCCATTGGATGCCTTCAGCTGCCATTGTGTTCTTTGCTGGATGTCTTATGTGATCCAGTGTGTTTAAGGAGGAGTGGGCTTTTTTTTTCTAGTGATATCAAGAATAATATTATTATTCTTTTTTTTTGGGCAAGTTACCACAACACCATTATCCCGTAGTTTTTAAGATCAAAGATACAACTATGTTGGTGTCCCTTGTCAATTTTACATTGTATTTTTTTAAATGTAACTGCCTACTCCCAAACTGTCATTTACAGTAAAACACATAGCCAAGTATTATTCTAAACAATTTTTTTATTGTGCATTAAAAAAAGAAAACTAATAAAATTAGACATTCTATCTGCCAATAGAACTTAACCAAAAAGTGCATTCTATGCATCCAAAAATATAGAAAATATACCAAATCAAATCATTATTATTCAACCAAAAAATAAAATAAAAGCCTCATGCATGTGTCCTGCTTCTTAATATAGGGGGTCAACAATGCCAAGAGTTGGTAAAAGCAGGGGTCCGTCATCTGGAGATAATTTCAAAAAACATTTGGATTATTCTCCTGGAGCTCCTGCATCAAAGGCATATAACATAATTGGTCACGATTATTAAAGCAACCAATTTTTGGTCCAAGAACTCCTCCTGTTCCTGGACTGGACTTTGGTCAAAGCAATAACTCTAAGGCCAATAATAAATAACACGTTATCTCCTCTGATTCCGCAACATGTCTGGTTGATGAACTGGCCATTCAGAAACGAACTGAAAAGTACGAAATGAAAAGCACAAAATGAAAAACGCGAATCAACACTCACCAAACTTCTACTAACACAAAATTAGCAGAAGGAGCCCAAAGGGTGGCACTAAAGAGCTGAAAAAACACGTAGTACGTCAGTACGTTCGTGTTTGTTGGCCGACAATTCCTTGACGTTAGTATGCAAGACAAGTTTGGGCCAAAAGTCCACGGTTTTGTTGGCCAACAATCCGATCGTGTGTACAAGGCTTAAGTGTACTCTATTGCTATAAATGCTCCAACTTGGAGAAATCAAATATAGAGGAAGCAGCAGTGGCTCAACGTCAATGGGATCTTAATTTGAGACTCCAGATTATTCAAGAATTCTTAGAGCAACCTTCGGAGTGTCTTGTGATATTACAATATTTGTCTTCTCAAGTGTTTTTAAAGATACTACATGGTGTTCAGGTAGTGTGATTTTGTAGGAAATATAATTTGTATGTCCATACTTCTTTCAAACAGACCTGACTGCCATGGGTGATGGTAAATATTCAATTTAGACAGGTTAGTAAAATCATCATACAGTGTAACTACCAAAGAATTTCTAACTAAATTTACCGACTATCCCTTTTATTTTTGTATTGGACACCAATACAATACCAATACCAATACTGTCGTATTAACTAAGCCTTTCTAAATTCCATTTGACTAATTTGAGGTTTTCTGGGCCATATATGAATATCCAAAAATTAATTTATAGTAAGCCTATCAATTCATTGTAAGATCTGACAATTTTTTGGTTACTAGACATGTCTACCCATTATCCTTGCCATGTATTCCCAGAAGAGAATGACAATATGCTATTTATTCAGGCGCACCTTCAGGAAGACAAAAGTTATAAATGATAACAAAAATGATGGACACTGGACACCAAAAAGTGCCCAATCACACACTACTTATCACAATAAGCCACCCGACCGCACTGTGGATGTTCAGGGTCACTATTTGCATAGTTTTAGGCACACCTGTTGCATAGCAATGCTAGAGTCTGGAGAGATGTGACCTGGGCACTATGCTAGCTCAAGATCATTGAGTTACTTGCTCTTTTCCCATAGCTTCCTCTGGGTACTGGTGCAAGAATAAAGCAGTCGTGGAAGGTTGGATCTATGTCCAGGCAGTGGTATTGATTGGCTGCCTCAGCCTGGGAAACTAATTAGTAGCATTATCCACACACAAATCCTTCCTTGTGCTGTGGCTCTATGCCTGCATTGCAGAAGGAGACTGAAGTTACCCAAAGATAATTATTATACAGGGCTTTTTTATTAGCTTAAGCTACAGGCCAGCAGGGAGGTTTGAGTAGGAAAAAGTTTATTAGCATTTAGGCCCACTCCAGGCAGATATTAAAAGACAACAATCAATCACATTCAGAAAATAATCATATCTATCTTTAAAGGAAATAAGCACCTGAATCAGATTGTTTACGAGCCTCATGTTATCCCTTAGAAGAACTCAAACTGAGATAAAAAAGGTCCGCAATGGGGGCACAATCACATGTGCGTTTTGACCTTTCTGGAAAGGAACATGCTGACAGGAGAAGAGAGCAGATGCTGCTCCTTTACTGTCTAATCACAGGCTAGGGGGCAGAGAGTGACTTAGTCTTATTGCTTAATACCTATTTTTGTGCAGAAAAAAATACAGCTCCCCGCAAAGGCACATCGAAAACATTGGTTTTCTATGTGTTTAGTTCACACTTCAACACAACTGTCAGCTGCGGGGCAGAAAGGTACAAAAAACTGCAACATGTCTGCAATATTCCATATATCAAAGCAGTTGAGCACAGCAAAAATGCACAGAAATCCAACATTGCAGGAAATAAAGAACAAAAAAAAAAATTTTGACTGGCAGTTGATTGTCTACGGACACACACAGAGGGGCTTGGGATAGAGCCTGCACGAGTGCCCCTATACCAAGTGGCTCGGTATGAAGGCACTTGGCAAGGGGGCAGGGCCCGGAGCACCAGCAGGGGGACCCCAAAAGAGGAAGATTAGGGCCTCATTGCACAGAGCAGGTAAGTATAACATCTAATTACCCAGCAAAATATTTTTGATTAAAAAACTAGAGTTTTACACTTACAGCAAATCTTTCCTAAAATAAATATGATGGAGGCCGTTGATGATCTTCTGAAAATGCTAGTTGCTCGGCAGTTATGCTGTTCTACTGGCCTCAGTATTTTCTAAGTCATTTACCTGTACATACCTTTTCCAAAGCAGTAATTCAAAGTAATGAAAGTATTTGCAGTGGTCATCAACCCTGTCCTCAGGGCCCACTAACAGGCCAGGTTTTATGTAATACCTTGGGGAGATGCAGACTAGAATACTGCAATCACCGAGCAGCAAATGATATCACCTGTGATGTATTTCAGTTATCTTGCAAACCTGGCCTGTTGGTGGGCCCTGAGGACAGGGTTGATGACCAAAGTATTAAAGAATAGGTCCACCTTAGTCAAAAGAATAATAAACACACATGTTTTTGAAAGCAAAAAATTGTGCATTTCATATTTTTTTACGCGGGAGCCTGCAAAGCATTGCACCCACAAACAGTGGATTGCAGGTGCAATGTCAGGCTCCTGCAGACACTTATTCCAGCTTTCTGTTTGTACTTCTGTACGGGCTTTCAGTTTGAAAGGAGAAGGAAATGTGAATGGACTAATAGCACAATGATCAGTGTGCTCATAGTCCATTGAGAACTACAAGTCATCTGCCACTGTGGCAGATGGGACTCGTAGTTTCTTCATTCACAGAGCTCTGCAGCATTGTAAGTCTGGAGGGAGGGTAGTGTAAGATGCACTAGCAGATTTTATATACACTAACAACTTGAAGCTGAACTCCAGCTAACGTTTTTTTAAACAGTTACAGCAACAAATGTATAACAGAGTATCTCACCAGATGGGTATGAAGAACAAAAAATATTCAAGAACACAAATTAACTGTTGCTTATAAAACAATTAACGTCCCAAGTTTGCCCACTTACAAAGAAATGAAGGGTCTATAATTGTTATCATAGGTGTATTTTAAATGATAGAGACAGAATATCAACCAAAAATCCTGAAAAAAAAAAAAAAACACGATACAAATGTTATAAATTGAGTTGCTCAATGAGTTCAATGAGTAAAATAAGTATTTGATCCCCTACCGACCAACATTAATTCTGGCTCCCACAGACTAGCTACAGTATGTGCTCATGTGGTACACAGATTAGTTCTGTCACTTTAAGAAAGTGTTCCTAAAGACAACTCCTTATGTGTATAAAAGACACCTGTCCACAGAATCTCTTTCTTCCATTTCGCCATCATGGGCAAGACCAAAGAGATGTCAAAGGACATCAGGGATAAGATTGTAGACCTGCACAAGGCTGGAATGGGCTACAAGGCCACCATCAAGAAGCTTGGTAAGAAGGAGACAACAGTTGGAGCGATTATTTGCAAATTGAAGAACTACAAAAACACCATCAATCGCCCTTGGTCTGGAGCTCCATGCAATATTTTGCCTCATGGGTTAAGGATGATCATTCATGAGAAAAGTGAGGGATGAGCCCAGAACTACAGCTACAGGGGGGAGCTGGTGAATGATCTCAAGGCAGTTGGGACCACAGTCACCAAACAGACACAATACACCGCCATGGATTGAAATCCTACAGAGCCCGCAAGGTCCCCCTCCTCAAGAAGGAACACGTACAGGCCCGTCTGAAGTTTGCCAATGAACATCTAAATGATACAGAGAAGGATTGGGCTAAAGTTCTGTGGCCAGATGAGACCAAAATGTAGCTCTTTGGCACTAACACGACAGAAAAATGCTGACTATGACCCTGAGAACACCATCCTTACAGTCAAGCATGGAGGTGAAAACATAATGCTTTGGGACTGTTTCCTGCTATGGGTACAGGTCGAATTTGCCGCATTGAGGGGCCAATGGACGGGGCCATGTATTGTAAAATCTTGGATGAGAACCTTCTTCCCTCAGCCAGAACACCGAAGATGGGTCGTGGATAGGTCTTCCAGCATGACAATGACCCAAAACATACCACCAAGGCAAGAAAGGAGTGGCTCAAGAAGAAGCACAAGATCTGTATAGAAGAGTGGACCAAAATCCCTCCTGAGATGTGTGCATGGATCATATAAACAACATATTTAGATGAACATGTTACAAAATAATTAATGTCATAAGAAACCCCAGTGATTGAAAAGAGGACAGACTCCTTCCTCTAAAAGCATAAAACCCTATAATTTTTTAAGACAGCCCAGTGTTTTTAAAAAATTATCTTAATAGCAAAATGTTGGGTAGAAAAATTAGTCACCATAGACCAACTAAATTTACTAGTGTCCACATCCTTCCTGGTTGCTCGGTTCTGTAACATTTGCTCTCCATCTCACCCACCTCACCAATAATCCTGTCAATGTTACATTCAATATAGCCTTTCTCAAAAAACCTGGACTTAAGAATTAGGGCCTGTTCCTGAACATCCTTTAGAGTAGTACAATTTAATCTAATTCTCTGAAATTGGCTCCTAGGCAGACCATTTAGCCAAGAAGGGTGTTGACAAGTACTCAAGGGTATAAAACCATTTCTATCAGAAATGTGTAGTCTTATCAATGTACCCCCCACTACCTGAATATTGAGATCCAGAAAGTGGGCTTTATGATTACTAGCCTCATGTTGCAACATAATTTCCCTGCCATTGTCATTACGCTTCTAAAAATAGTCCTCAAAAGAAGCCATATCCCCCTCCTATAGGAGGAGGACATCATCGATATACCTCCTCCACAGGCATAACTGCCAGATGGGTTGCTCCAAATGGTCTCCTCCTCCCATCTGCCCATGAAAGGGTTAACCATACTTGTCGCAAATTTTAGTTACAGCAACAGGTATTTTTTTGAGGAGATAAAGGATAACTTCAAAATCATTCAGTTAAAAGGAGGAAGCTAGAAATATTTGAAATGTGAAAATGAATTCCATTATATGTTAATGAGAAGGAGCTTACCCTGTCCTTAAGTCTTTCTATTGGGACAGAACGAACTTGCTGAAACATCTAAAAGGTAAGAAATATTTTAACCAGTTGAAGAGTGGAATGTTTCACGGCCTTCCAGTCTGGGTCATTTTACAGTTTTAAGCGCTGTCACAATTATGAATGACTATTACTCACTCATGCAACACTGTACCCAAATACATTTTGGTATTATTTGTTACATGCTTAAAGAGGAAGTAAACCCTGGTGGGTTTTACTTCCTCTTTATTTCCCTGCAAAGATAAAGCATAGTGGGCTACTATGCATCGCTAGCTGTCCCCACTAGCAGGGATCGTCCATCCTTGTCCCTCTACCTTCCAGGGCCGCGAACTCCGGCTCTGTGACTGTCGCGTGACGTCACTCCTTCGCATGCGCGCGGGAGCTGCTAGTCACGACATGGTCCCTATTAGAAATGGCACAATGTTCCCTTTCTAAAGTGTGCATGCGCCAATGACATCGGCGCTCGGGTCTTTCGTAAATATCTCCTAAACCGTGGAAGTTTAGGAGATATTTCCAGCACCTATAGGTAAGCCTTAATATAGGCTTACCTGTAGGTAAAAGTGGTTGTACAGGGTGTACAACCACTTTAATGTTTACTTTTCTTTGATTGCCTAAGAAGTGGCAAGTGGTTTAGCTGCTATAGCTGCCAATCGTATATTGACTGTACTTTTACAGACTTGGATAGCGTGTTCTTTGTTGAGCTGGCTTTGAATCTTGGATGCGGATGCTGTTCTGTATTGTACTTAAATAAGCTTAATATACAGGTCTTTAGATGCTGTGGCTACTAGATCTGCCTGATTTCACTCTGGATAAAACAGCTCCCTTATAAACTTGAAGTTTATTTGCCATTTGTTCCTGGAATCGTTTGTAGCAATTGGGCACAATTTCACTTCAAACTGCTTCATTAAGCTTTTTGACATATTATAAATAGCGGGAAAATATCTTTAAAGTGGAAGTAAACCCCCCTATCATTTTCAGCCAAGGAAGCTGCCATCTTTGCCTCTGTTTAATCTTCAACTGCCACGGTGCTGCACATGTGATCCGTTATGACACCGGCCATTGGATGGTTTGACTGTTTGGTTGAGAGCACAGCCAATGTGCAGTTAGCATTCCCGGCATGCCTTTTTTTTAAACTGTTAAATCGATGGGTTTACTTCTGCTTTAAATAATTTCAGGCTCACACTAGCCTGTGCACTAAAACACATGCGGTGCAGTGAGTAGTGCTGCATAAAAATGCAGCATGTCAGTATTTTTACACAATGCACCACCACCCACCTCAATGCAACTTTATGGTGTGAACGGCACACATAGGAAACAATTGTTTTCTATGTGCCCTTGCTTAGAGCCTGCGTTGACCTATGCAGATGAGTACAGCTCAACAAAAGAAAGAGTTAAAAAAAGCCCTTACTTGCCACAATAAAGTTTAGAGGGTCATATTAATTTAGTAATTTTACAGTATTAGTTGTTGAAATAAAACAATTCACATTGTTTATAAGGATTACATACTGTGTATTGCCATTCGAATTAGTATAATAAGCACAAATTTGTAAAAATATACATCAATTTTTATTTTCATACAAAAAATCTTAAAGGACACCTGCACTGCAAGTGAAATGTAGGCTACCATTGCTAATCTCCTTCTGAAAATGCTAGTTGCCAGGTGGTCATCCTGATACAATGTGGTTGATTTAGATAGGAAAATATTCTGTTTACTTTGCAACGAAGTGTTTACAAAGCTTTGCAAATAATACCCAATCCCATGCAAGGAAAAGAAGAAACAGTATTTTTGCTTGCACATGATTGATGAAGGAAGCCAGTAGAGCTTCACTTCATTCACTAAGCTGAGGGAAAATTCCTTTGAACAAATAGAACAGGCTTTTTGTCCTTTAGTAAAACAACCCCAGTGGCTTCAGCGCTTTCGGAATCTTTGACCCACAACAAGCATGTGACTCAGGACTTCAGTCCGACCTTACTTCCAACATTCTTGTTTATGGTCTGGGCTACAGAAATAACTGAACGCAGGAACACCCAAACAATAAGAATTTTCAGAAAGAGATAAAAAAATATCATATGCACATCTACATTTTCTTATGATGAGTTGCCTTTTAAAGTGTGAAAGCTATTGAGTTCTGTAATCTAGTCATAATCTGTTGACTGAGGAGGAGGAAGCAAGAATGGCTTTGCCAGATGTGTTCATATACTGTACTACCTAGCATGACCAACTAAATATTTAATAACATGGGTTCTTCCTGATGTTCCCCCTAACTCTGAGGCCCACTTGGGAAATATCTTGAAGAGAAGACAACCGCCAATTTTCCAGAAGCCCATAAATAATTCCACTGTACACATTACCTACCTGTTGTGAAACTTGCCATATCAGTGTGGACTGAAGTCAAACGCTTGATCTTCCAGATAGCCTGTCCTTTTACGATAACCCTAATCCCATGGCACTGTTTGTCAGGAGGGGACTATGTACTCATTTAAATAATTACAAGATAAACATGAATTACCCTGTTATTTCTTCTATAGATTTTTACAATTCCACCATGGTGTGGAAACACAATTTCGAGACCACAACAAGCCCATCTTTAACTACCCACTAATAGGAGTCTTAATTCACACGGTCCCAAAGGGGTAAACCTCACTTTCCTTTAATGCTAAATGGCAAACTCTCATCCCAACGATATCAACAAAATATCCCAGTATAGATTGCACACTAAGGCTAGGTTTACACTTGCAACTGGGGGGAATGAAAAAAACACACCATTTAGCTGCATTATTACCTCCTTCCCAACTGTTCCCCCATAATCTGCAAAGTCATGGGATGGGGTTTTACACATGCCACAGCCGCAAACTTCGCTTTGCAGGACGGTAAACGTTTTTTTCCCCAACTGAATGGTGCCACACCACAGCCTCTTTCAACACATAACACCTCCTTACCATCTGTCAGATGCCCTCTGAGAAGTGATTAGCTGCAGATCACACTTTAGAGGGCATGGCCAGTGTAAACAAGTCCATATGCTACAGTCCTAGGACTGACAAAGTACTGATTAATGACTATGACACAAGAAACTATTTGAGAGAAACAATATGAGAGAAACAAATAAACCCTAGGACTAAGTACAATTTTTACGAAATGCTTCCATTACAAATGCTTTTATGAACACAGATCATAAATATAGATGTAGCGCTACATTCGAAGGAGCTGATGGTTAAGATGGGTCTTCTGTTTCTGGCCTTGACCTTCTCAAACTCAAAGAGTGTTATCCACTAAACATTTATTCATAAAAGTAAGCATGTATCTACTGTACAGAGCATACTGTACCAAGGGTGGGCCCTGGACGGTTGCTACGTGTCACCAATTTTTGGGTTATGGCCCCTTTAAGGGAAATGTTTTGGGTACTCAGGGGTCTCACCCAAGAGGTCTGAGGAATTCTAGTCAAGTAAAGGAGAGGACATCAACACAGAAAAATAAAAAAACAAATAGATCTCAACACACATTCTTGAGTTACAAATATTTTATTTGCCTAGAAAAAAGCTATATACAAAGCGATATACATAGAAAAAACATCAATCCCTATATCACCCTATGTTTAGGCCATAGGGGAAGGCCCCAGAAGAAGAAAAAAGTCTGTGATTTTTGTGTCCCCCCCCCCCCCCCCCTTTTTTTTTGTGAGGGTTTTTTTTTCCATTTACACTATTTACGCAGTTTGTGTTTTTAGATATTGGGCTGGGTTAGACCACAGGGGAGAACCCCTTCTTTTTTCTTCTTCTGGGGGCCTTCCCCTATGGCCTAAACATAGGGTGATATAGGGATTGATGTTTTTTCTATGTATATCGCTTTTTCTAGGCAAATAAAATATTTGTAGTTTAACTCAAGAAGGTGTGTGGAGATCTATTTGTTTTTTTTATTTTTCTGTGTTGATGTAGTCTATTGATCACACCTCCCGACATTCATTCGGTGAGTGCTACTATTTTGAATAGGCGAGATTCCCATTTTTGCTCTCCTTATGTACAAGTAAAGGAGAGGACTGACTCAAAGTCCTCTCGGGATTAGTAGTGGCTTATTTGGTACCTGGAATTTGGGAGTTCCGGAGTGACATTCGGGTGGGAAAAGGACCTCCACTCCTGACTTTGGGAACTAAGGTCCCTACAGGATTAAGCAGCCTCCAGGAAGCAGCACATAAGGCAGAAAGCTCCCAGTGCTAGTGAGGGAAGTGGGAGTTGAGAGGAGACCTGGCTGTGTGCTGCACGTTTAATGAAAACTGACAAACACCTGAAGCTGGATGCTGCTAACTTGGTTCCAACTGGTTTACGCATTTCGAGGCTCATACCCTCCTCCTTGGAGCCAAAGGTTTTTTGGCACTGAGAAATAGGGTATTACCTTTGAAATACATAAACTATTTGGATACAAGTTATGTTCTCCGAAGCCTCAGGAGCACGCGGAGTGGACAGAACAACTTTGCCACTTTGATGAGCTTTGTCTGTTTCAATGTCTGTATGATACATGCTTACTTTTATAAATAAATGTTTATTGGGATAAGGTGTTAGGCTGGTGTGTCTGTTATTGGGAAAATCCGCAGTTTTTTCTAGTATTGAGACAATAAACAGCATGGTTAGGAGTAGTGTAATTTATAGCGCAGCTTACAGAGTTCAACAATTAGAACTTTATAATATACAACATAGTGTATAAAGCACAGGACCCAAGATTATGTAATATACAGCATAGAGTAGAGAGTGCAGTGGTTGAGAACGTGTAATAATAAACATACTGTAACTTACAGTATGGTGTGCAGGGGTTAATACTGAGCAATGTACAACACAGTGCAAGGTTTAGCATATGTAATATACAACAAAGCTTATAGAGTGCAGGGATCTGGTAATGTGTAGTACATAGTACATAGAGTGTGTTGATCAGAGCTTCATCATTTACAGTACAGAGTGCAAAGAACAGGAATATGTGACATACAACATAGTGTACACAATGCAGGGATCTGTATTACATGAACAGCAGTCAAAAAGTATGTAACAGAGTGCCCCCAACATTGCTGATTATTGGAAGGAAAAAAAATAACCAGGCATAGGTGATCAGTGAAAAGAAGAATGCCCCATCATTGGTGTCCATGGGAGAAACAATGGCCCATTACTGGTGTTAGTGGGATGAACAATGCCGCATCATTTAAGTTAGTGAAGGAATAGTGCATGGCGGGCCAAAAGAGCCCAGTTACAATGGCCAAATATCACCCTGGCCCAGTCTGCCCCTATGGTCAAGCAATCTTAAGGACAGGACTTTGGAGCTGCCTTTCAGTGAACTTTATTATCACTATCTAGGGCTTTGGAGAAAATTGGTCACTCCTTGGATTCTGAGTTTACATCTACTGCTGACCAATCCACTTATACTGTATATGACATTTTGATTCTCATACACTACAACATTTTACTGGATTATTATATCAAGCAAGCATGTTAGGCAGGCCATACACACTGTACAAATTTCTTTCTCGCAGCCACAGGTTGCAGGAAAAAAAATTGCACGATTTCCCCATCAACACAGACAGTGCTAACAGTAGAATCCCTACTGCCAAGCAATTGTCTGCTTTATGGAGGGGTGGGTGCGGGGTAAGCCGCCCCCGCTAGGGAAAAGAGAGTGATTATCGCTAGCGGCTACAGCAGCTGCTAGCAATAATTATAAGAGAATCGGGCAGGCTGGTTGTATCCAAACTAATCGATCAATCAACTTGGTACATTCAGCCTGCCCATTAATGGTTCGAATTTCAGCTGGTTCCTGCTGTATGGCTGGCCTTAGTTACCGTGCAGGAAATTAGTGAATCAATTAAGCAGGATCAAGTTTGTGGTTTGTAAGTTGACTTATTCCTTTTAATTATTTATTACACCAAACTTTAGCCTTTTAGGAAAGCTGCTGTTGCCCACATTTACTACACTATACATAACCAATCAGGTTAGTTATCCTAACAGAAAAAAACAATACAGGTTCAATTAAATTGTTGCTGTGTGTTACTAAACGCGATTTAAGTCGTGCATTAACATGTGTCACGTTAAGGCAGCCCATTTTTTCCAAAATATAGCCAACACACTGAATATGTGACCTGTGCTATTTATTACTACACAGTTTACCACATTGCAAAGTAGTGTGTAACTGTGCAGTGGTTCAGGGTAGTCATTCTTAACTAAGGTTTCTGTGGAACCCTAAGATTTCTCCAGAAGTTGCTAGAGGTTCCTTGAGCTGTGGCTGATTGACTTCCTATTTGATGGTGTCTGCATAGTTCAGGGGCCAACGACACTTGGCAGAGTCAGATACATGACACCAATGATCTTTTAGCTGTCTGGTAAGGATGACATTCTGATCACCACTGTGAGGAGCACATTCTTCCCACTGGCTAATTAATTTGTTTTAGCAAGGCTCCCTGAGATCAGAAAACTCAATGGGTCCCTCTGGAACAAAAGAGAAAGGCTACTATAGTATGTTGGGCTGCTGGGAACATATGTGTTTCAGAATCATACCTGTAGTTTAATGCCTGTAAACATAGGAAGTCTTTAAAGAAAAAGCATAGGGAAATAGAATAGGATAGCATATAAACTCTGTCAGGACCAGGACATCTAACATAGATGTCTTAAAATCTATGTTAGGCATTTGCAAGTTGCAATTTTCAAATAAAAAAATCATAGGAATGAAATGGCACCCTCACCATGCAAAAAGATTTTCCAGCTTGCAGGAAACGACAATCTAAGCACCAGCAGACTGGAAGTGATCATCACTGGGGTTGTGTCAATGGGTTATGACCAATGGGCAGGGACTGTGAATGAAGGCGTTATTATCACTGTTTGTTAAAGAAAACAAGAAAAGGGCAACGTGGACTTTGATGGTGCTGAAGGATGAACGGACCAAACATTTTTTATATAAACGTACAAATTTGATTTTGCATAAGTTAAAAATGCATATATTCAGAGTTCTGTTTTGGACACCCTCTTAATTGTATTGGATTCCAAGTTATTTATGTCACATACTGTATGCTATAGTTGTATACAGCATATATGGCGGGGGGGGGGGGGTCCTCACACACCTACAATGCTGCATTTCAAGTGATAGACCAGCTTCTTCAGGAGGACTTTGAGGGATATAAAATCTGAATGGTCATAAGAAGTAGAAAAATATTATTTTATATATAGTATAATAATTTTTCTACTTCTTATGACCATCCAGATGTTACATTCCTTGAAGTCCTCCTGAAGAAGCAGGTCTATCCCTTGAAACACGTTGCATATGTGACATGAACAACTTGTAGTGGTGTCTGATACAGTTAAGAGGATTTCCAAAATTATTATTATTATTCAGGATTTATGTAGGGCCAATAGTTTGAGCAGTGCTTTACAATAAAAAGTGAGACAGTACTGTTACAACACAATAAAATACAAGAGGGTTAGGAGGCCCTTCTCATACGAGCTTACAATCTAATATGGTTGGGCAAGTGGTACAAAAGGTAATGACTGCGAGAGATGGACTAATGGAAGAATTAAAAGTTCAGTTGTTAGGTAGCGGTGGGAAAGGTCCTTTTCACACGGACTGTCCAATCAGGTCCGCATGTCTGTTTTTTAGGTGGACCTGATCAAAAACTCTATTCACCTCTATGGAGCGGTGGATGTCAGCGGCTGACACCTGTTTCTATCAGATCTAATGCTCTCTGCCAAAACCAAACAAATGGAGGTCCTATTTTCCATCCGTCTGGTGGATCAGATCGTCCCTGTCCCTGAGGACCCTCCATTGGCTAGTCGTGAAGGATCAAGTTACATTCAAGACCCTCTGCCTCACTCACAAATGTGCACAAGGAAAAGCCCTGCAATACCTCTGCGACAAAATAAAGCACTACACTCCAGGTCGCACTCTTTGGTCAACTAACCAGAACCGCCTCCACATCCCCAAGACCCATTACAAATTAAAAGGTGAACGAAGGTTCGCAGTACAAGGACCACAGCTATGGAATGCTCTACTCGCGGACATCCTTCATCTCTTCTGAAAACCCAGATGGACACTGACAGCAAAAGCGCCCTCAGGCGATTTAGTTTGCATATGTAGCACTATAAAAGTTATTCATTCATTCACTCATTCATGAAAACAGACAAGCAGTCCAGTTTCATCCAATCTCCCCATAGAGGAGAGAGGGACTCTGTCCATCTCCACTCTGCTCAGTAAGTGGAGACAGACTTGTCATCTGCCTGCACAGTGGGGATCAGCGGAGAGATCCCCCGCTGAACAAGAGGTTCCCACAGAACGGAGGCGTCCATGTGAAAGGGGCCATAGGTTTTTCTGAAGAGATGAGTTTTCAGGGATCGCCTAAAGGTGGCTAGAGTAGGTGATAGCCAGACAGACTGAGGTAGAGAATTCCAGAGGATGGGAGAGGCTCTGGAGAAGTCCTGGAGGCGAGCATGGGAAGAATAGAGAAGAGAGCTAAAGAACAGAAGATTTTGGGTGAAGTGGAAAGTGATATTTTGAGACAAGATTGGTGATGTAGCTCAGGGTAGAGTTGTTCATGGCTTTTAAAAAATATTAGTCTGTTCGTCCTTCAGCACCATCAAAGTCCACAGTTCCCTTTTTTGGTTTCATTAGTATATCAATATGGGATGTGATGCTTGATAGATTGACCCCTCTATACATTAACTTATCACTGTTTGACTTGAATTTGTTTAGGATCAGAGGATCAGAGTGGGACGTGTTCTTTACAAGACTGGCACATGGAGAAGAGGGGAAGCTGACAGGACATCACACAGGAGGCTTATGAGTGGCGCTATTTATATATATATGTATATATATATTTTTATTATTATTTATTTTATTACATTTATTTTTATTTTTACACTGTCCCTTTAAATGTTTTTTTTTAATCACATTTATTGCTGTCACAAGAAATGTAAACATCTCTTGTGACAAAAATAAAGCATGACAGGTCCTCTTTATGGAGAGATCTGAGGTCAATAAGACCCCACATCTCTCCTCTACAATGAAAAGCATCAGATCAAAAAAAAAAAAAACATTGAATAAAAAATGTCCTTGTTTACATCAGCCATGAACCAACGTCGCTCTGGTCCTCCTAGGCCATAGAGATTAGCAGAGGCCATCTTTCCTTCTATGGCCGACCGCCGTCACCATCGGTTCTCGAGCTTGCCAATGAGCCAGAAAAGCCAGAGAACCACCGGAAAGCAGCAAGAAGGGGAGTTCAACCCCCCCCACCACTTCTAAAAGTGATCCAGTGGCTAATCAGCTGCTCTGATTACTTTTACCGGAAAGAGCGGTGGCTGAAGACAATTTTAATACCAGGTTATGGCATCTAGCTGCAGCCATAATCCCAATATTAAACATCAAAGTAATTACGTATTTTCCCAGTTAGGTGGTCGGCAAGTGGCTATAAGTTTTAGCAACAACGTCACACCAAAGGAAATAGCATTTTCAAAAGGGGAGGTCAGCAATGACCACCTATATACAGTGCCTTGCAAAAGTATTCACCCCCCTTGGCTTTTTACCTATTTTGTTACATTACAGCCTTTGGTTCAATGTTTTTTAATCTGAATTATATGTGATGGATCAGAACACAATAGTCTAAGTTGGTGAAATAAAAATAGAAAAATATATACAGAAATCTATTTTTCATAAATAAAAAAATGATAATTGGCATGTGCGTATGTATTCACCCCCTTTGTCATGAAGCCCACAAAAAGCTCTGGTGCAAGCAATTATCTTCAGAAGTCACATAATTAGTGAAATGATGTCCACCTGTGTGCAATCTAAAGCCCCATACACACGGTCGGAAAATCCGACCACCAATTTGGTCCGACGGATTTAGTCCGACACTGGTGTTGCATACACACGGTCGGACAAAGTTGTCGGAAAATCCGATCATTCTGAACGTGGTGACGTTTGTTGCCTACGACGGGACTACGTAGAGGCTAGTAGCCAATAGCTTTGGTCTTGTAATGTGATCTGAGCATGCGTAGCACTTTGTCCGTCGGAATTCGCTACACACGATCGGAATTGGTGTGATCGGACTTTGTTGTCAAAAAATCTATCCAGCAGGAGATAGGACTTGGTCCGTCGGACAATCCGATGGAAACTGTCCGATGGTGCCTACACACGGTCGGAATTTCCGACAACATTGTCCGATAGGACAGAATCCATCGGAAAATCCGACCGTGTGTATGGGGCTTAAGTGTCACATGATCTGTCATTACATATACACACCTTTTTGAAAGGCCCCAAGGCTGCAACACCTAAGCAAGAGGCACCACTAACAAAACACTGCCATGAAGACGAAGGAACTCTCCAAATCTTTGATGATCCCTAGGAGCACCATCAAATCTATCATAACCAAATGGAAAGAACATGGCACAACAGCAAACCTGCTAAGAGACCGCCACACACCAAAACTCCCGGACCGGGCAAGGAGGGCATTAACAGAGACCTAAGGTAACCCTGGAGGAGCTGCAGAGTTCCACAGCAGAGAATGGAGTATCTGTACATAGGACGACAATAAGCCGTACGCTCCATAGAGTTGGGCTTTATGGCAGAGTGGCCAGAAGAAAGCCATTACTTTCAGCAAAAAACAATGAGGCACGTTTTGAGTTTGCAAAAAGGCACGTGGGAGACTCCTAAAATGTATAGAGGAAGGTGCTCTGGTCTGATGAGACTAAAATTTAACTTTTTGGCCATCAAAGAAAACGCTATGTCTGGCACAAACCCAACACATCACTCAAAGAACACCATCCCCAAAGTGAAACATGGAGGTGGCAGCATCAGCTGTGGGGATGTTCTTCAGCAGTCGGTACTGGGAAACTGGTCAGGGTTGAGGGAAAGATGGATGGGGATATTCTTGAGCAAAACCTGTACCACTCTGTGTGTGGTTTGAGGCTAGGACGGAGGTGCGCCTTCCAGCAGGACAATGACCCCAAACTCACTGGTTTAAAGGGAAACATGTAAATGTGTTGGAATGGCCTAGTCAATGCCCAGACCTCAATCCAATAGAAAATCTGTGGTCAGACTTAAAGATTGCTGTTCACAAGCGCAAACCATCCAACTTGAAGGAGCTGGAACAGTTTTTCAAGGAGGAACGGGCAAAAATCCCAGTGGTAAGATGTGGCAAGCTCATAGAGACTTATCCAAAGCGACTTGGAGCTGTGATAGCCGCAAAAGGTGGCCCTACAAAGTATTGACTTTAGGGGGGTGAATAATTATGCACATTTACTTTTTCTGTTATTTTGTCCTATTTGTTGTTTGCTTCACAATAAATAAATCTTCAAAGTTGTGGGCATGTTCTGTAAATTAAATGACGCAAATCCTCAAACAATCTAGTAAATTCCAGGTTGTGAGGCAACAAAACACGAAAAATGCCAAGGGGGTGAATACATTTGGAAGGCCCGGTTTCCTCTCATGACTAATTTCTTTTCAGGAGGAACTGTTTATCGTGCTATGCCATGCAAAAGGTTTATGAATGCGATTGGTTGATCTTACAAACTACAACGTAAAGTGAAAAAGTTATTTATGTGGGCCACTGAACTTGATGAAGGAATACTGGCAACTGACAAGGTGCACCTCATAAAGCAGCTTTTTATAGCTAATTTTCTTTCACTTCAGATGGCTTAAGACCACCTCAGGGACACTTTATTTAGTACAGGGTGTTTCTAAAGTCCAGCTTAATACTGTTTACAGAGCAAATGTGGTGGGAGCACCAGGGGATAACATGTCTGTTTTAGGGAGCTCCTCACATGGAGAGCATCTCTTTCTATGACCTACTTAGGTCTTTCAGTTCCATTCTATTGTGTGTTTCTAGTCTCTGCACCCATTCACTCATTATGGACTAGAGCACTAGGGACATGCAGTAGGGAAAAGAATTATTTGACCCCCTGCAGATTTTGTAAGTTTGCCCACTTACAAAAAAATTAAGTGTCTATAATATTTATCATAGGTGTATTATTTATGATAGAGACAGAATATCAGCCAAAATCCAGGAAAAACACATGCTACAAATGTTATAAATTGAGTTGCAGTTCAGTGAGTAAAATAAGTATTTAATCCCCAAGCAAAACATGACTTAGTACTTGGTGGGATACCCCTTGTTGTCAAGCACAGAGATAAGACTTTTCTTGTAGTTGGTGACCAGGTTTGCACACATCTCAAGAGGGATTTTGGTCCACTCTTCTTTACAGATCTCCTCTAAACCCTTAACGTTTCTTGGCTGTCTCTTGGCAGCTCAAAGTTTCAGCTCCCTCCATAAATTTTCTATAAGATTATATGCAGAGAGTAAAGTGGTTGTAAAGTCACTTTCACTACTAACTAGAATCCCCTCTGTTATATCAGGTTAAATCGATCAGTGCCTTTGTTTTTTTTTTAATGATTTGGCACAATACCTTATTTTGCAGCACTGCTGTCAGTCAGCTGATGTCCCGGCGCCCTCCTGCCCTGCTCCGAGGACTACAGAGGGAGGGGCTGTGGTTCCCTCTGACATCACTGGGAGGAGAGGGGGAGAGCCTCAGGTGGTTACGTGACCGGTCAGTGGCGCTCTTGTAATAAGGTATTGCGCCACATCATTTTGATCAAAAATGATGCGGCGCAATACCTTATGCAAGACCGCTGCTGAGCGGTCACGTGATTCTAGTTAGTAGTAAAAGTTATTGGACATAGTATGGCAGCAGCAGGGGAGGGGCGGGGAGGACACGGCTCACACACGAGCTGACAGGCAGGGAGGGGGAGGGGGGAGAGCACAGAGCAGGGCTGCGGATGACGGAGGCAAGTAAACTGACCACGGTGTCAGGGCTCAGCAGCCATAATACACCATGGTCAATTTACAAGGGAAGGTCCGAACCAGGCAGGATCTGCCAGGTTTTTTAGGTGACAGAAAGGGCCAAATGACACAGCACAAGCACTGTGCTATATAACATGCTTTCAAGGAACAGGATCATATATATATTTTTTTAACGTGTGCATAACGCATCGCATACTAGTCCATTATGTGGGACTTACCTGCAAATGAACCCCGCGCCGTCATGCTGGTGGCCGCATCCATCTTTGCTCTGTGACTGGCCGAAGTCACGTGACGTCCCTCCCGCACATGAGTGCAGGAGCCGTCATACACAGCACTTGCTAGTGAGGAAACGGCACAGAGGGCCATTTCTTCACAGCGCATGCCCTGATGAAATCATCAGCGCACTACAAGGTAAATATCTTCTAAACGGTGCACGTTTAGGAGATATTTACAGTACCTATAGGTAAGCCTTATTATAGGCTTACCTATAGGTACAAGTTGCACAGAAGGGTTTACAACCACTTCAATAACAGGCATCTAAAAATAAAAATTTTAAACTTTCTCAGTGCAATTGAAAATTGCCTGAACAAAAACCTTGTAGACTCTTGTTCCTGCAGCCTCTGTTCCAGTTCCTTATACCCAAAGGTGACCTTTTCCTGTGTTATTCACATGCCCTGACTTATTGTGGCCTGTATGACCACTACTTTGCCTTATGATTCAGTACCACTCTTTGTTTCTGCCAGCTGTTGCCAGTGTGGATGTATTGGACTCCACGACCTGGGAGCCATCAGCAGCCCATCAGTTCTTGTGTGGGGCTCTGATGAACACCATGTGGCTCCTTAGACTGTGCACCATGGAAATCTTTAGGGTTAACATTTGCCTAGCAAGGTAGAGGGTCTGCTATTTTCGTGAACATATGTCACACCCAGCACTGTATACAAAGTGGAACTGTTGCTCTGTTTTTGTTTTAGGCCTCATGCACACGAGACGCTGTTAAACGCGCGTTCAGAGGCAGTTGGACACTTTTTTCAACTGCACCTGAACGCATGCAATGTTATCCTATGTGTCCATGTACACAGTCTCATTTTTTCCCGTTTTTATGCAGTTGCGTTTAACCTCGTTTTTTCAGAAGCAAAAAAATGCGTTCAGACACTTTGCTTTTCCACGTTTCAGACGCAAAACGCAGCTAAACGCGGCTAAACGCGGCTAAACACAGGCACCTGCGTTTAGCCGCGTTTGCGTTTATAAGCCTTTTTAACCACTTGACCACTGGGCACTTAAACCCCCTTCCTAACCAGACCAATTTTCAGCTTTCGGTGCTCTCACACTTTGAATGACAATTACTCAGTCATGCAACACTGTACCCAAATGAATTTTGTGTCCTTTTTTTTACACAAATAGAGCTTTCTTTTGGTGGTATTTAATCACCGCTGGGTTTTTTAATTTTTGCGCTATTAAATCAAAATATACAGAAAATTCGGTAAAAAAAATAAATAAAAATTCTTTGTTTCTATTAAAATTTATTGCAGAGTATTGGCAAAGTATTGGCGAGTATTGGCGAGTATTGGCAGAGTATTGGCAGAGTATTGGCGAGTACTGGCAGAGTATTGCAGTGTTGCACAGTATTGCACAGTGGTGGCAGAGCATTGCACAGTGGTGGCAGAGCATTGCAGTGGTGGCAGAGCATTGCACAGTGGTGGCAGAGCGCTGCACAGTGGTTGCAGAGCGTTGCACAGTGGTTGCAGAGCGTTGCACAGTGGTTGCAGAGCGTTGCACAGTGGTTGCAGAGTATTGCATAGTGGGGGCAGAGTATTGCACAGTGGTTGCAGACTATTGCACAGTGGTGGCAAAGCATTGCACAGTGGTGGCAGAGCGTTGCATAGTGGTGGCAGAGTATTGCACAGTGGTGGCAGAGTATTGCACAGTGGTGGCAGAGTATTGCACAGTGGGGGCAGAGCATTGCACAGTGGTTGCAGAGTATTGCACAGTGGTGGCAGAGTATTGCACAGTGGTGGCAGTGTAGCTGTCACTGACCAGCGCTGTGGGCACTACACATCCAGCCCACAGCGCTGGTCCCATCTCCCCCCCTGCGCGCTTCTCCCCTCTCACTGTACCAATCGGTACAGAGAGGGAGGAACCGGCGTCATGACGTGACGCCGGTTTGTGTACATGTGATCGCTCCGTCATTTGACGGAGCGATCACGTGGTAAACGGCCGCTATCAGCGGCCGTTTACCGTGATCCGTGATGCGCCGGGTCCTCTGGACCCGACGGTCACGGATGCTCCCGAGTGCGCGCCCCAAGGGGCGCGGGGGAACAAGTTTCTGGGAGGACGTCCACCCAGGATAAGCCGACCGCGCTGTAGCCGTCTTTCGGCTATGGCCCGGTCGGCATGTGGTTAAAGGAACCCAATTTTTTGCACCAGAAAAAATATGATAGTAAACCATAAAAAAATACTAGAAAAATTGGTTTAAAATGTTGTAATTAGTTTAGATAGTTCATAGAGCATATATACTCACTAATGCATACATGTTTGTGAAATGCATACATGTTTGTGAAATATCCAATGGACATTCGCTGTGCCATCAACGGATGGGTCCAATATCGACAAGCTCTGATTCTGGACCTCTCATGCAAATTTGCGACGACATTGCTGCCTCATCAAGAGCAACATCAGGAGCATTTCCTGACATATATTCAATATGGGATCCATTTCGAAAAAAAAAAAACACAGAAAGAGAGGCAAATGCAAGTGTACGACTGCTCTCTCTGCTGCTGCTGCTCACTCTGATCAAAATGGCAGAAATAGTTAATACATGCTTTCTGAGCTTGGGGAGGGTCTATATGATGTTATCTTTACAAACGCTTATAGATGCAAACGCGGCTAAACGCGGCATGAAAACACAGCAAAACGCGCGTTTTAAAATGCAGGTTTCTGCTTTTTAAAACATGCGTTCAGCAGAGTTTGCATCTGCGTCTCGTGTGCATGGGGCCTTAAACGCATCAAAAACGCACTGGAACACACAGGTCCTTATGTAGGGTAAAGAAAAAATAGGGGGGGGGTGCACTGGACTGCATCAAAAATGCACCAAAAACGCATCAAAAATGCACTGAAATGCATCAAAAACGTGTGAAAATGGCGCATGAAGAAAAGCATCTGGAACGCATCCGGACTGCATTTCTATGGTGTGAACTGGCCCTAAAATTACTTCTAACAGCTTACATGTACCTGCTGTGCGTTTATATTGGAGGGCTGACAGGCTGCCAAGATTCTGCAGCAAAAGAAAGTAATGTGAAAAAAAACAAAAAAACAACAAGATTTCAGTGCATATATGTTGTAAACTTTAAAGATGAATTTCTCTGCAATGCCTATAGCTACAAATATGAATAAGGGATTGTTTTAAAGTGTGTTTACTGTTTGTTCAGAAAATGTAAATCTTTTAGTGTACGTAGTCTGGGCACAAGTTCCCTTTACCTGCAAACCTGTTCCAGTTCAATGACTGAAAGTCTGATGCTAGAATCACTCCTGATGATGATGTTACAGTTGTGCTCAAAAACTTGCGTACCCTGGCAGACATCATGAAATTTTGGCATTGATATTGAAAATATGCAAGTGATAAATTCCAAAAAGTGCAGCGCTAAATATGAACCAAAATAAACGTGCAAAACAAGCATAAGAAATACAATGTGCAAATAAGCAAATAAATCAATATGAACACAAATGTGTACACGAGGTAATGTTACCACCAGTGGCGTAACTTGAACCCTCAGGGCTCTGATGCAAGAAACCATGGAGGGCCCCCCCCCCCCCCGACCTCCGAGCCCGATATTGGAACACTAGGGCCCAGTCACAAGTGGGTGGCTGCATATAAAGGAACCAATTTCTTCATTTTTATATAAAAACACACACACACACACTATATATATGTGTGTGTGTTTTTTATATAAAAATATATAAATAAATGCACATATAAACCAGTGACAGCTGGTGCTCAAATTTTTTAGGGGGGCGCAAGCAAACTGAAAAATTCAGAAATAAAAACATCAGTTGCAGCCACTGTACCATCAAACGCTACCACTGTACCATCAAATGTCGCCACTGTGCCCATCAAATGCTGCCACTGTGCCCATCAAACGCCGCCACTGTACCATCAAATGTCGCCACTGTGCCCATCAAACTCTGCCGCTGTGCCATCAAATGCCACCACTGTGCCCATCAAATGCCACCACTGTGCCCATCAAATGCTGCCGGTGTGCCCATTAAATGCTGCCGGTGTGCCAAATGCTGCCACTGTGAATCCCCACCGCCCGCTCGCACACCCACACACATGCATGCACACCCACACACATATGCATGCACACCCCCACACACACATGCATGCACACCCCCCACACACATGCATGCACCCCCCCACACACATACATGCATGCACACCCCCACACACACATGCATGCACACCCCCACACACACATGCATGCACCCCCCCCCCACACACACATGCATGCATGCACACCCCACACACACATGCATGCACCCCCCCCACACACATGCATGCATGCATGCACACCCCCCCACACACACATGCATGCACCCCCCCCCACACACATTCATGCACCCCCCCTACACACACACATGCATGCATGCACACCCACACATGCACCCCCCCCCCCCACACACACATATAAACACACATACAGTAGATAGTCTTATAAAAAAAAAAAAACGTCAGACATTTACAGTACCTTCTCCCTGCCGTGTACTGCACTATAGGGGGAGACAAAGAGCACGGCACACACTGCTTTCACTTTAGGTATGTGAGGACGCAGTGCCGATTACAGTTCGGCTGACGATCGGGGGGAGCTCCTCTCAGCCTCCCCTCCTATCAAATAGTACAGGGGGACCTCAAGGGCCCCCTGCAGCAAGGGGCCCGGTCGCCATGGCGATCTCGGCGACCCCTATAATTTCGACACTGGTTACCACATAAAATAAATAAAGTGCATAGTGTCACAAAGGAATATTAATAAATATTAAAAAGTCCACAAAAGGAGATTAAAAGTGTAAGGCAGCCACTGTCTATCACAACAGTCCAGATAGGGAAGGTTGGAAGTAGAATCAACTCTGTATGAATAGAGGTTAACCACTGTCCACTAAAGGAGTCACCAAGAAGTGTCCATCCACCACCCAGAGGGGAGAGTGAACATGCTTACTAGAATGCGTGGACTGTATTGCCAAAGAGTCAAAGAAGAATAAAGATGGAACCGGTAAATGATGATCCAGAGAGCAGTCAAATGGAGATCTGTCACCACGGCAGGGCTCAAGTCCTGCGGGAACGCATGGGAACGGAGTTCCTGTACTTTTTCCACAACAGGAACTCAGTTCCCTTTAGCAGCTGTGTCCTGCAAGACTTTGAAGTATGCGAGCTGTGTGGCAGGTGCTATACCAGCAGCCGCCGACACAGCTCACAATAGTAAGTGACGCACACCAGGGGTGGACTGACCATTCAGGCATTGCCAGTAGGGGGCCCCTTGACAGCTTACGCTTCGATCTACCTGTCAATCACAGTTAGCTGACTGGTAGATCAGGTCCCTGCTGCTAAGAGATTGTGTTTAGACCTCTCATGATGCACTCCTCTCTGCCGGTCCCTTCTGATTTTCTGTCTCCTCCCCCCCCCCCCCCCCCAGTCTCCTGCATACTTGCTCTGTGTGTCCCGCTGAATCCCCCCCTCCTCCATCTTCACTGCCATACGATGAGAGAACCCAGAGGAGGAGCACAGCTATTCTGCTCACAGGACATGCAGGGAGAGAGGTGATCTGAGGGAGGAACATCAGTTTGGGGTGGTAAGCTGAGAACCTGGCAAAGTTTAATGCCAGGAGGGAAGTTTATGTGGAAATATGTGAAGGGTTGGAATAGCAGTGAGTGTGTGTTGGAGCCCTGCAGAGTTCGCAGCCCCCCCCCCCCCCCCCAAGCTAACATACATCTCCTAAGCAGGAACACATCACTATCTCCCCAAGCTTTCTGTCCAGATAATGTGCAGTTCATTTATGACCTTTCCGATTAACCCTGTGTTATCCAAACTCTGTTCAATGAAAAGTGTAAACTTACCACATAAACACTCTATATACAAAATAAAATTCCCCAATAAAGATCAGAACATGATGTTCACATTTGCATGGAAGCACAATTGAATGAATGCTGATTATTTCCGTATTTATATTTATTGAGGGTTGTTTTTTTTTTTTTTATGTACTAACAGTTAAGCTTCATACACACAATACGAAAATTGGATGAAAAATACCACTTTTGAAGCGTTCGTGCATATGAGCGTATCTTTTTTTTTTTTGGTGGGGGAGTGGATCTTGGGTTGGAGTTCCCACACTTTTTCCCCCAGGACTTGACCCCTGCACCACGGTATACCACAGAATCCAGGCCCTGAGTTGGATCTTGGACTGCACAGTTCATAAAAAACAAGGCCTCCACATGGTGTAAAACCATTACTCCCAAATTTTATTTAAAGGTAGAAAACTTACATCAAGTCTGATGTAACGTTGATAAAAATGATGGCGTGATCACATAGGAAATCCAGACAACGCAATGACATGGAGCAGGCTCAATACAACTCAATGCGTTTTGTCCACATGGATATCATCTGGGGTATGGACGAAACACAAATGTCATATCCCCCTTTCCCGGCCAAGAGCAGTGTGATGTTATGCAGGAGGGATGGGCGAAGGGCGCTGCATTTTTACCGACTACGGAAGATACAGGTGCTACTTGCTCTTTCCAGATTTCCCATTAGGCACTGTAGGCATGTGCCTACAGGAGCCCTTAATAAAGGGGTGCCCGTCAGCCACTATAGGGGTGTGGGGGACCCACCAGAGGGGTGACACCATCATGCATGGCCGCCAGCAGGGGGTAGCATCGGTCCACCTGTAGTGGGGCCGGACACACAGGGGGGCCTGAACAGTAGGCAAACCAGTTGTTAGGAAAGACAGGGAGGGGGATTGGTGTGAGGGGAGAAATCACAGGAACAATGCCATGTGTTTGTGTCTCTCCCTGCAGCAGCTGAAAGCCGGTGGGAGGGAGAGGGAGAGAAACCGTCTTTCAGCTGCGGCAGGGAGAGACACAGAGGGTTGCCACAATATCAGCCTGGACTGAGGAGCTGCGGGGGTCTCTGTGATGGAGGTTTCACAGGTGTCCCACAACCCACAATGACTGGTACTGCTCTCCCTGGTGTATATCCTGATCTCCCTAGAGACCTGCACTCCCCCTCTACTCTTCCTGGAAAGCAGCTGGCTGGGAATTCTAAAGGCTGTGCCTTGTTCCCAGAGACATGTTTCTCCTCTGGACATCACTTTGCCGTTCAGAGTGAAGGTGTCCCTGCTAGAGACAGATGTGCTGAAGAAGACCTGGCCCCGGGGGACCTTAAGTACCAGAGCCCCGGATGTGGTGAGTGGAAGCTGGGAGCTGGCTATGAGCTGCAAAGTTAACCTGTATTCCACCTGCTGTTGTGGAACAAGAACCCCCAGCGTGCCCTGACAGCTTCTGCTGGACTTCTACTTCCACAGGAGCTGGAGAGACCCATCTGGGATTCACCTGGACAAACAAGGTTTTAAATCATGTGTCGAGGTTTCAGTCTGCCGGAAACCTGGACACATTATTCACATCAGACCAGAGGCGTAGCTTCAGAGGGGGGCGGTGCGGCTTCCCTGTCCCACCTGGACAGGTGTGGTGGTGGGGGCGGCATTTACTATAACCATTCACCTGTATTTTCCTCCTGCATAGGTTGAAGGTAGTTTTCTCTTCCTCTGCCTCCCACTGGCATTCAGCTGCTGCAGGAGGAAAATACAAGTGAATAGTTCGAGAAAATGCCACCTCCTGCTATCCAGTTCCTCTTTTTTCTGCTGCCCCAGAGCCCGGTGTGCTCCCCTGGTCCCCCCCCCCCCCACAGCACGGCCGGCTCCCCTCCTCTCCTCCCTCACCTGCAGCTATGGGGTATGTTTCAAGATGGAGAGTGGGGGAAGGGGCCAGTAAATATGTCTTATATTTACCAGCCTCTTCCTGTTCAGAATGGACACAGTGAGTGATTGATGCCAATCCCCTGCTGTGTTCGTTCATAACTGAAATATAGTAAGTTATGTTTTGTCTCTGCTAATAATGATTTTAGTGTATTTTTAATGATAATGGGGGGGGGGGGGGAGATGTATATGCGGCCCTGACATCAGCGTGATGACATAACATGTAAATGGACCTCAGTTGCATGGATCGGCTGCCATGCTACCATGGTCAGTTTACCTGTGGGAGGAGTAGCACAGGCAGGATCAACCAGGTAAATCAGATCATCCACAGCCCAGAATGTAATGTAGCCATGAGCAATCACATTTAACTACTTTAACCACTTCAGCTCCGGAAGGTTTTACTCCCTTCCTGACCAGGCCATTTTTTGCAATGCTGCACTGTGTTGCTTTAACTGACAATTGCGCAGTCCTGCATTACTGTACCCAAAAATAGATGATTTCCTTTTTTCCCCACAAATAGAGCTTTTTTTGGGTGGTATTTTGTCACCTCTGCGGTTTTTATTTTTTGAGCTATAAAGAAAAAAAGACCTACATTTAAAAAAAAAAAAAAAAACAATATTTTTTACTTTCAGCTATAAAACATATCCAATAAAACATGTAAAAAATCAAACGTTTTCATCAATTCTGCTACATGTTTTTGCAAAAAAAAATCCCAATAAGCGTGTATTTATAGCATCTGCAAACTATGGGATAGATTTATGGACTTTTAATTAATTTTTTTTTTTAACTAGTAATGGTGGAGATAAGCGATTTGCAGCAGACAAATTTGACACTAAGTGACACTTTTTGGGGACCAGTGACACAAATACAGTGATTAGTGCTAAACAAAAATGCACTGCCAATGTACTAATGACACTGTCAGGGAAGTGGTTAACATCAAGGGCAATCAAAGGGTTAACTGTGTTCCCGGGGAGTGCTTTCTAACTGTGTAGGGGATGGTTGTACTGTAGGAAGACAGAAATCTGTGTTCCTGCTTAGCAGAAACACACAAGATCTCCATCTTCCTTACTAGCAGAAGGTCAATCTGCCTTGTTTACATAGGCAGACCGCCGTTCTGCCTCTCTCCAAGAAATTCCCGGGTTTCTGCCAGACCCGCTGATTGGCTCCCGCTGTGTCCACAGTAGTAGCGGGGCTCCGGTGGCGCCCGCGCGTCCCAGAGCCCTTGAAAAAAAAATCACGTACATGTACATGATTTTGTGCTTAAGGGCCGGCCTTAACCCGGCCTTTTTTTTAAATGTTTACCTTTATAAACACTTCACTAAAGATGGAAAAGGATATAAAAAGATATCCAAAGCCTGGAAAATACCAGTCAGTACTATTCAATCACTTATTAAGTGGGAAATTTTGGGATCTCTTGATCCCAAGCCAAGATCAGGTAGACCAAGAAAGACTGCACCCACAACTGGCAGAAGATTTGTTTGGGATAAAAAGAAAACCCCAGTTAACCTCAGGAGAAATACAGTCTTCTCTGGAAAAAGATGGTGTGGTTGTTTCAAGGAGCACAACATGACGATGCTTGAACAAAAATGAGCTGCATGGTCCAGTTGCCAGAAAGAAGCCTTTACCGCGCCAATGCCACAAAAAAGCCTGATTACAATAACCAGGACAACACCTTGACACGTCTCACAGCTTCTGGCACACTGTAATCTGGAGTGACAAGACCAAAATAGAGCTTTATGGTCACAACCATAAGTCCTGTTTGGAGACGGGTCAACAAGGCCTATAGCACAAGAATACCATCCACACTGTGAAGCATGGTGGTGGCTCACTGATGTTTTGTGGGAGTGTGAGCTCTAAAGGCACGGGGAGTCTTGGGTAAATTGATCGCAAAATTTATGCAGCATGTTATTAGAAATACTGGCAGACAATTTACATTCTTCTGCATGAAAGCTGCACATGGGATGCTCTGGGACCTTCCAGCCCGACAATGACCCTAAGCACAAGGCCAGGTTACCCCCCAGTGGTTTCATAAGAAAAAGGCGAAGGTTCTGGAGTGACCATCACCGTCACTTGACCTTCATATCATCGAGCCACTCTGGGGAGATCTCATATGTGCGGTTCATGCAGTATGAGAGAAGAATTTGCATGACCTGGAGGCATTGTGCCAAGACAAATGAGCAGCTATACCACCTGCAAGAATTTGGGGGCCCATAGACAATTATTACAAAAGATTGCACGCTTTCATTGATGTTAAAGGGGGCAATACACAGTATTAAGAACTAAGAATGTCCCAACTTTTGAACTGGGGTCATTTCATTTGTTTACTTGTTGCCATGTTTTGTTCTATTATTGCGCCATTCTGATATGACCTATAGTTCAATACGAATCCCATAAGAAAAAAAAGAAATGTGTTTTGCCTGCTCACTCGTGTTTTCTTTAGAAATAGTACATACTGTATATTACCAATTCTCCACGGGTATGCAAACTTTTGAGCACAACTGTATCTGTTTGGTTGTGTCTGACTCTCAGTGATTCTAAGGGACTGCTGTCTTCACATTTTCTGATACTTGTACTCTTTAGTGTAGCTGAGCATCATGGTAAATGTAGTTCCAAAACAGCTGGGGTGCCAAGGTTCACCATCACTGCTCTAATCAATATTCCCACTACAGACTGCTGAGGTCTGAGGGCAACACATCATATACCAAAGTGCCACATGTGGCCTCAAGCCACACGTTGGGCATCAGGGCTCGTTCACAAGTGTAGCAGGCAATGTCACCCCTCTGAAAAGCGATTCACACTCAGATTGTTTTTCAGAGGTGTTTGATACGAGGTGAGGAGGCAACATTCCAGATATCACCTTATAATTGCCATACAACTTCGCCACAATCGCTTGCGTTACAGTCGGTTGCGGTGCAGTTCCATCATGGCCCCATACAACTGCTCTAATCATGTTCGGCGGGGCACTGTCCACTGAAAGCAACATGCCGTTTCATCTTTACAAAAAAAAACTGCCTATGCAGGTAAAGGGTTGTTGTAGGTAAAAACTGAGCAGCTCTAACTAAAGTGAAATAATGCCCTTGCTATAGAAGCAGGCCATTTCCATACCTTCTGAAGCCTGACTGGGATACTCCCAGGACGTTGTTGAGTTCTTGTTCACAGTGGCGGCCTGTCCATTAGGGGCGCACGGGCGCCACCCCCCTTATCCATTACCCCCTCTATTAAATACCTTGTGTACTTCCGCCCCAGCATCACAGCAGGCCAGTGCGTCACATCCTCTTCTCCCCCACTGCTTTCTGGGACCTTAGTGTGTCCCATAAGATGACAGGGCCATTCAGAAAGCACCGCGCAACTGCGTAGCAGAAAAAACGGTAGTGAAGCCTGAAGGCTCCACTGCCAGTTTCCCTTAGTTGGTATGGCAGCACCTGCACCCCATACGATGGACAGATTGGCCTTGGGGGGCGGACATTGCGGGCTCCCTGGACAGGTAAGTGTCCTTATTAAAAGTCAGCATCTGCAGTGTTTGCAGTTGCAGAATCTAGCTCCAAAACATCTGGGGTGCCAAGATTTGCCATCACTTGCCTAGGCTTATGACATCATGCACAGCTCTCTCTCTCACTCTTGCGAGAGTTTGCCCGGAAGGGGGGGGGGGGTGAGTCATAAGAACGCCAATTAAAGCTGCAGAGCTGGAGGTGTGCCTCTGTATAAATGCAGGAAGTGAACAGGCAGCAGCTTCAGCTGCCCACAGTTAAAATGGCTGCAGCAAGACTCAGTGGAGGGAGATTTCTGCAGCATATTTGGGAAGTACAGAATCGCACTATATACATATAATAATATGCAAAGTAGTTGGAGGAAAGCTTCAGAATGGCAAATTATGTGAGCAGACTGCAGTTCCTCTTTAAGTGCAAAGTACATTGTAAAACTAACTAGGAAAATAATGTAGGTAAATAAAAAAAAAAGTGTGAGGAGTCAAGCTGTAAGCTGGCAGCTTGGCTGCTCTCCCTGTACTGCGAACACTACAACTTCCACCGTGCACCGCTGTCCAGGCACACAAACTACACAGACCAGCATGCACCGCGCCACCAAAAGACTACAAATCCCGTCAGCCATCGAACAAATTAAAATAAACGATTTCAAGTCATTGCGCTAATCTATGTCGCTCTCCCAACACATGATTTTGACATTTTGCTATTTTTTTTCTGTATTTCTCACGCCGAATACACCAGCCCTCAGTTAGACTACATTTCCCAGCATCCTCTTAGGCACCCGAACGCTCCTGATGGGAAAACGGTCCGCCGCATGCGCAGTACGACGTGCTGGCGACTACGAACTACGCATCCCGTCATGCAGCGCTCCCCTCCCTGTGAGAGGCCCAGCGGGGAGGACTTCATGTCCCGGCATGCTCGGCGGCCCAGAACGGGGGGCGGTGCCAGCGGCGGGCGGAGGCGGCTCAGAGACTCTGAGCGCAGAGACACGGAGGAGGAGAAGGGGAGAGCGGCACTGAGACCGGGGAAATACCGGGACTGACAGGCACGACGGTGGCCACACGTCCACGGCGGGGGGAGAGAGCGAGCAACGCAGATAGGCCGGTGTGCTGAGAGCGAATCGCCCGGGACGTCTCTGGAGACGGGAAGCGGCGCACCAGGGGCTGTCAGCAGCTTAAGCCCAACCGCCTGTGGTGAGAGCCCTGAGGGGGAGCGGAGAGTCCTCTATCCACACACACACATACATACCGCCCCCCGCGGGGAGTCAGCGCCAAGCCCGGGGCCCCCGGGAGATGATGTGACCATGCTGAGCGTGCCCGGACCTGGAGCAGCCATGAGCGGCCGAGAGCAGCCGGAGCCGGCGGGGAACGGTCAGTGTGGGCACCGGGGAGGAGGGGGAGGCGGGTTATCCCGGGCCATTGGCAGGACTATTTGTATGCCCAATGTCCAGCCATGACAGGCAATCGGTGCTGCCGAGCCATGCATGGAGGAGGAGGAGGAATTCTCAGGGGGGCCAATTTGAGCCAGTCTCCTGTACTCCTCCATATACCCGGGGGGTCTCCTCCGTGCACACAGCCGGCTCTGATTTCCGTCCACTCTTGTCTATGTGATTCCTTTTCATCGGTGTGATGGGGATTAGCTGCCTGTGCGCCTGTCCTCCGCACATCGATCTCCTCTTCCTGCTACTGCAAGGCTAAAGCTGACAATAGCAAAGAAAAGTGGCTCGTTTTACTGCTAACTCTGGGGATCTGTGATAGGGCGTGTGTGTGTATATGTGTGACATGTGTCTGTCACTTTCCACATTTTGCCTGCACCTCCTATAGTGCAATCACCAGGCCCTCCACACATGCCCATTGCCATTTTTACAAGGTTAGGCTACATCCATACATTTCATTTAGGAATAGTGTGCCTACAATCTTGGTGACATCATGATATTCCTCCCCCCCCCCCCCTACATATAATAGCTACCTTGTCAGCTAAATCTACCTCCGCCACTGTCACAAGTGTAGTTCTGCCATCTACAGAAAACAGCAGGATCCCCCCCCCCCCCCTCCTTCATGGTGATCACCTCTACAGCTGCTCATCATTGTTTTACTGTAGTTTTCTTTATGTGCCATAAATAAGGTCTGATAGCATGTCATCTTCCCCCTTCAGCTGCCCTCCCTCCCCCCTCCTCCTTCGGTTCTAATTAAAAGGTGCCATTATACCCTCGCAGGGGTGGAGGAGGGGCAGAGGGTCAGGGGACATGTGTCTCAGCTCAGGTGACATTCATTGTCTGAGTGCCTCTCCTTTTTGCCTTTTCCTTTAACCCTTCTGAAAAAAAAAAAGGACACGCAGATAGCGTAGAAAAATCAGGTTTATCAGTTCATTTTTTTTTTTTTTTAACATTTGTAGGAAAATAGCAAAATAAAATAAAAACGCAGCACGTTGGCAAAATTTGTACTGATGGCACAGAGGCTCATCTTCAATATTCCCGGGCGTTATTAAAATTCTGCATTTATGGATATGCTTTAAGGAAACGTGGGGTCTGAAAGAACGTTGCATGATTCCCTTTTTTTTCCCTGTGTTATACTGTTTATATTTTGTGTGTATTATATAAAATGTGTCTGTGTCCCAGGCAAAACAATGACACAGAGGGCTTTGCAGCCAATCATTGTGAAGGGGGAGGTGCTTGGAAAAATATCACACTCATATATATACATATTTACATTTACACAGTCTGCAGGAGCTTGAGGTGGCAGAAGGAAAAGGGGGCAAGTCAGAAGTAAGTGCATGTTCACACCATAGTTATTTATTGAAAGGAAGCTATCATTTCTTTTTCCTTTTTTTGTGTTGGTTTTTATGCAGTGTGGATTTTTGTGAAGTTGTATCACTGTTTTGTTGCAATATATGGCAAGGTTTTTAGCAGATAGTATTGGATCACTCTTTTGTCTAGCTTGGCTTTATCTCTCCTATCTGTATTAGTCTACACATATAAGGCTTACCAGCAGAGATATTATCTAGGTGTTGTTCGTTGCTTGCTGCTTGTAGTAAGATGTGTGTATATTGGTGGTATATACTCAGAGGGGAACAAATAACTGCTGGATGCAATGATTGTCTTCCTATTTCTGCACTATAACCACAATAATAACTTGTATTATGTCATATACATCATTTTACTTATTTGACTTTAAAGCAGCTCCCCTTTTCTCTTTAAAACTGATTTGTAGCTCTATTGGCTTAATAAGGCAACAGCCTCACAAGCATTCTGAAACGCTCAGTCTTTTTTTTTTTTTTTTTTTTTTTATATTGGTAGCCTCCTTTTTCCTTTCACAGTGAGCCTTCGTATCTGTGTAGTTTCACTGGCTGTGCAGAAGGGTGTCTGTGAATGCATTTTCTCAATACAATACATGTCTATTTGATTTTAGAGAGAGCATCGTGTTTCTTAAAGCCGTTGTTGAGAATTAGGAATTGTGCTTTACCCACTATGCAGCTCTGACCCCCCCCTATTCAGCCACATGTAATTCAGTTAAGGGTTTGTACATGCTAATGTTTGTAGTGTTCTGTTGGTGGCTGTGCAGTCTTCAGACTTTATATGTTAAGCATTGATTTTTGATAGTCTTTTTACATTGTACTTGCATTTCAGCTGATGTTGATTGTGCTTACCAGTTAAAGGTACCCACAGACATGAGATAGCTGATCCTTGTATCTATGGGAAGCTTTAGGCACCCCAATCAATCTTGGGGGTGGTGAAGTAGCCACCTGCCACTTAGGGAAACAGCCACTTACCTTATTTATCCAAAGATGAGGCTGGTATAAGGGGTCCCTAGTCTTACTCCTCAATGATATTACTATATTTTGGATAAGCCAAGCTTGTTTATGGAAAGTCAATACAAATTATCAGTTGGTCCATGAATGTCCAGCCTCCATCTGAAGTAAGGCAGCCTTACTCCTTTTGTTGTATTCCAATTGTTGGAGTTTGACTGAATTATTAATTTAGTGGTTTTGTGTAAATGGCCTAAAATAGGTTATTAACTGGTCTTTAGACATCCCCATATTGGTCTAGCATGCTGTTTAATTAACTACTATTTGAAGACAATTATGCTGAAAACTGAAGCTGTTTCTTGTAGCAACCAACCATTTTGCAGTCTGAACTGGTAACCAACCATTAAGGCATGAAAATCTGGTATCCATCAACAATTCCCCATTTTTGCTGCAGTTTCTAAACCTAGCTTTTTGTTCACAAATATGGAAAAGCACATGGTCATTTGTCCCTAAAGGCTGTTTATACACTAATTTCTTGACTTGGTAATGATACACTTAATACATTTAACCATAACAACCAATTATTATTATTATTATTATTATTATTATTATTATTATTATTACAGGATTTATATAGCGCCAACAGTTTACGCAGCGCTTTACAATATAAAAAGGGAGACAATACAGTTATAATACAATAAAATACAAGAGGATTAAGGGGGCCCTGCTCAGAAGAGCTTACAATCTAATAGGGTGGGGGAGGTGATACAAAAGGTTGTAACTGTGGGGAATGAGCTTATGGAAGTGGTAGAAGATTAGTTGGAGACATGATAGGCTTCCCTGAAGAGATGAGTTTTCAGGGATCGCCTGAAGGTAGCTAGAGTAGGGGATAGCCGGACAGGTTGAGGTAGCGAGTTCCAGAGGATGGGAGAGGCTCTGGAGAAATCCTGGAGACGAGCATGGGAGGAGGAAACAAGAGAGCTTGACAGGAGGCGATCTTGAGAAGAGCGGAGAGGACGGTTTGGGATATGTTTGGAGAAGTCATTTATTTCCATCCTCATAAGAAACACTTGATAAAATGTATTGTTTGGTTACCATTGGGCTACTTGTATGGTTTTTCTGTTTGCAGTGTTAATAATCATTTTTTTTCATCTTTGCGGGAAGATAAATGTCTCCCACTGCAAGCTAGTTAGTTTAGACCAGTGATGGTGAACCTTGGCACGCGAGATGTTTTGGAACTACATTTTCCATGATGCTCATGCACTCTGCAGTGTAGCTGAGCATCATGGGAAATGTAGTTCCTAAACATCTGGGGTGCCAATGTTCGCCACCACAGCTTTAGACCTTTAGTTATGCATGTTATACTTCTATGCAAGTTACTTGTTGCATTCAGCTTAAATTGGAGGTCTTTCCACATTTTAGTATTTTTATGAAAGTGGCAGCTTAAATAAAATTACAGTATACTATAGTATAGAACACTTGATTATGGAATAAATGCATTTATTAATGGTATCAACTAGTTAGCTTTATTTAAATGAGAAAGCTAAATGGCCTGAACATATTTTGAACCTCAACACATCTATTTTTTGATTGTAGTCTTGTATAAAGAAAATAGTTGAAATATTATGGCTTTAGTTCAATGCATATTTATTTAAATACATCCCTGTCTATTTGTCTAAGCCACGTTGCCTGTTCATAATATCTGTTTTATGCTTCATTGACAAATTCAGTTATGAACCAGGTGTCTACCAGGATTTCCTAGCTACAATTATTTTGGGCCATGCAAAAAACGGATAACAGATCTATCTACAAACTGTATTTTTCTCTTGAAAGAAACTCTAGATCAGGGGTTGAATTTCAAGGAAGGAGCAATAACTTTTATGAATGATTATATTGTTTCAGGCTTTCCAAAGGGTGAGCACACCTTTAAGCTGGTCATACATGGATCGAAATTTGTCTGGTTCAACAGGGACCAACTGAATTTCAGTCCATGTATAGGCAGGGGAGGTATGTACCCTGTAGGATTTTCTCTTCAGTCAGCACCGCCGGCTATAGCCAGCAGTGCTGATCACTGTTTTCTGATGGTGGGGGAGTCTCCCCACTGTCAGAATACAATAGCACAGCAGGGAGGATTCCCCTATCTATGTTGAGTCTGTGGAATGGGGGAATAGTCATTTCTTTTTTTCATTCAACCCACTGGTTGCACAAAAAAACTGACTTATTTATGGTCTGCCTTACTGTATGTATAAGCTGTTAAAGGATCAGTCCACTTGAACCATATCTGTGTTTGGCAGCTGCTGTATAGCTAAATCACCCAAGATCCTTTTTTTTTTTTTGGGTCTTCATGGACTGAGGTTGAGGAAATTTTGATTGGGATCCTAAGAATGCAAATCTAATGCAACCATTAGGAAGGGGCTCATACTCTCTCTGCTGACTTTCTTATTAATTTGCCTCAACTTTCTAAGCTGGCTGAATACTGTATGAAATTGGCTCTTTGAGTGGCCCTGTTGGCACCCTTCCACCCGACATCCTTCAATTAAAACATCAAAGGAGCCAGGTAGAAAATTGTCAGACGATCAGAGGTGACATTTGGTCAGGTGTAGCTGCTTTTCAGCTATTTTGACAATTGGGTGGGCCTGCTGTCAAAATACAATAGCCTCAGCGGGAGATTTGTCCATCCATGCTCTATAGCATTCTTTTGTTTTGACAGTCACCAGCTCACTGAAGACCGAGAACTGGGCGATCAGCTGTTTTTGATTGCGCAGTTCTCAGTCATAGAAATGGTGAAGGCAGATGCAGCATTGGACCGAGCTAAGTATGTGTGTGGGGATATAGATATCTATCTCTCTCTGCATGATAGTTAAGAATCTAGATCACAATTTTTATTTAAATTTTTCCCCTTGCGATCTTGACAAAGCATTATCCCAATTCTTTCTATGCAGATAATTTAATAATAATAATGAAGCTGACAGCTGTCAAAAAAAAAAACAACCAGGAGGTTTGCCACGTATCACAACATTCACAACATTCCTCAGCTGCTGAGCTAACTATAAACATTGTAACGTTTTTATCCTAGATCAAAGGAATGAACTTTGGTGTGTAAATGATGGAAGTTTAACCACTTCGGCCCCAGAAGGATTATATACCCCTTTGATGACCAGGCCATTTTTTTTTTTTTTTTTTTGCGATATGGCACTGCATCGCTTTAACAATTGCACAGTCATGCGACGTTGTAGCCAAACAAAATTTGTCCCCCCCCCAAAAATAGAGCTTTCGTTTGGTATTTGACCACCTATTTTTTGCGCTAAAGAAAAGACGGACAATTTAAAAAAAAAGCTATTTTTTTTTGCTATAATAAATATATATAAAAATAAATTAAAAAAAATGTAAACAAATTTCTTCATCAGTTTAGGCCAATGTGTATTCTTATACACTTATTTTTGGTAAGGAAAAATCGCAATAAGCGCATATTGATTGGTTTGTGCAAAAGTTGTCGCGTCTACAAAATAGGGGATGGATTTTATGGCATTTTTTTTTTTTTTTCGGTTAGTGATGGCGATCTGCGGAAAAAAAATTAAATTTTTTTTTTTTAATCAGGACTGCGACATTACGGCGGACAGATTGGACAGTTGTGACACTTTTTTTGGGACCACCGACATTTATACAGCGATCAGAGCTATAAATAGCCACTGATTACTGTGTAAATGTCACTGGCAGGGAAGGAGTTAACACTGGTGGCGATCAAGGGGTTAAATGTGTTCCCTAGGTGTGTTTTTCTAACTGAGGGGCTAGGACTGACCAGAGGAGGAACAGACTATCTGTTTCTCCTTCCTTGTCAGAACCGGGATTTGTGTGTTTACACACACAAATCCCGACTCTGCCTCTCGTGCCCACTATCGTGGGTGGCTGGCGGCAATTGCACTCGCTGGAAATGCTCATCAGCTCCAGAGACACGATGCGCCTGCTATAGCGCTTTCAAGAGCCGACATACCATAACAGCGATTTGTGCAGCTGTGCCAACCTACGGCAGTATAACTGCGGCGGCTGGTCGGCAACTAGTTAACCAATTAAAGACCAAATCTTTTTCTGACATTTTTTGGTTTCAAGTTAAAATGATGATTTTTTGCTAGACAATTACTTGGAACCCCCCAAACATCGTGCAGCTCTAACCGTTCAAATTTCGATCCAAGTATGCGCAGCTTCAGAAACCGTTTCTGGTTTTCTACTGCCCTTCCCAACCATAAGCAAGAACCAGCCACAAGATTCTACTTTCCTGCCCCACCCGCCCCCGTTGTTTTGATAAAAAATAATATTCTTTAGCAAGGAACATACATTCCATATCAGGAATTGGGCTACCGAAATTGTGCTGTAAATTGCCTTAGCATTGCTCCTCATTCTTCTTGCTGGAGGCTGCCATGTTGCTGAAGCCTAGAGCCCCTGAACAGCAGTAAAACATTAAACTGAACTAAATCCATTTTTTTTTTTTTACGGTTTAACAAATAGTTGCATTCATGGAATGCTCGGATTGCTAACTGTCACATTTGCTTGTGTCCTCAACCAAACTGTCAAACCATCAAATGTTTGTCATAACTAATCACATGTGCAGCACCACGGCAGATACAACAGAAGTCGCTTCCTTGGCTGTAAAGGATAGGAGGGTTTAATTCCCCTTTTAAATCTGTCAGCAGATCAGTCTATGCAAATTCGGCAATGCCTAACATGGTGAGCAACTGAGCATGTGCAGAGCAGGGTGATGCAGTGTATTACTGGATTTTAAACATTATAGACACTTATTTTAAATGTATTACATAGCTACACATGCAGAAGGGGCCAGCTTGAAGTGATCTAGCAGGACTTTATTTTCTGACTAAAGTTCCAGTGGAATAAACAAAATGAAGAGTGAACCGCACAGTAAAATTACGTTTGTATATTTAATGGTGTAAATCCATATTAAACACTTTTTTATGTTGAATATTTTTGCATGGACAATAAACCAATTTATCTCAATATATGTACAGTACTGTATATATCGGAAGAAATATTTGTATATTCCAACCCTACTATGCAGTGTGTTCTACCACAGCATAGTAGATTGGGATAAATGCCATACACATGAGTTATCTTGCTTTAGTTTGACTTGAGCTTCAGCTATTTTCTATATATAGAAGCTACCTAGGGACAGCTGCATGGTTGATGAATGGTGCTCGCCCGATTTCATTCTATGTACGCACCTAAAACCTGTCCTTTATAATCAGAAAATCAAAAGATAGGTACCCGTAATTGTAACCCAGCGTCCTTATATAGTTTTGTTTTCTTTCCCCAACTCCACAATCCGAAAAACAAAAATACCCAGTTCCATTAATTCTTAGTCATAATTGAAAGTTTTTTAAAAGCATATTCTGTTTCTAGGAGTAAACTAAATTGAATGTGCTTCCAGGTACATCTTTGGTAGGGCAAAAGCATGGAGGCTATCATTCCCGGTCTTTCTTTCTGCATTTACTTGTTCCTTGGCTGTCGTGCTGATCAGTGGCTTGGTACTTTTCAATCACTGACTCTGAACAAGTATGCAGGAGTTTTGACTTTTCTGATCTGCATGCTTGTTTCCAGGTAGGTATTGAAGATGGAGACAGCCACGTATTTTCAGAAGGATGTCAGCAATGGCAGCCTGGGTATTTTTCTATACAGGTTTCCCCCACAGGCTTATTTCATGGAGCATCTATTTACAGTAGGCAGCAATCAATCCATAGGTTATCAGTTTTGAACCGCAATGAAATAAGGTTACTACTGTTCATTACATATAGAACATCTTAGGGATGCACCAAGACCTTTTTTTTTTTTTTTTTTTTTTTTTTTTTTTTTATTTTTTTTACAATTACAAGTACCGATACTTTTTTTTTTTTTTTTTAGTACTCGCCGATACCTACCGCAACTGTTTTAACTTCAGCTGTCATCAATGGTACAAAGCATTGAAAAGTTAATTACAAATTAAATAGTTTTTTTTTTATTTTATTTTTTTAATTTAGCGCTTTTTTCAATTTGAAATGTGTAAATATATGTTAATATATTCACTAACAAAGCAAACAAAAAAAAAAGTTTTAATTATCGTTTATAAAATAGACGTGAACAAAAAAAAGAAGCAGGAAAATAATTGGAGGTGCATAGGAAGTTAGGGCTGAGTAAGGGTTATTAAGGGGTTAAACAGAGGAACATTTGTTTATCCCTTTGATCTGCAGATGAAGAAACAGAAATATACAAAAAGAAACAATGTTTCTTTTTATTTTAGTGTTTCAGGGCTGAGCAATGTTGTCGTTTTTTGTGTGTTTTTTTTTTTTTTTTTTTTTTTGGACAGCTCCAATTACCGGACTTCTTTAACACTGGGGAGACCCACTGATAGCTCAAAGAGCCTGAATGTATCGGTTTCAGGTAAAGGTACATTTGCATACTCAATATTGATCCTGATACTAGTATCAGTGCAACCCTAGAACATATATATATAATTACACAAATCTTGCAGAATGACAAAAATACAAAAAAAAAAAAAAACAGAAGGCATACATGTCACAAATCCATGGAAATCATGTTTGGTTTTAACTAACGTTTTCAAATGCAGTCTGTTATAGGAATAAATCTATATAGAAAATACATGTTTTGGGGGCACATGAAAGTAGGCCCTAGTGTACCTGAGAATGCTCCATTGTTCAAGGTACCTCCAACATTAAAGCGGAAGTAAACGCATCAATAAAACAGTTTAATTTCCGGCACGTGCTGGAAATGTAACACTCCCATTGGATGTGCTCTCAACCAAACTGTCAAACCATCCAATGGCTGGTGTCATAACTGATCACATGTGCAGCATCATGGGAGTTATAGATTAAACGGAAGGCAAAGATGGCAGCTTCCTTGGCGGAAAAAGATGGGGGGGGGGGGGGGTTTACTTACACTTTAAGGCCTCATGTACACTGGATGTTTTAAAGATAACGGCAGTAGCGTTAGCTGCAGAAAGCTGTAGAATGAGATTTACAGTAGAGTTTTTCAGTATTTAAGTTTTAGCTGTTTATAGCAAATCTATACCCCCACAAAAGCTTATTGCTCAAATGCCGATCAGCTGTGTTTTTTTTTCAGTTAGGCCCCTTTCACATGTGCGGATCCGTTTTCAGACATCTGCCTGCTCAGCGGGGATAGATCCGTTGATTCCTGCTGAGCCGGCAGATGACAAGTCCGTCTCTGCACACTGTGCAGAAACGGACCTGTCAGATCTTCGCTCTCCTCTATGGGGGGATCGGATGAAAATGGACCACCTGTCCGTTTTCATCCAATCCGTCTGAACTTAGCGGATCGGATTTCAGCTGACATCCATCGCTCCATAGAGATGTATGGAATGTTCGTTCATGTCCTCCTGAAAAAAAAATGAATCTGAACGGTCCGCACGTGTGAAAGGGCCCTTAGGCTATGTTTCCACTACTGCGTCCCCAAAGTCGCGCAATTTTTTGCTGCGACTTGACGCAATGCCTGTGTATTCTTGAGGTCTATGGACCTCAAGTCGCATCAAAGTGGGACCAGAGTAGTTCAGGGACTATTTTAAAGTCGCTGCATCTTGAAGTCACACAGATATGAACGGTACTTATTGGAAATCATGGGGTACGACTTTTCATGCGATTCGGGACTGAAAAATCGCATGACAAGTCGCATTAGTGGAAACCTATCCTTAGTGTTTTTACAGTTGAAAAACTCCTTTTCAAATTCACTAGTTTTTTTTTTTTTGGGGGGGGGGGGTTCCAGCCAGAAAACACCCCTGCTAAAAAATGCTGATAACAGCCTATGTGTGCATGGACACATAGGATACCATGTTGGGGAGTTTACTAGCTTCAGGTGTTTTTTCTGAAGCCAGCAGCAAAACAGCAGCTGTAAAAACATCCAGTGTGCATGAGTGCTTAGGGTCTGTTAACATCAAGTGTGCAGCGGGAAGGTGTGCGAAACTACTTGCATGTTTTTATTGTAGGTAAACTGCTGTGCCACCTGTTAATGGCATGCCAACAAAAATCGTATTTGGTATATAAACATAAAGTTAGTATTTGTAATGTGCATATTTTACACTGTATCTAATGACTATTCATTATTTTGGTCTGTAGGAAAAGCATTTTAAATGCGCTGGCTCTAGTACTTGCACTCCCAGTTATAATGTTAGTTTCACAAGACTGAGTTTATCCTGTTGGGTTATTTTTTTTTTCTATGGGTATAACACCTAGTGATGTCACATGAACACAGAACAGAGGCTGTTGACACTGGTGCTTAAACCCTTTCCTGCACCATTCAGGTGGTTTCCATGGTAACAAATATGTAAACAGTTAGAACAGGAACTAGAATATGCGCTGTATTTATAGATGCAAAGTGACCAATGATACGTTGCAGAAGAAAACAAAGCTTTTTGTTGAGCTTGTGTGTGTAGGTTAATACATATCCCCTTGCACCAGTACCGTGGGTTTTGCTAAATTCATTCGGGCACCTACATAAGAGATTCAATTCATAGAATTCTTCTTCTTTTGCTCAGGTATACTAGCGATGTTGCTGTGCTTTTTGTGGCCTCCTGATTAACTTACTTTGTGTAAGTTTTGACGTGAAAACCATAGCTTTAAAATCATAAATAAAAAAAATATCACTTTTTTATTTTTCTTATTTTTTATTGCATACATTTAAGGAATTTAAAAGATCTGTCTTGGCATAACAAGTAAGTTCTATGTGCACATTTTAGACTGCTGAAGTCTTTTTAGACTGCTGCAGTCTGTATTTAGTTACGTTCTTTCATGCCAGTGTGCAGTATACAAATGTTATGGTGATTCCATTTGTGGAAAAGCCTATAAGGCCCTTGATGAATAAAGGTTTAACCTAATTTTTAGTGTGGTGTGTGTGTGTGTTTTTTTTTTTTTTTTTTTGTTTTTTTAAAAACACTACTACACTGGGCACTTTTACCCCCTTCCTGCCCAGGCCAGTTTTCAGCGCTGTCATCAAATGCTGTACCCAAATTTAAATTGTTATAATTTTTTTCACACTAGAGCTTTCTTTTGGTGGTATTTAATCAGCACTGGGTTTTATTTTTGGGGGGGGGGGGGGGAGACAATTTTCAATCTAATTTTATTGAAGTTTTCAAACAAATTTATACAACAAGGAATATTGTCCACATAGCACAAACAATCAGAAAAAAGATATGAAAATGTTCAGAACATAAAACAAGTTGCACGTAGACGTACATCAACACCCTATAATGGCATGAACTAATTAGAATACTATTGGGGAATGTCTACCAATATAAAAGCTTATATATTATAAGGAGAAATAAAATACACTGGGTTACTTAGGTTGTTGGACCCCTAGCAAGAATAACCCTATCATAGCTTCCTCAACCCAACAAGGTTGTAGTCCGTGGTTTACTACTCCCCATCTTAAACTCCCATAAGGGTGTAGGACACGTCACACATAACAAGACCAAAAAAAAAAAGGGGGAAATAATGCAGCCTAGAGTAGGCACTTGGACAGACATCACCTTGCTCATCCCAACTCTAGACCAGGTTCAAATCTTGCGGCCAACCTATATATATATATATATATATATATATATATATATATATATATATATATATATATATATATATATATATATATATATATATATATATATATATATATATATATATATATATATATATATAAAATTTTCACATTTCAGAGGATTACCTGAGCAACTTCCAGGGGTGCCAGATTTGGCAACATTGTTCATATGTGTCCAATTCACGTGACAGGAGTGTCTCCATCGTCTCAATATGGTCCATCTCTGTAACCAACTCAGAGGTGGAGCCTGCGCCGATCGCCAATGGCGTGGTATAACTGCTTTTGCTGCCACCAGCCAATGCCTAAGAAGGCCTTTATATTTTATAAGAGCCGGGTAAGATTGTCCCCAATATGCCACAAATGACTATCGCCCCAGTTGCACGGGTATGGAGCTGGAGAATCACACCCCAGAAATCATAGACAAATGGATGTTCCCACCAGATATGCATTAGCGAACTCTTAGCGTAATGACACCGCCAACATAAATCTGTAACATTTGTGTATATCCGCTGAAGCAACATCGGACTTGGATACCATCAAGAGGAGCTTAAAATTTGTTGCATGTGGCTTAGCTAATGACCATACAGTGAGTGAGGGTACATGCTTTCTCCCATTCTTCTGGTCTAATTTGAACATTCAAATCTAGAGTCCATTTATTTGTAATTTCCAGGAGGTGTGGATGGAGTTTCAAAGAAAGAGTCCTATATATTGCAGAAAGACTATGATCTGGTATAGTATGCTATAAAAGGAGACTCAAAGGTGTCTGGTTCTCTATTAAATACATCCCTTGAAGAAAATGGTGATAAAAAAAAGACGATAGTTTCCGATATTCCAGCCAATGTATAATTGATTGTTGCTGTGTAGGAATCAGACTTGACAATAGTGGTAGAGTTCCCTGGCAAAGAATTTGAGATATTTGGAGTCTTGCCTCCTTACTCCATGACAGGAAACTACTCTTTACCGCTGCTGGAGGAAACCGTGGGTTACCGAGTAAGGGAGTTATTGGTCCCATTTTGGGAGAAAGTCCCAATTGGCTTTGTATTTTATCCCAAATATACAGTAAGTGGGCCACAGACAGAAGTGTCTAACCAGGGAAGCGCCTGGAGATTGAAGGGGGCATTTGCTCTATATGAACCCATTGTTTAAAATGAGTGATGGAATCAGTTCACCAGCCTAGTTAAAACTGCTGCAGCGTGGTAGTAATATAGGTCTGGTGCCCCTACACCACCCTTTGGTTTAGGAAGAGATGGAGTTCTCCTTTGCAATCTAGGTTTATTGCATCCCCCAAATAAACTTTGTAAAAGCAGATTGTAAAATAACAAAAAAAGAACAGGGGGATCACAATGGGTATAGTTTGAAAGAGATGATGGAAATGCGCTACATTGTCCATTTTTAAGAAGTTGAGCCTTTCCATATACAGCTTGGTGAGATCTGAGGGAATTCGAATACCCAGATATTTAGGCGTTGAGCAAATTTGTAATGGGAAATTATTCACAAGAGCCTGAAATGGATGTGGTAAAAGACGCATCAAGAAGAGGATTTCTGATTTGGAAATATTTACTTTAAAATTACTCACCCTCAACACCTCATAGTTTATTATATAATTTTGCAAGCGGGTAGTTTTTCTCCTTCCTGTGATTGGACACAGCTGATCACGTGGTAAAGAGCCACTGATTGGCTCTCTACCTGTGATTAGCAGTGTCTGGAGGATCGCGACACGGATGCGATCACGGGAGGACGTCATGATTGCCTCCCAGAACTAGCCAGCTGCGCTGTAGTCATTCGGGCTGTGGCGCAGTCGGCAAGTGGTTAATGTGCATCTATCAGCATAAAGTACCTCTGGGTTATCTGTTAATGCAGTTTCATTTTTCGACATGTTTTTTCTGGTGTGAAGTTTTAATTTCAGCCCCACATTCTCTTCCTGCCAGCTCTGAAGTGGTCTTGCTCAGACAAAAGAAACTCCGTCATTAACATGTATCCTAACGAGTACTTTTTTTCCTCCTACTTGCATGTAAAAGACATCAACTTGGCCACAATATAAACTTGTTAACTGCGCAAAAATGATGTATACATGTTACATTGTAGACACACATTGCTCTTTTTAAAATATATGTGCTATACAGACAAGTGGCAATTTCGTTCAATGGAATTTTGAACTCTGTTGTAGAGCTAGAATTGCCAGTTGAACCTTTTTAAAAGGGGAGCTAAACCCTCATTTTCTTTATAGCCCCGAAAGCTGCCATCTTTGCCTCTGATCTGCAGTTTCCATGGTGCTGCATGTGATCAGTTATGATACCAGAAATTTGATGGCTTGACAGTTTGGTTGAGCACAAACAACTGTGACTGTTCTAATTCAGGGTATGCCTTGAATATAATTGTTTTGAGAAACTGTTAAATTGATGGGTTTAGTTCCACTTTAACATCTACACACTGATTACCTTCCACCAGCTTCTATCACTAGTGTGTTCCTACAGAGTTGCAGGCATCCGACACATGTAGTGGAGGGTTGGAGAAATGCGGGCATCCAACACACCCAGAATTGTCAGATTCTGAAGATTTCACTGGTGCTTCTAACTGAAAGAGAACCTAAATTCCATTCATTAGAGGTGGTACTGCTAAGTGTAGAACATGTATTTTAATGGTAATTATTTTTTTTATTTATTTTATTTTATCTGGTGCATTCTTGAGACAATGTAACTATAGTGTTTTATACTTGCGTTTAAATAATCCTCCTTGAGTGCCAGTTCACACCACTAAAGTCCTCCCAGATCCGCTCCGGATGCTTTTCTGCATGCACGTTTTTGATGCATTTCCGAATGCGTTCCAGATGCTTCTTCTTTTTTTTATTTTTTTTTATACTTGCGGTATTCCCAGCAGGGCTTCACGCAATTAGATGCAAGTCGGAAGCACCGTTGAATGAAATGAGAGGCTTCTGGCTCCCACATCTAATCGTACCCATTTGAATGTAATTATTCATGCTGTGATCACATGCTCGTAATTGACGCAGGACCCTGGTCGCATGTGATCGCAGCATGAATGATTACATGTGTATGATGAGCTGTGAGTGTCGGCAGCCTTCCACTCCTTTCAATGGGGGCTGACTACTCTCTAATCGCAGGAACCTCCGCAATGGTGGTAATAATGAGAATAAACCTCTTTAATAGAGGTATGAGAACTGGGTGGAAGATAATGTTGGGGGGGGGGGGGGGGGATAGGATACTGTATGTTTGGCTTTGCTGTGGAAAGTAAAGATTCAACCAGTCAATTGGTACCAGGCACTGTGTTATGGAAATTGCCACTCTTTCTTTTCATGAGGCACTGCTTGGCGTCTGAGCAGCCATCATCAAGGGCTGAACAGTGTCGCATGCTAAAGTAGGAAGATCTTAAAGCCTGTGTAATCTATTAATTAGGTTGTTGGAGAGAGGTGCTTGAATATTGTAAGGTATAAGTAGTAGAGATTTTTTTCTCCTATAGTCTTCCAGGACAGCCTCTGGGATATAGGGCTCCTCCCTCTGGGACAGGAAAGGCATTCCCCTTCAGTTTTAGGTGTTTCCTGCCGGACAGGAAGGAAGCATGTTAGGAATCTGGGAGCTCCATGTCTCGGGGCTGTCCTGAGTGAGCCCCTGGCATGCCTTCTCCTCTGCCCACGTGCCCCTCTGTCTAGCTAGGGAAGAGTAGAGCTGCTGGTCCCACTGCTGCCTAAACTCGGAGATAGTTGGATCCCTGGAAGCTGTGACAAGACCCCGCCGCCATAACGCCACACATCAGGGTTACCTGTATGGCTTCAGTCCTTCTGTCATTGGCTTGGTCAGGGGACTTGGTCTGACGGGTGGGCGGCATCCATTGCCGTGTTTATGCGCTGAGAGGCACCGTTTTACCCGGCTGTTCCGGGTATAAGGACGACCTGTGTGTGCATCGGAGGCGGGGCTTTTGCGATCCAATGAGTAAGTGATGTGGCTTCGGGTGGAGCTGCATCAAGGTTACGGTCTCTAGGCGTGGCTTCCGGACGTTCGGCATCTGGAGCCATGAAGGGCACTGCAGCATCTCAGGCGGTTGACTCTGGGTCTTCTGGCACCGGCACCTCACAGGTAAGCGTGGTCAGGGCTGGCCATGTCTTACTCTGGGGGGGGGGGGGGGTCCTTCCCTGGGTGGGGAACCACAGGTGAAGGGCTAGGCACTTCCTCTGTTTGATCCCAAACACAGTGGTGGTGAAGGTCTGGGGCAGGCACTCATGGGTGTTTTTGTCTTTTAGGGTAAAGCCCTGATGAAGCCAATTAGGTTCCAATTGGGAGAAGCCACTTGTCCTTGACCAGACTACTGACACATTCAGGGCAGATTCTATGATGGCATCTCATAAGATCCTTACGTTGGTTAAAGACGAGATCGCATCCACGTTCCAATCTTTTAGGGGTTAATGGATAGGGTGCAGGGTCCCTCTATGCCCCTATCCAGCACAGCAAGTATACCTGTCCTATCAGAGCCTAGTCCAGGAGGATAGGGAAAGGGAACCCAGGTTGCTTACCTCCTCAAGTGAACTTGGGGTATGATTCAGAGGGAGAGGAAGATTCCTCCAGAGGGTCCAGGTACAGATTGATGCTGGACAATGTGGGGACTTACTGAAAGCGAATCGTGACACTTTGGAGATTAAAGAGGAGTCGGTACAGCTTTCTAAGCACGACCTTGTGTATCAGGGGGTCAGTGACAGAAATCCAGCATATTCCCTGTGCACAAATTTCTAGTGGAATCTATCTTGCTGGAGTGGGAGCACCCTCAAAGAAGACCATTCATTCTTTTCAGGCAGTCTTAAACGCAGATTTCCCTCTGAAAAGGACGCGACCCATCCTTGGAACAAAATCCCAAAGTTGGATTCACCTCTGGCAAAGGTTTCCAAAAAGACTGATTTGGCCTTTGACGACTTGGGATTCCTTAAGGACCCCATGGATAAAAAGGGGTGATGTGCTGCTAAGAAGAGCTTGAGATGCTAAGAGCAGCTTGAGGTGCTTCTTCTATTGGGCTTAAGCGAGCCCTTGCAGCTACTTGTGTTGCCAGAAACTTAGAATGCTGGTTAACGCAGTTGCAATCCCACATTTCTGCAGGCACGTTCAGACATCTGCCCAAATCTTTTCCCTTACTGTTTAAAGCAGTCGGCTTCCTAGCAGATGCCTCCGGGAAACCAGTGAAGCTGGCAGCCTGGTCATCAGCACTGGTAAACGCTGCAAGAAGGGCAGTATAGTTAAAAGCTTGGTCAGGGAATGCAGCGTCAAAGCTCAAGCTTTGTGGATTGCCTTTCTCAGGTGATTGGGCTTCAGGAGGCACTGGAGTATACCCAGGACAAGGAAAAAAGTGTTCCCAGAAACGAAAGTCAAAGGGTAAACATTTTTTTTTTTTTTTTTTTTTTTTTTTTAGAGGTTATGGGCAGCAGACCCAAAAGGAGAGAGGATCGTCTTAAACACTGGACAGGTCAGAAGGGACGTGGAAGAGGAATATTATTCAATCCTCCTCAGACCACCTCAAAGCCCCAGTGACTCCTGTGTCCCGGAGGGAGGAAGATTGGGGGACTTCCTCCCACAATGGACCAACGCAACTTTAAGCCCGTTTACATCGAAAATAAAAACGTCTACAAATTGGAATTCAATGCCATTCCCCCTCCCACTTTTCTTATTACTCCGTTAGCCTGAGACCGGGAGAAAGCAGGTGCTCAGAGTTTGCTGTTAGGTGAGCTGGTGGATCAACAAGTCATCAGCCAAGTGCCACATGCAGAACACTGCCAGGGTGTTTATTCCCACATATTCGTAGTAAAAAAAAAAAAAACATCAGGCAAGTTCAGGTTAATCCTCAATCTCTGTCCTCTGAACAAGTTTATCAGATTCAAGCATTTCAGGAAGGAGTCTATCTTCACGGTAACGAATCTCCTGTTTCCCGATTTTGCTATATGGCAATGATCGATCTCAGGGACACATTTGCATGTGCTGATACATCAGGCTTTCCAGAAATTCCTCAGACTAGCAGTCAGTGTGAATTCAGATGTTGTTCACTTTCAAATCAGGGCACTGCCATTCGGACTAGCATCCTCTGAGGATTTTCACAAAAGTACTGGCAGAAGCCTTAGCCCTGCTGCGTTTCAGAGCCATTACAGTGATCCCCTATTTGGATGATCTTCTGTTTGTGACCCAATCCGATCAGCAGCTGGAAGAGAACTTACAGGAAGCACAAGATTTCCTGTGCTCCCTTGGGTGGCTAATCAATCGGGACAAGTCCCAGCTAATCCCAAACCAGAAAGTAAACTACCTGGACTATAGGATGTCTTCAACAGAGAAGAAAGTCTCCCATTGGAGAAGATGGAGAAAGTGGGTCTAGCGGTAGCGCAGCTTCAGAGCAATTAGGATCTCCATATAAGAGATGTCATGAGTGATGGGTTGAATGACATTCTGTTTCCCAGCTGTCCCCTGGGTAAGGTTTCACCAGAGCCCATTACAGGCTCTTTATACACTGCTGGGATGGAAGCCAGCAGAGTTTGGATCAGCCTATGCCCATATCAACCAAAGTCAAAAGGGCTCTGTGGTGATGGCGAACCAGTCGCAATCTAGACAAGGGTCTGTTGTGGTTCAGACCAACAGCACTGGTGGTGACAACAGACGCCAGCTCTTTCGGCTGGGGAGCCCACCTGGAAAAGGATCTGGCTCAAGAAACTTTGGTCTCAGGTGGAAGCCAGGCGGACCTCGAATCAGAGGGAGTTACTGGCAGTGCAGAGGGCTTTAGAATCTTTCCAGCAAAAGATAAGGGGACAGCACCTACCAGTAAGGACGGACAATGCAGCAGTAGTCGCATACATAAACAAGCAGGGGGAAACCAGGGGCAAAATTTTATGTTGGGCAGAATTAAACCTGGCTTCATTGACAGCAGTCCACTAAAAGGGGTCTCGGAACTCTCTGGTTGACTTTCTCAGCCGCCAAGAGACAAGACGAGTGGTTGCTCAATCAGGAAGTCTTTGAGCAGATTGTGAGGACCTGGGGCCGGCCGGAGGTGGATCTTTTTGCTTCAGAAAGAAACACGGTTGCCTAGTTCTTCTCCCTGCATCCGCTGGATTGAGCCAGGGAGATGGATGCCTTCGCCAATACATGGCACTTCAGCCTTTGCTATGCCTTTCTCCCAGTATGACTAGTCACGGCTGTTCGCCAGAAGTTTTTGAGCGAGGGAACGAATCTCGGTCTAATTGCTCCATTTTAGCCGAGGGCCTGGTTCGCCACCCTAAAGAGGCTGACCTTTTATTCCCCCCGCCACCTGATTCCTTTCCTGGTGAGGGAGGATCTGGTCACACAGGCACCTATTCGGCACCCTCAGGTAGAGACCCTTAGACTTGCAGCATGGTATCTGAGGAACAGCTGTTAAGGCCTCAAGGGTTCTCAGTCATCAAGAGCCTTTTAGGCAGGGTTCACACCTATGCGAATTGGAGAGTGGAGCAGGAGAATGTGACTGGCTCCCTATGGAGCCGGTTCACATATCTCCGTTGTGGCTGCAGAGCGCACTGCACAAATGCTGTGCATATTTGACTCCATTTCAGGGCCTAATTCAGGCATAACCAGGGCCATTTACACCAAGATCTGGAGAAGGTTCAACTCCTGGTTAGCAGAACAAGGGCTGGATGGAAGAACTGGGGATTTCAGCGATACCTGATTTTTTTTCCAGGCAGAAGTGGAATTGGGCCTCTCCATTAGCACATTTTAAAGGTACAGGCTGCTGCCTTGAGTGTTTCTTCAGGTCTCCCTGTAGCAACATCAATTTGTAAGGAACTTCTTTTAAGGGTCCAGACCAGTGAAGGTCTGGGCCTGTCCCGCCTGGGATCTATCCTTGGTCCTCAAGGTGCTTACAGGGAATCCCTTTGAACCACTGGAGAAATCTGGAATTAAGTGGGTGGTTCCAAAAGGCAGTTTTTTTCAATTGCAATCACATCAACCAGAAGAGTGAGTTGCATGCGCTCTCGATCAGAGAGCCTTTTTTTCCATTTTGGAGGATAGGGTTGTGCTCCAAATAAGATCCTAGTTTTCTCCCCAAAGTATCCTCTACGTTACACAGGACATTATCCTGACAACTTTTTATTCCTCTTCAGAGGTTTATAAGGAAGGTTTAGTAGATGTCAGTGTTTAGCTTAGCTATAGGTCAGCAGAGACTTCAGGAAGTCAAAATCTTTATTTGTGAACTTTGCATGCAAGGGATATAAAGCATCAAAAGCCACTATTGTCAGATGGATAAAAATAACAATTACAGAGGCATACAGATTGGCGGGGAAGCAAGCTCCCCTAGCTAGTTAAGACACATTCAACCAGGGCAGTGTCAGCTTCATGGGCTGAGAAAGCCGGCACCACTCCGGAGGAGATCTGCAGAGCAGCAACGTGGTCCAGCTACTCCACGTTCGCAAAGCATTACCGCTTGGACCTATTTTCTGATAAATAACAGGCGTTTGGGTGAAAGGTACTCCAGGCAGTGGTCCCGCCCTAGCAGAGTAAGTTTCTTGCTTATTTCAGAGGCTATCCTGGAAGACGATAGGAGAAAACCGGAGTTAGACTTACCGGTAACTCTTTTTCTAGGAGTCTTCCAGGACAGCCTGGTTTCCCACCCAGTGCTTTTTTGTAGCTGGTGAAAAATGTATATACTGATGTTATGCTAGTTTATGTCATGTCTTTCAGGGCCTTCCGGCGGTTCTTGTCGAAACTGAAGGAGAAGGCCTGGAGGACCGCCTTTTAACAAATTTCGGTGAATGTGTTTGCTTTCCCGGAGGGAGGAGCCCTAGGTCTCAGGCTGTCCTGGAAGACTCTTCGAAAAACGAGTTACCGGTAAGTCTAACTCTGTTTTTTAAGAGACCTTGTTACTATATTCCTAATTTTCATTATTATACAGGATTCTTATAGCGCCAACAGTTTGCGCAGTGCTTTACAAAAGTTTTTCATTGTGCTGGGCATTGAGCAGTAATTCTTTTTTACAGTTACTTATGCCAACTAGCATGCACGTTTAAGCCTCCATAGACTTTAGGTGTGCTCAATTATGATCTTGCCAAACTCAACATGCTTAGGGGTGTTCCGAGCAGGTAGCAGGGAGGCCCGGTAAGGTCTTCTCAAGATGGAGTCATTGGAACAGATTTTGTTGATAAATCTCAGTTATTAGTTCCCCCAGGAGCGTGTTGCAGGTTCATCCACACATTTAAGATCTAGATTGGGTGACCCTTATAAATTTGGGTACACATTTGCATGCTGTAATTAAAACGTTCTAGTCCATAGAAACCTGGGAATGGCTTGCAACGGCATTATATTTTTATGATTTATATATTGCCATGTATGCTAGATACGTGATGGACACATGACATTTTATGGTAATATACAAAATGGAAAACTGTCCCTAGTTGTAATATAAAAAAAATTGCTATTGAATGTGTTCCCTGGCACCATCTTTTCCATTTATGTCTACCCCTCCTAAACAAAAATAAGTAAAATATGAATATTTCAAACTGGGAGTCTAAAAGGCCAATAAAAGTATAATGGAATATAGTAGGTAATGTTTTTCTTTACCATATTACTTTTGTTTCTCTTTTGGCCTATAAGTTTCCATAAAGGTAAAACTGCATTTCAATTATTAATGGATTAAGTTAACATCTCTGCATCATATCTGCAAAGTGTCTGTGCGTTTACAAGCCTAACTTATTCCTTTTATGTCACAAATGAAAACTTGAGAATATTGAAGTGTTGGAGTTCTGTGTATGGGACCTGTACCTTTTTGATTGTGCAGTAAACATCGCAGTATAGCATGGCCTTATCCAATTGATACTTAGTACTACTTTTTGTGTGTTATCTGCACAGGAAGGGAGAGGTGCCAGCTTAAGCTCAGTTATCAGATCGATGGTAGAGCCCTGTTGGATTTCTCCCCCCTCCTCTTCTCTTGTGCCCTGGAGCCTGTGCTGGCGCTCTCTCCCCCCTCCCTCCCACTCTGCTGCAGCAAGGAGCGGTTGGGGGTCAGCGGAAAATATGTGGCAAGGACCTGACAGACAGCAGGCATCAGAGAGTAGGCCGCATCCCAGAGGAGAGGGGGAGGAGAGGGAGAGACAGGACTGATATTCCTGAATAAGGCAGAGAGCTTGAAAAGGAGGGGGGATGGGGGATAGCAGAAAGTAATATCACAAAAGTGGGGAGGTAGATGGGTGGCATACATGGAGAGAATGTGCTGTAAAATATTGTATTAAATGCCATTTCACAACATTGCATTTGTTTTCTGTAAATAGTATTATACTGGCAGTAATTTTGCATGTGTGATGAACCTTAATCAGGGCCCATTCAGAGTAGTGTTGTGGTGATGCATGGTAAAAAGCACCTTTTTAAATACTGTCAAAGCACGTGGCCTACCGAGGTGCGTTTTGGAATCCTTCATTAGAAATGGCACCCCAACATACTATACGGTAGTAGCTAAAGCACAATATGTAGCAGTGCACTACAAAGCACATACTGTATGTTGTGATTTGCTACTGTTTAGTAGACACCACATCATGTCGTTCTACAGCGGCGCTAGATGTGCATACAACTCTGACCACTTGCATCCTTGGCAGTTGGGAAAGTGTTTTTTCCAAAATTGACAGTTAAGCCACACGAGCCAGTGTTGGCCGGTTCAACGGAAACCAGGAGGACGTGGCGCGTCCTGTCAGAACACAATAGCTCAGCGGGATTGCTGTACTAACATTCGGTAGTTGGTACAGCAAGCTCCTCTTGATCTCAAGTTTTTTTATTTTTTTTCTTTTTTTTTTTTCTTTACTCCACTGGGTTGAACTGGAAAAAAGATTGTGTACCTAGCTTACCTGTCTCTAGTTTTTTTTTTTTTATATCGGCTGCTATGTGGGGGAGGAAGGGTGACATTGTTGCAGAAACGGCAGGGTCCATTTTTAAAGGTAAACTTTTGTATGTATGCAATGTGTGAGTTATTGTTGTAAAGTTTACTCAAGTCATTTTTATTGCGACTACCGGTATATTTTATTTGCCTGCTGTTCAGTATTTTCATGATGGTATATTTTTTACAGGAATGTAAATTCTCCCTCTAGTGGCTATCTGTATGTTAGACAAGTTGCTAGCATTGTTGATGAGTGATTGCTCATATAAGTGGTTTTTGGTAAGAAATTATATGGTTTCAATAATGAGTGGACAAAAACCTGTCATGAGAATATCCTGAAGGTTTCCATTGTTGCGCTCGCCTTTTGAAAATCCTTGTTGCCTGGCACCTAATGACCTTGCCGTGACTTTCTTGAACTGCATGTTCCAGGTCAGTGATTCAAAATATTAAAGCTATTGGGTCAGTATGTCTACCAGTCATCTAGCATTTTCCGAAGCAGGTCTGCAAAGGCAGCTCCCGTATCTATCTCAGGACAGTATAATTTATGCCTGGCTTTACACTGCTGCTTTGTGATAATACGAGGTAGAATGCTGTTATTGCAACACACATTAAAGTGGTTGTAAACCCTGCATGCGCACGAGAGCCGCTGGTAACGGCACAGTGCAACTCAAGCAACGGCACATATGTGCCATTGCTTCAGTCTGCTTAAGTGCGCATGTGCCAATGACGTCGGCAAATACAGGGATATCTCCTAAACCGTGCAGGTTTAGGAGATATTTAGTGTAGCTACAGATGAGCCTAATTATAGGCTTGCCTGTAGTATAAAGTGGTTGTAAAGGGTTTACAACCACTTTAATGAGTGATATTGTGGTGCCATTTATTCAGTGCACACACCCCACTGCTGCCAACTCGCTTACTGTGCATGTGGTGCGTTGTGTTGCTAAAAATGCTACAGGTGCTGTCTTTCATGCTTTGAGCTATGCCGGCAGCCTATTCAAAATGAATGGGCTGCCTTATTGTAGTGTGAAGGGGCTGTACAAGAATGTAAAAAAAAAAAAAAAAAAAAAAACATATTTTTTTTTCTAACTTTAGGGTTCATCGCTCCACTCTGTTGGCAATGGAAGCCCATATTGTATGGCTTCCTAAAATAATCTGTCTAGAACAGGTGTCTTTAAACTGTGGCCCAAGGGCCAAATGCAGCCATTTGCTTGCCTTTATTCTACGCCTTAAACTGACACCAATGGCGAGGTATCGTTTTCTTTCACTGATGCCAAGGCATTTTCTGCTCCCATTGGCCGCAGTCTGGCCACCCTAAAGCCTGAAGGGAAAGTAAACTGGCCCTTTGCGCAAAAAGTTTGGAGACCCCTGGTCTAGAAGATTTTAGGTGGTTCATCTCCTGAAGTCCAGATTAATTAACCCAAGTGTTTTTTTTTTTTTTTTTTTTTTTTTTTTTTGAATATTTGTAAATATGTTGGAACTAAAACAAAGTATATAACTTCAGTTTGTATGTTTTTAAAATTTAATGAAAATATTAAAGCAACAAAAAACAGTCCTCAATGTTAATCTATACTGAACCAGCAAACATTTTAAGGGTCTATTCACCTCGCTCAGATCAACTGTGGTGTTTTAAACAATGAATAGCATTCATGCACCACAATGGACCCGCAAATCCTTTTTTTTTTATTTTTTTTATATTATTTTGCAGTGCACCATTCTGCATGGTAGTGCAGGTGCCGCAAGCAGTCACAGCCGGCTTCCCACAGTATTCCGGCACCGAGGACTGAAGCCTAGTGAACAAACCAGCCAGATGAGAACAGCGCTGGATCCTGGGGCAGGTGATAAGTTAGCTACAGTTTTTGCAGCTGCTGACTTTTTTTAAATTTTTCAAAAGATGACTGAAGAACTGCTTTAATGGTCTGCGATGGTGCCGATAAGCTCTTATAGTGCACTGATCTTTCTGCTCTAGTAACTGCCTGCCCATGTTGGAGGTGTAAATACTACTTTGTTTTTATTCATCCTGCCTACAGTCTGCATTGTTCGGTGTAGACGCCTGCAGATAACAAGTGAACACACAGAAGTGTGGGAATATAAAAAAAAATGCTCTCCTATGGATGCAGCATCACCTGCCAGCTCTAAGCTCGAGAACTGAGCGATTGTGACTGGCAGTCATCGCTCACTGCTCTGCCCCTCTAGCACAGGCAGGAGCAGCTGGCTCAGGCGCTGAGAGGCTGAAACAGCTGCCGATCTTTCCAGAGCCTGGATAGCCCACTGGCTGCTGGTTTAAAGGTCACAGAGATGCAAAAGTAAGTGCACTCCTGGGACCCAGAAGAGAAGTATGGCCAAAAAAGCTTTAGCCATACTGCTTTTAATCACCTTAGCCTCGGAAGGGTTTACCACCTTAATGACCAGGCCATTTTTTGTGATACGGCACTGCTTTACTTTAACTGACAATTGCGCGATCGTGCAAAGCTGTACCCTAAAAAAAAAAAATCCGTCCTTTTCCCTCAAATAGAGCTTTCTTTTGGTGGTATTTGATTACCTCCTACAGTTTTTTTTTTTTTTTTTTTGCGCTATAAATGGAAAAACAGTACAGACAAGTTTATTGCATACAATGCAGGACTTTGTGTCCTTTAAAGGGTGATCAGAGTAGATTGCTGGGATTTTAACAAACTTTGTTGCAGATTCCTACTTGTTTCTGCTCTGAAGAAAAAGCCGTTTGTGTGCAGAGCTAATCTAAATGGGAGTGAGTTTTTCATGGTTAGTCTGTTAATGCACTTAGTGTTCTAATGAGGAACGTTGCAGTGTCTGCATCCCCTTTAGAAGTGAATAACCCTTTTGGGAGTATCTTGCCAAAACTGAAGTTAGGGTTGCAGAGAATGCTTAAAATTTGACTTGGATCTTAGTGCTGACTTCTGGGAACATCAGCGGGCCAATCATAGAAGCAAGAAATTACATTTCTGAGGTTCTGTATACCAACTGTGTACAAAATGCCTCCAGGATACCATATTGCATTTTACAGAGAAATTTATAACATTGCAGATCTGTGATAGCTTTGGGCAGTGACTGGTACTCTATATAGACCCCTGATCCTTCCTCTTCCCTCCAAGGCAGCTGATCAAACGGATCGGCTGCTTTCCTGGCTATACTGGCCAGGGACACAAAACTGAAACTGGAAGTGACAATCTTCATCGCTTCTGGTTTCATTCATTCCAGAGGAAATAAAGGAATGGATGTTTCTCCATCTCCTCTGAGCACCTAGCCCAACTGTTTTACAGTGGTCCCTGGCTACCCGGTGGAACGGGAGAGCCTGGGAATAGTAGGGGGGCTCCTTCCAAGCCCCATAAAAGTGATTGGGTGGCTGTAGAGTCACGTAAAAGACTATCACTGGCTGAAGAAAATGATACCAGAATTATAACCACTTGCTCCCGAGTCGTATATACAGTAAATGGCCTAAGGACAAAAAGTGGTTACTTCCCGGTATGGATATTTTACTCAGTTCCATTGGCCCAGCTTGGACCAATGTAACTAAACTCAGTTGCAGTTCAGTGTATCACTGAAGTAGACACTACTTCTCCAGTGATTCTGGGTCCCATGCTGAACTACTTTCCCTGCTGTATTCTGAACCCAGGTCAGCCACTCTGCAGTCTGCACAAGCATCATTTTGAGAATGCTTTTTAGCAGTAAGGGGACTGAACTTCCTCTTTTAACGCAAAAAGTAATCAAAAGAAGAAATGGCTGCACTCTGTACTCGATCAAAATTATTTTATTCAGAATGTCCCAAAGCGTTGACAAAAAGCTGGTAGATGCATTTCACACACAAGTGTGCTTAATCATTAGATGTAAATGTGTAATGATTAAGCACCCTTGGAGTGTGTGAAATGCATCTACCAGCTTTTTGTCAACACTTTGGGATGTTCTGAATAAAATAATTTTGATCGAGTACAGAGTGCGGCCATTTCTTCTTTGGATTATATGCGGAGGCAAGCCGAGGCGGCCACCTGTCCAGATCATCAGGTTTTCAAAACCTCACCTGGAGCAGGGAGTCTTCTTGTTTGGAACAGAAAAAGTAAATATTTGCTTCTTTTATGGGGGATAGGGGAACATTTGGAAATGCTAATTGTGCGCAGGGACAGGGAGTACCCTCAAGAATCTACCTCTAGTCTCAAACTGCTCCTGAAAGCTAGTAGTGTTCTTTCTGGTATGTGAGTGCCTAGGCACTCCTTAAACCTATAGCCTCATAGTTGTGGTGTGTTCTAAGGCACTGCTGCTCTGAAGAGAGATTTTGGAGTAAGATTTGGTGATGCAACTGTTTGACCACTGAGAGATCATGCAAAAACATTACTTGCCTCTACTAAGCTGGCTGCCTCCACACAGAGTGCAGAACAAGTCTGTAACTGGAAAAGATCAGCTGTGGGGAGACCACAGGCCATGCTGGTATTCAGTCCTTTGTTCTTTGCCTGCCTTTATTTTTTTGGACACAGTACCCAGAGTTCAGTTCCTCCTTATTTCTAGTCCTTCCAGCTGCTTATATTTGCCTTCCTTTTTGCTCTCCTGCCACCTTATTTTCTTCCGATATTTGAAATATCTGCCCCCATATTTATGTTAGTACAGACTTCCCGTAAAAGAAAAATTTGTACCTGGAGAATAAGGTTGCTGCCACTGCTAATGGTTCTGCTGTCATGCTAATCTAATGGCTGCAATACTTTCTCAGGCATAGACCTAGAACAGGTATGCAAATTGGCAATTCTGACTTCTCTCCAATCATCTGATTTGCTTGTACCAGGCCAGAGACAGCCAGGCAGTTGGCACTCTTAAAGTGGGTGTAAAGGCATGAAGGTTTTTTTTACCTATGTATGAAGGTAAAACCTTCTCTGTGCGGCTTTCCCTGCAGCCCCCCAATACTTCTTGAGCCCCATCTCGATCCAGTGATGTACATGAGAGCAGCGGCTCTCCCTGGTCTCTGCCGCCGGACACAGGCGGCTCAAGAGGGAGAGTGCCCCCATAGCAAGGGAGCTTGTAAGTAGGTAAGTATGACATGTTTGTTAGTAAAGGCTCTTAGTTTAAGCTAGCCATAGACAGATTGAAATTTGGACAGTTTATAAGTGACTGGACAATTTTCGGTTCCTGCTTGACAGAGTTCACTCTGAATTCTGTTGTATGGGAATGTTGGAAAATTTTTATTTTGATCTGTGCAATCGGCTGCCTGTCTTTGATTTGAGCAGACTACCTGCAAAGGGCTGCAGCGTACACCTGTGCATCTCGTGCAGGTGAAAATGGCCCCTCGCAGGGGTACAAATTGGTAAACATGTGAATGAGGCCCTAAAGTGAATTTTATACCTTGACCCTGAAGTAAACACTTGTTTGATCACCGTTTTCATTAGCAGATTGATTTCAGTGTTCTGTAAATAAAATGAATACCAACAAGTGGTTACGTGTTAGCAGCAGGAGATGAAAATCACCAGTTGTTGGTTTATTTATTGCAGCCATTTTTATAGTGCTGACAATTTAGGCTGCACTTTACATATTCTACATTCACAGCAGTCCCTGCCTTTTACAATCAGAGATTCTAATCTCACTTGCATACATGCAACCGATTCCAAAAAAGTTGGGACGCTGTGTAAAATCTACATAAAATTAGAAAGCAATAATTTGCAAATGTCAAATATGCATTGTATGTGCAATAGAAAATATGGAATGGGCAGCTTTCACATCTGGAAAGGCACAATCGACACAGAAAGATTATATTTAGGTTTTAGAGCAGCAGATCCTCACATGCTGATGTCTTTAATTCAGGGAAGGCCTTGCATTTTTCAGCAGGACAATGCTAAACCACATACTGCATCTATGACAGCAGCATGGCCTGGGGGTAGAAAACTCTGGGTGTTTAACTGGCCCTCCTGCAGTCCAGACATTTCACCAATTGAAAATTATTTAGTCATCTTGAAATGAGAAATACAACAAAGCATACCCAGGACTGTTGAGCATTTTTTGTATTTAGAATCTTGTTAGTTTATTAAATTAAAGGATAAGTTCACTTTTGGAACATGTTCCACCCATTTTTAGGGGTGGAACATGTAACGTGGCAGTGTGGGGGCTTCACCCATGTGGCCGCATCATTTATTACATTTCCTGTGAATGAATGCCTACAAGTACCACCAGCCATTGTGGCTGACGACTTTACGTTTTCTGGTGAGCGTTTGCTGGTGAGCGTTTTAGTCCATTGATCTTTCTGCTCTCAGGTAATTGTCTGCCTGTACGAGCAGACAGCTATCCTGAGAAGTCTGCAGGAGCTGGACATTGCACCTGTAATCTGCTGATCAGGAGTGCAATGCTCTGCAGGCTCTTTAGAAAATAAATCCCAAATGCACATGTTTTTACAAAATGTGCATTTATTATTTATTTATTACAGGTACGTATGTAGCGCCGTCAATTTATTGAAACTAGAAATAACTGAGCCCTCAGTGAGATGTTGAGGGTAGAGCATTAAATATGCATGATATTTGTTTTTGCTACAGTCGATACTAAATTTTCAATTAATGCCATTGATTCCTGGATACTTGATTATGTAGCCAGTGAAATTTTTCTTTTTTTTTCTTTTTCTTCTCTTGACTTTGGAATGGCCTTCTTATTCAGTGTACCATGTTAAGAAGTCTGTGTACCAGAAACCCATAAGCATACTGTGACTAGCGTGAGCATGTGGACACCATAAGGCAGGGCAGGACAAGTTCCAGTCACCATGGAGACTAAAATATGCTATCTGGTGACCTGGTCATTGAAGTCTCCATTTGCAGTCCCATTTATTGCAATTTAATCAGTCACCACTATGTGGCCTCTGAAAGAAAATCAGCCGATTAACACTGCAAGTGCCTCTTGTCTGGATGGGAGAAAGTATAGATTTGTGCTTTGAGCCCCAGTATGTGTATCTGTAGCCCAGTAGGATGGTTGTAAACATGGTCAGCAAAGTGCTGGGGGGGGGGGGGGGGCAGCTGAGTGCCTGCTGTCAAAATACAATCTCTTAGCGGGAGAGATCCCTGCATCACACACTGTGGCGATTTGTGTTTGTTTATTTTTCATTCCATCCACTTGTTTGAATGAAAAAAAATAGAAAATAGTATAGTGTGCACAGGGGGACACTATGCATGAGGTGTGTGTGTGTGTGTGTGTGCGCACGCACGCACGGGACACTATGCATGAGGCATGTGTGCGCACGCACGGGACACTATGCACTAGTTGCATATTTAGGAGGGAGCATGTGGATCTGTAACATGGGTGTGTCATAGTATGCATTAAAAAGGTGTGTGTGTGTATTTTTGTTTAGTTAAGTGTGTGAATGTCCAAAAAGAGGCAGCGGTGACCAGAATTTACCTGGGTCTGCTTTCAAAATGTATTTATACACACGCTCTACCAAGTGGTATTAAATGTGTGTAAATATGTCAGCTAAATTACAGTACTGAAATACGGATCGCCATGGTGACTGCCTGTATTTTGCAAGCTCCCAACTTTTTCAGTTGGCTGCTAAACCTTGTCAAGGTCTGCCATAAGGGGAGTGTTCTGTGAGACTGTAGAGACGTCCTAAATGCACAGATGAATCAGAAATATGATGAGGCCATATATTGCAACCAAAAACAATGCAGCTGCAATTGCCTAGCCTGTGTAGGTAAGAGGGGTCCATCCCTACATTAGGCTGACCATGGCTGAGTGTAAACATGGTGGACATGACCCAAGTTGAATAGGCTGCTGATGGATGTTTGGGTGGTTGCTAGGAAGTGTAGCGTAGAGACAGAAGACTTTTTTTCTGGCCTATAATGGGCTCATATTCAATATCTGTTGAAGGCACTTTACCTCTCTGCCTGCATGGCAGCCTTGCATTTGTAATTGGGTACGTTTTATAGCAAGGAGCAGGGGGCCACCTTGTCCAACTTGTTATCCAGTGTAGATGTGTCCAGGAATGTCCATTACCAGGTAAATGTACTGTATAAAGGAAGCGTGTGCTGTGCTGTTACCCAGCAACAGCAATTTCACTTCCAAGGCACCTTCTTCCTATCCTCCTGAAGGGGCTTAGACATTGTTTTCTCCCCTGTGCTGCTTATGCAGCTCATAGTGGGATTCTGCTATAAACTCCACTTGTTACATTCAGCACTATCCAGCTGAGAGAGGAAGCTTTTCTAACAGTGTGGTGCCACATTGCCTTGCCCATCTGAAAACAAATTGCCCTCTTTCAAACAGTATCTATTTTATGGTACTTTATGCTTTCCCACTAGCCCACCCTGGGCGTGTTGTCCATCACTATGGAAGGACTTATTCCAGTAAACTTTGACTTTCTCCTAACCAAGATTTGTCCAACTATTACTAGGATCCAATATTCAAGGATCTGTTGCAGTCCAGTTGCATGCAAGCATGGCAGATGTGGGGCTCATTAACCACTTGACCTTCAGAAGATTTACCTCCTTCATGGCCAGGCTGTTTTTTGCGATATCGAACTGCGTTACTTTAACAGACAATTGCGCAGTTATGCACTGCTTTACCCAAATAAAATTAGTCTCTTCCCCCCACAAATGGTTTTCATTTGGTGATATTTGATCAGCACTTTGCGTTTTTTATTTCTTATAGTGTGCAAAAAAAAAATAATTTTAAATATGTATATATTTTTTTTTTACGTCATGCTATAAAACATATCCATTAAAAAAAAAAAAAAAGTCTTAATAAATGTAGGCCAATATGTATTCTGCTACATATTTTGGGTAAAAAAAATCCCAGTAAGCATATATTTTTATTAATATTTGCGCAAACGTTAGTGTCTACAAACTATGGTATATGTACTAGAATGTTTATCATACTATTAATGGCGATCAGCGTATAATGGCAGGATTCCGATATCGCGGTGGACATTCTGGCACTTTGTGGAAACCAGTGACTAATACTGTGATCGGTGCTAAAAATATGCATTGTGACTGTACTGACACTGTCTGGAAGGGGTTCAACAGCAAGGGCGGTCAAAGGGTTAAATGTGTACCTAGCCAGTGTTTGTGTACACTGTGTGTTGCTTTTACTAAGGAAGTGACTGATTTTATTCTCTGTTTTTGCAGGGAATCGCAATCTATAATTTCCCCTCTGACAGGACAGAGCTCTGCCTATGTAAACAAGGCAGAGCTCTGTCCTGTCAGAGGGGAAATATTGTCCTGTCCCTCTCTCCTCGCTGATCAGCGGGTGCTGGTGGACATCCATTTGCCGGCACTCACTGATTGGCTTGTGCTGTGTCTAAGCACAGCCGGGTCACTGGTGGCGCAGGCGCCCACTACCCGGAAGTGCCAGATCACATACTAGGTACGTGATCTGGCACAGAAGAGCCACTTTGCCAGCCGTACATCTAAGTGATGCGGTTGGAAATCGGTTAAAAATGGCCAGACGTGTTTTACAGATCATATAGCACGGTAATTGAGAAACTTTGGTGGAAAATGCTCTCCTTTTTGGGCTGGGACATTTTTGCTGCTTTAGTTATTTGTTGTACATAGGATACCTAACTATATTTTTTGACGTGGGCCTTATTTATTTTTTTCATACTAGAGAGCAACCACCATCTTGGCTCACAAAATATTGCCTTGCCAATGTGCTTGTGTACAGTAAACCTGGAAACCATTTTTTCCTCGTGGTTACTATTGGTCAGAAAAGATTGTTGCCGATGACATGCGGAAGGAGAGGAATAGCATGAGCAAATTTAATTTGTAGTGGCAAACATAGGTCAGTTTATTGATCTTTGCTGTTGAGTCACAGACAGGCATGGAGGGGGTAGGAGGACACAGGATCACAGAGGAGACAGATGGCAGGCTGCGGATGACGGAAGCACTGACTCTGACCATGGTGTCAGGGCTCAGAAGCCCTGATATATCGTGCTCACCATACAGAGGGGAGGATGGAAACTGATAGGATCTGCCAGGTATTTCAGGTGATACAGGGGACCAAATGACAGCACTAGCACTGTGCTGTATAACATTTTTTTTTTTAAACGCTTTAAGATGGGTCAATGACTCGGTTCTGAAGCCAGAGGGTAAGCATAATGGCCAGATAACAAGCATTTTTAGAAGTTCAGTAGCATTTTCCCTGTTTGTTAGATTAGACTAGGATAGAAAAGTTATTTTTTGCAAAAAATAGTTACAGCCAACCACATCTACGCACATATTGACCTAAACGCTTGCGTCGGGGGAGCTTGAGCATGGGCACTTTGATTGTGATACACAATGATGTTGCGTATTTCCGCGCACACCCGAGTGAGAGCAATAATTCTAGCACGAGGCTTCCTCTGTAAAACGCTAAACTGATGACCTATAGGGGGCCTTTGAAGCATCGCCAATAGAAAATACAGTATAGGGTACTAAAGTTTGTTGCCATTTCAGGGGCGCACACAAATTTAAGATTTGATATGTTGGGTATCTATTTACTCTGTGTAACCTCATCGCTTATATTTTACAAAAAATATTGTATTTTTGCCCTAAAATATACACTTTAGTGTTATCTTTTTTTCTTAAACTGACACTTTGCATTTCTCAGACCTTTGCAGTAACATCAAGTGACATTAAACAAATTGGAATTACCACTATTATTCTCTAGGGCAGGGGTGGCCAACCAGTGGCCCGCGACCTCCTGCTCTGGAATGGTGGGTTAGCAAGCCCAGATTCGCAGGTTGCAGACCCGTCATACCACAGCATCAGTGTTGTGAATAAAGCTGGTGGTAGAGGAAGAAAGCGGTTGCAGAGCCCCATAAGCCGATGCTTCCTGTACAGCGCCGGCTTTTGCCACAGGCAGAGTCTATGGCAAAGTTCAGTTAACCTGCAGGATAGACACAGGTTGCACCTGCGGTGTGGGTAAACCGCAGCACATCAGTGTGAAGGCAGTTTAGGCCCTTTTCACACGATCGGCCCTACCCAATCAAACCCTCAATTCACCTCTACAGAGTGGCAGATGTAAACAGACTTTTGTCCGTTTACTCCCAACTGCCTCCAATCCGATCCTCTAAAAAAAAAAAAAAATAGAAGGAAATTCGTCACCTTCCATCTGGGTGGATCGGAGGGCCTATAGAGTAGCCGTGACCTGTCATATGCCCACTCCGCTCCGCTTATTGTGGCCCGCGACTGGTTACCAAGTTACTTAAATGGCCCTCGCTCTTAAAAAGGTTGGGCACCCTTGCTCTAGGGCAGGGGTCTCAAACTAGCGGCCCTCCAGATGTTGCGGAACTACAAGTCCCATCATGCCTCTGCCATGCCTGTAACTGTCAGCCTTGCAATGCCTCATAGGAATTGTAGTTCCGCAACAGCTGGAGGGCCACCAGTTTGAGACCCCTGCTCTAGGGTGTCTGCTTTCAGAAAATAAATTGGGGCTTTGTGTAATCTTCAGGCGTAAAAAAAAATTTTTTTTAAATTTCTTGCAAGAAAAAAATTTCAATACTTTGAGACCGTGTCCGTTTTTTCGTTTGTTATACAATTTTGCAAATCTTCATAAATTTAGGCCAAATTGTAGTCTGCTACATTTCTTTGGTGAAAATTAAAGTCGATCTGTATAAAGCACGCTTGTTATATCAACTGTAAGAGGTTAATCCTCTGTATTGTGTAAAAAGGTTGCTTGATCCTGTATGCACAGATCCTCCTTTTTCTTCCACTGACTCCAGAACAGGGCCAGATACGACCGAGCCTTTGGAGTCAAGGCTGCACATGCTCTGTTTGGTGTGTATTGGTGGAGATGTTTTTTTTTTTTTTTTTTTTTGGGAGGGTGCATGTGATCAGCACAGGGCCAATCGGCTCTGTCCAGAAAGAGGGCCAGTCACATTAAAGTGCACAGGGTCCACTGAATCAGAGAAAATTGCAAGTACCTAGCTTAATATTAAAAGATAAGCCGATTGTGCGAGTTGATATTCTGCTAAATATGTGAATGCTGATATCACCCAGTCCACAAAGAGTCATGCCATGTGGGAACCTTTTTGCCTTGATTTATGAATGGTAACTTTCTCTGCTGATGGAGCAATTGGCACAGTTTGCATTATGATGGGTGCACTAAAAAAAATTTCTCTGGGGGGTTGATTGAAGGGTGGTGGTCTTAGAGTATCAGGTATGTCTGCTCTTATTGGTGTGCATATGAGGTCAGTGTGATCTGACGCATGCATAGTAGAGCTGATGTCTGCCTTACAGCTTCCACACAACAGACTTCATTGCTGAGATTTCAATGGTGTTCTCTGTGACAGGTCCTAGCGCTAGTATGGTTTACATTCTTAATAGGCATGGTTCTATATGTTGGATATTTTTGCCATGCAAGGATCTGTATATAGCCTACCTTACTAAACCTTATTTAGGATCAAGATCCTCAATCAGTGAATATACTTCAGTACATTTGAGTAAAAGGCTCAATATCCTTTTTGTATCCATTGTGTTAAATAAAAATGCGTGAGTATCTGCTAAGGTTTCCAACTTGGTTGTGGCTCCAGGTTCTGAGGCTATTTATGGGGGCTGTTTAAGAAAAGCACATGTGTTAAGCAGTCAGAGCTTCCTTTCTAGGGGGCTGGCCAGCTGTGTCCTGCCACCTCCCCTCCTCCACCCCCTTACAGCCGCTGGTGTCCTGGCCTCCTCTCCCCTGGTTGTGCATGAAGGGAGAAGTAGCCAGCCGCATTCCTGGAGGCTGAAGGATGTGCAAAAAACCAGTGGAAAATTCCAGCCCTGCAGCCGGGGAGAGAGGGAGCGAGAGAGTGAGGAGAGGAGGGGGGAGTAGGATTTGGACGCTGAAAGGAGATTGAACAACATGCTATTCCTCTCTCTCCTCTCTCTCTCTCCCCCCATCTGTGCTCTGTTACATGCTGAGGGCTGGCAATGCCAGGTCCCCTGCCTGCTGCTGACTGCTGCCTCGCTAACTCTTTTCTGTGTCTCTCTCCTTTGCTTTTTTTTTTTTTTTTTTTTCTCTCTCCAATTCATCTGTTTGCTTCATTATGCTTCCCCGTCCTTCTGTGGTGTTCTACCTCTTTCACTTACCTCACCTCCCATGCTGTCTCTGCTTCCTTCACTCCTCTGATTTTCCACCCCTTCCTCTCCCCCTTCTGTCCATGTTTCCCACACCTTTCCCTGTCTCATTTTCACTACCCCCCCTCCCCCCTGTGCCTCTTTCTGCTTGGATCACCAAATCTGTGCTTCAGCATATCTCCTGTTCCATTTCTGAAGCTCGCTCTGCTTGAATTCTTTCCTTTTTTTTTTTTTTTTTCCTTTTAGTCCCTCTCTGGTGTCTGCACTTTTTTTTTTTTTTCCTCACTCCTAACCCTTTCGTTCATTTTTTTTTTTTTTCCTCTCTCTCTGCTCTCCCCCTGTTCAATATGCTTTTCTTGCTCTTTTCCTCTTTGTGCTCTCTCTGCACTTTTCTCATTTTGATTTCATCGCACTCAGCTTTTCTTTACTGTGCTTACTCTGATGGGTTTCTTCCCCTCACACTTTCTGAAAATCTTACCATCTGTGCTTTAATTCTTACATGCGCCTTTAATTCTATCAAGGGTTAAGTCATTTCTTCAGTTGAGGGTGGGGGTTGCTATTTTCTCTCCTCTATCTTTCACTTAAATCCGCTCATTCCGAGTCACACCTATTGGCCCAGTCCTTTTGCCTACCCTTTTCGCTTCTCTCCTAAATCTATCCCTTTCCTGTTCCATAGCTTCCTATATGACATACTCTTGGTGCCCTGCATCATCCCTATATACAATCATTTTTTTTTTTTTTTATACTACAGTTCAGACTTGTATAGGCTTTTTGTTACATTAGGAGTGACCCCCATGGGGTCATGCAGATGGTTACCATGTGGCTTTTGTACCCCCTTGGGGCAGAGTGTACTGGGAGGAAGTGTTTATTTGGAAATCCCACCCTGTAAATAGTGCCAGGAAATGAAGGCATGGTGGATTTTTGTAATTAAGTTCTCTGTCAGATGTCTTTTTCCTATCAGAAGAATACCTTTTCTACCTGATCTGTCCTTCATCACTCAATTCTGAGTAAAGCAATCTACAACTTGGTGCCTGTTAACAGTAGTAATGCTTATTCTTAGTCCTTTATTTTCCGTGTTCTTTATATTTTAATGGGATGTGGGCAGATTAGCAATTTGCAAAGCATAACTTCTCTTTTCCTGTGAATCCCTTAGATGAGCCCATCATCGTGACAGGTTTATTCAGCACAATGTGGGCTTTTTGCAGTAACTTTGTACCTGGTGTGTATTTTCAGATTGGATTGGACACAGGCCTTTCTGTGTCCCCTTATCCTCTCCCTCTTCCCATGTCCGGTCCCACACAATGCAGCTCCTGTGAGCTAAGAGCTGCATTGTCAGATGAAGCACTTTACTGCCAGGTGTGTGCTGATAGGAGGAGTGAAGAGCAGCCATGTTTGCAGCTGGCAAGGTATTCGGTACCCCACCAATACACACCCGCCAGTGTCATTTAACTCCTAGCCGGCTCTGTTTTTTTATTTCAGTGAGTTGCTGGTCTACAAGAAAGCTAGAGTTTTTACTGGCGATTTTTGTTTTGGGAATGCTGCACGCCCAAGTATGTGTGTTTTTTTTTTTTTTTTCCTCTTTCTAGTACTTGTATAGAAAACTATGGAATTTATTGAAAAAGTCATGAAGTATGTTCATTAAACAGAATAACACAGGTACTCCAATATGGACCAGCTACCATAATCTAGAAAATGCATACGCCAAGATTACAGCAATGTAATATGGTTGCATGATATAAAAAAGCCTATTGATTTTTGACTAGGGCAAAGCTGATGGCGCTCCTTGTGCACCTTTTGGAGTCTAGGGGATTACAGGAAGTTGAGTAGGTGGAGGTATTCCACATACCCAGCACAATAAACAAAGCATTGGACATCATACCCAGCACAGGGAATACAATAGACCCCTCTGACAGAACATGCCGTGGCCAACACAGGAAACATGGCATCACTAGTAGCATGTGCCCTGAGCATCACACAACAGACACATGCCATGGCTACCCCAGCATATCTCACGACCAACCTAGGTAGCAGAGGGTGCTGTAACATGGTAGAACTATTACTTGTGCCATTAGTGGAGATGTGACTTTGTACTTTTAATGGATTCTTGTGTGCATATGGGAGTTTGCTGTATTCCTTGTTATATATATATATATATATATATATATATATATATATATATATATATATATATATATATATATATATACACACACGATAGAACTAGGGATCAGTGGCGCTACCTTTAGCATGAACACCATACGATTAACTATAGAACCGCAAAACATAAATGCACCCAAGAATCTGAGTGTATAGATGCTTTGAGAGAGAAACCCCCCCGAAGTGGGAACAGCACCTCTGGGCAATAAAAAGGGCCAAAGAAGGACTAAAGGGACCCACTAAACAAACAGTGCCTCCCAACTACTTGATTAATAGTGGGTGAAAGTTACAATATAAATAGTGTAAATCAACCTTAATAGTATGAAAAATACACACAGGTATATGTGAACCTGATAAGACTATCAACCCAAAAAAACTAAACATATAAGTCAATATATAGTGTCCAGAGAACTTTCCAAGAAAAAAGTCCAAAAAGTATATATAAATCCAGATGTGAAAAACAAATTCATCAAAAAGCAAAAATCCAAAAAAAACAGTGTGGCATATGTCTGTGTATATAAAAAAAAAAGGGGGGAAAAAAACAAGAGAACACCTAAAAAATGTGTATACAAAGAAGTATATGTTTACATATATATGAGTGTGCAGAAATGATAATAAAATCCAAAAGAGATGTGAATGTCCAAAAAACACAACAAGTGACTCTTGTGCTCGTAGATTCTCCAGGTGACTTGCGTGCTCCCCCTAAAGAACCCCTAGTTCTGTCGCGTTTATTATATATCTGAGCTCTATTTGGGGAGGCAGCCACTGATTATCATCCTAAGTGCGGCACTGCTCCATTTTATTTATATATATTATATTATATTATATATTATATTATATTATATTATATTATATTATATTAAATAAATAAAATAAATAATCTGTCTGTCGCTTATTTTGCTCTGTTATAATAATCCCATATATATTTGTGTGTATGTTGCTAGTTGGCCATGTAAATTAAGGTATACACATATGCAATCAGTTCCATGGTAACAGCTGACACATTTGAGGTCACATGGTTAGAGAAGTTTTACCAACATTTCACTTGGCATTATGGTAATGGAGTAGTCAATAGCATGGTCCTTATGTATGTGCACAGTAGTCGCATTACTACTGTCACCATTTCAGTAGGTTTATGTTGGGCTTTTTTCCAAACTGCTAGTGATGCTTTGCATATATTGATGATCATAAGCTATCCTTGCCGATCTCAACTGCATCATTGGCGCTGTTATTCCATTGTCCCTGATTCCTCTGTCCTTCGCATTGTTACAAAACTTTGCTGTCTGCTACCTTTCCTGAGGTCTGACTTTCCAATTGCTGCATGCATTTGAATTAAAATTTACCTTTTTTTTTTATTTATTTATTTATTCATAAACTTGTAGGAAATCAGACTTGCATTGAAAAATCCTTTTTCTGAATTGGCCCATATATAAACATTGCCTGCCTTAATCAATTTTTGTGTGTGCTGTCTGGATTAGTTAAAATTGAAGATAGTTGTCAATGTGCATAAACACAGCGGCATGGTAACACTGCATTTGTCATTATGAAGTTTAGGTTGGCTTCATATATTTACTACATGTACGATGCGCATTGGCTGCATATTTGTTATGCTTTTGGATGCTTGGCAGATTGTTCAAATTACTAAAATCTCTTGGTGCATCTGTAAGACCACAATGGAAATATCTAAACCTGTTGTGGCCAATTTGGTAAATTTATAAGGCCTCAAGTTCAGGCCCGACATGTCTAGAGGGCCACAAAATAGTTTATATTTTCATAAATTTGGATCGCTTTAAAGCATTATAAAACTTGGTGTGCATTACGGCAAGCATGGTAACCTCTGCAGTCTTTGACCCCACTTACTGTTACAGAAGCAGGCAATGGACCTGCATTGTGTGCTCCTAAGAAGTCGCCGGGTGCAGAAGCCCAGGAGAATCAATGCTGCTGGACCACAGTTGTCGTTCACAGCCAGTGGATCCAGCACTAAAGCCCACTGGTGGTGCTGGCACTCAGCATGCAGCCAGCTGTGCGCCAAATCTTATTAGATGTCTGGAGCACATCAAGTGGCATGCAAAGTGCTGGTGGATTGTTTGAGCAAGTATCCACTTGCATATGGGTGGTTGTAAGCATGTTTTTTTCTACACTATTATGGGGTGGGAGGGGCTTGACCAGGGTTATAAGATGTTCTGTAGATTGCCTGCTGCTTGCACTCCTATAGAGTGCTCGGAAACAAGGCTAGGAGCTGGCTGATTGATTCAGCTTCTAGGCTAGTGCTGGAAGACCGGGGGAAGATGTCGGCCATCTCAGCGGTGACATTGCAGCGCTGGAGGGCTTTGTAATAAGTTGTCTCATAATGTGCTGGTATACAATGCATACTAGCCCATTATGATAATGTCTTGCAGGGAATTTTTTTTTTTTTTTTTTTTAAATCGCCTGCGATTTACTACTGCTTTAAGGTCTTGTCAATTTATATCTGGCCAGCCTTTTCAGGAAAACTGAAAATCCACTCTATTTAAAGTGATACTAAACACACACTGTATAATTTACAAGTCCAATGCTGCTGGTCACATGTTCCTCCAGCTGTTGCAGAACTACAAGTCCCATGAGGCATAGCAAGATTCTGACAACTGATTTAATCTGTGGTGCAACCTACTTTTGTAAAATGGTACCATGGCAAAAAAAACAACAAATTATTTACTAAGGCAAGCATTCTGATTACATTTTTTTTATTTTTTTGGCAGACTTCTGCAGTTTCTATATTCATGTAAACTTTATTTTAAGACCACTTTTACATGATAGAATAGAATGTAGCTATCCTCCTCCTGTAGACTATCATAGTCAGAGGTGCCACATGGACAGTAAGTGTGATCAAGGGCCATAATTAAAAGGCGATTTTGAGATAACATTAATTTGCCTTTATCATATGTCAGGTGATTAAAGCAGTATTAAACCCAAAAGCAAACATTTTTTTATATTGACTACTCATTTCTTAGATGTGATGGCTGCCTTCATTTTTCTCTTATGCTGCATACACACGATCAGAAATTCCGCCAGCAAAAGTCCGATGAGAGCTTTTGGTCAGAAAATGCGACCGTGTATGCTCCATCAGACTTTTGCTGGCGGAATTCCAGACAGCAAAGATTGAGCTCAGGTTCTCAATTTTTTTTTGATCGAAAATTCCGATAGTCTGTACCAATTCCGACATGCAAAATTCCTGCGCATACTCTGAAACAATTTGACACATGCTTGGAGCATTGAACTTAATTTTCTCGGCTCGTCGTAGTGTTTTTACGTCACCGCGTTGGCGGTCGAAAGTTCAGGGAACTTTTGTGTGACCGTGTGTATGCAAGACGAGCTTGAGCGCAATTCCGTCGGAAAAACCATCCAAGATTTTTCAGACGGAAAATCCACTCGTTTGTACACGACATTAGACTTTTTCTTCTATTTTCGTGTGTGTGTGTGTGTGTTTTTATTTATTTATTTTTTGCACCTAGTTCTCCATCTACAGTGTGGGGGCACTCTAATACAGGTGTGTTACTGACCAGGTGAAAACGGAGGGGGAAAAAAGCCTTAGAATCCCATTCACACCTAGGCGTTTGCAATCATGGGTAGAATCGCTGTGATTCTGCCCACAATCCTAAAACTTTCTGCAAAACTGACAAATCGCTAAATGTTTGTTCAGATGCCATTCATTTTCAATGGCACCTAAACACAGGTGCAATTCTGCCACAATTGTGTGATAAATCACGGCGAACCGAATTGCTCGACGATTGTCGCTCAAAAAGGAGCAGCAACTTATTTTGGGGCTAAAATTCTTTGCACAACGCTTGCAGTGAGATTTAGCTTGCCAGAATCGCACCTGCATTTAGGTGCCATTGAAAAAGAATGGTACTTGAAAAAGCGTGGTGCGATTTGTCAGTTTTGCAGAGCGTTTTGGAATCATGGCAATTTCTGCACTACGATCGCAAACCCCTAGGTGTGACCGGAGCCTAAGAAAGGAAAACTGATGCAGTCACCTAATGACTTGCTGTGTTACTGACAAATAGAAGTGAATTTATTCCCTGTACTATATTCACAAATTGACTGTAATGTCTGATAAGATCTCGTAATTGGCACATATTTCTGATTTTCTTTTTCAGTTTTGCTATTTTAATTTTAACTGAAATTATGAATGTTTTCTAATAAAGTTTCTTTCAGTATTTTTTTTTTTTTCTGCGTGCTCAAAGATTGAAATAAAAAAAATATTCTGGCACGCATATTGCAAACCCATCAAACTACTGGACATTTTCCAACCTGTCCAATTGCTTTTCTTTTGATCCATTCACACTGAAGTTACAATATGAGCTGTTCAGTTTTGAACTTGGTTTAAAAAGTGATATTTTAAGAATGTTGTTTTTTTTTTTTTTTTTTTTTTTTTTTCTGTCTCACCAGTTCTGTTTTTCCCCTCTTCTTTTTACCTTCATTCTTGATCCTAAACTAGCCATGCACTTATTGATTTTCAGCTGAACATTTGTGTGAAAAAGTCCTAGTACATTCAATGACTTGATAAATGTAGCTCGAAACTACTTCAAAATTTAGCAGAGAACAAAGGGTGCCGCTGACCAACCTGTGCATTAGTAGGTAGATGAATGTGGCATCAGCCAGCTTCATTCCAGCCACATCCCCCTAACATGTTTCGCCCTGCTCACTGAGCCTTTCTCACAGAGGTTCTCTTACACCTCTCAATGGTGCACTGGCACAAACTCCCTTGACTGCAGTCGGGGAGATCTGTCTCCGCTTAGAGTGGTACGGCAAGTTTAATTTAAATGACTCCACAATTTTTGATTTTAACATTCAATTTTTTTGAACCAAAAGCACATTCAGTGTTAGAAATTTGCTCTTTCAACATTTTTTTTTTTGGTAGAAAACAAACGTCAATTTGACTAACCATTAGAGAATCAAACATTCTTTAAAAAAATAAAATAATAAAAAAATTGAACTAAATTCTACTAGTATAGTATACGACCACATAAGTTCATCTTTGTCTCTACACTTGGACCCCGTCTTTCTCTACCTTTTTTATACATAGCGCTACACATAGAATCCAACAACCGTTTGGATCCAAATCTTGCAGATGAGGGGGATGCAGGCACCAAAGTAAAGGCAGCATAATTGAGCTGCTGAAATTTTGCTTTTAATATCACTTTAATGGAGTTTCTAGTTTTAATGAAATATGCATTTTAAAGCATGAACTTTATCATTAATTATCATTAAATCATATCTAAAACCAAAAACAAATGTGTGGTATTTTATAGCTTGCAGTCCCTTAGATTTATTTATTACAGGAACTTATGTAGCGCTGTCAATTTACGCGGTGCTGTACATAAAAATATTCAGATTTGCCCCTGACTTCAAGAAGCTTGCAATCGAAGGTCCCTAACTCACATTCATACACATACTAGGGCCAATTTAGATGGGAGCCATTTAACCTACCAGCATGTTTTTGGAGTGCCTGGAGGTAACCAGGGTGCTTGGCGGAAACCCACAGGGAGAACATACAAATGCCGAGCAGATAGTGCCATGCTTGAGATTCTAACTAACAACCCTGGTGCTGCTAGGCAGAAGTGCTAACTTCTTAGCCACTGTGCTGCCTATTTTTTAGGCTTTTTCAACTGGTAATCCTGCAAATAACCTTCTTCTGTCCTAGGGTGCTAACATTCACTCAGTGTGCTCCATCTTTGGAGGTGCAATCTTGTCACTTTCTTTCACTTTTTTTTCTCTCCAAATTTTGATTGCAGAACCCACCCCCCTCACATTACATAGGAGTGGTTGTGTGGATAGCTGAGAAAGCTGTCGGCATTGTTTGAGATTTCAGTTTGGTGCACAGGATGCAACAAAAACACATGATTTCTTGCATGATCTACATGTGTTTTTTCTGTACTGCAGAAAATAATTTGGCCTAAAAAAAGAAAACTATTCAGCCATCACATCCAGGTACTGGTAGGTTGCAATATATCAGTTTTGTTTGTGTTAATACTTTCATTGTTGTGTTTTTTTTTTTTTTTAATTATGCTTCGTTATAGTTGCTTTTACATCATTTTCATTTAAGGATTTGAAGAGTAAAGAGCAAAGTAATGGATAGAAAAATGTCAGTGTGTCTGAAAAATAAGCTTGACGCTTTGTCCTTAAAGTGGATGTAAACCCTCTCCTAAACTCAGTGAAGTGAATAGCCTCTGATGATACAGAGATGAAACCAATCATCCTACATAAGTTTTTACTTGTATGTCTGCAGTCTTCCCCTTTTTACACTCTGCACTTTCAAAAGTGCAGGTCCTGTTAGACATCTTTTTCCTTTTTCAGCAATGGGTGTGGCGTCTGGGCTTACACTGTGTGAGCCGATTGGAGGAAAGGAACACACCCCCCTCCACATAGGCAGAGGCATGAAGGCACCTGCAGAGCTGTAGTCTGAATAGACAAGCTCTCTGCGTATCCATCTCTAAGTTCCCTCACCCGACACAAATTTACAGCTGCTGTTAAATCATGTGTTGAATAACTTGTCAAAAGTGACTCTAAGAGCTTTGGAGAGGGATAAGTAAATACTACAGATATATGTACTTAGGTCAAATTTCATGAATGGGCTTTACAACCACTTTAAGTTATATCTAAACCTAATCAGATCATAAAATATATCTTTTAACATGAAAAGTCATTTTGCAATATTTTACCATTTGGAACTTTCATTAAAATGCCTGGAAGATTTGCCTTGATCCTTTCTCAATTACATAGGGTGACAATCCTTTCACTGTATGTCAGTCATATGGGTGTTTGATGGAGACTACATGGAGGCATTGGTCAACTGTTTTCACCATTAGAAAACCTCCCTGGAAAAATGGCATACAACTTTCACTGGTATGTATGTAGTCAAAAAGTGGCTGTATAGAAACTGCAAGTAATCAACATGTACTGAGAGGGAAGAAATGTGGACATTTGTGTTGGTTTGGTTTTTGTTGTATCCTGATGCACAAGCAGTGTATACAGCCGGATTTTGTCGAAGGGACAAGCTGGAAATTCGGCATCGGATCAGCGCTCGCAGCCAATGGCTCTGATCCGTGAATATTGGCAGGGGAAGCAGGAAAGCCTCCCTCTGTCAGAATTCAATGGAACAGTGGGGGAGATCGTCGCTCCAACACCACTTTTTTTTTTTTTTTGTTTGTTTCCTCCCGCTGGGATGAATGAAAAAGCAATATCAGCGTGTGCCCAGCATTACACTTTAGCAGCTCAAATGTTTAGTCAGGGTGCACATCTACTTTAAGGTTGATAATACATCGACTAGGATCTAACTGGGGTCCTATGTGCCAAAGTGATTCAGATGCAGTAAGGGATAAAAGGGGATAGGTCAGGTAAGGGGTGAAACCAGGGGCTTTTGTTTGGCTGGGTTGCCTGTCAGAGGAGTATTGCAGGTAGGCAGTTGTCGTGTGGGGTAACTAGTCCTCTAAACAGAAGCAGGGTTGTGAATTTGGCTGCATGTCTTTCAGTTGAATTATTCCTTGATCAGTACCACAGGTTAAGACTCAATATGTGGTCAAACACTTTTTAAAGTTGCCGGCAGTTTTCAGAACTTGGTATATCTAAACTCAAGAGCCAACTGTTTGTATTGGTAATTGTGCTTAGGGTTGACAGCAGAATTCATTTCTGTCAGGATCAACAGATATTTTAGAGTCCAAATACGGAAATATTCCCATGTATTAGAAATTTGTAAATTTTTAGCCGGTTCTGGACTAAACACTAAAATCTACTTGATGACCAGGCCTTTTCTGACATGGATTATGTGTAACCATCTGTATTTTTTGCTAGAAGATTACTTAGAACCCCTAAACTTCTTTTTATTTTTTATTTTTTTTTAAGCAGAGGCCCTAGAGAATAAATTGTGTGGCAATTTTTTAAAGTTGCATTTAATTTTTTACACCATCGCTTTAATTTTAGTTTTCATTCACTTTTATCACAGGAAATATGTACAGGTACTCTTTATAGATGGATCCCCCCCCCTCTGCCCTTAAAAGCATTTGATCACTCTGATTGGTGTGATCAGATGCTTTTCATTTCATTTTAAAAATGGTGCGGTTTACATCCGGGGCACCAGAAGTGATGTATACTCATTGCTTGTAGTTTTCTATATCCTAGAGGTGAACAGGGCTGTTCCCATCTGTTTGCCTCTATGACCAGCTGGCAGAATCTCCCGGTGGGATGGGAGAGCCCAAGAAAGTTCCGGGGGGGGGGGGGGGGTTGGATGGAGACATCCCCTCCCGCTGCTTGTAAAAGCGATCCCAGGTTTGACCACCTGAAGTCCGGTGACATACGAGTATGTCACCGGTCGTCAAGTGGATATAGAAGACCAAGTGTGGCTCCTGATAGCGTCAAAGGAACTCGCAATATAGTTGGATGCAAGCACTATTTGGCTGTATTTTGTTGGGCTGGACTTGTTGAATAAAGCAGTGCTGGCAGGGCCATACACTGCACATATTTCAGGCTAGCCAGTAGAAATGAGCTCAAATTTGGGAAGTGCATGGCCCTGCTTTTATTATAAGCAATTGAAGCTGCTTATAGCGTTCTGTGTATTATCCTGCTGAACAAACTAGAAAGGTAGGAAGTATTTTTAAAAATATATTTTTAGGCTTGCTGTGTAAAAAGCACAGCTGATCGGTTACTGGTTCTCTAGCATATATGTTCGGCAGAAGCTGGTCGTGAGACTGGTTTCGGTCGGACAGGGAGCTGTACACACTGCCCAAAGTCTGGTTCCTGCCTAACCGTCCATGTTTGGCCTATTTGCGGCCCGTGTGTACCCAGCCTTAGGAGAGTTGTATATAGAATAGGACAACACAGATGTTTCAAAAAAGTTCACCTTGAAACAGATCTACATTCAGGGCTCATTCACAGCATTGCATAATGGTAACGCATGGCAACCCATTTATATGCTTTTGTGTCTTGCAGTGGCATTTGTTGCAAATATCACCCCTACATAACGCCATAAAACATGCACTGCAGCGTAGCACAATGCATGGTGTCCTTTACATTGTGATTGATAACATACAGCCTGCCCCTAATTTTGCATGTGTCCTTGTGTTTCTCAGCCTATTTTATATTGAATTGGGTTTCCCAACTGATCACATAGAGGAAATAGTTAAATTGGATTTAAAAGCTTTTGTTTGCCATGAAATTAGCTGGTAGAATTCCATCCTTCACAGACATAAACATTCATGCACCGACAACCTACATGTTACATTTTAAAAATGTTTGCCATACAAATCACCTTATTGTTGGATCATTACTTTCACATTACTCCGTCCTTTGCAGTCTGTGCATATTAGTTTTTTTGATGAAAGTGTCTAAATTAAGAATGTTTTATGTTGTTCCAGAGACTTTCAATGTAATTGAAACTTTCTAATGGTCTCTGTCAGTACAGTTATGAACGTGATTAATTCCTTTAGTGCAGGAAGACACTTTGATAAATGAAGTCCACTAATATTTAGAGTGACCATACAGATCTGTTGGTGGCTGTTTAGTTTCCTTGGGGCAACGATATTGCCTGGCGAGTGCACAAGCCAAGATGTCGTGCTTGTTTCTATGGAGAGGTGAAGGGGGAGGAGATGACCATGAATGCTTCTTGTCACTGGTGATTGGGTCGAGTTTTCTAACCTGATTCCCAGCAAGATCTGTTGTGTGACTGTTCACAATGATTTCCATAAACTTGGGATCCTCCTCGAATCCGGACACAGTTTACGTATGGCCATTAAGATTTTCAGTTGCTGGTGAAAATAGGCCGTCCTGTCCATAGGCTCAAGAAGACTGCCCTTTTTTTTTTACTCCGCTGGCCTTGGTAACAGTCTTATCACTTCTGCATGTTTACTCGGCTTAACCCTCCCTAGCCCCTAGTAAGATCACCTAGGGCATATGGTGTGGAATGTAAATCTCTACTGGGAGCCCAGCAGAGTATAACCCTTTCCTAGCCACCGCTACAGCATAACCCTTAGTGTGTAGATGTGAATAGAGTGTGACCGTGGCTTGTTTTCCCTCCTCCCTGTTTCCCTCCTGTGTGCCTGTGTGGTTATTCCTGGTCTGTCTCAGATGTTGGAAAGAGGTGATAATGTCTTGGCGGATCTGTCTCCCTCCCTCTGCTCTTCCTCTCCCACACTCCCCCCTTCCCCAAACCCCCCTCCTTCTCGCTCTGTTTATTCTCTCCTGTCTGTCTTGAATTCCACCCCAAGCTCTCCCCGTTTTTTTTTTTTTTTTTTTTATCTTCTCACTGATTTCTTACCCCATTCCCCAGCTTTAATCTCTCCCAAGTTCCGTTCCGTCTTTTTATCCCTCTGCTAACCTCTTTTATACTTTTTCTCCTTCACTTCTACAAAGTCTGTCAGTCTATTCATGTGTTCCAATTTATTTTGTCCTTTCTGTCAGTGTTTTCTGTGCCTGCACCTCTTTCTTGGGTCCCCCCCCCCCCCCTCCCTCTTTCCTCTTTCTGGACATTGCTTCACATGTGCTGGAGAAGACAGTATTCTCTGCTCCCCCCTCTCCCCAGGGCTGGCGGCCTGGAATCCCTGCTCTGCCCTCTTCTGCTCCAGGCCGGATTAGAAGGGGGTGGAGTGATGGCCATGTGGTGTTAGGGCAGAACAAGCAGGGTGTGAGATTACAGAGGCTTGTTTATCCGTTACAGGTCTCTTTTTACATGACCACAGCTTTCCCTACACACATACAAAAAAAACTTTACAAACCATATTAAATTCATAACTGCTGTTTATTGAGACTTGTACCTTATATTTGTCATGCAGCTATTTTAATATGAGCTGTTACTTAGGGTCTCTGCACTTTGGTGTATAGTGCCATCCGTTCCCAGAGTGCTTCAAACAAAGGTAAATATGGGTTAACTAAAAAGTGGAATGAAAGTAAATTCATACAACAAACAATGTGTAAAAAATAAAATAAAAAGTAATAAACATACCCATTTAAGCTTACAATCCAGAGGAATAAGGGGCATAGGTGCGTGGTGGTATGCATATTAAGCAGGAGCTCTAGACTGTGTGACAGTAGGAGGTGAATAGACTGCAGGTGAGGTTGGAATTCTGCAGGGCCAATATTGGTATTTGTGTGTCATTCCAGCTGTAAAATGTGTGTGAGGTGTATGTGGTGTAGCAGAATTGCTGAGGGCACACTGTCTCTCCCTCTCTCCTCCTTCTCTCCTTGGCCTTATCTTCCTGCCTCCTAATCTCTCTTTCCCTCTGTCTCTCTCCCTCTTGGCTCTCCATAATTACAGGGTGGAACAGATGTCCCTGGATCAGTTTCAGATCCAACATCCATTAGAATAACCTTCAGCACCATGCCTGGAGGGGAGGACCTTATTCTTCGTGCATTATATACTTGGTACCGAGCACAGTAATCTGCTTTATTCTCCTGTCGTTTTTAGCCCATACATTTCTTAGCATTCCCATTCTTTATATTGGAGTCCTCAGCAAAATTAGATTCAGCATATAGATGACCAGTATAGTATATGACCGTGTGCGCACAAACTGCGCTGAATTTATTCACACTCCAGCATATTGGAGACCTACAGATCCTGCTTATTGGCAATGTTGTTTTTTATTTTTTTATTTCTTTAATAGCGAGTGACATGCTTTTTGAGTGTTGCATTTAGTTCAAGGTGTTTTTGGTGTTAAGTAAATTTTTCTTTTGTAATACATACTGCTTTTTAAACTTTCCTTTTGAGACAGTAGAGCTGCTTGTTTGGATTGTACATGTCCTTAGGAAACCTGCACATTTTTTTCATAAGGTCAGTCATTAAAGTATCAGTGCAGCTGTGCGTTTTGCATGATCCACCCAGAACTGATTTCTCGACTTGATAGATGCCGGACAGATAAACTGCCCAACGGTTTCTTAAATATTTTGGTATGTTCTGCAGCCAGATCTAAATGATTGCCTTCTTGGGGATGCATAGCTGCTGCAGCCATTAAAAAGGGAGTTCTTGTCTGCCTCTTTATAATGGTATATGCATATGGAGGAGGAACACCCAAAATGGGATAGAAGAGAGACGGGATCTCTGTTGAAATCTTACTACAACAAAGCCAGCAAGTGACTCAGTCCACCATATTCTATGAAAAGCATGCCACTTTTGGGTGCACTGACCCTAACTTTCAGCTTTCCTTTCATGCTTTGCAATGTTTCTGACTGCAGCATTCATGAATGCACAGTAATGTCACTTCATTTGTAGAGTGTTATAATTTTAATGTGGGTGCATTAAAGTGGTTCTAAAGGAAGGTTGCAGCCCCCCAGTCCAACCTTATACTTACCAGATCCTCATCTCGATCCAGCCATGTGATGAGCAGCGGCTCTTCTGGGTCTCGCTCTTATTGGTTCACACAGCAGCGGGCACCATTGGCTCCTGCTTCTGTCGATCGCAGCCAGTGGGCCAATGAGGAGAGCGCAGGGGCTGAGGCACACTTTGTGTGAATGGACAACACAGCAGGGGGAGGAGCCAAGACTGCCAGAAGGAGAGGATCGGGGTTGCTCTATGCAAAACCATTGCACAGAGTCGGTAAGTATAACTTTTTTTGTTCTTTTTTAAATTATAACCTTTTAGAATCACCTAAAGAGAGATTCTGATGCTTTCTTATTTATCAAGAAAACATTGAAGCGATTTGTAAAGGGAAATTAAAAAATAAATAAGGGGGCACTCGTGTATACTCGCTCCTGAGCCCTGCTGCTGTCTCAATTGACAGACAGCGGGACTCTGCCCCGCTCCCTAATCACTGGAGTTGATTGGCGGGAGCCAATGACTCTCGCTATCAGTCTGGCTAGTAAGGAGGGAGACAGCAGTGAGAGCCGCTGCTCTCGTGCACACTGCTGGATCGGCTCAGGTTAGAATAAGACTAGTCTGGGGGGCATCCTGCAGCACAGAAGGCTTTTTTTACCACAATGTATTAAGGTAAAAACTGTGAGTCTTTAGAACCACTTTAAAGTAGTATTAAACCCTTAGTGTGTTTAAAACATTGAGTATAATATAAGCATTCCCCAGTAATTGATTTAACCCCAGGACTTGCTACTTCCTCGAACTGTCGTTCGTCATAGGAAAGGCTTAACAGTGGATAGTGCATTCTCTGGTCAGTCTGTTTGGAAAAGGGAAGAGCAGAGTAGTACCTTGCCATCCTAGGCTATGGGGGCTGTGTGTTTCTATTGATGCACACAGTATACTAGAGAACTTTAGTCCCCACATGCAAAGGTGGCTCCATAGGATGCTTTGAGAGAAAGGAGCCAACTAGAAACAGAAAACATGCGACAGTGATCATGTCACTAGCTTAAACTCTTTAGGGGTTTTACAGTGTACGTGACCCCAAATATTTCTTTCTATGTGCGTGTTCACATGGGTGACTGGAAATACAGAGATTGTCTGTTCCTAGTGATTAGGAACCGCAATCTCGTACTACTCCCCTGACAAAACGGTGATCTGCTTTGTTTACCAAGGCAGATCCCCATTCTGCCTCTTTGGAGCGATCGCGGGTGGCCGTCGGACATCACGACCAGCGGACACACGCATCGGCTCCTGCGCAGCGTCCCCCCCCTTCGGCTGTATCTGTTATACAAAGCGCCGTACCGGTACGTCGATGCGCGCAATAGAGCCTCCCTGCCGCAGCATAACTGCTATTACTGATGCTCAATATCAAATTGAGATAAAATTAGCTTTTTTCTTAACTGAGGGCACATCTGAGTGCCCACTGTGATTGCTGTGCTGCACATTGTAAAGGATCCCGCAGTGTTCTGGGACCTGTGACATATCCCAGAAGACTGAGAGGGTGAAGGAGAACTTCTGCTCGGTTTGCCTAGGCAGTCGGAGCGGGTAGCTGTCAAAATCTGGTACCCGCTCCCTCCCCAAAAGTGACCTTTCATAAAGCTGTGGGAGGTGGCCTTAAAGTGGAACATTCCCTTTTGGGGTGAAGCTCCACTTTAAGAACTTCAGTATTTTGACACACTGCAGCAATATTAACTAACAACGTTTTCTCCACTTAACGCTAGTCCCAAAGCACTTCTGGCTGACTGTGAATTATATTATAACTTGCAATGAAAACTATCTCATCAAGTATATAAATTTGCTTACTTGATCAAGAGATTCCTTTCTTTGTAGAAGCTTGTAAAGTGCTGAGAGCATCAGGGAACTGTGGATGTGCAGAACAGACTTTTGTCTTGTGACTGTTGCTGAGGGATCCTTAAACTCCAAAAGGCTTTTTTTTTGCACATTTTTTTTTGTCAGTAATGCAGATCTTGCAGTTGTCTACCAAATCTATGACCAGATTTGCACACATCTCAGGAGGGGTTTTGTCCCACTCCTCTTTGCAGATCCTCTCCAAGTCATTAAGGTTTTGAGGCTGACGTTTGGTAACTCGAACCTTCAGCTCCCTCCACATATTTCTATGGGATTACAGTCTGTAGACTGGCTAAGCCACTCCAGGACCTTGATGTACTTCTTGAGCCATTCCTTTGTTGCCTTGGCTGTGTGTTTTGGGTCATTGTCATGCTGCAATACCCATCCACGACCCATTTTTAATGCCCTGGCTGAGGGAAAGGAGGTTCTTGCCCAAGATTTGACGGTACAGGCCCCATCCATCATGCCTTTGATGCAGTGAAGTTGTCCTGTCCCCTTATCACAAAAACACCCCCAAAGCATAATGTTTCCACCTCCATGTTTGACAGTGGGGATGGTGTTCTTGGGGTCATAGGCAGCATTCTGCTTCCTCCAAACACGGCGAGTTGAGTTGATGCCAAAGAGCTCAATTTTGGGCTTATCTGACCACAACCCTTTCACCCAGTTCTCCAAGGAATCATTCAGATGTCCATTAGCATACTTCAGACAGGCCTGTAAGTGTGCTTTCCTGAGCAGGGGGACCTTGCGTGCGCTGGCGGATTTTAGTCCTTCGTGGCGTAGTGTGTTACCAATTGTTTTCTTGGTGACTATGGTCCCAGCTGCCTTGAGGTTGACAAGATTCTCCCGTGTAGTTCTGGGTTTATTCCTCAACGTTCTCATGATTATTGAAACTCCACGAGGTGTGATCTTGCATGGAGCCCCAGACCGAGGAAGATTCACAGTTAGTTATTTTGTGTTCTTCCATTTGCGAATAATCGCACCAACTGTTGTCACCCTCTCACCTAGCTGCTTGGCGATGGTCTTGTAGCCCATTCCAGCCTTGTGTAGATCTACAATCTTGTCCCTGACATCCCTGGACAGCTTTTTTTTTTTTTTTTTTTTTTCTTGGCCATGGTGGAGATTGGAATCTGATTTCTTCTATGGCAGGTGTCTTTTATACAGGTAACAAGCTGAGATTAGGAGCACTCCCTTTTGAGTGTGCCTAATCTCAGCTTGTTGTATAGAAGACACCTGGGAGCCAGAAATCTTGCTGATAGGGGATCAAATACTTATTTCACTCATTAAAATGCAAATCAATTTATAACTTTTTTGAAATGCATTTTTCTGGATATTTTTTTTTGTTCTGTCACTGTTAAAAATAAACCTACCGTTTTAAAATTATGATTTTTTTTTTTTTTTTTTTTTGCCAGTGGGCAAACGTACAAAATCAGCAGGAGATCTAATACGTTTTTATTTTTTTTCCCCTCACTGCAACTTATTGTCATTGTGTAATTGAATGAAGTGAGTAGGGGATAACTTTAGTGTGTGTGCCAGTTTTAAGTAAAAGTTTCAAATATATTCTTTGCTGGATGGCTGCGCTGCTTTCAATCCATCCACTCTAGCCAATCAACGGCCAGGCTGAGCGGCGAAGAGTAGATTGGGGGTGAACGGGCTCAGGTAAGTAAAACGGGGTGGGGGGGGGGGGTTGGGGAGGCCGGTTTTGTTGGATCTTTTTTCACCTTGAAAAACGCGAACCTTTACAACCCCTTTAAGTTTGTATGTGGTGGTGCAGTATTGCTTCAGTCAGTCCCCAGTGCCTGTATTGATTTGCATTTGAAGATGAACTCCAGGATAAGAAAATATTGTCTAAATACAGGAGGCATGTGTATTGGTACTTGAATCTTGGTATGCCAAGTGTATCTATTTTACACTAGATTACTGCACAGATCTGAAATGAAGTGGTTGCAAAGGCTTAGGTTTTTATACCTTAACGCATTCTATTCATGAAGTTACAAAACCTTTTCTGTGCAGCAACCCCTCCAATACTTACCTGAGCCCCATCTCAATCCAGCAGTTTGCACAAGAGCAGTGGCTCTCCCCCCTCATTGGCTGAGATAGCTATTGGCTCCCACTACTGTCAATCACAGCCAGTGAGCCAAAGAGGAGAGAGTGGGGGCGGGCAGAGCCATGCTCCGTGTGCACTTAACACTCGGCTTGCTATGGGGGCACGCAGGAGGAGGGAGGGGCTAGGAATGCCAACGGGGGACCCGAGAAATGGAGGATCAGGGGCGCTCTATGCAAAACCATTGTACAGAACATGTAAGTATGACAGGTTTGTGTTTAAAAAAAGAAATCACTTTAATGCATCTGTGCAGAAGCTTCCTGGAAAAAAACACCTCTCCTTGTCCATGGTGACTGGTCTTTTGTCTGCTCCTTCCTGTAGTTTTCTGCAATAGCCTGCTGTGTCCCTCAACTCTGCACTTTGCACAGGCTAGATACAGTAAGGTGTTGCTACATTACCACGTATTATCATGGTTTTGAAAAGGCATTGGTGCACACAGTGGATTGATATCCTTTTGTGGCTATTGAGAAATATTTTTGAATGAAGGTTTTGTTCCCCGAGTTCAGCTTTAACAGCATCTTGGTGAATCCAGCATTGAGTTGGAATGTACAATCTTCAATTGTTACTTTGGTCTGCAGCGCAAAAAAACCTTTGTGCTACTGGTAGGCATTCTACTATGTTGTAGTAAAGCATATCACATGGACTGCTTTATTATGTTTCTTCTCAGCCTAATTTAGTTTTTGCTTTGTCCAGTATTTATTCTTTAAAGTGTGAACTTGTGTTTTCAGAGATCCTATTCAGTTTAGATTTGGTTTGCACAGCTCAGTACAGGTGAGCACTTGAAGCATTTGATCTGCCTTGTACTGCATAATGTTCGATTGACCACGAGCTACTACACCTGTGGGCAATGACATTGCAGCCCTTACTCATTTATATTGCTCATCCCAGCAGGCCCACTTATGAAGCAGAGGGTAGGAATATCAGTAGACACAGCATGTTAGCTACATGTGCATCTTCATCCATCTTCAGTTCGTATTTAGACCTGCCATTTTTTGTTCTTTCTATTTTTTATCTTTATTTATTTTTTTGGAATATGTTCTTTGAAAACTACTTAAAAAATAATGCACTTCTCTAAAACTCCTAAATTCCAGTATTGGAGGTAGATTGTAGATTTAAGTAACAGGATATTGATTATTACGAGCCAAGGACCAAATTCACTAGTCAACTAGTTGTAGCATTGAGCAGATTTGAAGTAATTTGGATATGACTCCTTAAAGTAGTAAATTTGTAGAGTGTTTTGTCTCAGTGATCACTCTAAGCTCCTGAATAAAATCATACTTGGTGAGCCCATCCATGGCGTGTGCAGCTGTGTTCTCTTTCACACCTAAGAATATCGCACATAGCTGGAAATGTGGTGAGATGCGCAAATATGTGTATATCTATCTGTGCCTGTCTAAATCACTTGCAAAGGAATAGCGATCTCTTAAAAATAGATGGCTATGCTAATTTCCTGTTACACTGAATGTGATTTCACATGCACCTATACACGTGGAATATTGTGCCCCCTACTGTAATATTTAAGAATAGAAGTCAGAGGATTGTTGTATGTCATATCTTAAAGCACAGCAGCAGTACAAGTGTGCTCAAACATCCAAGCTCTGGCATAACTCTTTGCAATTCACTGTTACATTCAGATTTTTTTTTTAGGTAAATTTTAATATTTTCTATTAAGGTTGTATAGTCTACATCTCATGTGTATGGCATGGACACATCTTTCATCACTGTGTTAATGAAACACATACTGTATGTAACGTTAACTTAACATTTAATTTAATGAAGCTGTTAAGAAAAGACGATATACTGTGAGAGCCCTGACTAAAATCTGAATTTTACATCATTCTAAAAATAGTCACAACTGACCCCTACACAAACCCTCTTTGAAAGGATGACATTCACTACAAACTTTGGGCTGCCTTGTTCTAAGCCCTATTCTATAAGAGCTCTTTCACACCGCACTGCCTAGGGCGTCAGCGATAAAGCGGCGCTTTGTAGTGCTGCTTTACCCTCTTAGCGGCGCTATTCGGCCACTAGCGTGGCGGTTTTAACCCCCCGCTAGCGGCAGAAAAAAGGTTAAATCCGCCCGCAATTTGCCGGCGATATCGCAGCGCTCCCCCATTAATTCCAATGGGGAGCAGCGGTGGAGGAGCGGTGAGTTCACCACTTCTAAGAAGCTGCTGGCAGGACTTTTTCTGAAAGCCCTGCCAGCGCACTGCTCCAGTGTGAAAGCCCTCGGGCTTTCACACTGGAGTGCATAGAGCAGCTGTTTTAGGGTGTTTTGCAGGTGCTATTTTTAACACTATAGCGCCTGCAAAACGCCCTCAGTGTGAAAGGGGTCTAAATGTCACTGACTGTATTGCACTGACAGTTGCTTCTGTATACATTGCACTATACACAAGAACTGTAGACTACTAAATTAAAAAGTTAATATATAAAAAAATACACACACACACACACACACACACACACACACACACACACACACACACACACACACACACACACACACACACACACACACACACACACACCGGGTGGAAAAATTGGTCATTAAAATTTAAAGACAAAACGTAATTTTCTTTTTTTTTTTTTTTTTTTTTTTTCCATCTGTGTCCCATTGGGGAGATTTCTATCCACTTCACTTGTCTTTGAGCTGCAACAGGAAAGGAGAGGAATTTTCTCAAATATGTCTGTTTGCATTACAAGATTTACCCTCACCACATGCTCAAGGGACAACCAATATTTTGACTTTCACGTTACATTATCTAATTGACATTGGTCACCAGGGTAAACAGAAGGCCGAATTGGACAGCAAAAGTAACTTTTATAGGCGGTTTTAATACTTTCCCCCACTGTACTCCCTATGAAAAACGGCTATACATGCACTTTAAAGTTTCTAAATACAATTTTGTATAGCAATCCATCTTGGTTTCCTGTCCCTTGTAGGGTTGATAATATGTGTGTTAATTGTTTGATTCCTGACACTCTACTACAGTGGCCTCCAAACTGACCCTTTGCTTGCCTTTTATCTGGCCCTTGGGCACAGTTCCTCCTGCTGAGACCAGCACAATTTCTACTCCTGATGCCGCAGTCCGCCCCCTAAAGTCTGAAGGACAGTGAACTGGCCATTTGTTTAGAAAATTTGGAGACCCCTTTTTCCAATATATTTAGGGCCCATTTACACCTGTGTGTGTTAGGTGCAGTGCATTAAAGTCCTGTATCTTAGATGTGCCACCTTGAAAAACCATGCCATAGGCCCCATTCACATCTGATCATTTTGGAGCTTGAATTGGCTTCCCATGGGGGCACTGGACCGAGGAGCGGGGCCAGGAGCGCCAGCAGAGGACACGAATAGACAAGGTTCCCATCTGCTCTGTGCGATTTCATTGCACAGAGCAGGCAAGTGTAGACATGTTTGTTTCAAAAAAAAAAAATTACCTTACAGACACTCTAATGCCTTCTCTGCATTAAGGTAAATAATCCTTTCTTCATCTCCTCTTACCTGAGCCAGATCTCAATCCAGTGCAGTGCCCGAGAGCAGCAGCGCTACTCTCTCTACCCTCACAGGACTCAGTGGCAGCAACGGGAGCTGTTGGCTCCTGCTGCTGTCAAATGCTGAGAGAAGTGTGGGGGGGGGGGTTGCCAAGCCCCGCTGTTTGTCAATAGATGCACACAGCCGACTTGGGATCGAGAACCCGCACAAGTATGGCTATAGCAAGCAGTCCGCTACGTGTGCACTCAAAGTGGGAGCCCAGAGCACCGGCGGAGGACCCCAGAAGAGTAGGATCGGACCATGCTGCAAAACCAATGCACATAGTAGGCAAGTACTACTTCTTTTTTTTTTGTTAAATAAACATAAGAACCTTTTACAATCACTTTAAGGAAGTGGGTGCTGAGCATGCTGTATTTCTGAAAACTTCAGTGGTCTAATGCCGTTATCTTTTACAACACATCAACCATGTACAGCCGCAGAGAACTGTTTAGCTGAGTCAAAAATGCAAACTTTGACACCAAACCCTCTCGAAAAAAATGTACTCACAGTACTGTGTTGTGTTCAACAGAGAATTTTGTAGGAAGGCGCTTTAGAAGTACCTGTAATAATAAAAAAAGTGAAGCTATTTGGTCTAGTGGGATAAGGATTTGAAAGTTTAACTTCCTCCCAACCAAATTGAAAACAATAGTCACAGATTCTGTAATGTCATTGTCCTGTCATGCTGAAAAAAATTACTGCAGCAAGGAATCGAGTACAAAAACTTAGTAAAAATTTGTGTTTTTCAAGTGTATACTATTTAAAAAAAACAAAACAAAAAGCATTTAGTGACTGAAGTCTTAAAATCACATGTACAAAATGTCCAGGTTTCTACTTGTGAAGAGCTAGTATACTAAAAGTTAACAGTAGCCGATTCCAAAGACCAACCACTGAAGTACATAACTGAACCCAGAAACTCCTCAGGTTTAGCGACTGCTATATTGCATCGAACGCCTCTATGATTTTGTAGTTGCCATTTTTATAACTTTATAGTTTATATAAACTGTTATATAGGGCAGTGATTCTCAACCAGGGTTCCTCCAGAGTTTGCTAGGGGTTCCTTCAGCATTGGGCAATTTCTCAGATAAGTTCCCACTGACACCATTGATCTTTTTAATTATCTGTAAGGAGGTAATTCTTCCCAATGACCACAAGTGTAAGGAGCATTCTTCCCACTGACTATCACACTAATGTATCAGAGTTGTAGATTTCTAATTTTTAGCAGGGGTCCCCTGAGACCGCAGAACTATTTCAAAGGTTCCTCTGTGTTGAAAAGGTTGAGAGAGGCTGATATAGGGTCTGGGATTAAATATACTATTTCAGTGTTTGCAGATGACCCCAAGCTATGCATTTGAATAACGTCCTTGTAGGATGTCTCCAACTTACAAGCTGACCTCCATGCACTGTTTAATTGGACAACTGTGTGGCAAATGAGGTTTAATATTGATAAATGTAAAGTTATGCACCTGAGGGCTAAGAAATATGCATGCACCATACATACTGGACGGACTACAACTGGGGGAATCAATGGTGAAGGATCTGGGTGTTTTTGGTAAGCTTAATAATCGCATGCAATGCCAAGCTGCGGGTTCCAAAGCAAGCAAAGTACTTTCTTGTATTAAAGAGGATGTAAACCCACTCTGCAGGCTTGTATCTACAGGTAATCTTATAATGCTGATCTGTTGGTACAATGAATTCACGGTTTAGGAGGTATTCGCACCTCATGCAGCTGGTAATGTCACTGGTGCATACGCTCTGAAGGGACAGTATACCCATGCCGTCCCTTCAGAGCTCCGTGCCGCGGTCCGTGACTCCTATGCGAATGCGTGGAGGTGATATCAGTGTGGCCAATCGGAGGACGTGACCCCAGAAGAAAGACCGGGTGAAGATGGAAGCGTCTGTCAGAGCTGATAGCGTGACAGTGCAGGGCTTCATTCTAAGGCAGTGTTTCTCAGCTCCAGTCCTAAAGGCGCCCCAACAGGTCATGTTTTCAGGCTCTCCATTATTTTGCACAGGTGACTTGATCAGTTTGACTGGCTTAGAAATTACCACAGTTTATTCTGAGGGAAATCCTGAAAACATGACATGTTGGGGCGCCTTGAAGACTGGGGTTGAGAAACGCTGTTCTAAGTTAAAAAAAGAAAATTGGGCACAGGTTACTTTAATAGAGGTATGGACTCCAAAGCGGGATATCATTTTTGCCCCTGTACAAATCATTAGAAAGACCTCATCTGGAATATGCAGTTCAGTTTTGGGCACCAGTTCTGAGAGAGAGAGAGAGAGAGAGAGAGAGAGATCCGCTATGAAGAAAGATTAGAGGAACTGAATTTTATTTTCTCTTGAGTAGAGGAGATTTGGGGGGGGGGGGGGGTTATAATCAATCTGTATAAATACATTAGTGGTCCATATAGTAAACTTGGTATTGAGTTATTCACTTTGGGGCCATCAGAGGACAAGGGGGCACTCTACGTCTGGAGGAAGAGAGATTTAGTCTCCAAATACAGAAAGGTTTCTTCACTGTAAGAGCTGTGAAAATGTGGAATAGACTCCCTCGAGCTAGTTCTAGCCAGCTCCGTCATTTGCTTTAAAAAGGACTGGATTCTTTCTTAAATGTACATACTATAACAGGATCCCTGGGTACTAACATGTTTAGGTAAAGTTGATCCAGGGAAAAATCATCTCTGCTTGTAAACTCCCCTCCATGTTAGCCTATGCGTCCATGCACACTAGAGGTGTTTTCAGGAGTTTAGTGGCAGAATAACAACGATGCCTTGTGTTTTCAGGAGAGGAGCCAATCGCATTTCTCCGTTATTGCATTCTAATGGCCAGAATTCTGGCCAATAGAATGTATTAATGCGGGAATGCGCTTTAAACTCCCATGCATAACATGGCTTTTTACCACGTTTTTGGCTGTTTTTTAATTTTCTGGAGGAGAAAAAAAGCATACAGTGTGTATGAGGCCTTAATCCATCCTTGAAGCTTAACCCAAGTCTCTTAGGCTCCATGCACACTGGGCTTAAAGTCTGTTCACTTGGGAGTAAAACCCGCAGAGCATTTTTTGTACAAAGTCTAGACGAGTTTAGGAGAGTTTTACGTATTTTTTTTTTTTTTTTTTTTTTTTTTTTTTCCTGCCTCTAAACGTTGAGTTCAAAATTATGCCTGTAATAGTCCAAATGTGCATGGACACAAAGAATAACATTGAACTGCTTCTACTGGCAGAACACAACTCCTGTAGAAGCAATGTTTTTTATGCCAGTGTGCATGGTGATTAATATGAATATTTATTTTTTTACCTTCACGCATTCTATGCATGAATGTAAAAAACCCATGCGCTGCTTACCAACAGCCCTCCTAATCCGATCTAGCATTGTGCACAGGAGCCTCGGCAGTCCCAGGTCTCTCTCCTCCTCATTGGCTGAGAGACAGCAGCGGGAGCCATTGGCTCCACTGCTGTCAATCACCGCTAGTGAGCCAATAGGGAGAAAGCGGGGCAGGGCCAATCTGCAGCTCTGCATAGATCGGGAGCAACCATGCAGCAGTGCCCCCCCCCCCCAAAGCTAGCAGCTTGCTTTTGGGGGTACTGGTCAAGGGGGAGGAGCATGGAGCCCCAGCAGCGGGGACCTGAGAAGATGATCGGGGCTGATTTGTGCAAAATCACTGCACAAAGCCGGCAAGTATAACATGCATGTTTAAAAAAAAAAACCTTTAGAATCGTGTAACTATTAAAAGGCTTCTTAAATTTGTTGGAAAATCTTTGTGGACAGGGCCTGATTGCTTCATGTTGAGAATGGTTGTAAATGCGTAATTGCATGTACACTGCTAAATCGTAATAGTTATGGTCGGTTTGAGAATGGATTTGCCTCCATTGTCGATACCGTGCAGGGTTGTATTTAGTGGCAAGAGTGGAACCAGTCATAAATGAGCTTCTGCCTCTGGTGAAAGAAGCAAAGGACCTAGTGATGTCACTGCTGCAGCATGTGTAAGTGCCAGGCCATGAATTTTCCCATTCCCGCGCTCGTTATGTTCTGTTTTTCGATTATTCAGCAAGTGTGCAATATTCCCAACATTCATTATTGCATATCATCACATAAAGGGCTCACCTGTCAGGTTTGGTATATTAACTTTAAAGTTCTATGCCAATTCAGAACAAACTGCAGTTTACACAATAACATGTGGGTACCAGTGCTTGCCCCCTTCTTTATTTATTTAAAGAGGTGTTATACCTAATGCAAAAATAGATTGTCCTCTAGTTTGAAAACGTATGTCTGTATGCATACCCATAAGGTGAACCTGGAGGCATTCCTTTCCAAGTACACCTTGTGACCATGGATTGGTGGATTTATTTATATCCCAGCATTGTTATAGGATACCACAAATGAATACAAATCCTGTATTTCACCTACAGCACAAGACCCTAAAGTGGCTCATTATCTGCCCACATATGTGTTTTGAATACTTGCATAGCAGAGTTCAAAGATCGTTTAGTGTGGACATTTCGGTGTGCCAGGATTAAAATGAGCATTTTATCCACCAAAATGCTGCAAGTCTTTTTAGAAAAATCTGCTTCTGTGGCTTTGTTCTCTGTATCAGAGCTATGACTGGCCATTCCAGCTATGCTGGGGCCCATCTGCTCTCTATTTAGAAATCTCCAGCAAGCATAGCCATCTCTAGCCGACAGAGTCCGAATCAGTGAACTGATTACACTGAGAGAGGTCAGACTGTGAGAGACCATTCACTGCAGTGTGGCAATGTGTAACCCTTTCCTCTCAGTTCCTTGGCTGCAATCAGTTTCCTGCCACAGAGAGCTCAGTAGAGCTTTGCATCATAAAGCACCCTGCAGAGCATAGCAACGTAACCCTTCCCTTGCCGAGCTCTGAGAATCGTAGTTATGTACCTATGGTAACACAATACCTTGTCAGCAACACCCCTCCCCTGTCAAATGATGTCACTGTCAGCTCTGGGGAGAATGTGACCTTGTCACCTTCTAGCCAGAGACAGCTTGGAATAAAAGCTTCCTGCACACATAATGTGTCTATAGATGTACAGCATCTGAGGGGAAAAAAAAAAATCTAGAGCTGAGCAGATATCGGAAAGGAAAATCAATCCTCTTAAATTCTCCACACACCTGGTATATTCATGTCTTTGTGCCATGGTTCCTACAGGAAAACCAAGATGGATTACAGCAAGGGATTCTTGTGTGCAGTACAAAGGCAAACTCAGAAATGTGTGGAAGTGACCACTGTGCTCGCTCAGTACATACAAGCACTTATTGCTCATGCAATGCCTTGTACTATAGAAAAGTAGCTGAAAAGCCTTCGTTGACCAAAACTGTTTAACGAGTCTTCGCTTAATTATAAGCAACCCTTAGTATTTCTGTGTTCTCTGTAAACTGAAGATATTGATTGATCCATGACTTTCTGGCACAGTTGACATACACTGCAAAGCATTTATCTGTAAACAGATGACACCTGGTCTTTCTTGGACTTTTTGGTATTGACTGTATGCAACATTGTAAACCATATTCATAAGTATGCCAAATGTACATAGGATTGGTGGGAGGTTATCTGTGATGGGAACTGGTCAGTGGTAATGTGTCTAGTGGCATGCCTCGCATCTCTAAAACGTGCCTGGGAGGAGGCAGCTCTGTTTTTCAAATATTTCGTTGAGTAGGAACATTTCACCAATAATTCCTGATGTCTGCTAAGAGTGATCTTAACAGAAAGTCTTCGCCCATCTATCATTTTTAGAGGTGCCCCGTGACATCTTGCCAAATATTCAGCTAATTGTCTGATTCTTTTATTTTCCGACAAGAGTTTTACCTGGCTGTCTTAAACTTTTGTTTTTCCCCGGTGTGAAAAGACCATAGCAGTCCACGGGTTAATGGTGAGCACTCCCTGTTCGGATGTCACCGTGTCCCCACTGCTGCATGACCCACTTCCACATTCGGTATCCAGGCAACATGCTCCTGCTCCCTCTGCCCTACCTCATGTAACGCCCGGTACAGCGGCATCCTGTTAGAACAGAGAGTGGCACTGAGTATCTGTACAGAAAATGCACACGCTGAGCTGTATAATGATGCTGAGTATCTGCACACCCCCTCTCTGTTTGTAGCTGTGTATTTTATCTGCCTGTCTGACAGATCCCGGATCCAGCGGGGAGCAGCTAATCTGTGCACACAGGAGGAAGCAGATAAATAAAGGATGAGAGAGACAGAGGAGACAGGACAGACAGGAGAAAGGGAGGGAAGGAAGGAGTTAGTGTGCAGGCCTTTGTAGTGGGAAAAGAAGCAAAGAGAGACATCTGGTGGGAAGAATAGATTTTCCTCTGCACTTTTTTCAACATGGAGGCATGTGATCTTTCATCACTAGCACAGCGATTCTAATGAACATTAGTGTGCATGGTCACTCTCGATCTAGAGTACATGGCAACCTGTATCTCAACTTTTCTCCCAGTGACTTTTCTAAAGACTGCAGTGCACAAATCCCTAAGGAACGAAGAAGAATCTGCTACCTGCATCTGTCTCACCGTTCCAATTTTATTTTTATAAAACAAGATTATATTAGTCTAGCAACTTCAAAAGGCTAACATCCGCTCATATGCCAGAAATCGCCATGTACTTATGTGCAAACTTTCCTATGCAGGTGAAGAAACCTACCTAACTTTGTCTAGTGTATATTGACGAAACCTCTCTGTCCTGCATTTGAAGAGGTGCTCTGTAAAGCTGAAAGTAGCTGTTCGTGACTGATAATCTGATTCTGGCTGCCATCATTTTTCATTATTTTTTTATAACTGAATTATATAGTGCTGATATGTTCCTCAGGGCTTTACCTTTTGGGGAAGTTGCAGCAAAAAAAGCATACCGGGTCTAAAGGAAATTCTGGGGAAAAAAAACATGGAGACCAAACCTTTAAAATGAAGGGGAATCTAAGCATTTATAGTATGTACACTGATGACTGTACATATTTTCTCTCTATAGGGAAAATCTGTACACCATGGAGTTCAAGTGGAGAGTGCAAAATCTAGTGCAGTTTTTTGTATAGAAACCAATCGGCTTCCAGTTTTCATTGTCAAAGCTTAATTGAACATGCTGGAGTTAGCCAATCGGCTTCTATCAAGCAGATCTGCACCAGATTTTTCACTCCAGTTTTAGAAAATCAACCCCATGTCCCTTAGATTTACTAAATCTAAAATATGAAGGCTAAACAAAACAGCCCACTATATATATATATATATATATATATATATATATATATATATATATATATATATATATATATATATATATATATATATATATATATATATATATATATATATATATATATATATATATAAATATAATATATGCCCTTGCACTGCATAGTTGTTGGTCTATTTCTAAAACCTTGTACAATCAAATTGTAATGTGCGCTCAGTTGTAGGCCTGTGTTTATATTCTCCAATTTATATAGCCCCCCCCCCCCCCCCCACGGCTTACAAGGCAGAGCGTGCTCTGGTGTCATGATTTGGTAGTCCAGTTTTTAGGTACAAAGAAAGACTGTTAGCCAAGAGGTTAAGTATCACAGTAGAAAATGTTTTTACTTGTATTGACACACATTTCAGACATCTGTGTTTTTTTTTTTGTGGTGTAGTTCATCTATGTGGGATCTGGATTAGATGGCAGTGAACACAGTGCACAGCCTTTGTAAATAGGAGGTCGTCTGTGCACAGCACCTAAAGGGTTACACTGTCACATGCTGCTTTCAGGCAGGAAAGAGGATGGTCAGAATGCCAAGGTCTGCAGGGCTTTCTGGCTGGAAAGGGAATGCTTTGCCAGGATGTGGTTCCCTGGCTGAGTGCTTTCTGCCTCAAAGCATTCTGGGAGGAGGGCAGCTATAATTAGTCCTGTGCCTGGAATCCAATGCCTGCTCCCTCCTCTCATCACTGCACCATCTGTCTGCCCTCTACCCTCCCCCACACATACACTCAGCTGTGACACGAGCAAACTTCCTGATGTCTGACTATATAGGTATATGCTTCAGAACCCATTTCTACACATACACCCACAATGAACAAATGATTGGCCATACTAAACGTACCTGTGCTGCAGTGGCACTGACTAGCGTCTGTTTTCACTGTATGCTCGCTGTACCTGTGAATAGCTGTTTAGTCATTACTTCCCTTAATTCTTTGACACAATTTACTTGCGTTCTATTATCTTGCCTCATCTGTACTAATCTGGAAACGGTTGTTTCACTGGGAAATATACTGTTTTCAACGTAGTAAAGCTATTGCTTACCGAGTTTGTTTATTTACATCATATCTTTATTTTCCTATCCCTAGCCGAATATACTTCTTATATTTTTTTCCAACTTGACTTTTCAGATTGATAGATTTGTTTCAGCTTTTGGAAAACATACCATAATCCTGCAGCATCTCCCTTTTTAAATTATCCATTTAATTCATTCAGTTCTCACTGAATCCAATAGATCCTCCTTCCAATGATCAATGCTGTCCAGTGTTCTATGTGGGTGATACATGTGTGGTTCATTGTGGATTTTGCCATAAAATTGCATGGTGATCTATGGGTCATACTTGCATCACTCTGTTCACTGAAGCATTGACATATTTAAATATTTTATTTAGGAACACTTCACTGTAATCCATGGGATTACAATTTTGCAACTGATTTCTACACAAACGTACGTACACATACTTGGATGCACTTTGGCTTCAAACCCTAAACGAATAAATCATTGTCGGCTTTAATACTTGTATATGCATGGGCAGGTGCAGATAGGCCAATACTGACTTATGTCCTTGGCTTCAGTGCGCTAATGCGCACACACAAACAACCCCTGAGCACAGGCACACAAACTGCACATGAAAAAGAATGGTACACTGTGCCAGTAGTCCGGGAAAGTGCTAATGAGCAGAACAGAGTGTAGAATACATATACTCTGGTGTTGGGGGGGATATTATGAAAAAGTTTGGATGAATGATGGAGAAATGAAAAGGGTATCTACAACACATAGGTTGAGGTGAGTTGGAGAGATGCGAATGCAGAGAGAAGACATAAAGCCTTAAGGAAAGGCGTGAGAAGATCATGGGATTAAGTTCGAGAGGAGGGGGGAGGGCATTACAGCCCCGAGGTGAGGACTTGTGTCAGTGTGTAGGAGAGAGACACATTATATATACACCGCTCCACTGGATACTGAAAAATAGATAGCAGAAAAGACAGACAGCAGGGGACACAGAAGAAGTGCAAAAAAGGGGGAGATACTGAAAAAGAAATGACAAGGTACAAGGAAATAATTGGGTCATAAGGGTACTAACGAGTCCTAGACATGAGTGCATGGTGAAGAGTAACTGTCATATTTCAAGATTTTTAAGAAAATGCCTATTTTCAGTAACCAAGCAATATTTTATTTTTATTTTTTAATTATCATTTGCTCAAATTCAGATATCTGAATTTATTTTATTTTATTTTTTTTCTTGGCAGATGTCAGTTCTACTGATGTTGCTCCGCCTAGCCTGGAAAATGGAGATACTCCTGCTGAGAAGCGTACTTCCCATCCAAAGGAGATAGAGAGGGGCCGCAGAGTGACCCAGGCATGCAGACACCCACGTTCAAGGTGAGGCTATTAGAGTTGTAAAAATGGTTAGAAATGTAGAGTCTGCAAGCCAACTAGTGCAATTGAATAGCCTATATATATATATATATATATATATATATATATATATATATATATATAATAAATTTTTTTTTTTTTATGTGAACCTATGTTTGTCCTGCAGAACAGTGACCGGTTCAGTTAAATGACTGATTCCCAGTCCACACTCCCTTAAATGTAGGGAAACCTCTCTCCCTCTCCCTCTCCCTTCTCACATGATACAATGATGAGTACTTTATTGGCTAATTGCCAGGCCCCAGTGCTATCACTTGGTATTGGGGAGAGCGTTGTTGGTCCTCTGTAAGCTCCAGCCAGCTACTTTTGAAATGACACAAGCTCTTTTTCTTTGATCTTTGAAGAGAAGGCAAGCTTAGTAGCTGGGGAGAGGCGGTGTGGGGAGCATTTAAAACGTTTATAAAGAAAAAAAAATGTGCAATGGTTTTGCACAGAGCAGCCCCAATCCTCCTTTTCACAGGTCCCCACGCCAGTCCTCTGGGCCCCTCCTCCTTGCCGAATACCCCATAGCAAGCCACTTGTGTGTGTCTAAGATTTTGCGGCTCAGCCCCACCCCTGCTCCCTTCTCACTGGCTGTGATTGACCGCAGTGGTAGCCAATGGCTCCTGCATCTCAACGAATAAGCAGGAGATCCGGGAGATCCTTGGCTCTCGTGCACCTCGCTGGGTCAAAATTGGGCTTGGGCAAGTATTGGAGGAGAGCTGCTTACTGAAGGTTTTTTTACTTTCATGCAGAGACTGCATTAAGGTAAAAAAAACCTTCAGCCTTTACAACCACTTTAAGTGAACCTGTTGCTTAGCCCTTTGTGGACAAAGCACAGGTTCGCTTTAAGGAGCCTCACAAGTGAAGCCCCAACTGAATTCTTTAAACTCTGTACATAAGAGACTTTTTACAGTCACCTGTATATATTTAAAAAATTCACCTTCTGTAAATAACTGTATTTTCCTTTCTAAAGAGACACTATCATTTTCTACATGGGAATGCAATCTTTAACCACTTAAGGACCGAGACTCTTTCTGAGATTTGTTGTTTACCAGTTAAACCGTGTCTTTTGCTAGAAAATTACTTGGAACCCCCAAACATTAGATAGATAGATAGATAGATAATCATTTTTTTTTTTTCTAACACCCTAGAGAATAAAATGGCGTTGTTGCAATACTTTCTGTCTCCGTATTTGCGCAGCGGTCTTATAAGCGCGCTTTTTAGGGAAAGAAATACTTTTTAAAATTAGACAACAGTAAAGTTAGATCAATTTTATTTCTTTTTTAATATTATGAAAGATAATGTTACGCCGAGTAAATTGATACCCAACATGTCATGCTTCAAAATTGCGCCCGCTCGTGGAATGGCGACAAACTTTTACCCTTTGAAAATCTCCATAGACGACGTTAAAAAAATTCTACAGGTTGCATGTTTTGAGTTGGAGGAGGTCTAGGAATAGAATTATTGCTCTTGCTCGATCGATCGTGGCGATACCTCACGTGTGGTTTGAAAAATGTTTTCATATGCGAGCGCTACTCACGTATGCTTTGGCTTCTGCACGTGAGCTCCCCAGGTCGGGGCGCGTTTAAAATTTTCTTATTTTAACTTTCTTATTTTTACAATGTTTTTAAAAAATAAAATTGTCACTTTTATTCCTATTACAAGGAATGTAAATATCCCTTGTAATGGAAAAAAAGCATGACAGGACCTCTTAAATATGAGATCTGGGGTCAAAGACCTCAGATCTCATATTTACACAAAAATTCAATAATAAAATATATAAAAAAATAAAAATTGTCATTTGAAGGAAAAAAAAATGTCCCTCCTTTTTAAGAGCTATGGTCAGAAGTGACGTATGTGACGTCGCTTCCGCCCTGAAATGGTCTCCCTCACTCGTCTCCATACCCAGGAAGGCCAAGGACCCAATCGCCTCCGCTGCTATCGACTGCTCCGGTAAGTGGCGGAGGGCACCAAAGAGCAGAGGGGCCCTCTCCCGCCGCCGATAAGTGATCTTGCAGCGAATCCGCTGAATAGACCGCTATTATCGGAAACGTAACCGCCCGCCGAAGAAGAGGATACCAGGGTTATGTGAGCTAGCTGCTGCCATAACAAAGATATCCCTCTTCAAAGTTAGGACGTATATCGGCGTGCGGCGGTCCGGAAGTGGTTAAAGGGCCCCTGAATTGCCCTTTATTCTCTGGACTTGAAATATGTAGGTCTTTATGAATGACGGATCCGCTTCTTAAATGTGGACTTAACCTGAGTTGGCTCATGTTTAAATGAATGCCTGTTGTATGGCATTGCATTCATATATAAGTTCCTGAAGAACAGCTAAAGGCTGACACGTTCCACTGTGCAGTTCTGACATTTCACCTCCTATAGATGGCTATAGATGGCCTTTCCTAAATCTACCAATCGTTACTGCTAAGCACCATCCCCTTATGCCAGGAGTGAATACAAGGGAGTCAAAAAGAGAATCATGGCTGCTTTGTGCAAATCCATTCAAAGTATAAGATATTTTAATAAAATAAGTCCAAAGTTTTTCACTCTCTAACACAAACAGTACTCCATTGCATACTCCCAAAATTCAGTGCATGCATCAGCTACTTGGAAGCAGCCTATATAACATTTTACTGGTCTGTAGGCTCTCTGCGATGCCAGTTGACCCAAAATAAGCTTAGTTCAGCAAGCAGGGGGTACCCATAGATGCCTGTTCTTAGACCAGTTTAGAAACATGCATTCAATGTGTGTTAAAAAAAAAAAATTCAAACCAGTTACTTTTTTATAGTTGCATTTATGTTGTACTCTGTGAGCCGTAAAATCTCTCATTGTGCCAGACGGAGGGAGCTGACAAGCAAGGGTGAGGGGGGGGGAGAGAGGAGAGCAAAGAGGACAGCTGCATATGATGGAGGGATGCCCTCTGACCACGTTGGTCAGGGCCCTGCAGCCCTAATTTTCATAGTCAGCACAGAGAGGGGATACAGGAAGTGGCAGGTTCAGGTAGGTTTTTTTTTTTAGTTTAGAGGGGGGCAGATTACACAGCACAAGCACTGCTTTTTTGTGGGTTAACAAGCACTTTAACTTACTATATCTAAATGCAGTGACTATCAGGAAATTGTATTGTATATTGGTTATGCTAGTAGCCAAGGAATTAATGCAGGAAATAGTCAACTTCAGCACATGTGTAGGTCACATTGCTGTGTACTGTATAGGATTCAGTCTAACTTTCTAAGAAGCGTAGATACAGTGCCTTGAGAGTTTATGTACCTTTTTTTTTTTTTTTTTTCACATTTTGTCACCTAAATGTATTTTATTGGGATTGTATGTGATAGACCAACACAAGTGGCACATAATTGTGAAGTGGAAGGTAAACGATAAATAATTTTCAACATTTTTTACAAAGAAATATCTGAAAAGTGTGGCGTGCATTTGTCTTCATTTGTACCCTTTACTCTGTTGCACCCAACTAAAATCTAGTGGAACCAATAGCCTTCAGCAGTCGCCCAATTGATAAATGGTCCACCTGTGTGTAATTTAATCTCAATATAAATACAGCTGTTCTGTGAAGCCCTCAGGTTTGTTGGAGAACCTGGCCATCCACCTAAAGTGCCAGGCCGGACAAGGAGAACAGAACATTAATCAGAGAAGCAGCCAAGAGGCCCATGTTAACTCTGGAGAAGCTGCAGAGATCCACAGCTCAGGTGGTAGAATTTGTCCACAGGACAACTATTAGTCGTGCACTCCACAAATCTGCCCTTAATGGAAGAGTGTCAAGAAGAAAGCCAGTGTTGAAAGCCATAAGAAGTCTCGTTTGCAGTTTGCCAGAAGCCATGTGATGAACTTGTCTCTTTTTTTTCAACCTCGCCTACTATGTAACTTTGTGGGGGACACGGCAAACGTGTGGAAGAAGGTGCTCTGGTCAGAGCATACCATAATTGAACTTTTTGGCCTAAAAGCAAAACCCTATGTGTGGCAGAAAACTAACACTGAACACGCCATCCCCACTGTGAAATATAGTGTTGGTAGCATAATATGTTTGATGCTTTTTCTTCAGCAGGGACAATGAAGCTGGTCAGTTAGTCTGCAAAAGACTTGAAACTGGGGTGGAGGTTCACCTTAAAGCAGGACAATGGCCCTAAATATACAGCCAGAGCTACAATGGAATGGTTTAGATCAAAGCATATTCATGTGTTGGAAAGTCCAGACCTAAATTCAATTGAGAACCTGTGGTAAGATAGATTCTGTGAAAATTGCTGTTCAGACTCTCTCTCTATCCAATCTGACAGAGCTTGAGCCATTTTGCAAAGACAAATGGGCAAAAATGTCACTCTCTTGATGTTCAAAGCTGGTAGACATATACCCAAAAAGACTTGCAGCGAAAGGTTGTTCTACAAAGTGTTGACTCAGGGGGGCTGAATACAAATGCACACCACACTTTTCAGATATGTATTTGTAAAAAAAAAAAAAAAATATTGAAAACCATTTATTTTCCTTCCACTTCACAATTATGTGCCACTTTGTGTTGGTCTCTCACAAAATCCCAATAAAATACATTTACATTTTTGATTGTAACATGACGAAATGTGGAAAATTTCAAGGGGTATGAATACTTTTTCAAGCCACTGTAGCACTTAAATTCAATTATACACATATTAGATAATAGGTAATAGTAAAAATGTTACTAATCTTTGCAGTAAATCCAAACTTCAATGCTCAACTCCTGGCACGATAAGCAGACCAGTGTTCATTCAGTTATCCATTCCGTTACCTCAAGCACTGGGGTCTGAGACCTTGCAGCATTTGCATCTGAGTGGGCTGGAAATACAGGCAGAGCTGTACTTTCCCTGGCATGTAAAAGAGCAGATTTGTCCAACGTAGAAGGAGGTTTAGTTTGAGGCAGTGGAATATATAACTTGATGAACCCGGGTAAGGTTATTGTGTCTGGAGTTGAGCTTTAAACATAATTTATATTTATATCAGTTGTTACTACTTGTGCGCTAAAGAAGTTCTCCGCTTTTTAACAACCATTTAGCGAGGTAAAGTGTACACATATGCAAAATTATTACTGAAATATTGTTTCATATTTTTTGTTTTTAATGTGTTTTATTATTGGTTTTATAATCTGCTTTTCACCAGTTTAAATATAGAACCTAAAGCAATAAAAGCTACATGATGTTTAGTTTAGGTATCAGTCTACAAACTGCAAAGGCACATGAATCAGGACATAATCAGGTGCATGTAGAGGCATTATTCATAGAATATCTGCATTTTAATTAAAGGAAATGTGACAATTTTTCATTCTCGCACTATTCCTGCCATTTGGTCCTTCCATAGGTCCATAAGTACAGAGTTGCTGTCCCTTCCCAAAAAGTGCAGGGCTGTGGATCATCCAAAACACCTGCTTATGCCATGTAGCACGTTATGTTTCATGGGGCCATCGATGCATATGGCACAGCCTACTTATACCTCCCTTAATAGGAATCCAATAGCATCCCCTTTAACAAACATTCTGTGGTCAGTTGCCATACTACCCACAGAGCTGAACACCCGTTTACTGGCGATGAAATGCTTGGGTATAGCATTTTTTTTCAAAGCACTCTCCCTTCTTGGCAATATTTGGGAATCCCAGATTTACTTTTAGCTTAGAAGATGAACTATTTTGAACTTTGTTTCTGCCAAAATATATCATAAGTGCAACAGGTTATCTGTCCTTCCTGTTGTCAAGTCTATCTGTAATTCTGCCCCTTTCTCCAATCGTTGTCCCCGCTTCGGTACGTTGGTGATTGAAAAGCTTTTATTTAAAAAAAAAAAAATTAACACAGGTGTATACTTGCCTGCTCTGTGCTGGCACTCCTGGCTCCTCCTCTTCTAGGTGGGGCCACCTGCGTGCCTCCTTCCAAACCCTGCTGTATGCATCTACAGACAGACACCGCCCACTCCCTTGTTATGGCCTTTGACACCGGCTCTTGCTGCCTCAGCAAAGCCTGTAAGAACAGGAAGTGCGGGGAGTGAAAAGCTGCGCTTGTGAACAGCTCTGAATTGAATGAAGGCTCAGGTACAGTGCAGGGGGAAAGTACTTCATCCCCTGCGAATTTTGTATGTTTGCCCACTGACAAAGAAATGAGCAGTCTATATTTTTAATTGTAGGTTTATTTTATGTGAGACAGAATAACAAAAAAAGCATTTCAAAAAGTTTTATAAAGTGATTTGCATTTTAGTGAGTGAAATAAAGTATTTGACCCCATCGCCAAAACATGATTTAGTACTTGGCGGCAAAACCCTTGTTGGCAATCAGAGGTCAGATATTTCATGTAGTTGGCCTCCAGGTTTGCACACATCTCGGGAGGGATTTTGTCTCCTCTTTGCCGATCCTGTCCAAGTCATTAAGGTTTCAAGGCTGACGTTTGGCAACTTGAACCTTCAGCTCCCTCCACATATTTTCTATGGGATTAAGGTCTGGAGACTGGGTAGGCCACTCCAGGACCTTAATGTGCTGCTTCTTGAGCCACTCCTTTGTTGCCTTGGCTTTGTGTTTTGGGTAATTTTCATGCTGGAATACCCATCCACAACCCATTTTCAAGGCCCTGGCTGAGGGAAGGAGGTTCTCACCCAAGATCTGTCCCTTTTGATGCAGTGAAGTTGTCCTGTCTCCTTGGCAGAAAAACACCCCCGAAGCATGATGTTTCCACCTTCTTATTTGATGGTGTTCTTGGGGGTCATAGGCAGTATTCCTCCTCCTCCAAGCACGGCTAGTTGCGTTGAAGCCAAAGAGCTCGATTTTGGTCTGATCACAACGCTTTCACCCAGTTCTCCTCTGAATCATAGGTGTTCAGACAAGTCTGTGCATGTGCTTTCTTGAGCAGGGGGACTTTGCGTGTGCTGCAGTATTTCAGTCCTTCACGGTGTAGTGTTACCAATTTTTCTTGAAGACTATGGTCCCAGCTACCTTGAGATCATTGACCAGATTCTCCCGTGTAGTTCTGGGCTGATTCCTCACTGTTGTCATGATCATTGAAACTCCATGAGGTGAGATCTTGCATAGAGCCCCAGTCCGAGGGAGATTGACAGTTAATTGGTGTTTCTTCCATTTGTGAATAATCGCACCAACTGTTATCACCCTCTCACCAAGCTGCTTGGCGTTGGTCCTGTAGCCTATTCCAGCCATCTGTAGGTCTACAATCTTGTCCCTGACATCCTTGGACAGCTCTTTGGTCTTGGCCATGGTGGAGAAATTGGAATCTGATTGCTTCTGTGGACAGTTGTCTTTTTATACAGTCAACAAGCTGAGATTAGAAGCACTCCCTTTGAGAATGCTCCTAATCTCAGCTAGTTACCTGTATAGAAGATACTTGGGAGCCAGAAATCTTGCTGATAGGGGATCAAATACTTATTTTACTCATTAAAGGAGAAGTCCAGCCTGAGCTTGTTTGGTTGGACTTCTCCTATGGGTCACAGGAGTGCAAGTCGTTTTGTACTCCTGTGACCCGGTTTCAGCAGACAGCCATCAGAAGTGTGCTCTCTGCTGTCGCACAGATCAGTCCAGGCACTGCGTCATCCTGAGTCTGGATCCACCAGGTGCCTGGACTGATGGCTGTCTCAGCCTCTCTGCGAGCAGCTGAGACTGCTGCTCCCCACCCCTCCACAGCTCGGCGCTCCATTGAGTGTGGAGGAGCAGAGCTGCTGATTGACAGTCGGCAGCTCTCTGCTTGGGGAGCCGAGAGAACTGAGCCATCTGCGGTTTTCAGTGGCTCGGTTCTCAGTGTAGAGATGCACAGTGGACAGATGCTGCATCCACCCAAGTAAGTATAATTGGCGGGGGGGGGGGGGGACGACCCATACCCCATACCCCATACCCATACTTCTTTTAAAATGCAAATCGTTAACTTTTTTTTTTTTTTGAATTTTTTTCTGGATATTTTTGTTCTGTCTCACTGTTAAAAAAAAAAAAAAAAAAAAAAAAAAAAACTACCATTCAAATTATAGACTGACCATTTCTTTTTTAGTGGGCAAACGTCCAAAATCAGCAGGGGATCAAATACTTTTTTCCCCTCACTAAGTATAGGGGAGGTGAGGGGGCTATACTCATGCCTTAACACTTTTTTCCTTAGTGCAAGGAATATATTGAGGTGAAAAATAAGTCTCAACCCCACAACCAGTAAACAACAAATAGTGTGAAGTCAGAAAAACTGCTATGCCTACTTTTGAGTCATTAAATAAGTTTTGAAGCTACTGGATATGCCAACACAGGCTTGTATGTACTAATTGTGGTGCATTTTCTTGTTTTAAAACCCTCAAAGATTTCTAAAGTGATACTGTGGTCCTGTAGAACGGCTCCAATTAAATACATATACAGGGACTATTTAACTTGCCAAAAGATTTGTATTTCTGTTCACCCACCCAGTGTTATTTACATAGCTATGCCACCCAGCACCACCCCTTCTAGCAGTGGAGGGGACCGGATTATTTCCTGATGCAGTTTATCTTAAGCTTGCATGTCTTATCACCACCCTTCCCCTGTGTCTGGACAATAAAAAGAGAATCAGCCCACTGATGAGCTCAATCCTGTCACTCAGTGATCAACTTCACTGCTTACAGAAAAATGTAAAGGTTTTTTTCTTTTCTTATTTTTTTTTTTTTTTTTTTTTTTTTTTTAAAGAGAAGTATAGGAATACCAAAAAATCAAAAAAATCATACTCTCCTAGAAGGCTGCAGCTGTCTACTGCTGGCTCTATCCTGATAAGTGAGAGTGATCAAAAACCTCTGCTCAGTTCTTCCCCTCTGCTCTGAGCAGAGTGTGGTGACTGTCAGTTGATGGCTCTCTGCTATGCCACTCCAGATACTACACACAGTCTCGGCTTCTACAGCAGCCAGGGGTGTATGTATATTCCACAAGCTGACTGTTGGCTTTCTGATCAAATCAATTGGGTGGCTATACAGCCACCTGATCGCTTTCACTGACCCCTGGAAGTCAAAAATATCTCTTGCGCTACATGTTGTGTATTGCTGCACATGGAGTGAGAGCAATAATTCTTGGCTGATTAATTCTGGGTTGGCTCTAAACTGATGAACTGCTGTAGGGGCTTTTTTACATATCCAGATATAGTGTATCAATGGCGCTCTGAACTTTGAGGACAAGCACAAAGGAATTGTCTATATTTGGCCAGAAAGTCTATAATAAAAGTCTGTGATGAGGTCTTCTACACTTAGGGCTGCACTTATAGAGAGAAACAATCTCTGGATAGGAAACAAAAGGACAAGAAAAAAGGCGCCTCTAAGTGTAGCATTTAAAATTATTTAATTGCCCCAGAAAGGGTTAAAAGCACTAACAAGATTTGCAGAATAGTAAAGCATGTCATCAAATGTAGGTGGTCCGGCATGGAGAAGGTCTCTGGCATATACAGGCTCCTGAGGTTTAAGTGTATCCAACAGCAATAGAAGCAGGGAACCCCAGGGGAACTGACAGGCCAGTCCACAGCCACGATTTCCGTCACGGGAAGTGCAAAACCCAGAAGTTACGTCGGCGGTGGGGGAGAGCAACCAGTGTGGACCACAAACAGGAAACGGTCATCAAACAGGGATGCGTTTCGGAACATCTATTGGTTCCTTTATCAACCTGATGACTGCGAGTACAAGATACTCACACAGTCATCAGGTTGATGAAGGAACCAATAGATGTTCCGAAACACATCCTTGTTTGGCTGTTTCCTGTTTGCGGTCCACGCTGGTTGCTGTCCCCCACCGCCGACGTCACTTCCGGGTTTTGCACTTCCTGTGACGGAAATCGTGGCTGTGGACTGGCCTGTCAGTTCCCCTGGAGTTCCCTGCTTCTATTGCTGTTGGATACACTTAAACCTCAGGAGCCTGTATATGCCAGAGACCTTCTCCATGCCGGACCACCTACATTTGATGACATGCTTTACTATTCTGCAAATCTTGTAAGTGCTTTTAACCCTTTCTGGGACAATTAAATAATTTTAAATGCTACTTAGAGGCACCTTTTTTCTTGGCTTTATTACATATCGCCTGTAGAAAAAAGGGTATCAACGTTTGTTGCCTATGTGTAGTTTTTAAGCTTGGAATGTTGGTTTGCTTTCAGAAAATATATACTGATTTGGGGTTTTAAAGTTCATCTCTAGCTTTTAGTGAAGTTTAGTTTGTTTGAACCAAGCTGGTCTAAACTAACTATTCACTAAGATATGCAGCGGTTCTCAGTGCTGTATTTACTGTGTTGCCTCCACTATATACAGTATAAAGTGCTGTGTCCAGCACTGGGATACAAACTTCCTGTCCCACTCCTGCAACCTAATTTAGTTGGGCTGAGCATGCTCAGCTATTCATAGGAAGCATTGCATTCTCTGAATACAAAGCTTCATCTTATTGGCTGAAACGGAGATTGTGACAGTATCCTCTCGCCTCTCGTAAAGACCGTGGCATTGCAAGGGTTAAATCTGACTTTCTGTTCTTTCAGTTGAAGACAGATTGATTTTTAAAGGCCACGCTACATCAAGACCCATTTTGTTTCGTGTGATACATAGTTAGTGAATCTGACCTGGTCTTTAAAGTGCCTTGGGTAACAATGTTGAAGTGCCGGTTACTTTGTAGTGCCCGTGGATAACTACTCGTTTTCACATTGATCCCAAGTCATGGCCTAATGAGGCCCCATCTTCAAGTTTTTAGAAAAGCATCTTTTGCACTTAAAGTTAAAGCAAAGGCTTTCTTTCATTTACCTCCCTATAATCAGATACCACAATAATAGGATATATTTGTCATTCGAAAGGCAAATACGTTTTTTCTTTTTTCTACCTTATTTGGCTTTAAAATGCCTCTTGTCGCATAACCGCAAAGCTCTCGACTTTAGTTTTGCAGGCTGACTGTTGGGTGTGTACACTTCCTCCCAGTATCCTCACTACAGCTCTCCGTTGCTCCTGCAATTCAAAGCCAGGCTAGGAGAAGATGCAGCACATTAATGTCGATGGTGCTGATGGTTGGGCAAGTTGGGGAGGCAGAGCTGGATGGGACAGGGTGGTAAACGGTCTATGCTGAAATGATTACACAGACACCCACAACAGTGTGAGGAAGTGCCTGTGAGCAGCCACATTCGACTGCAAAGGCACACAGTTGTAGGTAATGCTCCAGAAATTGCTAAATGTCTAGCTAAGAGTAGTTTTTCTAATCTAGACAATCGGCGATTAAGACCATGCATAATATAAAAGTTTAAGTTGTTACACATACTAACCAAGGGCAAATGTTGATTCTTATCTGGAATTCCACTTTCAAGTATAACTAAAGGCAGAACTATTTTTTTAGTTTTGGATAGAGTGCAGAGGGAGTGGAATGCTTGTCAGCTTTCATTGCTGTCTGTGTCCCTATTAGGGAGATTCACCCTCTTTGTCCTGTTAACCATTTATTATTGAAAGTAAAGAAAAGCCCAAATTTTGTGTTGTCCCCAGAAAAGTAATTGAGGGGAAATCTCCCAATGGGGACACTAGTTCTGGTGCTCTAAGGGTCCCCAAGAAAAATTATGGGGCCATCATTCATAGTTGATTCTAAACTGTCCCCCCCCCCCCCCCCCCAAGCAATGCCTTTGGACAGTGTTTTTGGGGTACTGAAGCGTGTCACCATTTCAACGTTTGTCGCTGTTTTTAGGCTTGATATGTTAGGTGTTTATTTACTTGCTGCAAACTCATATTTTACCAAACATTGGGTGATCTATGGTGTTTGTGTGCCCTGAAAATTTGCGTTTGATAAACATGGGCTAAATTGTGACCAGAAAAATGCAACTACTCCCATTTTATCCTGCAGAGTCTTTGCTCCCATAAAATGGTTAGGCCTAAAACATGCTTTTTAACATGTCTGCAAAAACAGGGAAAAAAAATGTCTCTGGTAGCAAAGTGGTTAACCACTTCTGGACCACCGCACGCTGATATAACCCCTAACTTTGAAGAGGCATATCTTTGTTATGGCAGCAGCTAGCTTCCATAACCCTGGTATCTTCTTCAGCGGGCGGACCGGTTTCTGATAATAGTGGTCTCTGCAGTGGTTTTGCTGCAAGATCACATTTATCGATGGCGGGAGAGGGGGCCCCCTCCCGCCACGCTCTGGTGTCCTCCACTGCTTACCGGACCCGTCGGCAGCGGCGGAGGCAATTGCATCCTTCCTCCTGCTAGGCACGGGGACGGGTGAGGGGAAGATGGGGCTCCCCCCCCCGGTCTCCATACCATTGTAGGGCGGAAGCGACATCAAAACGTCACTTCCCCATAGCTTTTTTTTTTTTTAAATTGCATTTTAATGTAAATATGAGATCTGAGGTCTTTTTGACCCCAGATCTCATATTTAAGAGGTCCTGTCATGCTTTTTTTCTATTACAAGGGAAGTTTACATTCCTTGTAATAGGAATAAAAGGGACTCAATTTATTTTTTAAAGAACAGTGTAAAAATAAAAGTTAAAATAAATGAGAAAAAAAAATGTAAACGCGCGCCAAGCTAGCGTGCAGAAGCGAACGCAATACGTGAGTAGCGCCCGCATATGAAAATGGTATTCAAACCACACATGTGAGGTATTGGCGCAATTGGTAGAGCCATAGCAATAATTATAGCCCTAGACCTCCTCTGTAACTCAAAACATGCAACCTGTAGAATTTTTTAAACGTCACATATGGAGATTTTTAAGAGAGTTTGTCGCCATTCCACGAGCGGGCACAATTTTGAAGCGTGACATGTTTGGTATCAATTTAATCGGCGTAACATTATCTTTCATAACATTAAATACATTTGAACTAACTTTACGGTTTTATTTTTTAATTCAAAAAAGTGTATTTTTTTCCAAAAAAAAGTGCGCTCTAGGATGTTGTAAAAAAAATATATATGTTTGGGGGTTCCAAGTATATTTCTAGCAAAACAAATCTCAGAAAGAGGCTCGGTCCGTAAGTGATTAACCACTTTAATACCAGGCACTTTCGCCCCTTCCCGCCCAGGACAATTTTCAGCTTTCAGCGCTGCCGCACTTTGAATGACAATTGCGCGGTCATGCTACACTGTACCCAAACAAAACTTTTATCATTTTGTTCCCACAAATAGAGCTTTCTTTTGGTGGTGTTTGATCATCTCTGCGGTTTCTATTTTTTACTAAAACTAAAAAAGTCCAAAATGTTTAGAAAACAAAAACATTTTTTTCTTCGTTTTGGTTATAAAATTTTGTTTACTCCTTCACTGATGGGCACTGATGAGGCGGCACTGATGAGGAGGCACTGATTTGTAGAATTGATGGCCACCAATAGACGGCACTGATGGACACTAACAGGCAGCTATGATGAGCACTGACTGGCGGCTGTAATAAACATTGGCAGGCGGCACTGATTTGCACTGACAGGTGGCACTGATTGGCAGCACGGATCATGAGTTACTGAAGAGGTACTGACAGGTTTTACTACTGGCACTGTGGTGGGCACCCATGTTTTTTGTGGGCACTGACTGGCAGCTGTGGTAGCACATCTGATGGGGCTTTGCTGATAATGTGCTGATTATCAGCACAGACCCCCCCCTCTCTGACAGGGAGACCCGCCGATCGGCTCTCCCTGTCAGCTCGAGCCGAGGAATTGATTGGTCACAGCTGATCACGTGGTAAGAAGCCTCTGTCAGAGGCTTCTTGCCATGATCGGAGATGTGGCATATCAGACTGACACGCCGCACTCTCTGCCACCCTCTCCCCTGGCATGTATCCTGCTGGACGTCATATGACGCCCAGTCAGGATAACTGAACCACTTCCCGGCCGTCATACTGCTATTGGCCGGGTGGTAAGTGGTTAAAGGCTAACCTGGTGCCCTGCTCTTCAAGATTGTCACCTTTAGGCACATTAAGTCAGGCCAGGTTAATTTTAAACTATGTATGTAAATCTAGCTTATCTGTTCCACCATCTTATTTTATTACTACTTTGTAGAGTACCTCAGATGTGTGTTCTGCCAGTGGCAAGGAAATAAAAAAAATTCTTAGTTAAGCCGCCTTTTGACTTGAGTGATAGTACATCCAGCTGACATGACAGCAAAGTGAAAAACTGGATTGGGTTACTATTATCTCATGTCTAAAGGTACCTGTAGTTATAAGTTAAAACAAGAAGTGTAGATACTGATTGGATATTGAGTAAAACTTTTGACTTCCTAAGATATTTCATCTGCTTTGCCTGTTATCTTTTCTTCTGGTTATATTGATAGTTTAATTATATTTATTCTTTCCTCAGAGATCACAAGTACAGTGGGCGAAGTGCAAAGCAAGAAAGGCAAGAAAGTAAGTATATATTACATCAATATTAAATACATTGTTGCTAGGATTTTGTATTACTAGATTCCCCTCATGCATTTATATTTTATCAGTATACCTGTAATTTATCATCAGGAGAGCTTGACTTTTAAATTCTTCTTCCAATGGTCCCACTGATCAAAAAAAATAAATAAAAGTGCAGACCTCAGTTTCTTTCTTGTTCCTTACTGCTGCACAATACAAGGAGGCCAGAATTACATTTATTTCTTTGGCATCCTCATGCAGTAGTGTATAAAATGCCTTTCCTGATTTTACAGTACAGGACACAGGTGTCTTCAAGTTCTTACAGTTTGGTTCTATGCAGCTGCCTTCAGGTGATTGGACACTAGTTGCTTAGAAATTCCTCATACAACCCCTTCCAGATTCACATTTTAAAGAGCAAAACCAGGTACGGTGTTAGTCCCCCCTTTTCTGCTAATAATGCAGTGTTTACAGGTCGGAAGCCCTCTAAATATATATACCAGGGTGTCCCATTTTCAGTTTCTCTGCTGACTGTTTCCTTGCAGGAGTACCTTTTTGAGACCAGGATGGAGAGGGTTAATGTTTTTTTATTTTGAGCCTTGTCCACATGATACTCTGCAGTTAGTGTCCTAAAACAAGAAAAAAATAAATGGTTGTGGGAGACAACTATTTGGTGGTCCTGGTGCTAACCTCAGTGGAGGTGGGTGTCCCCACTAATAATTACACCAACAAAGAAAAGAGAAATGGAAAAGACACTTGCAGTTGTCTTTTTCCACATTTCTTTGTTGGAGTTCCAAAAATGGACAGCAGGGTGCTGTCGCACCCAATCTCCTGAGTGGGGCACCACTGCGCCTGTATGGTAGTACCCTGCTCCTAAGGCTGTCTCTGCACTGGTTAAACGTTTCTCGTTCTCTTTGGTCTCAAGGCACTGACTGAAAAGCATCTTCTGGTCCTTTGCTACTAAGGACACAATGTTATTGGTGACACCTTCAGGTGTTTGCACCAAGGCATCTCCCTCCTCCACTATTAGGGCGTTTGAGTACTTTTTTTGGGGGGGGACATTTTATTAGTCACAGCTGGTGGTTACAAGTGCCTGGATAAGGGGTCAGATGCCTCTGCCCAGCGTCAACTGGACCTTTTACCTATGACCTTGAATTAAATGTGTGAATGCTTTGGGAAATGTAAATCTCCAATATTCCAGGATTAGTATTGTCTCTAGCCACCTGCACAGGACTCTCTGGTTTCAATGCTGGCCAGCTGTGCTCTCATGCAAGAAATGCCTTTTTTGGATAAGTACGTTAAGGAGATCACAGGAGATAAGAGTACACTCCTACTGTCTATACCAGTAGGTCGTCTTTCTCTTTCTGAGGTTAAGGGTTCCTTTCATCCCTCTGTCTTTCAATACCATGTTTAAGACAGGAATGTGCTTTTGTAAGAAGATATAGCTTTCCAAGACGGGGAAGGCCTCTTCACAGTAATGAGAAACCCCCACTTCTTGCAGTTCGGGGTCAGGGCAGGAGGGGATTATGCCTTTTGGCCTTCTCAGCTTTCTGATACCAACAGATCTTGTTTGTGGGTTCAGATTGTTTCCCAGGGCTACAATTTAAGTTTCACTCTTCCCTGCTTCGAGCTCTTGAGGATACCCTGTTCCCAACTGGATGGGTCTCTTGGCTACTATGCAGCAGTTCTTGTCCTAAAGGGTCATCACCCCATACCAACAATGGAATGAATTCAAGGTTTCTACTTCAAAAGCCAAATGGAGAAGTCACGCACATTTTGGCTCTAAAGATTCTCTGCTTGTTCCTGCAGGTTCCAAAGTTTTTCATGGAAAATGTGAGGTCAGCCATTGTCTCTCCCCCCCCCCCCCCCCTCCTGGAGGATTGTCTGGCTTCTGTAGACGTCAGGGATGCTTATCTGCATGTTCCCATCTTTCCACAACACCAATGTTCTCTACAGTTAGTAGGAGACCTTGAATACCAGTTTGTCACCCTTGTATTTGGTCTGTTTATGGCCCTTGTTTTCAACAGGGTTGTTGGATATATGTTGTGGGGTACATGGATAATCTTCTGTTGATGTAAAAGTCTTCCCTGTCCCCGACAGTCAAACATCAGTACAAATTCTGCAGAGATTCAGGTGGATTCTCAATCTGAGAATCACAGCTAAACCCCACCCACAGGCTGGAGTATCTGGGCTTGACTCAGACATGCCCTGTCCAAGATCTTCTTGCTATGGGTACAGATTCTGTCCATGTGCCCGGTGTCCCGGGCTCAGAAGTGGCCCTGAGTTCATGTCTGCATATGAGGGTCTTTAGTCTCATGGCTGCCTCCTTTGAGACTGTGTCATATGCCCAATTTCATTCCAGTCTGTTGCAACTCAACATTCTGGCAGTGAGAGACACAGGCTCGGTCACTGAACCGTCCCATGCACTTGACCCCTGGGGCCAAACTTTTTTCTTTGGCATCCCAACCTAGTGCTGGAGATAAAGCAGCCCTTTTTCTTAATCATGTAATAATCGCAGGATGGATGTCAGGCTGGAGTGCAGGTGTGGATCTTCTGGCATCTAGATTCGACCTAGAACTTGGACAGGTTTGTCGCTGGGGAGTTCTGAGTGGACACTTCTTTCAGACTTGCTGTTGCCTTCCTTGCAGGCTCAAGATGGAGGGCATTTGAGTTATTAAATGAAAGTCTATTGCTTGCTACAAAACTGAGGCAAACTGAAGTGGAAGGGTTATGAGGGCTGTCCCAGTAGCTTTTTATTTTGGTCATCTGAAAGTAGCTGCATATAACCCAGTTGTTACCATTTAAAGAAGCTTTATGTCCTGTTCTGTGCTCAAGGAAACTGATTTTACTCGCGTGTCAAAAATCCTGTCTTTCAGCAGAGACTTTAAAAGCTGCCTAGTAGCGGGTAGCTTATGACAGCAAGAACTAGGTGAAACCACTTTTTGAAGTCTTTAGTTATATTTTCTTTCTTGCTCTTTAACATTGTGTGTCCCTAATAATAATTTGTGATAAAAGGTTATCCTTTGTTCTTTCTCTTAGTTGTTGCTGTAAAATATGTATGCTGAACATTTTCTAGTTCCCTCTTCTAGACCCAACTCATCTAGAGCTAAACTGTAAAGTTAGGTCTATTTAAATCAGGCTGGTCTTAGGGAGGCAGGTTAGGGTGGTTAAACCATGGCAAAATGTACCCATGTCAGGTCATGTGACCTTAAGCAGGTTTATTAGGTCATATGATCTGTTGTACAGTGGACTGTCAATGTGAGTAAAATTACTTTTCACTGAAAACTCTGCTGACATGCACTCCCCTGTACAACCACAGCAGCTTTAGATCTTGTGATCTGGAGCGAGAGTGCCATAGGACGTGCTATTTTTTTTCATTACAAAAACATGTTACTTGCTTGTTGCAATGGTTTTGTACACAGCAGCCCCAATCCTCCTCTTCTTGGGTCACCCGTTAGCCCTCCTGGCACTCCCCCCCCCCCCCCTGCTGAGTGCCCCCTCATAGCAAGCCGCTTGCTTTTGGGGTACTCTTGCGTGCTCACTCCTGAGCCCCTGCCTACTGCTCCCTCCTCTCTGGCTGTGATTGACAGTATCAGGAGGCAATGGCTCCAGCTGCTGTCTTTGAGCCGATGAGGGAGTGAGCCACTGCTCTTGTGCATATCTGGTTTGGGATCAAACTCAGGTAAGTATAGGGAGGGACAGGGGGTAACTACATGCAAAAGGTGTGTGTGTGTGTATATGTATGTATGTGTATTTTTCCTAAGGCTTCATGTACACTAGCAGCTCCTAAACTCCTCTCCATAAAAGCCAATTTGTCATTGTATACATAGGCTTTTAGGTGACGTTCAACTTCCCTCAACCTCTTTCTCTTGGACGAAGAAGAATCGCATTCAGGATAGGAACATTAGTGCGTTTTTGACCCTTTTTCCCATGGCCGCGGGAAATGACGGCCAAGTGTACATGAGGTTTTAAAGCGTTTTGTAAAGGTTCAGCTTTGTTTAAAAATAAAAATTCTCCCCTGCTGAATCCTCCCATAGCAAGCTGCATGCTCGCTCCTGAGCTGCCTTTTTGTGTCTGAGACAGTGTGGCTCAGCCCTGCTCCCTCATCACTAGCTGTGATAGCAGCGGGAGCCAATGCCTCCCACTGCTGTGTCTCAGCCAATGAGGTAGGCAGAGCTTTATCGCTGGCTCAGGTGAGTATAAGAGGGGGACTGCATCAAGGTAAGAAACTTTCTGCATTTTAGAACCACTTTTAATATCAAAATTTTACAACCTCAGTAAGCAAGATAGGGGACATGAATATATCGCATATCACTCACCTCCCTTGCGGTTTTCCACTTCCCGGTTGAATGAGGCACAGATGTACCCTGAGAAAGCTTCATCATCAGTGCTTTTTTGGGAAATCTATAGATGTAGATCTACTTCTTCTGTACAACCAGCCTGCCTATACATGGGTCGAAATTCGGCTGAACTCGCCAAATTTCGATTTATGTATGGCTGCCTTTATATTGCATTTTGGTTTGATAAAGCACAACTACTGTGTAGAAAGCAGATCTAGTATATGTAATGAACTATTATGTCTGACCCCAGGTACATATGGAATTATACATTTACAGATCAAGCTGATTGTGCACGTTTACATGAAGATTTAAAAAAAAAAAAAAAAAACGATACCGTCCCTTTTTAAAAACCATAACCCTTTTTTTTCTTTTCTTTCCAGGCACCACCATTGCCAATCAAGAACACCAAGGTGAAGACGCTCAATCCCAGCACTCCTGGGGTCGCTCAAGCAAACCCTTCTGCCGTTCATCAGCAGGAGCTCCAAAATTAGGTGTTGATGGAATAATCGCTCTATTAAAAAGCAAATGTGGCAATGGTCGTGTCAACCTTCAGCCAGTTGTGCGTTTGATGGATATCATGAAGGACCTTAGCCAACTATCCAATGACCTGCGATCCAGTGGTGTCCGCCTTAATTACAGCCATGTCACCAGCCCATCATCAGAGCCTGAAGATGCTGAGCCAGGATTACAGTACAGCTTTTTTTCTTCTCAAAGCCTTGCTTGTGGACTGAGAAGCCCTGAAGAAAAGCCTTCAGAAACAGTGGATAAAGAAACAAACCCTGTCTCCCCCAACCCTGTCTCCCCCAACCCAGACTTTTCTGAGTCTGCCAGTTCAAATGTTCTTCGAGAGCTTGCAGCTCTTGCCTGGATGGAACCACAGCCTACAGACACTGTAGAAGAAAGGGAAGAAGATAATAGTAGTAATGTGGGAGAAAGTTCAAGCAATATAAGGACTGTGAATCAAAATGATAAAGACGAGTCATCAAGTGACGAGCAGAGTAAGCATGAAATTGAGGAGTCTGGGGAAGAACATGAAGAAGTTAAACATGAAGTGGAATCTGCTGAGCAGGAATTATTTAAACAGGAATCATGTTTTGAGGAGGAACAAAAGAATACACAGGGTGAGGAGGAGTCAGGGGAGGAGCATGAAGAGCATAAACAAGATGAACCTGGTGAGGAGCAGGAGGAAAGTAAGCAAGAAGAGTCATCAGATGAAGAGCAGGAAGGGGAATCTGCAGTTAAAATTGAAGACCAGGAAGATCTGAAGATTGAAGCAGAGCAGGGTAAAATAAATGAAAGTCAGGAACTAATTATAGATATTAAAAAGCAGGAAAGAACAGGAGGTGGGGATAAAGATAAATCTTCAGATGACGAAGATGATATTGAGGTAGACAAGTGTAGCCAAATAGAAGACCCTTACAAAGAAAAGGAAAGTACTGTAGAACAACAGATTGATGAAATGCCATGGATGCTACCTCTCTTTTCTCAAACATCAGAAACCCTTAGACGAACTCCATTTTCTAGCCGCGGACATCGGTTTGGTTTCAGAGGCCGCAGAAGTGACAGATCAGGCAGGGGAAGGAGGAGAAGACCTGGAAGGCCAAGGGCATCTGACAGCAGCCTTTCCCGTGCATTTGTAATGCCTCCTTATCGAACACCAGAGGAGCCCAGGGCTTACAGACTTAATGAACAAAATGCACTATTTCCAGTTCCTGCTGTTCATCATAAACCACCCCCAGCAGAGGCTGATGTACTGCAGGGTCCACCACCAAAGCCAAAACGTAGGGGCATACGCAAAATGGTAGTTCGGATTGCCAGAATTCCAATGCCAATGGGAAGGAGAAATAAAACAAGCTATAAAGTATCTTCATTCAGTAGCACTCTAAGTGTGGAGGGAGGAGAGTTGATTGGTGGTTCAGGCCCAGGTCCCACCTCCCTTCTAAAGATGAAAAACAATGGACGTAATGTAGTAATGGTGTTTCCACCTGGTGAACTTCCAATCATTCTTAAGAGACGACGTGGTCGGCCTCCCAAGAACTTGGTCTTGGCTAGGGATACACCACCAATCCTTCCTCAACCACCGCCTGTTGAACCCACACTACCACCACAGCCTACTCCCATGCCTGCTCAACCAGTTCCAGAAGGAGAGTTTGCGAAGAAAAGGAGACGACGGAAGCAAAAACTACAATCACCGCAGCCTTCTTATGTTGCAGACACTAATGACAGCAAATCTGACTACAGTGATGTACTGGCAAAACTTGCTTTTCTCAACCGACAAAGTCAAGGAGCATCTAGAACTTCACCTCCCCGTTGTTGGACACCAACATTACCAGAGTCCGTGCACCAAGCACCTGGCACTCCTAATATATCTCAATACCTTCATAGAGTTCAGGGCTATAGGAGAAGAGGAGGTCGTGGGGGAGGACCAGGACGAAGAGGAGCTTGCAATAGCCACAATGCAGAGCTATCTCGCTGTTCTTTCAGTGAGTTTTTTGAAGGCATTGGGAAGAAGAAAACAAAACCAAGAACCGTTGATCCTTTGAAACCACGAAAACGGAGACAGCCAAAGCCTGAACCAGATCCTAATGCTAAACCCAAGCGCAAGAGAAGATCTCGAAAAAATGGTGCTCTGCTGGGTGACATGGGAGAAGAACCTAGCTACCAAGGTGTGTCCGATTGGGGTGGTGAGAGTAAAAGTGGTCCATGGGCATCACAGCTTTCCAACAGTCAGTCAGGAAATCGACCTTGCAGTTACCAAGGACCAGAACGCACAGGTTTTTCTGCCTTGCATGATGGCTCACCATCTCGTTCAGGTTTTTATGGTGGAACAGGATCTGTTACCCAGAGTGAAAGTGGAGGGCAGGATCGTCATGGACTGTTTACAGGCTACTTCCGATCTCTGTTGGACTCTGATGACTCTTCTGACCTTGTGGATTTTTCTTCTGTCGCACAGAGACAAGAAGCAAGAAAATCTTCATCTGCCTTCTCTGGGTCATCGGCCTCACCCAACCCAAGGGCACTTCAGTCATACCCCAATTCTCGGGGAGGGAAATCTAGAAACCCAGAATCATCATACCAAAGTTCAGCAGCCTCCAGGCAGCCGTTTCCCCCCAACCGGGGAAATACAAATTATGTGTCACTTACCCAACAAGAATGCCGTGGATCTGATGCCTTTCAAAAGCTGTTGTCACGTTCTCCCAATTCCCAGCATTCTGGAAACTTTGGCCAGTTTGGAGCCTTTCAAGGATCTACTGGTCAAAACTTACCTGGCCATGGAATATTTGCACCAAACAAGCAGTACCCTGCTCCACCTGACTGCTTGGGTAATAAGGACTGTAGCTTTTCCTTCACTGGTGGTGGCAATAGTCTCCCGTCATCACCGGGCAGTGCCCATAGTAGCACTAGCTTTAGCCAGCAACAACAGATGTCAGCAGCAGGTTCAGGGTCTAATGTAGCTAAAAGTCCTTTTTTCAACACATCAGAGTTGCCACCATATCCACCACTTAGGAGTGAAAGCCGTTCAGGCACCTCTTCACCTGCAGGTTATATGTTGCCTAAGGTGTCTGGTCCTATGTTTCCCGGTGAAAACAGTCGCACCTTTCCAGCATCAGTAGGAACAGGGCAATGGGGATTTCGACAAGGTTATGGACAGTCTGATTGGGGCCCTGATAATTTTGGGCAACTTTATGGGCCTGGGTTTGACTGCCACATGACTGAATCTAATGTCATCTTGGACATAAGCAACTATACACCACAGAAGGCTAAACAAAACACTGACAACTTGTCAGAGTCATCCTCTGACAGTACACAGTACACTCAACCTGGTGCAGGCTATCGCAGGGCCAACAGTGAAGCCTCATCTAGTGAAGGGCAGTCTAGTCTCTCCAGCCTTGAAAAATTGATGATGGACTGGAATGACACATCATCTGCACCAGGTTACAGCTGGAACCAAACTGTCCTCTTCCACCAAACGGCTAAACCTGGCAGAGGCCGAAGAAAGAAAACCGATATATTTGAGCCGTCACCCCACCACCACCTGGGCTTTTCTTCATCCTCCCCTTCATCTTCATCATCATCTGCTACCGCTCCCCCATCTGGATTTCCTACCAAAAGAGGAGGAGGGCCCAGGGGCCCAAGAGGTGGGCGAGGTGGAAATTGTACAACCAACAAGAAAGAGAGGGGTTCAAGCAAAGCTAAATTTTCCCCAAAACCACCTGCTCCACCACCATCCTCTTCAGTCAACTCCCTCTTTCAAGACACCTCAGATTTAGGACTGGACTGCTATAGTGGAGATAGTAGCATGTCACCTTTGCCCTCCCACTCGCGGGCGTATGGGGTGGGTGAGAGGGAGCCTTCTTGTGACTTCTCTGGACCCTATTCCATGAATCCATCTACCCCTTCAGATGGCACATTTGGCTTCCAGAGTGACTCTCCTGGGCTGGGCCCTCCCTCCACAGAGCTTGAATCTAGTAAACACTTCTCCCATCTCCCTACAGTTGGCAACACCAACACTGGTGCCCCACATCCTCCACCACCCCCACCTGGACTGGGGTATGATCACCCGCTACAAGACTCTCCCTTTTCCCCTAACTGCTCCCCAACGCTTGAGCTGCGGCCAGGGGAGGGAAGAAAACTTGTACCCCCTCCCCACTCATCCTGTGATCCCCTGAAACACAGCCTGCCCCCCCACTTACCCTCTTGTAGGGAGCAACTTCCTCCACAACCCACAACACACCATCGCTATGACCCTCCCAGCTGCAAGAACGCTGGCTACTGGTATCCACCCCGCAGTCCTCCTTATGATGGTAAGGGTGGATTACTTTCGGACTTCATGGGCAGGCGAGCAGAGGGTGTGTCCTGCCTGAGCCCTCATATCCCAAGCCCTAAAAGAGACAAAGAGACGCTGGACATGGTAAGGGGGCATCACAGAGCCTCATATCCCTGCCCCCTGATCAGTGATATTACCCATTCCCCCGTGCAGAGAGACTCCATGGTGCAGCTCCAGGATACTTATCGTTACCCAGCCTTCCCTCCCCAGGGTCCCCCAGTCCTTTCACCCCCGAACCTGAAGGGTGGTTTCTTGGGACCCGAGAACATACCAGAGGACAACTTCACAGTCACCTCCCTCTAGGGGGAGTGACATGTCCAGAGTCATCAGGAGCAGCGGAGTCAAAGGGGTGAGGTGAGAAATGGGCTACAATATGTTTTGGTACAATTGCACATAAAAATAAAAAAGTGTGTGTGTGTGTGTGTGTGTGTGTATGTATATGTATATGTGTATATATATATATATATATATATATATATATATATATATATATATATATATATATATATATATATATATATATATATATATATATATATATATATATATATTCTCACACACACACACACTCTATATATTAGTGTGTGTGTATATATACATACCGTATATACTCTAGTATAAGCCTAGGGTGAGAAATGCACAGCTACTGTAAGTTGAAAAATGGGTCAACAATGCCTATTTGCAGCCTCACTGTGCCCATTTGCAGCCATGGGTCCCCTGAACACGTCAAACTTGGTAGTTAAGGGTTCCTAGATGCCCCCTAGCTGCAGCCAAGATGTGGGGTCTCTGGACCCAAAGGGTCCCGAAATGACATTGCTGCAGATGGACACAGTTGACCGACTTTGGGGCCCTGTATCTCAGGGCCACTTGGAACTCCATATTTGGATACGGGGCCGCAAAGTCGGGTCGGAATTTTTATTTTTTTTGCTGCAGAAAAGTGCTTGACTCGAGTATAAGCTGAGGGGGGCACTTTCACCCCCAAAAAATGTGCTGAAAAACTCGGCTTATATTCGAGTATATACGGTACATACATACACATATACACACACGAGTGTGTGTGTGTGTATATATATATATATATATATGTGTGTGTGTGTGTGTGTGTATATGTATATCTGTCTATCTATCTATCTCCTTGTAATTGAGCTGTGTACGCTTCAATAAGTTCCAAGTTGATTTGCACAATGTTAAAAACTGCTATTTTGTTTAATTTCTTAATATCAAAATATTTGTATGAATTGTGTCCATTTTGTTTTTTTTTTTTGTTTTTTTAACCTGGACCAACAATAGGTTTATGGCATGCCTGTGTGTTTGCAATCTAAATTAATTGTTAAAGTGGGCCTGCTGCATAGTTGTTTATATAGTGGGATTGCACAAACATATTGTAATGAATGTGAATCTTCTCAGGCTATTTGCAAAAAAACCTATGTGATCAAATGATCTCTTGATAACGGGCCCTTGGAAAAAACAAAAGACACAAAGAGCCAAGATAATGAAAGGAGAAAGTCCATTATACGTGGTCTTGTAAAGTAACAAAGGTAGCAACAAGATAATTTTTTATCAAATGAGGGTACATATTTCAAACATAGCTTTGGGTGCAAGTTTGTGAGGCAAAAAGGTTAGGGAAACAAAGCTAAACCCAGAAATAAGGCAAAAAGGGGGAAGTATTGCTTGTGGTTTCCTTGCAGTTAAACTCTCCACTATTAGTTACTTATAACTAAGGGCCCTTTCACACTGCTCTGTAGCAAAATCTGTGTAGAAACACATGCTGCCTTTCCTGTGCGCTTCTCATGCGTTTTTGAATTGCTGTGAAAATGAACATATGACTCAAAATGCACCAAAAACGCAAATCGTTGTTTTTACCGCAATCGCCTTTCATTTCAATGGGAAACTGCGTGTTTGAGGTTTTCAAAACCTCACCAAAGATGCAGCATGCAGGAATTTTAAAAACGCACTGCACCTGTAACGCAGTGGTGTAACGAGTCCCATAAGATTTAAGGGAAGGGGGAAGCCTTTTTGTCTTTTTTTTGGAAGGTAAAAATGCAGGAAAAAACGTATGTGTGAAAGGGCCCTCATTCTGCACTATGTGTGTATGTAGATGTGACCATCTTGGTAGAGGCAGAGTTTTGCTTCCCCCATAGTCAGAGCTCCTAGCAAGACAAACACAGGAGTGACCTCAATACTTGCTCTAAATCTCTTGAGACTAGCAGTCAATGGGCAGCAGAGCCTAAAGCTGGCCATACACTATTTGAATTCCAGACAATTCCTAATGAACTGTTTCAAAATCACTTTGTGAATGGCCCATTCACCAACATCTTTCAACATCTTTCGATTTGAAAATTTTGGAAACAGACTGCATTTAATGAGATGCGGTGGCTGTCCAAATACAATATACACAGTGAGATTGGTCCATCGGCGCTGTATATTTTCATTTAGCCTTCAGGCTAATTTTTTTAAGTGTATGGCCATCTTTAAACTCACACTGCAGATATAAAGTTATGAATCTGTAGGCACAGCAATGCCTAGGGGCTCTTACAAACTAGGAAGTGCCTTTTTTCCCCCGCATTCCGCTTAGGCACAATTACTATAATCTTGCATGTAAGAAGAAACTCAACGCTAAGGATCAAATGACTATCTCCATATAAACCTATCCCAATTTTATCAGTGTGCTAAGATTTAAAAACAAAATTGCTGCCACCATACAATACAAATATACATAAAAATCTCAGTAATTCACTTTACAAGTAGTGCTGTGATATATAAACTCCAAATGAAAACAAGTTCAAAACAAAGTCCATACAAAAGAATCCGCCCAGTGTTGCTAGTAGTGATATTACACCGATGTGCTGCTGCTCTTTGAAATAAAATGGTGCAGTCCTCTTTAATACAAATATCTTCCAACTCAAGACACCACCTCGCGTGCACCAGTGATCCCTCTCCGTTTTTAAGATGAGAACTCACTGACCTCATATGCTTTTTGGTTTTAAACACCAGCTCCAGTATGGATGTTAAACTGCGCCTCCGTATAGTTCACAATTAAGCAGATGTCATGTAGGAGGGAAAAAGGGAAAAAAACTTCCAATGATTCAGTAACCAAACCACCAAAATTTATTTAAAAATAAAAGCACCGCTCACATTGATTAAAAACTATTTGTGCATTCTTTTTAGTATAAAACCACATAAGGTGCTTTATCTGTATTTAATCTCACCACCATCGGACATTTTGTTTCCATCCTGGTATCTCCTCTGATCGCTGTGTAGCCACGCCTGGCGCATTTTGTGACTTACAACTTCATGACGGGGGGACTAAAATCGCATGAAGTGTTTCATCGGTGTGAACGGCTTTCATTTTTACATTTTGGTGGTTTGGTTACTGTACCATTTGAAAGTTTTTCCTTATTTCTCCTACATGACATCTGCTTAATTGTGAACTATACAGAGGCACGGTTTAACCTCCATACTGGACTTGGTGTTTTAAACCAAAAAGCTGATTTGCCAACCATGAGAATAGGAGGCGTATGAAGTCAGTGAGTTCTCATCTGCAAGGGAGAGGGATCACAGGTGCACGCAAGGAGAGTCCTTGAGTTGGAGCATATTTTTATTAAAGAGGACTGCACTATTTTATTTCAAAGAGCCGCAGCACATTGGTGTAATATCACTACTAGCAACACTAGGTGGATTTTGTTTGGACTTTTTGCACTTGTTTTCAATTACCATTTCTTGGTGTTCCCTAAAACATGGCAAATCCTAACTGCTTTTTTTTTTTTTTCAGTTCCACTTTAACAAAAAACTGTAGTCCAGAAAAAAACACTTTTTAGGGCTGAATGCACATAGATGTAATAAAAAGACTGATCTAAGCAAAATCTTGCCGTCAAATATTGTGCGTTAAAAAAAAAAAAAGGATTTAAAACAAAATGGGTAACACTGCTGCCACCATACAAATCAAATCTACTTTAACCACTTCAATACAGGGCACTTAAACACCTTCCTGCCCAGACCAATTTTGAGCTTTCAGCGCTGTCACACTTTGAATGACAATTGCGCGGTCATGCTACACTGTACCCAAATAATTTTTTTTCCCACAAATAGAGCTTTCTTTTGGTGGTATTTGATCACCTCCTGCGGTTTTTATTTTTTGCTAAACAAATAAAAAAACACCGAAAATTTAGAAAAAAAAAAATGTTTTTTTTTTTTTTTGTTTCAAAACTTTGTAAATAAGTACGTTTTCTCCTTCACTGATGGGCACTGATGGGGCTGCACTGATGAGCACTGATGAGGCGGTACTGGTAGGGTGGCACTGGCACAGATGGGCACTATTGTTTTGTATTGATGGATGCCAATCAGTGATGCCCATTGTGGGCACTGTCATCCCTAGTGGTCTAGGGTGGCATACCTTGTGCTGCGCATCCCTGGTGGTCTGGTGGCGTCCCTGGTGGTCCAGTGTAGGCATCCTTGGGGGGGCTGTGCTGATAATCATTCAGCACAGACCCCCCCCGTCAGAGGAGCAGCCGATCGGCTCTCCTCTACTCGCGTCTGAGACGCGAGTGAGGAAAAGCCGATTACCGGCTCTTCCTATTTACACTGTGATCAGCCGTGATTGGACACGGCTGATCACGTGGTAAAGAGTCTCCGTCGGAGACTCTTTACCAAGATCGTAGTTGCGGGGTGTCAGACTGACACCCCGCAAAAACGATCGCCGCGATGCACGCCCCCGGGGGCGTGCAGCGGCTCAAAATCCTGAGGACGTCCTGAGACGTCCAGTCAGGTTTGACAACCACTTTGCGGACGTCTATATACAATGCGCGGGCGGCAAGTGGTTTAAAAAATGTTCCGTAACCTGCATGCGTTTACACACACAGAAACCATCCCTACCATAGATAGACTAGGAATCTCTTGGATTCGCTCATCTGTTGCTTTCCCTGACCCTTATCATTCCTGGATCTCTTCCTCATCTCTTCTCCATATTCTCTTTACGCAGCTTTTCTCCACACCTGCAGCGATCCTGAGGGGTGGAAACTTGGCACCAGCACGACGATAGACTGATCCTAGACAAAGAATTGTCTATTTTGACCTTACAAATCTTGACGCAGCTCAAATTGCAGCAAGACAGACGCACAGACGCGCAGGCATAGATGCACAGACTTCCACAGATCTGTACAGCGTTTTAGCCTCATTTAACTTTCATTGAATTTCATTACATTTAAATGTGTATGTTTGTACATGCATTTATGTATACACACTTCATTTACTGACACTAGACAAAGAATTGTCTATTTTGACCTTGCGAATCTTGACACAGTTCAAATTTACAGCATTTCATGCACTTCCTGCATTGGGCTTAGAAAACAATAGATCTGCATTCAGATCCATAATAAGAAGTTTGATCTGTTAATTTACAATATAAGTGATATTGCATCAAACATGACTGGTATAATTCACTATAACACTGTAAAGAAACATGTTTCTATTTAAGAAGGGTTCATTTGGCTGGGAAAATCCCCCTATTTTACAAAGAGCTTTGAATGATAATTGAAAAATGTTTTTTGTGATCTTGCATCTTACGATCCTAAAGCCAGTTATTTCCATGCATCCTTGCTATTTTGTCTATGTGAGATGCTTGAAGCTGGCAGTCCAGTCTTTAGCATGGTAAGAAATTGAGGTCTCGTGGGTAGCAATGGTTGAAGGCCTGACACTGCAAACTTCTCTGACAGCTGTTTTTTTCTACTCCATGCTTTTTAATGCACAGTAAATCTTTCAGCCTATCTTTGGGGAAAGGAAAATTAATCCATTTCAGTGGATCCGCCTTCACACCACAAGAATGAAATGCTCATTTGGATCTGGGGGCCACCAGAAGCAGTCCTCCTCTACTCCCCTATGACCCAGCAGTGGACTGTCCCTTAGCATCCTCACTTGATGATGTCAGAGGACCTGTAACCACTGGAGCATAAGGAAGAAGGGGCTGTGGGGACCAGTCTAGCAGAGGGAGGTTACAGGAGCGGAGTATCGGGTAAATATTTTTTATTTTATTACAGGATTTATATAGCGCCAACAGTTTACGCAGCGCTTTACAATATAAAAGGGAGACAATACAGTTATAATACAATAAAATACAAGAGGATTAAGAGGGCCCTGCTCAGAAGAGCTTACAATCTAATAGAATAAATAAAAATGTTATATTAATCGTACAGTACAGGTCAAAGGCAACATATTCATACACCATGGTTTATGGGTGTGTACCGGCCTCCCTTCCTCAGGGAGCCTTGCCTATAATCCTGCCCCACTCCTATAGACCTCAGTTTTTTCTTTGTGTTAAGAGGGACCTCTTCTGCTTCATGGAGAAATTGGCTTCACTAGCTTGATTTTTATCTGTTGTTTTCTGAACTCTTCAACACCTCACGGTCTTCTAATGCTTACACAGAAGCAGTGTATCTGGATTGCTGCTCAGTTGAGAGCTGTACATTATGTGGGGACAGCCTGCAATATTGCTTTGGGCACTGGATCCTGCATGGATGCTCATCTTGGCAATTTGTGTGTCGAATCAGCCACAGGGTGCTATACAGGTCTCGGGCTGTCGTCCATCCTTGTATAGAACCCAGTCCCTTAACAACTTCCCGCCCGGCCTATAGCAGAATGACGGCCGGTGGCTTTATCATTCTGACTGGATGTCATATGACGTCCTTTGCATTGCAACAATCGTGGTGAGCTGTATCTATACTGATTGGGTTACAGAGCCAATGACGTAGGCTCTTTACTATGTGATCAGCTGTGTCCAGTCACAGCCGATCACTTGTAAACAAATGCTGGTTATCTGCATTTTCTTTCCTCAGAGCTGTCAGTGCCTGAGGAAAGGGAATCCAATAACTGGCTTTCCAGTTACAGGGGACATTTACACTGATAATCTGGGCACTAATTATAACTGCAGCTCCATCAGTGCAACATATCGGTCAGCCTCATCAGCGCACATCAGTGAAGAAGAAAAACAACTTATTTGCAAAATGAATGCAGAATTTTTTTTTTTTTCGTTTAGCAAAAAAATGTAAAAACCCAGTGATGATTAAATGGCACCAAAATAAAGCTCTATTTTTATATAAAAAAATCATAGGTACAATGTTGCATGATCTCGCAATTGTCATTTAAATAGCGGCAGCACGCAAAGCTGAAAATTGTCCTGGGCAGGAAGGGGTTGAAAGTGCCTTTTTATTGAAGTGGTTAAGACCACTGTGATGGGCAAAGCCTGAACATTATATACAGCTAAGTGTTGTGGACAGATAAGACCAGGTCACCCTGTATTTCTGACCATTACTGTTAAAACGGGGGCTATTTTTGGAATGTATTCACTTTCTAGTGCAAGCCTTTCAAACTTGGCACTGAAATTGAATCACTCACACCACTGGTTGCAAAATACCACTTACACCTAGAGTCCTCATCAGGTACTCGGGCGCTTCCTCCCGCCCGTTCTCCATGAGGGTTCCTTACAGGATGGTCTATGCCTGGGTTACTGTGTGTACTCCTCCTGGAACACTATCTGCCACACTGTCTACTCTGAGTACTCTAAAGGGGAATACCCTCATTTGTAGTTGGGCCCTTTTCACACATGCGGACCGGACCATATGTCCGTTTTTCGGATGAAAAATGGACATGCATGCACCCCTATGGGATAGCGGATGAGCATCCGCTGACACCCGCTATCGTCCGCCTCCGCCGATTCTGCAGACGGAGGAAAACCTTAGGGGCCCTGTCATCCGCCGGCTCAGCGGGGATCAGCTGAGCGATCCCCGCTGAGCAGCGGATCAATACGGATCCGTCCTGTGTGAAAGGGGCCTTATAGTAGAGACCAGGTGAAAGGAAACGCTTCCGAAGGCCTGCAGAACACTCAACCCCAGAGTGACAATCAGTCCCTTGCACCTGAGCAGAACTCTGTTTAAACATCGTTCTCGGCATTCAAATCTTGCTCTATTTCAGGCACACATCAAGTGACCTGATTGACTAAAGCAGAATTTTTAGCATCTATAACATTGCTCAGGTTCTAAAGCCTTACGTTTTTTTTTTTGTTTTGTTTTTTTACCACAATGCATTCTTTGCATATTAGGGTGATAACCCATCTTTGGCCAGTATATCCCCCCCCCCCCCCCCCGTACTTGCCTGAGCCTCATCTCAGCGCTCTGCATGGGCCGAGGCTCTCTCCACTCTCACTCGTTACAGGGCAGGTTGATATCAGCGGGAGCCATTGGCTCCTGCTACTGTCAATCAAATCTTATGAGGGAGTGGGGCAAAGCTCTGCTTTCTTTGTCTATGGGCTCAGGAGTGAGCCTGCACAAGTACCCCCCTTAGCAAGCGGCTTGCTGGGGGGTTACAAAAGTGGGAGAAGCCAGGAGCGCCAGCGGAGGATCGGGGCTGCTCTGTGCAAAAATATTGCACAGAGCAGGTAGGGATAACCTGTTTAAAAATTAATTTAAATGTTTATCGCATACATACTAGGGTGGTTACAACTGGGGGAATCGATGGTGAAGGATCTAGGTGTTCTGGTAGATCATAAGCTTAAAGCGTAACTCCACTTTTGTTGAGAAAAAATAATTCCCCTCTGAGTGATCTATGTACATTCTAAGGATTATAACAAACTTATTTGACTATATAAACTGTTGCAGGTTCCTACCTTTTTTGTTCTGAAGAAATCCGTGTGTTTCTCTGTGCCTCTGTTCTGAGTAAATCTAATGAGTAGTTTCATAATTAACTGTCAGGTGTGGTGCTACAGGGCAGTAATTAAGAAATCTGCTGGACCTGCATCCCTTTAGACGGGTTCCTATTGAAAGTATCTCTCACAAAATACAATTTTGGTAGCAAGGGATGCCTGAAATCTGACTTGTATCTTAGGCAGACTTCTGGGAAAATTGGTGAGCCAATAACACAAGGAAATGTTTCTAGGGAGTGGTCAGTACACACTCTGTGTACAGAACTCCAGGTAGCCATATTGCAAAGTGTTCTCAGAAAATTACATTGGCTGCAGATTGAAAAGGAAAGGTAATTTTTAACATTCAATTACAAAATGATTAGTGTTGTAATTGTGCTATATTTTTTCTTTATTTGCCAATTTATTTTTCCCCCTGAAAGTGGTTACCCTTTAATATTATGCAATGCCAAGCTGTGGTTTCCAAAGCAAGCAAGGTCCTTTTCTTGTATTGAGAGGTATGGAATCCAGAGAGATAATGTTACCCCTGTACAAATCAAATAATTAATAAAACTTCATCTGGAATATGCAGTTCAGTTTTGGGCACCAGTTCACAAAAAAGGATATTGGGGAACCGGAGAAAGTGCAGAGAAAAGCAACCAAACTGATAGGCATGGAGGAGCTCAGCTATGAGGGAAGATTAGAGGAACTACATTTATTTTCTTGAGAAGAGGAGATTAAGAGGGGATGTGATCATCCTGTATAAATACATAAGTGGTCCATTTTAGTCAACTTGGTGATGAGTTCACTTAAAGGTTATCAGAAGACAAGGGGGCACTCTTTACATCTGGAGGAAAAGAGATTTAGTCTCCAAATATGGAAAGGTTTCTTTACAGTAAGACGTGTGAAAATGTGAAATGTGTAGACTCCCTCAAGAGCTGGTTCTGGCTAGCTCAGCAGCTTGCTTTAAAAAAAGAGTTCTTTCCTAAATGTACATAACCTAAATCTACGTAATCTAACTAGATACTAACATTTTATAGGTAAAGTTGATTCAGGGAATATCTGATTTGCCTCTCAGGGAATCAGGAAGCAATTTTTTCATCTGCTGGAGAAAATTGGCTTATACTTTGTTTTTTTTTTGTTTTTTTTTTAGCGAGGAATGATGTTTACCGACACTTCCTGGTTCTCGCAATGATCAGCTGTGATTGATCACATGGTAAGAAGCCTCTGTCAGAGGCTTATCACGATCGGAGATGCAGTGTGTCAGAGTGACATGCTGCGGGCGCGCGCCGGCATGTTATCCTGCTGGACATCATATGACGCCCATCTGAAAACAGAACCACTCCCCGGCCGTCATTCTGTTATAGGCTGGGCGGGAAGTGGTTAAAATCAATAAATGCTTTCTCACTGGGGCAGTGCACTGGTAGGGTGGTGAAAAAAACGCCCCTCTCCATTAAAATGAATGGAAAGCTCTTCAAAAGCGCTCAGTGTTTTACTAGCAGTTTGGAAGCGCCTCAGTGTGAAAGGGGCCTTAGTCATGCATTCTACAAATCTGGCCTTAAAACTCTTTTCACACTGAGGTGCTTTGCAGGCGCTACAGCGCTAAAAATAGTGCCTGTAAAGCGCCACTCCTGCTAGTGGCCGACCTAGCACCTCAAAATTGATGGTAAAGTGCCGCTAAAAATTGATGGTAAAGTACCGCCGATGCACCCTCCACCCCAGTGTGAAAGGGGCCTTATGGAAGAGTGGCAAGAAGAAAGCCATTGTTAAAAGAAGGCCATAAGACGTCCTGTTTGCAGTTTGCGGGAAGCAATGGGGGGGATCACATCAAACGTGGAAGAAGGTGCTCTGGTCAGATGAGACCAAGATTGAACTTTTTGTCTTAAAAGCAAAATGCTGTGTATGACAGAAAACTAACACTGCACATCACCCTGAACTCATCATCCCTGCTGTAAAACATGGTGGTGGCAGCATCATGTTGTGGGGATGCTTTTCTTCAGCAGGGACAGGGAAGCTGGTCAAAGTTGATGCAAGATGGATGGAGCCAAATACAGGGCAATCTTAGAAGAAAACCTATTAGTCTGTAAAAGACTTGAGGCAGGGGCAGAGGTTCACCTTCCAGCAGGACAACAACCCTAAACATACAGCCAGAGCTACAGTGGAATGGTTTAGATCAAAGCATATTCATGTGTTAGAATGGCCCAGTCAAAGTCCGGACCTAAATCTAATTGAGAATCTGTGGCAAGACTTGGAACATTGCTGTTCAGACGCTCTCCATCCAATCTGGCAGAGTTTAAGCTATTTTGAATAGAATAGGCAAAAATTTCACTCCTACATGCGCAAAGCTGGTAGAGACATACCCAAAAAGACTTCCGGCTGTAATTGCAGCGAAAGATGGTTCTACAAAGTACTGACTCGGGGGCTGAATACAAATGCACGCCACGCTTTTCAAATATTTATTTGTAAAGAAATTTGAAAAACATTCCTTCCACTTCACAATTATGTGCCACTTTGTGTTGGTCTATCACATAAAATCTCAATAAAATACATTTACCTTTTTGGTTGTACCATGACCAAATGTTGAAAATGTCAAGGGGTATGAATACTTTTTCAAGGCACTGTATATTTGGACACAGGCACAGTTTTTGTTTTCAGGTATTTACCAAAACATATTCAAGCTATAGTTCTATAATGGATATGGGCTGAAAGTGCACACTCTCAGGTTTAGTTTGAGGGTATGTACATCCAAATCGGAGGAAGTGTTTAGGAATTACAGCTTTTAATAGCCACCCACCCCCCCCCCACCCCCCCCCTTTTTTTTTTTTTCCAAGGGACCAAAAGTAATTGGACACTTCAATCAAACTGTTTCATGGCCAGGTGTGGGCTACTCCTTCGTTATTTCTTCATCAGTTAAGCAGGTGAAAGGTCTGGAGTTTATTCTAATGCCCCGTACACACGAGCAGAAATTCCACCAGCAAAAGTCTGATGTGAGCTTTTGGTCGGAAATTCTGGCCGTGTGTATGCTCCATAGGACTTTTGCTGGCGGAATTCCCACCAGCAAAAAATTTGAGAGCAGATTCTCTATTTTTGGGTCGGAAAAATTTCCGATCGGAAATTCTAATAGTCTGTACCAATTCCGTACCAATTTTGTAACAATTTGACGCATGCTCGGAAGCATTCAACTTAATTTTCTCGGCTCATCGTAGTGTTGTACGTTACTGCGTTCTTGACGGTCGAAAGTTCAAAGTGTGTATGCAAGCCAAGCTTGAGCAGAATTCCGTCAGAAAAACCATACAAGATTTTTCCAGTGGAAATTCCGCTCGTGTGTACAGGGCATAAGTGTGGTACTTTCATTTGGAATCTATTGCTGTGAACCTACATGATGTGTTCAAAGGAGCTGTCCATGCAAGTGAAACAGGCCATTGTAAGGCAGAGGGTTCACCACGGGGTGCAAATCATTCATAAGCCTGAAGAATAGAAAAGCCAGATTAGATTTTGCCGAAAAACATCTGGGGAAAAAAAGCCAGACCAGTTCTGGAAAAGCCTTCTTTGGACGGATGAAACTAAGATTAAACGGTGCCAGAATGACAGGAAGGAAAGTGTGGCAAAGGCATGAAACGGCTCCTGGTTCAAAGCACACAACGTCATCTGTAAAACATGGAGGCAATTTGATGGCATGGGCATGCATGGCTTCCAGTAGCACTGGGTCATTGGTGTTTATTGATGATGTGACACAAGCAGCCGGGTGAATTCTGCAGTGTTTAGAGATACTGTTAGTCCAGATTCAGCCAAATGCAGCAAAGTTGATTGGATGGCACTTCACAGTACAGATGAACAACGATTCAAAACACATTGCAAAAGCAACCCTAGAGATTTTGAAGGAAAAGTGGAATATTCTGCAATGGCCGATTCAGTCACCTTTTCTCCACCCAAATGAGCATGCATATCACTTGCTGAAGGCAAAACTAAAGGCATAAAGACCAACAAACAAAGAACTGTAGACAGATGCAGTTAGAGCCAAAGCATCAGAAAAGAGGAAACCCAGTCTTTGGTAATGTCCATGGGTTCCAGACTTTGGATTCTCAACAAAATATTAAAAATGAACAGTTGATTTATGATATTTGTCCAATTACATTTGATCCCATGAAAATGAGGGGGGGTAGGTTGTGTATAAAAATGGTTGCAACCCCTTGAATTAAATTGTTCCTGTATGTCACCAGAATAAAGGTGTGAAAATTGTGCGTGTGTGTGCGTGTGTGTGTGCGTGTGTGTGCGTGTGTGTGTGTGTGTGTGTGCGTGTATGTATATATATGTGTGTGTGTGTATGTGTGTATATATATATATATATATATATATATATATGTGTATATATATATATATATATGTATATATATATATATATATATATATATATATATATATATATATATATATATATATATATATATATATATATATATATATATATAATATAAAATATATATATATATATAATCTGTGTATGACTTAAAGGAGTTTTAAAGGCAGAATGTTTTTCATCTTGATGCATTAACATAAAAAAAACTATGTGCAGCAGCCCCCCCAGCACCCCTCTAATTACTTACCTGGGCCCTATCTCACTCCAGCGATATCTGCGAAGGTCTAAGCCGTCAGGGACACTCCTTAAAGCGGTGTTCCGGCCGAAATTATACTTTTTAAATAAAAAAATACCCCTATAATACACAAGCCTAATGTATTCTAGTAACGTTAGTCTTTAAACTAAGGTCTGTTTTGTTAGTTTATAGCAGTAGTTTGTTATTTTATAAACTTACAGCAGGCCGTGGCCATCTTAAGTGTGGGCATCTGAAGCCAGACTGTATTTCTTCCTGGATCTCATCCTTGCAGATCTCGCACATGCTCAGTGCAGCACAAGCAGTGTAATAGGTTTCAGGTCAGGTTTCCATAGCAACGACAGTGTCAGAGGAAGTTGCCACCCCTTCCCAGGAGGCATTGCAAACAGGATATGATGCGATGGGCCGCGGCCAGGGAGGAGGAAGTGAAAAATTAATACAGCAGATATACAGTAGGTGCTGAGAAAAAAAATATCCAATTTGTTTACAGTGCACACTTTGGTGAGGAATGCTGAAGAGTTGTAAAAGTCGGTGGAACTCCACTTTAATTGGCTGAGACACACAGCAGCGCCATTGGCTCAGTCAGCGGGCTGGGTCAGGGCTCCGTGTCTGAATGGACACATGGAGCTGTGACTCGGCTCCAATACCCCCATAGGAAGCTGCTGGCTGTGGGGGCACTCAATAGGAGGGAGGGGCCAGGAGCAGCGAAGAGGAGGATTCGGGCTGCTCTGCAAAACCAACTACACATACCAGGTAAGTATAACAACATGTTTTAAAAAAAAAAAGACTTTACAATCACTTGCAAAGACTTCAAATTAGTTCATGCACTACCCTGGTCTGACTTTCATGCAACTTTTGAGGGTTAACATTGAAGTGTGTGGCCCTCACAATGCATGAAAGTAGTACCTGAATGTTTTACATGCAGCAGTGGATTCGATTTTGCAGAGACAATTCACATCCAAGTCGCAACATCCCAAAGTTGCAGTCGTACAAGTGTGAATGTAGCCTAAGGGCCCTTTCACACGGTTGACTGATTGGGTTTGCCTGTCAGTTTTGCATGCGGACTTGAAGGGACCCTCCAGTCTAATCTATGGAGCGATGGGTGTCAACGGACACCATCAATATCTGTTCATATCCGCTAAAAACAGACCATTGGGGATTCGTTCCCCATCCGTCTATCGGTTGGGATGGCCGTTTAGGCATTCCGTTTACATCCAGCCGCCCATAGAGAGTGGTCTGTGTCTGCTCTGCATAAGCAGTGCAGATCTGCCTGCTCAGTGGGGATCAGAGGACAGATTCCCCGCTGAGCAGGTGTACCCCCAACAGAGCCTGCCCCATGTGTAAGGTGCCTTAACCTCCTATTTTGAGACCTGTTTTTATGTACCTTTTGAATAATTAACCTTCTATCAACTTCCACATAAGGGGATTTGTATTTTGGATCTGCAGCTTATCTAGCAAACGTCCATTGGTCAGTAGTTTCAAAACTGGTATATTCAGTTGATGAGTATTTGCCTCTCAGTTGATGTATTTCATAGACCACAGTAGTACATTCCCCTCTTTGGGTTCCCAGTACTGCCTTTCAACTGGGGCTTATATGAAGCCAATTGGGAGGGCCTCATTCCATCTTCCACATTGACTGAAAAATTTTATTTAATTGAAACACAGATAAGATTATGTAATAGCTGTAGTTTGTGAGCATTGAATTTAGAAGTTTAACTCTAACTCTCTGAAGTGCAAGAGAAGCCAATAGAAGGTGAAACTGGCAAGCTAATAAACCTGTGGAACACTTAAATGCAGTATCAGTCTTTTTTAGTTTCAGATACAAAATTCAAATAGGAACAAAAATCTTTTTTTTTTTTCTTCGGCACCACAAATGTGGCAGCAGGTTCTGCCATGTTAACTGCTAGCATTAATCTATTTGACAGTGAATGTCAATGTCTCTGAAGCCTGTTCTCACAGTACATTTACATATGTAAAAATGATGGTCATCTGCTTTTCATATGCCAAGTTGTGCTGGGAACAGCACAGTAGCATGCAAAGGGGTTGGATGGGGGAGGGTCATCACCGTTTGATGTCATGGTGCGACAGGACTTTTAGAATAGGGACTTGAGCAAGGTTAACCTACCACTGCCTCTATACATACAGAAATGTGAATGAGTCCTGAATATATTGCAGCTTATTAGTCCTTAGATGTGGTTACTGCATGAAATTTCATTGCGTTGATGCTATGTGTCCAGAACCCAATGGTTTATATCAATGTTTCTCAACTCCAGTCCTCAAGTGCCCCCAACAGGTCATGTTTTCAGGATTTCCCTCAGATGAAATGGCTGTAATTACTAAGGCAGTGAAGCTGATCAAATCACGTGTGCAAAATAATGGACAGCCTGAAAACATGACATGTTGGGGGTACTTGAGGACTGGAGTTGAGAAATATGGTTTTAAAAGAAAGATAAAGCGGTATGTAGATTCAACTTGCATGAAGCTGTTACAAGGTTAAAGTGGTTATCAAGGCAGAAGGTTTTTTTTATCCTAATGCTTTCTATGCATTAAGATAAAAAGCCTTTTGTGTGCAGCACCCCCAGCCCCCCTAATACTTACCTGAGCCCCATATCTATCTCTGTCCATGAGTGCCTCGGCCGTCCAGGACTCTCCCTCATGATTGGCTGAGACACAGCAACAGCGCCATTGGCTCCTGCTGCTGTCAAACTCAGCCAGTCAGGAGAGAGTGGGGCGGGGCCGACCGGCAGCTCTGTCTGAATGGACAAGGGGAGCTGCAGCTCTTTTCGGGTGCCCCCATAGCAAGCTGCTTGTTGTGGGGGCACTTAACAGGAGGCAGGGGCCAGGCGCTCCAGCCAGCGACCCAAGGAGAGGAAGATCCGGGCTGTCCTGTGCAAAACTACTGTACAGCAGGTAAGTATGTTTTTGTTATTTTAATAGAAAAATCAAGACTTTACAATCACTTTAAAGTCTGTCTCCTGACAAATTCAAAGCCTTTTGCCATCTCAAAAAGCAATGTTCTAAGAAACAGCCACTGTAGTATTTTCAAGCTTTTTAATTGGTATAATTAAAAACATTTTTTTATTTTTTGTATATGACAGGGATTCTCTGTGGCGGTTTACATAGTTTCCCCATACCCTCATAAAATGAAGTTAGGAAATCTATCTACATTAACCACTTCCCGACCGCCCCCTGTATATATACGTCGGCAGAATGGCACGTACAGGCAGAATCACGTACCTGTACGTGACATTCTTCCGGCGGTTGGGGGGTCCGATCGGACCCCCCTCCGCCGGCGGGGACGGTCGGGATCGCTTCAGGAGCGATCCGGGACGAGGGGACGGCCAGTGGTTTCTGGCCACCCCCTCGCGATCGCTCCTGGCCAATGAAAAACTTCCCCTTCCTGTCTATTGTATAGACAGGAAGGCGGAAGTGATGTCACGCTCGGTGCGCCGGTCTATGTGACCGGAGACGCCGAGCGGCGAACATGTACAGGTTAGTGCACAACACTACACTGACACCAGTACAGTTAGGCACATATTCCACCCCCCTGTCACCCCCTGATCACCCCCCAGATCACCCCCTCCCCCCCCAGTCACAGTGTCACTAATTGCAGTGATCATTTTTTTACTGATCACTGCATTTAGTGTCAGTGTGACTGTAATACCTGTCAGGGCAGTTAGTTTTAGGTCCAAGGTAGCCCCCTACCCCCCCCTAATAAAGGTTTAACCCCTTGATTGCCCCCCAGGTAACCCTTTCACCCCCTTTTGCCAGTGTCACTAAGCGATCGTTTTTCTGATCGCTGTATTAGTGTCACTGCTGTCGCTAGGTAACCATTTTTTTTTTTTAGGTAACCGCCATGTTTATATAGGTTCATAAATAGTTTTATAGGTCAGGTACCCCCATATTACAACCTAAATAAAGGTTTTAACCCCTTGATTGCCCCCTAGAGTTAACCCTTTCACCAGTGATCACTGTATAACTGTCACTGGTGACGCTGGTTAGCCAGTTAGTTATTTCGTTATTTAGGTTCCCCGTCAGGTTTTTATATAGCGTCAGGTACCCCCATATATTACCTAATAAAGGTTTTAACCCCCTGATTGCCCCTAGTTAACCCTTTCACCCCCTTTTGCCAGTGTCACTAAGCGATCGTTTTTCTGATCGCTGCATTAGTGTCGCTAGGTAACCATTTTTTTTTTTAGGTAACCGCCATGTTTATATAGGTTCATAAATAGGTTTATAGGTCAGGTACCCCCATATTACAACCTAAATAAAGGTTTTAACCCCCTGATTGCCCCTAGAGTTAACCCTTTCACCAGTGATCACTGTATAACTGTCACTGGTGACGCTGGTTAGCCAGTTAGTTATTTCGTTATTTAGGTTCCCCGTCAGGTTTTTATATAGCGTCAGGTACCCCCATATATTACCTAATAATAAAGGTTTAACCCCCTGATTGCCCCTAGTTAACCCTTTCACCCCCTTTTGCCAGTGTCACTAAGCGATCGTTTTTCTGATCGCTGCATTAGTGTCGCTAGGTAACCAGTTTTTTTTTGTATTACTGTTACGGGTGACGCTGGTTAGTTAGCTTGTTTTTTATACTGTCAGGGCACCCGCCATTTATTACCCAATAACGGTTTAACCCCCTGATCGCCCGGCGGGTGATATCAATTAGGTTTTAGGGTCAAATAAGGTCTGCGTCGCCCCAGGTTAGTGCCAGTACCGCAAACACCCACGCACAAAGCATACACCTCCCTTAGTGGCACAGTATCTGAACAGATCAATATCTGATCTGATCAGATCTATACTAGCGTCCCAGCAGTTTAGGGTTCCAAAAAACCGCATTGTTAGCGGGATCAGCCCAGATACCTGCTAGCACCTGCGTTTTCCCCCTCCGCCCAGCCCAGCCCACCCAAGTGCAGTATCGATCGATCACTGTCACTTACAAAACACTAAGCACACATAACTGCAGCGTTCGCAGAGTCAGGCCTGATCCCTGCGATCGCTAACAGTTTTTTTGTGGTAGCGTTTTGATTCAGTCGCTTCAGTCAGGAGCTTTTTTACCTGTGAATCTCAAAAAAATAAAAAAAAAATAAAATAGTTGTCGTTTTATTGTTCTCTCTCTCACTCTATTCTCTCTCTATTGTTGCTCTTTTTTTACTCCATTCTATTCTGCAATGTTTTATTATGTTTTATCATGTTTTATCATGCTTGCTTTTCAGGTATGTAATTTTGTTTACTGTGTTTTAGTGTTAAGCATTTTTTTGTTTTCAGGTGCGCCATTCAGTTGCAACGCGGATTTATTTATCTTGACAGCAACAGCGTTTGCTCCCACGATACATAAAGACGCGACTCCAACACTGTAGGAGGTGATTTCACCACCACAGTATAAAAAAAAAACACCATCTAGGCCGAAGCATGGGGGCAGCAGGGGGGGGGAGGAGCGATTGGCTCCTAATGCCACGTACATACGGTCGAAATTCCGACCGTGTGTACACGGCATAACTTTTGCGGGAGGATGCCCCCATGCATCGGCATATATAAATGGTGCATGTATGCCCATCATTAGAAGTGGGTGGATGAAGGGAGGTATTCTAATGGTGGGCATACCCACCAATCAATCTCTTTTTTTCGTTCAGCCAAGAGGCTGCATGAAAAAAAAAAAGATTACAATATATGTCCAGTATGTTGCTGGACTTTGAATGGTTATACCAGAATGATGCCTGCAGGTTTAGGTATCATCTTGGTATCATTCTTTTCAGCCAGTGATCGGCTTTCATGTAAAAGCAATTCTAGCGGGTAATTAGCCTCTAGACTGCTTTTACAAGCAGTGGGAGGGAATGTCCCCCCTCCCGGATATAAACCGCGCCATTGGGAAATTGGGAAAGCATTTTATCACACCAATCTTGGTGTGGTCAGATGCTTTGAGGGCAGAGGAAAGATCTAGGGTCTAATAGACCCCAATTTTTTCAAAAAAAAGAGTACCTGTCACTGCCTATTGCTATCATAGGGGATATTTACATTCCCTGAGATAACAATAAAAATCATAACAAAGAAAAAAAATGGAAGGAACAGTTTAAAAATAAAATAAAAAAGCTAAATAAAAAAAAAAAAAAAACAAAAAAAAAAAAAAAAAGCACCCCTGCCCCCCCTTCTCTTGCGCAAAGGCGTACACAAGCGTTGGTCTGGCGTCATATGTAAACAGCAATTGCACCATGCATGTGAGGTATCACCGCGAAGGTCAGATCGAGGGCAGTAATTTTAGCAGTAGACCTCCTCCGTGAATCTAATGTGGTATCATGTAAAGGCTTTTAAAGGCTTTTAAAAATGTATGTAGTTTATCTCCACTGCGTGTTTGTGCGCAATTTTAAAGCATGTCGTGTTTGGTATCCATGTACTCGGCCTAAGATCATATTTTTTATTTCATCAAAAATTTGAGCAATATAGTGTGTTTTAGTGCATTAAAATAAAAAAAAGTGTATTTTTTCCACAAAAAATGCGTTTGAAAAATCGCTGCGCAAATACTGTGTGGAAAAAAAAAAAAATGCAACACCCACCATTTTAATCTGTAGGGCCTTTGCTTTAACATTATATATAGTGTTTGGGGGTTCAACGTAATTTTCTTGCAAAAAAAAAATATGTTTTCATGTAAACAAAAAGTGTCAGAAAGGGCTTTGTCTACAAGTGGTTAGAAGAGTGGGTGACGTGTGACATAGGCTTCTAAATGTTGTGCATAAAATGCCAGGACAGTTCAAACCCCCCCAAATGACCCCATTTTGGAAAGTAGACACCCCAAGCTATTTGATGAGAGCAATGTTGAGCCCATTAAATATTTTTTTTTTTGTCCCAAGAGATTGAATAATGAAAAAAAAAAAAATATATATATTTTTTTTACAAAAAGTTGTCACTAAATGATATATTGCTCAAACATGTCATGGGCATATGTAGAAATACACCCCAAAATACATTCTGTTGCTTCTCCTGAGTACGGGGATACCACATGTGTGGGACTTTTTGGGAGCCTAGCTGCGTACGGAACCCCAAAAACCAATCACCGCCTTCAGGCTTTCTAAGGGTGTAATTTTTTTATTTCACTTCTCACTGCCAATCACAGTTTCGGAGGCCATGGAATGCCCAGATGGCATAAAACCCCCCAAAATGACCCCATTTTGGAAAGTAGACACCCCAAGCTATTTGCTGAGAGGTATTGTGAGTATTTTGCAGATGTCGCTTTTTGTCACAAAGTTTTGAAAATTGAAAAAAGAAAAAAAAAATTTTTTTTTCTTTACTTTCTTCATTTTCAAAAACAAATGAGAGCTGTAAAATACTCACCATGCCTCTCAACAAATAGCTTGGGGTGTCTACTTTCCAAAATGGGGTCATTTGGGGGGGTTTTGTGCTATTTTGGCATTTTATGGCCTTCGAAACTGTGATAGGTAGTGAGGAGTGAAATCAAAAATTTGCACCCTTAGAAATCCTGAAGGCGGTGCTTGGGTTTCGGGGCCCCGTACGCGGCTAGGCTCCCAAAAAGTCCCACACATGTGGTATCCCCATACTCAGGAGAAGCAGCAAAATGTATTTTGGGGTGCAATTCCACATATAACTATGGCATGTGTGAGCAATATATCATTTAGTGACAACTTTTTGAAAAAAAAAAAAATCTTTTTTATTTTTGTCTTTATTCAATCACTTGGGACTAAAAAAAAAAATATTCAATGGGCTCAACATGCCTCTCAGCAAATAGCTTGGGGTGTCTACTTTCCAAAATGGGGTCATTTGGGGGGGTTTTGTACTTCTCTGCCATTTTAGCACCTCAAGAAATGAAATAGGCAGTCATAAATTAAAAGCGGTGTAAATTCCAGAAAATGTACTCTAGTTTGTAGACGCTATAACTTTTGCGCAAACCAATAAATATACGCTTATTGGCATTTTTTTTACTAAAGACATGTGGCTGAATACATTTTGGCCCAAATGTTTGACTAAAATTGAGTTTATTAGATTTTTTTTATAACAAAAAGTAGAAAATCTTTTTTTTTCAAAATTTTCGCTCTTTTTCCGTTTATATCGCAAAAAATAAAAATCACAGAGGCAATCAAATACCATCAAAAGAAAGCTCTATTTGTGGGAAGAAAAGGACGCAAATTTCGTTTGGTTACAAAATTGCATGACCGCGCAATTAACAGTTAAAGTAGTGCAGTGCGAAATTGAAAAAAGACCTCTGGTCCTTTGGCTGCCAAATGGTCCGGGGCTGAAGTGGTTAAGTGATTCTACTTAAAGGGCCGCATAAGTCAGACCTTTACTTTCAGAAAATCCATGTTGCTTTTTTAGTGATTTACCTAGACTACACTGTTTCTGCAGGACCCAGCCCACATTTGAATACAGTGGGTTTCTAAAGGCAAACTTTGATGCGTGAAAAAAGAGTGCTGGTATATTCATAAGGGAAAAAAAAAACTTTACAGTGACTATCATGAGAAGTACCAGGACTACTGTTGCTGATCTTGCACGCATTTACGCACCCACACATCTGACTTTGACAAGAATACAGGGATGCAGGCTCTGTGTTTTAGGGCTGCACACCTGCCCCTGCTCTCCTGTAACTCAAGTGTGCCTGTACAGCAGATGCATCTCTAGTCACTAATAAAGGCTACCTGCAAATGGCGTTCGTTGCATAAACCGATACCTCATTCATGCTGATTTTCTCTGTGTGATCATGCATCCCTAGTTTACAAGGACAGTCTTAAACTGGGGACTGTCCAACTGCTGTTGGCTGGAAATGGGTCACAAGAGTGCAGAACGAACTATACTCCTGTAATCCATAGAAGTATGGGCAAAAAGAGTTGGCCATACTTTTAAGGAATATGCATTGTATGGCACAGCATACAAATTGCAGTGGTTAGGGTTATGTAGCATATGTTGCATAGTCCTGATTGCAATACTGGATGGATGGCCCCTGAGGAACTGATTTACTAACAATTATTTATTTTTTTGGTCACACTGGTCAAGATGGCTGGATGCTTTCATCCATGTCAAGGGAAGTTGCGTCCAAGGTTGAAGCTTAAAGAAAGTGTTTGTTACCCTAACACTTCATATTCTGGATATCTGCCTGCTGTATCATGTGCTTGTGTGAAAAAGTCTTCTGTTCTCTGTATTGCTTCCTGGTGTTCCTGTCAGTCCCCTTGCTTTCCTATTAAAAACTGACCACACTAAGCAGTAGCACACATTGTGGTTAGTTCTAACTGTGTTGGGAATTCAGTGTACACTCCTTCAAAGATCAGATTTGTCTTGACACACCCCACACCCACTCTACACAGCCATTCACTGGCAAGCTCCTCATTGTGCTGCCCCCCCACAGCCCTTTTGCAGCTGAGAACAGAGAGAATGTGATCATTTATAAAAAAAAAAAGTAATAAAGGTATTTTTTCATATTTATACAAAAATGTTTGCCTTTCTTTTCTGTTATAAACTGAATGGGTTGTTTTACAAGGTGATCATGTTTTAATCACTTTAAAGTGCATCTAAACCCAAAAAACAGATGTCATTTTTCCTTCTACCAATCCTAAGGCCTCATTCACACAGCATTCTATATAGTACTACATCCATGCAGGTCCATGTTTATCTGCATAGGGATGCACAAGTGTTCTGTGAATCTCCATGCAGGTGGTTCCATTGATGTCTGTTGGGGACACGGATATATTTTTTTGTCCCAATATGATGTTGGTGTAAGTGTGGGTGTGTACCTGAACTCGCACTGCTTGCATTCGGGGAAATTAACCTGCATCCATACAGATGTCCTATTGGGATACGGCAGCTTTGTCCATTCAACCGCTGTGCCTCCTTTAACAATGGGGCTGCCTGCACAAGGATGTGCAGGACACCTGTTTAGGTAAACAAAACCCTGGCAGATATTGTGGCTGCATTTTTGTTTTTTCCACCCTATTTCACCTGGTGATTCAGCCAGTAACATGATTCCTATATTAAAAAGTAGATTTAGACTTTATGTAAGTACTTAAAAATTCAATTAACAACAAAACCTGGGGAATGCCCAGGGAAAAACCAAGCCTACTTACCACCAGCTCGCAGACAACCAAATTAACCTGTCTAACAGTATGCGTTAAAAACAGGGGTTTAGTCCGCACGCATTTGCAAACGCATGCGTAAGCCACAGAGCCTCGTCAAGGCACCCTGATATCTGTGGTCCTAACACTAAACTAAGAGTGTCCCCACAGTGGAGGCACATGCATTCTGATGGGTAGATGAGGGCAGGTGGACTGAAGGGGAGCCACCCCTTCTTAAAGGTACAGGAGCACACCAAACGCCCAGCAGATTGCACAATGGCTGCAAAGGTGTTGGTGCGTTGCTGGACCAATACAAACACTATGTGTTAACAAAAACTTGCCACCGTCCCCATCTACAGCTGGCTATCGCAGTAAAAATTCAAACCTAACTCCAGTCAACGTGTTTTGTCTCAACCCTCAAAGGTGGTAAAAGCATGCGATTGAGTCATGCCCCCCCAATCTCTACCCTTTAACTATTTGACCCCTGGAAGATTTAACCCCCCCCCCCCTCTTTATGACCAGGCCACTTTTGCAATTGACACTGCTTTTAACTGACAATTGCGTGATCATTCAACGATGTATTCAAATATAATGTATTTTTTTCCCACAAATAAAACTTATAAACAAAAAACTGTTTTGGAAAAAAAACTTGTTTCCTTTCTGCTATAAAACCTATCCAATAAAAGAAAAAAAATCTAATTTCTTCATTTAATATGTACTCTGCTACTTATTTTTGGTACAGAAAATCCCTATAAACGTATATTGATTTGTTTACAAGAGCATTATAGCGTCTACAAACTATGGTATATATTGATGGAAATTTTTTAAAAAATTTTATATTAGTAATGGTGCCGATCAACAACTTAGTGGGACTGTGATATTGTGGCAGACAGTCGAACACTGACACTTTGCGGGAACCAGTGACACTAATGCAGTGATCAGTGCTTAAAATATGCATGGTTACTTTACAAACGACACTGTTAAACATCTAGGGCGATCAAAGGGTTAACTATGTGCCTAGCCAGTTTTTTTTGTGTACTCTATGTGCTGCTTTTTACTAGGGGAAGAGATGAATTTTAGTCCCTGCTTTGCAGAAACACAAAATACAGCTCCTCCCCTTGTTTACATAGGCACAGCTCCGTTATGAGTCTTTGCTCGACGATAAGGGGGGTGCCAGAGGACATTGAGTGGCCCGCACCTGCAGATCGGCTTCTGCTGCAAAGGCTCTCTCTCTCTCTCTCTCTGAGGCTCTTGAAGCTATCTATTAACCGTGAAACAAGTAGATTTACCCTAGCTCAACTGATTTCAGCAGCACCTATCACTAAAGGATTATTTTGCGTGTGTTCATGTTTTGTATGTATATCACAACAAGCAAGCTATCGCTTGTGAAATGCGTCAACTGCTTGTCCTGTTTTCATTTGATGTACCTTTATTGTCACAAGTGTACCAGATAAACACAGGACAAGCAGTTGACGCGTTTCACAAGTGATGTTGTGAACCCGCTGGAGTTGCGGGGGGATTCCCCCCTCACAGGTTTTTAAGATCCAGCGTTCCCTCGGATCCTCCAAAAATAAACTTATTGCCTCAGGCACTACACCATCTAGTGCATCAAGGAGTGATTGTAGAGTTTCCTGTATTCGAAAGGGGCACAGGGTTTTACTCCAAACCTGTTTACAGGTCAGAAACCAAACGGGGACACAAGGCCCATTTTGGACCTAAGATCCCTAAACAAATATCTATTGATACAGTCCTTTCGAATGGAGTCTGTCTGCTCAGTAACCTTACTCCAGAGGGGAGACTGTCTAGCCTCCATCGATATAAGATGCGTATTTACACGTACCTATCTTTCAGCCTCATCCGAGGTTCCTACGTTTTGCAGTAGAGGAACGTAATTTTCAGTTTGTGGCTCTACCCTTCGGGCTTGCTACAGCTCCCCAAGTGTTCACAGAGGTCCTAGCACCAGTACAGGCTCTAGAACAGAGCATAATATACAGAGTGTGGTATTTAAAAAAAGCTTAGCCTGAATCATAAATACCGAAAAGTCTGCCATGAAACCAGCTCAAAATCTAAAGTATTTAGGTCTGATCCTAGACACAGTCCAAGCAATATTTTTGTTGCCACCTGTAAGTATCTGTGCCCTGAAGGTTCCGGTGCGGCAGATAAGGGGCACCAGACAACTCTCCATTCGGGTCTGTATGATTCTTCTAGGGAGGATGGTATTTTCCTTTGAGGCAGTGCCCTATGTCCAGTTCCATTCCAGGCCTTTACAACAAGACATCTTGTTGGCTTGGAACAGAAGAGGAAAAGCCCTGGATTATCCAATGTTCTTGTTTTCTCAGGCACGCTTAAACCTAAACTGGTGGTTACAGGATCAGAACCTGCGAAAAGGGAAAATCCTTTCTCCCGGTAACTTGGAGAGCACTGACTACAGATGCCAGTGTCTCAGGCTGGGGAAAAACCCTAGAAGGGCTCACAGCTCTGGGGAAAAATGGTCAGGGGCAGAACAGATCCTGCCCATTAACGTCCTGGAATTACGGGCAGTATGTCTGGCCCTACGGTCCTGGACGGTGGAGCTTCAGGACTGTCCTATCAGGGTTCTATCCGTCAATGCCACTGCAGTGGCCTATATAAACCACCAAGGCGGTACCAGGAGTCGTTCAGCTCTGAAGTAGGTGAACCACATACTAGCCTGGGCAGAGGGACATGTGCCGATTTTGTATTGGCAGTCCATATCCCAGGAGTAAAGAACTGGAAGGCAGATTATCTCAGCCGCCAGCAGATCTGCCTGGGGGAATGATCTTTACACCCAGAGGTGTTCCAGGAAATTTGCCAACATTGGGGATAGCTAGAGGTCGACCTACTGGCATCCAGGTTCAACATCAAACTACAGCAGTTTGTATCCAGAACAAAAGATCCTCTGGCAATTGGAGCAGATGCTCTGATAGTTCCATGGAGCCAATACTCCCTGGATTATGCTTTTCCTCCGATCCCTTTCCTTCCACATTTGTTGCGCAGGATTCGGAGAGGGGGTTAGTCATTCTGGTGGCACCAGCCTGGCCCAGAAGGCCCTGGTTCCCGGAGATTGAAAGACTGACAATAGACGAGCCATTGACGCTTCCACTTCGTCCCGATCTACTGTCTCAAAGTCCTATATTCCACCCCAATTTACAGTCTCTAAATTTGATGGCATGGCTGTTGAAGCCAGGGTGCTGAAGGACCATGGCATCTCGGGACCAGTAGTGTCTACCCTAGTGAATGCTGCAAAGGTGGCCACTAGAAAGATTTATCATAAGGTCTGGAAGACGTATTGCTTGGTGTGAAGCTAGTAAATGGCATCCTTGGAAATACACGATTGGGAGAACTCTTTTCTACAGTCAGCTGTGGATATCAAATTGGCTTGGAGTACAATCAGAGGTTAAGTTTCGGCCCTATCTGTATTCTTCCAATGGCCTTTAACCTCCCATTTATTGAGCCGAACCTTTATGCAGGGGCAACTTGCTTGCTCCCCCCCCCCCCCCCACCATTTGGTGCTGTGTTACAGAAGCAACCATTTGAACCTATTAAGGAAATTCTATTAGACTTGCTGTCACGCAAGCTAGCCTTCCTGATGGCCATCACCTCGGCTAGAAGGGTGTCAGAGTTGGCGGCCCTTTCGTGCAGGGACCCATACTTGATCCTTCACTACGACAGAGTTGTGTTTCCATCCTTTTTGCCAAGAGTGGTGTTGGCCTTTCATTTAAATCAGAACATTTTGAAAGGTCTGATGTCACCCCAATATCACCTCCATCCCCAATTAAATACATAGATACAAGAGGGACTGGGACTTTAAATGAGGTAAGTATGGTTAGCCAATAAAATACCAAAAGTATATGCAAAATGGATTTATTGCAAGTTGTCGTAGTTGTAAAGCACAACAGCATTAGTAAGCATACAATATAAACACATACACATACAACACATACAATATAAAAGGAAACAATCCACATGCAGAGGTATATAAAATCGCATATAGCAGCAGTGTACAAACCTCAAAATTGTATACATCTTTCTGTGGTACTGACGCGTTTCACAAGACCATGCTCGTTTTTTGGGGATAGATGCTTAACTGTAGGTGATGAGGTGACCGCAGACTTTTCAAAATGTTATGAAATTTGGGTTGAAGACCATTTAGCCCCACCTGGTCTGCTGCCACCATTAGACATTATTTATACACACATTGACATATCTTCACTATGTGGCCGTATCTAAATACATATTGGCAGGGGGTGATTTTAGGTTGGCCCAGCCATCTCTCGCTGTTACCAGATGATGGAGGCATCCCACCATCTAGCTCGGGGGCTGCAATGTGTCAGGGAGGTCTTCTGATCTCCTGCTGTCCCTTCCCATCTGCCTGGAGCAGTGGTGCTGCATACACATCGTTGGATCAGGAAGAAAGTGTTTAGGGAGGGGCAGAGGTGGTCAGGGGCACAACAAACAATGTTTTTTTGCCTTAATGCAGGGAATGAATTAAGCTAAAAAACAGACTTCAGAATCACTTTAAAGTAGTTGTAAAGGCTGAAGGTTTTTTTACTTTGCATTCTAAGCATGAAGGTAAAAAACCTTCATTATGCAGCTCCGCACAACCCACCATGCGCCCCCCCCCCCCCCCATTCTTACCTGAGCCTGATCTTGATCCAGTGATGTACACTAGAGCAGCTGCTGTCCCAGCTCTCTGCCACCTCATTGGCTCAGAGACCGCAGCAGAATCCATTGGTGTTGCACAGAGCAAGCATGACCGGTTATTTAACCACTTACGGACCGCTTGCCATCGTTATGCATTGCTACTTTGATGCTAAATACCGTTGTTATAGCAGCAGCTAGCTGCCATAACCCTGGTATTTTTAAAAACCACCAGCAGTCCTCTTTCAGATAAGTGGTCTCAGCGGTTGGTTCGAAGGGGCACCCACTCTTGCGCTCCTATCGTCTCCGCCGCTTCCTGGAGACGTCGGTTGCACCGGAGACTACCGCGTCCGCTCCCCTCACTGCCTGGATGCAGAGTGAGGGAAAGATGGTCCCCGCTCAGCTACAAAGCATTGGAGGGCGGAAGCGATGTCAAACGTCGCTTCTGCCCAATGCTCTTAAAGGTATTTATTTTCATTTTTTTTTGTAAAGTGTAAATATTGGATCTGAAGTCTTTGACCCCACATCTCGTATTTAGAAGGTCCTTTTATTTATTTTTTTTTTTTTTAAGGACAGTATAAAAAAAATAAAAAGCTTGCACGCAGAAGCGACCGTATACGTAAGTCACGCTTGCTTATGAAAACGTTTAAACCACACATTTGAGGCATCGCCACGATCGCGAGAGCAATTCTAGCACTAGACCTCCTCTAACTCTAAACATGTAACCTGTAGAAATGTTTAAACGTTGACTATAGAGATTTTTAAGGGTAAAAAATTTTGAAGCGTGACATGTTGGGTATCAATTTACTCGGCGTAACATTACCTTTCTTTGGGCTAACTTTACTGTCTTATTTTTTTTGAGTAAAAAAAAGTGCGCTTTTAAGCGCGCTGCGCAAATGCGGTGTGACATAAAGTATCGCAACGACCACCATTTTATTCTCTAGGGTATTAGAAAAAATATATGTTTGGGGGTTCTAAGTAATATTTTGTAGCAAAAAAAAGATTTTAACTTGTAATCACCGAGTCTGAAAAATAGGCCCGGTCCTTAAGTGGTTAATCAAAAAATACATTTGTTTTAAGTTAACTCTTTATATACTTGTTCAGGGCTAGTGACTCAAAGTCCTGAAACGAGACCGCTTTTTTGCACAATAGAAAGTTAATGGTGGCAGCCTTCATGTTCTTTTAAGTGAAAAATATAGATTACCAGTTCCCAGATGTGGAAGCTGCGTTTTTTGTTTTTTATTTAGTTTTTATAATGGGTATTGCCATGCACTTCAGAGTAAGTCAGTTTCACTCTTAACTGATGCTCTGCAAAGGCTTTTAAACCGTTTCTTGTGGGCAATTTTGGGTACAAAACTATTTGTAATTTCACAGGCGCGTGACATTGGTACCAATTTTTCAATGCAAACTCATCTATTATATTTTACCAAAAAAAGGTAATATATTGTGTTTGTGTGCATTAAACTAACTTTTAGTGTATTTCTTACAGAAAATGTGGGTTTGATAAGCTTGTGTGCAAATTTCATGTATCATAAAATGCAACTACCCTCATTGTATTCCCCAGGATCTCTGCTTTAAAAATAAATGTTTTGGGGGGTTTTCACTAATCTTTAGGCCTAACATATGCATTTTAATATGCAAGAAATGCAAAAAAATGGCCCCGGCAGCAAAAGGGTTAAAAGAAAATCTTAAATGATTGATCTCAGTCATTACAATTTATCACAGGGTTATAATGTTTCAGAAATTGGTATCTGAAGTTATATAAATGTTAAAGCAAAAGTAAACCCATCCATAAAACGGTTTCATTTACGGCATGTTCCGGAAATGTAACACTCCCATTGGTTTGCTCTCAACCTAACTGTCAAACCATCCAATGGCTGGTGTCATAACTGATCAGAGGCAAAGATGGCAGCTTCCTTGCCTGAAAACGATAGAAGGGTTTACTTGGAATTTAAATACTTGGTTCATCTTGCACATAGATGAGTCTACTTTTACTATTTCAAAGTTGGACATCGTGTTAGCTGTTTGGTGCCATATTCTTCATATGCACAGTACAGTGTGATTTTTTGTGTATGCTATGAGTAAGTTTCCATGGAAATGATTAACACGTTTTATTTCAGTAAACAAGCAATAGGCTGCTGTAGGGTTATACTGTACATATAATGCCAAGATCATTTTATTTTCCTTTTTAATATTGGAGCAAGAAAAAATTCCCTAAAATAGTAAGAAGCTTGCAAATTTTGTGAGCATATTCCAAGCTAGAAAAGCACATATTGAGCTCACCTGGCCTTTAAATATTGAGAAGATTAGGTAAGGCCTAAAAGGGTGATTGTAATTGCTACTTGGCTAGAAGTGTAAGGTTTTTATTTTTTTTATTTTTTTTGTTTTTTTTTTACCCGATTTAAAATAAACTATGGTACTTAAAAATCACCCTAGGAGAAGCTTTACGTTTTTTTTTTTTTTTTATAAGCTTTTAAAGGTTATGTTTAGAGTTACACAGATGGTCTGGCCCCTAGTATTATTGCTCTCGCTCTGACACATATAGTGATATCTCACATGTGGTGCAATCGCTGTTTACATATGCGTGCGGTACCTACGTGCACATTCACTATTGCACATGAGCATTTGGGGGGGGGGGGGGGGCTTTAATTTATTTTTTATTCTATTTAGCTTTTTTCCAATGCATCAGATCAAACTGAGATTGGTTTGATCAGATGCTTTCACAAGCTGGTAACCGCTTTTAAACTACCTGGAATGTACCTGGTGTATAATTTAGTTAATATGTAAAGTTTAAAAAAAGGCAATTTATTCCTAAATATCTCTATGCAGTGGTAAATATGAATAACCAACTATATGGTTAGGGAGCAAAATATCAAATCCACTCTGAGAATAACAGACAGAAGAGATATACTGTATATACGCTATTAGAGATATACTGTATATACTATTAAAGGAGATATACTGTTTTTTGGCCAATTTGTTGTTGGGCAGATTAAAAAACACAAATTGCTGCAAAAACTTATTACATGCTTTTCTGCAGCTTCTCCATTGAAGTATATTGAACCAAAAAAAGCACAATTTTGCGTTTAAAAAAAAAAAGTCCCTGACCCTTTCCAAATACGCAGCGGCTGAAAAAAGCGTAGATGTGAACGTGTCCCATAGGAAACCATGTTAAATGAACTGTAGTGTTTCTGCAAAAAGCACCAAAAAACACATAGATGTAAACCCGGTCTAAGACATTTAGTAACATAATGGGGTTGAAAAAAACTAAAATGAGCCCTTTATAGTACAAAAAAGCATATAATCACTACTGTAAGGGGTTCGTTTTTTTACTGTAGAACTGTGAAAGTATAATTTACAGTAGCAATTATTTGCTCTTTTTTGTACTATAAAGGGTTAATTTTAGTTTTTTTTTTTAACCCCATTATGTTACTGGCCAATTAATCGATTATGAAAATAGTAATCGATTAATTGACAACTAATCGATTATGAAATTAATCGATTAGTTTCAGCCATAAAAGGGTTAACCGCAAATATGAATTAACAAATTTAATTAAATCATACTCCCATTGATACCGGCCATTGAATGTTGCATATTGTGACAGTGCCATTACTCTTGCATCATAGATGTGATTATTGGTATATTTGAATTTAGTATGTATGTGCATGGTACAGCTTCCAATGTCTTTATCATTTTTTTCTTTTTTTGCTGAGTGCACCATTTGTAGGCCTTGTCCCTGAACAACTGCCAAAATCATATGTTCTTCCTTACCACCCTATGATCTGTTCTGCTTCTTTATCTTTGCAGACACCCATCTTCCTTAGTCACTAAAATTAAAATTGCAGTCACATGCAGGCTCCTGGCAGTTTTTCCTTTTAGGCAGAGAGCAAAGAAATGGAGCAGGTAGTGTCAAATACAATGTAACCCACTCTTCCTGACAGCCACTGTAAGGGCTAATTTACACCAGCCGCTGCATTACAAAAAGTGACATGACCCCCCTCTGCCATTACTGCTGCTGTTGTGACTGTGATCCTTCCTGCTGGGCGCTGGTAAAAAATAAAATGCTGTGCCCTCCTGTGACCTTTGACACCCCCTCCTCTTCTCTCCCAGCCAACAGCAGGGGAAAGGGCAGGCTGTGTAGGGGTAGAAGTGGCTGGTGCCCAGTGAAAGGATCCAGTGACAGGCAGTGTTGGCAGATGACTTCCAACCCCCTGCACAACTTACGTTCTCCTCTGAGCCCGATTATTTCCCCCAACCCCCCTGCCGTGGTTGTTGTGCAAGGGAGAAATATGTAGATGCCCAGTGGGGGAGGATCCGCAGATGTCAGAGTGGTGGATCAGTAGATGACATGTCATATTTACTGATCCTCTGCCTGTTTTGAATGAACAGCAGGTGAGTGTTGATCACCTGGTGTTCATTCATAATTGACATAGTAAACATAAATGGTCATTCATGTTTACTATGTCTTTGTGAATGAACTTGAAGTTCTCGATGTACAGCACTTCTGTCCAATGTGTGAGCTAGGGCTACAGTATAGAAGAGACTGAAGTCTGTAATTCCCTTAGTATTACACCTCAAAACACTTTCTGCTGTGCCTCCCGAGTATGGGCGTATATATACCACATTTGTGAGACTTTTTCATTGTCTGGCTTGATTATGTACTGGACATTGTATCTTGTGTATCGCACAAATCAACCATTTGTGTCAAAAACAATGTTCTGTAATGGTCACCCCCACCCCGAGAGAGACCCAGCTCCTATAAGTCGAGCAAGACTAGCCTACTGGTACATGACTTGCCTGGTGTCTCGCAGGAACGTAGTCAGTGGGATGTTTTCAATGGGTCAGTTCATGCCGCAGGCAGAAACATGGTCAATAAATAGGCCAGAGTTAATGAAGGCAGAGGCAACACTGTAATTGGAGTGGTTGGGATTAGGGACATGACTGGTGTGGCAGTGATCAGGGCCGATGAAACTGGTGTGATGGTGATTAGAGACACCAACTGACAGTCTGATCTGGTTGCATTGTAATGTTGTGGCGGTGACATAGTGATATCAGAGCTGCCAGCCATTGTACATAATCACCGCCAGTGGTACATGTGACACTGCAGGTGCTCTGGTGACAGTATGTACAGAAAAAAAAAAAGATTCACTTTTTTACAATTTATTTATTTTTTTAACATATTGTCACCAGAGCAGTGCAGTGTCGCCATAGTGACACTCATCAAAGTCTCAGATTTTTTTTTTTTTAACACTGATTGCTTATTACAGTGATGATCACTGTATAAGCACATTTACTACTATGATCAGTGCAGCTGTGATTGGCCCTGGTACAATGTGATCGCTGTGACCAATCAGATCACACAGTAGTAAGCAAAGCATCATGAATGACAGCCTTGTTTACTACTGTAACTGTGGTCACATGGTACCAGTGCCGCTCACCGTGACCTTGTACCATGATCTGCTGTATCTGGGGGGCACAACACTCAGATTGTGCCACTGCACGCTTCTGGGAGGATGGTACAAGTATGTCTTCCTGCAACCAGGGAGCACCCGCCCAGCCAATGTACATAAATGGAAATGGTCAGGGTCGGGTTTACTGCAGTCACACGTCATGACTTTAGAGCAACCAAAGGATTATTTCATGACTCGTACTGTAACTATGTAATAAATCTGTTTCATGATTTTTCTCACTACTCCTCCTGTTTTATTATTGCTTTGCAACAGAATTGATAAATGTTTTGCAATTTGTGTTTTACAAATCTCATGAGCAATGAAGAACTAAATACAGGTCCATACACTGTATTAGCCTCTTCAATTAAACCATATTGGAAAAAAATACTATGTATTGCAGGTATGCATGATCTTCCCTTTTCTAGAGCACTCTGAATTCCTGAAAAGCTAACATGTTACTAGTCCTTATGAACCTTGGATCTGGCTCACTTCCTTGTGCCTCACTTGTGGATAGTATGGCCACGTATCAGTGATGGGCCAGTAAAGAGGTGCAAAAGGAAGTGGGCCAGAGCCATTTACAAAAGTAAATGCTGCTTGTTGGCTCATTAGGGGATCCTGGTTCTCTACAGATGAAAATAAATGATTACACAATACTTTCCCACTCAGTTTCTTTGCTGTCTCAGTTCATCCAAAACTGATTGTTGGATTGGTCACTGGCTTGTCTTGCAGGGATTTAATGGGGAGATTCCCCTCAAATATATGTATTCCTTCTCCTCTGCAGTATTTATAGCGCAAAGTACAAGCCATCAGCAAGAGTTAGGCCCCTGCAGACATCCGTGTGTCAGTGCAGATATGTTATAGAGAAGGTTAAAGTGGTATTAACCACTTGCCGACCAGGCTTTTTATGGTACTTCTGGTTTACAAGTTTAACCACTTGCCTACTGCCGTATTGTAAAATGACAGCGGCAGGAACCCTTCCTCCCTCCGGGCAGACGTCATATACCGTCTTTGTCTTCCCGGCATTGTGGAGAGCGTGCAAGTGCCTGCCGCATCACTGGGGATCCAGTGTGCATGCCAGGCACCCGCTATTGCTCATCACAGAGCAGATCCATGTCCTGTCAGGGGATAGGAGAACTGATTGTATGTTCCTTGTATATAGGAACACTGATCGGTCTCCTCCTCATCAGTCCCCTCCCCCCACAGTTAGAATCACTCCCTAGTACACACATGTAACCCCTTCCCTGCCAGTGACATTTATACAGTAATCAATGCATTTTTATAGCACTGATCGCTTTATAAATGTCAATGATTCCAAAATAGTGTCAAGTGTCCGATCTGTCCGCCGCAATGTCAGTCACGATAAAAATCGCAGATCACTGCCATTAATAGTAAAAAAAAAAAAAGTTAATAAAAATTACATAAATCTATCTCCTATTCTGTAGACGCTATAACTTTTGCGCAAACCAATCAATATACGCTTATTGCATGTTTTTTTTTATTTATTTTTTTACCATAAATATGTAGAAGAATACATATCATCCTAAACTTAGAAAAAAAATAGTTTAAAAAACGAAAAATTGGATGTTTATTATAGCAAAAATAATAAATATAGATTTTTTTTTCTTTCAAAATTGTCGTTTTTTTTTTTGTTTATAGCGCAAAAAATAAAAAACACAGAGGTGAACTAATACCACCAAAAGAAAGCTCTATTTGTAGGGGGAAAAAAATGAATGAGGTAAAACGTTGCATGACCGCTCAATTGTCTTTCAAAGTGTGACAGCGCTGAAAGCTGAAAATTGGCCTGGGTAGGAAGGGGGTGAAAATGCCCTGTATTGAAGTGGTTAAATCAGTATTTTTTTTTGCTATAACTTTACGTATAACCCCCAAACATACATTTTTTTTTTTTAAGCAGAGACCCTAGGAAATGGCGATTGTTGCAATTTTTTTGTCGCACTATTTGTGCAGCGGTTTTGCAAACACAATTTTTTTTGAAAAATACACTTTCATGAATACAGAAAATAATGCAATAGTTGCCCTAATTTTTTAGAATGTGAAAGATGGTTACGCCGAGTAAATGGATACCCAACATGTCACTATTTAAAATTGTTCACACTCGTGGAATGGTGACGAACTACGGTCTACGGCGATGCTTTAAGCACCCTTACAGATTACCTGTTTAGAGTTAGAGCAGGTCTAGCACAAGCACTATTGCTCTCGCTCCTGGTAATGCCTCACGTGTGGTTTGAATACCGTTTCCATTTAAATGCATGACTTATGCGTTTTCTTCTGCGCACGATCACGGAGGTATGAGGGCACTTTAATTTTTATTAACTTTTTTTTTTGTTACACTGTACCTTTTTTTTTTTTTTTTTTTTTTTTTTTTTTTATTTCTCAATCACCTTTTTTCCTATTACAAGGAATGTAAACATCACTTGTAATAGAAATAAAGATGACAGGGCCTCTTTATGGAGAGATCTGGCATCAAAAAGACCCCAAATCTCTCCTATGCCTTTTTAGGCTAGGTTCACATATGAGCACGCAGCACCTCACAGCAGGAGTCCAGTGCGTCCCGGTTCACCGTTTCGGGTCTGATTTCAGGCTTGGCTGAATTCGGACCTCAAACAGACCAAAAAACGCACCGGAGCCGCTGCAAAGATATGTAAACTGGCTCCATAGAGAGCCGATCACAATCTCCTGTGCGAATTGGATGCAACGAAATTTTCACTAGTGTGAACCCACCCAACAAATAAAAAAAATAAGACATACTGAGGTGACAGTTCATGAAAGACTGCTTACATAGTCTGGTTGAAAAGACACAAGTTCAACCAGTAAAAGGGGGTGGGTTTACAATTTTTTGTGTGTGTGTGTGTATATGTATATACACACACGCACACTTAGATAGATATATATATATATATATATAGATATATATAGATATATATAGTGTGTGTGGTGTATATGTGTGTGTGTGTGTGTGTGTGTGTGTGTGTATATGTATATGTATATGTATATGTATATATATATATATATATATATATATATATATATATATATATATATATATATATATATATATATATATATATATATATATTAGTGTGTGCATATATTATAAAATACGTAATCTCATGCCCACATTTGATCCAGAGGAAGGTGGGGAAAAAACCACAGCAAAGCATGATCCAATTTGCCCCAGCAGGAGAAAAGATCACTTCCTGTTCCTCTTACTGTAGGTAGGGATTTTTATGTGAGGTAGCCAACAAGTTTGCTTTTAAAGCCAAAGTTAAAAAAAAAAAAAATGTATGAGCATTAAAATGTAAGTTGAGAAAAAGAATGATCTTATGGTAATTGACAACCAAAAGCCCTCAAAATCTGGGCTGCCTATTAAAATAAGGGATGGTTAGCAACTGTTAAAAACTTTTTATGTTTAGTTAGGATTGTTCCTGCAAATGTTGGGACGTTGGTTAGTACATATTTAAAGATTAATTCAGAAAGACTGGTTACTTTTGTGCAGCCCTAAAAAGTTCTCATTGGCAAGGTACCATAACTCTATTCTCACATGCTCAGGTAAAATATATCTTGGGCATAGAACTCAAAATGATGTAGTGAAAACTGGAAAACCCCAGTTTTAAATATTATATTACATCATTGCCCTACACCGAGGAGTTAAGAAATGACAGCTTGCATATATATTCAGTATTTTATTTTTACATTAGTTCATGTTAGAAGAGCATTGATGCAGTGAATCCAAATATTTCCTACTAAATCAATTTGCTAAATTGATATTTCTATCCTAATAAAACATGAAAACAAAAAGATACAGTAGGAATAAATACCCTGTAGGTGTCACTGTTTCTGCTGCAGCTTATTAGTTTGCCTCATGTTTCCTATAGTCACTGACTGAAGCAGTGACATATATTTTGGGTACATGTAGGTAAAGCAGTTCAAAAAACATAAATTCCTAATTTTATTTGCATTAGCAAAATACTTGCATAGTCATATAGAGTAACCTGGAGATACCAGCCCGGCTCTAGTATTCTCTATGTTACAGCATAAAACCTGCATGACCACATGACGACCACCAGACATGCTATACTTGATGACAAAAGACTGGTGTTGGTGAGAAAACAAACTGTAAATATCCACTCTGGATCATTAGCATCGATAGCAAAAATATTTAGGCTCCTGTGAATCCACCAAGTCATTTTCAGCTCTTTGCTTGGGATTTCCAAACTAAGAACAGGAACTGGCAGAGGGACTGGATTTTTGTTTGCTTCATCTGCTGATACTGTATGCTGACCAAATTAATTGCAGTCCTCTGTCTGCTAATCCCTTATCCTGCCTTCTTCACTGTAATGTGGTGCACACACCCAGAACTATGAGTCATGTCTATCTCATCCTTTTAACACCAATCTGTATACAGCCTTTTCTTTCTGCTTTCCTACTAAATTAGTTGACTCTGTGGGGCTGCTTCGTTCGGAAAAAAGTTACTGTGTTGCCCACGTCAATCAGATGACAACTCTATTCCTTTCATGCAGCAAAAAGTCTGAAATCTGATTGCTATAGACATCACAACTTATCTCACTTTTTTTTTTTTTTTTTATTACGCAGGCCTAATAATCTTTTAAACTCGCATATGCATGATAAGACTTCACTTATTATATTTGTTTTTTATTCTTCAATCCACAGATCAGGCCCTTCCCTCCACTGAAGCCAGAAGAAATGCCGTGGGATTCCCCTCTGAGCAAGCACCAGCTACACCATGAGTGCGCTCCCTGTCTCTTCTACCTGAGCTCTGGAACCTCATCCCCTCCAGTTCCTCCCCTAAGAAGAAATTTGTGTTTGTTTTTTAACTTTTTTTTGTTTTATTTTTGTTTTATCTTCACAAAACCAGCAAAAATTGTACATAAGAATTTTTTTTAAATGTATCAAAATGTAAAAAAACTAAAAACAAAAAAAAAAAAATTATGCGGAGATGGGGAGTATGTGAGGGGTGAGGTAGGGACTGTGGGAGGGTGGAAAGTTTGTTGTTCCCATGTGAGCAGAGCAGCCTGAAAAAGAGAAGGGCCGCTTCTGTCAAGGAAAGGGTTAAAGGATCCATTCCCTTTCCCTCACATACCCCTAATCCTGCACAACCACCCTCCCTGCCCCCCCCAAATTACCGGCTGCACTGAACTTGCGTATGTTAAAGCCCTACCACCACCACCCTTGGCGGTTAAAACTATTTATTGTAAATAAGGATTTCTCATAAATTGTGTATTGTCCAAAACCGGCTTTGTGTTTTCAATGTGTGAATGGTTGCTGTATATAGTGTATTATGTGGTGTGTTTGAGCTTAGTTTATTGAATTTGTAGTCCTTTTTTATTTCTTTTATTGTATAGCGTGGTAATCCAAGGTGACAGTGATCATGACATGTTTATTGCTGGTCTTTGTATCTTTTCTTTTATCAACAGCCATATGTATTTCCTCTCCTCTTCCCTTCCTGTCCATCCCCTTTTCTGAAATGTGTATCCCCCCCCTCACCTTCCGTCTTTTATCTCTCATCATTGCTTGTCCCTTATCTCCCCCTAACACGTTCTTGCTTCCTTTTATGATATTGTTTATCATCTTTATTCCATCATTTATGCTGCCATAATGCTCATGCCTCTCCCTGTCATGTCTTCGGAATTCCTTTTCAAGCTGCATATACATTAACATTTCCACCTTCAAATTTGCCTCGCTTTTCTAAGCCACCCTTTTTTTTTTTTTTTTTTAAGATATTTTTTTAAGTCCTCATTCACTTTGTCGCCTTACATATCACTTTTTATTGCACAACGCTCCAGTATCGTCACATAGGTTTACATAGGCTTTTGCAGAGTACAGAAGCCCTGCCTGTTAGAGCAGCACACCCTCATACGGCCTTGAGGGTTTATTGAATCCTATGAGCAGTTCTTCCCCAGTGTACGCCCACACTTGATTGTTTAAGAACCGTAGAAAACCTCAGAAAAAGATTGAATTCAATGTACATGCTTTCCATTGCAAAAGAGCTAAACAAAGGTGTACACTTTTGCAGTGTAGTTCATAGGGTTCTAAAACTAAAGGCAGAGGATGAAGTGGGTGATATACTCAAGTTCCCATCCCTGGCTGCATTTATTACTGGAAGTAGAAAGCATGGATCACTGACTCAAAGGCTCATGAACACCTACCTTTAGCAATATCTCTACAGGAGACTAATCAACGATTTACTATGCTATTAGCATAAAATGGCTGTAAAGTCGGAAGGTTTTTTATCTCCATGCATTAAGATAAAAAAAAAAACCTGAGTGCAGCCATTCTCAGCCCCACTTATCAGAGCCCCATCTCTCTCTGTCCACGAGTGTCTCAGCCGTCCAGGACTCTCCTTCTGATTGGCTAATTGAGAGCAGCCAATCAGGATAGTGGGGGTGGTGCCAAATGAGGGTGGGAGGCTCTGTGTCTGAATTGACACAGGCAGTGACTCGGCTCAGGTGCCCCTATAGCAAGCTGCTTGCTGTGGGGACACTCAACAGAAAAGGGGCCAGGAGAACCGAAGTGGGATCCGTGAAGAGAAGGATCTGGGCTGCCCTGTGCAAAACCAGTACACAGGGCAGGTAAGTATAACATGTTTGTTATTTTTAGAGAAAAAAAAAACAAAAACTTTACAATCCCTTTAAGCTGACGGAAATGTAATTAATAGGTGGCCCCGTAGGCACCACTCCACCCCGAAAAATCGAAGAAGCCAGTCAAACAACTCCTGCATCCTATCAGATGCGGACACCATTTGGGTATTCTGATAGCTGGAGGTGCCAGCTGCCAGAGTACAATAGCTGCAGCAGAAGATTTATCCATCCATGCTGTTTAGTTTGAATGTTGAATTGAGTTAAATATTTTTTTGGGGGGAAATCTATTGGTGTATGGCCAGCCTCTTTAAGCCCAGCAAAATTATGCACATCAAAGACCAGTTACACTTCCAAACAACATGCCTTCAACTGGATGAGGTATTCTTTACTGAAAACTAGACCTAGATTAGAAGTGCAAAACTTTTTTTTTTCTTTTTGGATAACTTAAGCGAGGGTTACAGCCCCTTTCAGTATTTTATGCCATCTGTGCCCCAGTTGGAAGATTTTCTTTTTCACTTCCTGTACCATTCCTGTTCTGGTGAGCACCCAAAATATTTGTTTTTAACTTTCTCTCTCGGGGTATTAAGACAAATAGAGTGTCCCCAATGGCTCATAGGCAGCAATAAAAACCTGATGGGTGTTCTGATCCTTAACCCTCTATCAAAAAAAGAAAATTGCCTCTTATTATACAGGATTTATCTAGCGCCAACAGTTTGCATAACGCTTTAGTTATACTTTAAAGCCGAACTCCATGTTTACTATAACCACTTGCTTACTGGGCACTTAACCACTACGCGCCCGCGCTATAGCCAAAAGACGGCTACAGCGCGGCGCTGAATTGCCAGGAGGGCGTCCCTGGATGACCTGTTTACTAGTTCCCCGTGCACCGGGAAAATCTGTGTTGGCTGTGTCCCTTGGACACAGCCAATCACAGCGGCCGGCGGCCATTTAGCACTCGGATCAGCACTCGACACGGCGCCTGTGCACTACATTCTGCCCCGAGTCCAGGTTCAAGCCCCACCATCCAAGTGGACATAGAGTTTGAATCTAAATATGCCGAGCGCAGCGTGGTGAGCGAAGCAAGCCCGTGAAGTGCTTACAACAGCAGCTGACAAAATGTACTATTAAAGCGGAAGTAAACCCATCGATTTAACAGTTTAAAAAAAAAAAAAAAGGCATGCCGGGAATGCTAACTGTACATTGGCTGTGCTCTCAACCAAACAGTCAAACCATCCAATGGTTGGTGTCATAATGGATCACATGTGCAGAACCGTGGCAGTTGAAGATTAAACAGAGGCAAAGATGGCAGCTTCCTTGGCTGAAAACGATAGGGGGGTTTACTTCCACTTTAAGTGCGCAGGCGTCGTGTAAAGCTGCTAATCAGCTGTTCAGCTTCAGAGACTGTCGGCATCTCATTTGTCTTCTGTACTGCACAAGCGCTGCGCCTGAGCAGTATAGGGCAGACACTATCTGATGGGGGACCTTTCTCGTCAGAACACCGGCTTTCCCTCCTCACACAGAGACCGCGTGTGAGGAGGGAGAGCGACCTTTGGCTGCAGCATTAGTGTTCAAACACAGTGCCACACACATACCCACAGTGCCATCTGTCATCAGTGTCACATGCCATCAGTCCCATCTGTCAGTGCCACATCAGTATCACGTGTCATTGTCCTCATGCTCTATGGCCTTCAAATGTGTAATAGGTAGTCAACAGTGCTCCCTGCATGTTGGGCCTCTCTATGTGGCCAGGCTGTGTAAAAGTCACGCACATATATCGTAATACTCAGGAGGAGTAGCAGAATGCCATGTGAGAGAAATAACCTATTACAATGACACATTTTGCAAAGAATTGTGGGAAAAAATTATGACATAAAAAACCTCACCATGCATCTTACTAAATACCTTGGAATGTCTACTTTCAAAAAAAGGGGTCAATTTGGGTGGGTAATTGTACTTTCCTGGCTTGGGTCGCAAGAAATGAGATGGGCCACCAGTACATCGGGTGTGATCAATTTTTTTATGATTTGCACCACAGCTTGTAGATTTCACAAAAAACAAATGGCCACTAATTTGGGTTATTTTTACCAAAGATATGTAGCAGTATAAATTTTGGCCAAAATTTAAGAAAGATTAATAATTTGCCAATTTTTTTTACAGAAACTAAGAAAATTTTTCGTTCTTTTTTTCATTTATAGCACAAAAAATAAAAAACCCAGAGGTGATCAAATATCACCAAAAGAAATCTAAATTTGTATGAAAAAAAGGACCAAAAAATGAATTTACGTGTATTACATGACTGAGTTATTGTCATTCAAAGTGTGAGAGCACGGAAAGCTGAAAATTGGTCTGGGCAGGAGGGGGGGTTTAAGTGCCCAGTAAGCAAGTGGTTAAACCCCCCTCCTGCCCAGGCCAATTTTGAGCTTTCAGCGCTCTCACTCTTTGAATGACAATTGTGCGGTCATGTAACACTGTACCCAAATGAAAATTTTTATCCTTTTTTTTTTTTTTTTCCTCCCACAAATAGAGCTTTCTTTTGGTGGTATTTGATCACCTCCTGGGTTTTTATATTTTTTGCTAAAAAAAAAAAGACCGAAAATTTTGAAAACAGGTAATTTTTCTCCTTCATTGATGTACGCTGATGAGGCTGCACTGATGGGCATTGGTAGGTGACACTGATAGGCAGCACTGCTAGATTACACTGAGGCACTGATTGGCATCACTGGTGGGCATTGATGGGTGGCACTCTTGGGCATTGATAGGTGGCACTGATATATTGACTGGTGGGCACCGATTGTGGGTACTGGCTGGCACAGATGAGGCGGCTATGCCTCTTCCTCTTCAGGACAGATGTCCCTTCAACAGAAGCTGGTGATCAGATTTTTTTTTTCTGTTCGCGCTGTCAGCCAGAGCAGAAAAATAGATTACCAGGCTTCTGTTTACATCACATGATCAGTTGTCATTGGCTGACAACTGATCACATGGTAAGGAGCCGGGATCATTGACTCAGTGATCACAGAGCACGCCGCGCACGTGACCCAAGGAAAGGGGAGGATATCTATTGACAGCCTCCCGGCAATGTAGGTCTGTGCTGTAGCCGTCATTTGGCTATAGCGCGGACGGGAAGAGGTTAAATTGTCTTTTTTGGACCAAGTTGGCCAAAATGAACTACTTTGTATTCTAATGAATCCACTTGTGGGTAGTATGGCCACATATCAGTGATGAACCAGTAAAGAGCGGGCCAGAGCCATCCACCCATGTCCCCAACTCAGTCAGAGTAAGGCTTTCATTTATTGATAAAAATACAGGGCTTTTTGTAAATGGCTGAGCAGCACTCGGCCCAACTTGATTTTGTTCCAGGTGCAGACAGGAAGTCCCCATGCTGCTGCTGGAACACAGCGCTGCATACAATATTTGGTTCATGCTACATACAGTTTTTTACAGGGCTGACAGCAGCCACAGAACTTAGTTAAGGAAATGGTTCCTTTGGACCAAGCTGGCCCAAACAATCTTAAAGGATAAGTTCACTTCTCGCAGGTAAAAAAAAAATGCATTTATAATTTTTTTTTTTTTTGGAGCCTGGAAAGCATTCAGCAGATCATGGGTGCCATGCAGGGCTCCTACAGACTCTCAGTGTAAGCTGTCTGACTGTACATTGGGCAGGCAGTTTTGCACTGACAGGAAGAATCCATGGAATACCAGAGCACTCAACAGCGCCCTGGTAGTTCATTGGGAACTACAAGCAAATAGCTGCAAAATGTATGGAACTGTGAATCAATGATGCTTGCAGAGCCCCACATGGCGGCAGTTTTTTAAAATTGAGACAGCGAGCAGGGGGAGAAGATTCCCCCCCTTGCTGTCACAACAGAGGATCAGTGGGGTGGGCGGTGCTACAGTAACATGTTACATGTCACACCCTGAATATGGGTAGAACGTTACGAAAAGGTGAACTACTCCTTTTAAAGCAGGGATCTCCAAACTACGGGAACCTCCAGCTGTTGTAGAACTACACATCCTATGATGCGTTGTAAAACACTGAAATTTACAAACATGACTAGGCATGGTGGGAATTGTAGTTCCTGAACGACTGGAGGGCCATAGTTTGGAGACCCCTGCTTTAAAGTGAAAGTAAACAGGCTTTAAACCAAGATAAGAATTGTCTATGCATACCTGATTTACATATACTCTCCTGCTCTTGGTTACATTTATTATCTTAGTCTTGCAGAAATAACCCAATGCAATCTCAAAACAAGCAAAAGTTGAAAATCCTAATAGTACAATTTCACAATCAAAAACTGCCTGTTTATCTTGGGCCTAATGCAAGCCATGTGTTTGATCATAGTGGTAGGTTGCCATCAGCTTTTGATTGAAAACACAATTGCAAGGAATTGTTTGGTCCGCAGCAACCGTTCTCAGATGTTTAGAATAATTTTCCCATTTTGAGCGAACAGACTATTGAAGTTGGGGTGGCAACTGAAATTTTCAGTGCATTTTTGATGGTTGAAGATTTTGGAAAACTGAAAAAAGTGGGTGGCAAATTGCTGTGGATAGGCTTCCAAAACAGACTAGTGCATGTCAGCGTAGTCCAAGGCCAGCCATTTTTACCGAGCTGTTTTTCTACACTTTTTTTTTTTTTTCTTTACGTTCACGGTTTCTGGTTTTAAACCCCTCATTTCTGTCCTTGCTTATGATCACTGTCCCCTGCTCTTCCCCCTCCCAACCAGTTCACACCAGGCTCTTGATGTCCCAGTCGTCGGCTTCTCTCTCCTAGCAGTGCCAGCAGTGTGACAATCTCCTGCTGCTCTATGACCCTTCCTGCTCAGAACAGACTTCCTCCCACAATTCCCCCAGGCCTACATTACTATCGCCCTCCAATACTAATTACCGCAGACACACCTCATTGCTTGTGTGTGGCTGTGTGGTTTAGGGAGTAAATGCATGCATATGTGAGCATGTTTAGACGTATGTACATATACAGTAAGTTGCTCTCTGTATCTTTGAATGAGTTATGCATTCTGCCTCAGAAGCCATCCTTGCCTTGTTCCAGAGCTTCTAGAAGGAGTTTTCCTTTACTGCGCATTAACAATGTTCAGTTTCCTGGCAGAGAAGAGGTTACACTGTCACGCTCGGTAGGGTTTTGTCTCTGGCAGAGAAGGCTATGCATTGCTATGCTCTGTATGTCTGTTATTGGCTGGGAAAGAGTTACATTGCTAAGCTCTGCAGTGTTCTCTGGCAGGGTGCTGGTTAATCCTCTGTTCTGGCCTTGCTGTAGATTAGTGGGGGGGTGGAGGTCACTGCTGCTCCTCCAGATTTGCCTGAGGGGGGGTCTGCCTTACTGCCAGGTAAGTGGTGAGTGGGGGGGACTGCGTTGCCCAGCAACAGCCCAGATGTCTGACCCTGTACAATGTGCATTGACACAGCTGTGTGCGAAGAGGTGTGCATGCAAGATAGGGAGAGGGTTGTTTGTGAGATATAATGGATGTTTGCCGGAAAATGAAGAATATTTCTAAGACTGCCTTGTGCGATGCCTGATGCACATGGGCATTTTAGAAGAGGACTAAATAATACATAAGTGTATACACAGGAGGTAATCTAGTACATGCAATGTCACAAAATTCATGTCTACTTATGAACAACTATATAAAGTGTGTGTGTGTATATATATATATATATATATAGATATATATATATATAGATATATATATATATATATATATATATGTGTGTGTGTGTGTGTGTGTGTGTGTGTGTATGTGTGTATGTGTGTATATATATATATATATATATATATATATATATATATATATACACACACACACACATATGTGATATACACACATCTATGTAATATACACACATCAACGGTGCTTATAGGCTTTCTGGGCATGAACATTTAATAAGTAAATATGTAAATATGCAGTATTTATTTTAACATCTTTCCTTAGTGCTGTTTTTACTTAAACACCAAATTAAATTTACACGTTCTGCCACTTTCCCAGAAGAAATGCTTCTTTTTGCAGTTTTAATTGTAAATGATCATTTTGCGCTCTAAAATATGCTGGTAGCTAACATTTAAAGGATGTTTTCATTGGAGCTCCTCTGCATTGGGTTTGCTTTTCAATTTAATTTAAATATAGATTTTACTGGAACTTTACTTTCTGGAACATGGTTCATGACGGATACACTATACTGTGAAAGGTCAAAGAAACTTTGCAAAATCTGGAATCTTACAGTAAGTCATTTTTGAGATTCTATTGATGTTTCTTTTTTGTTTTTGTTTTTTAACACTAATTAACGCACGCCTAGCACAGGGTCCTCTCAGCCATTCTTTCATTGATTCTGCTGCACAGCAATCAAATTTGTTTTAACCAACATAAAGCCTCAGCGTAAATATAATATTTAAAGGGTAACTCCATTTTCATGGGGGGAAAAAATAGCAAATAAAAAATATAGCATATACAATTGTGACTCAAGTCATATTGTATTTGAATGTTTTTATAAAGTCCCTTTCCTTTTCAATCTGCAGCACTGTCATTTTCAGATTGTTTACAGAACGCTCCCTAAAAATGTCAAGTTCTGCTTGTGTGATTGGCTTACTGATTTTCCCAGAAGTCCTTTTTGGGGAGATATTCCCAAAGGGAAATCGCGTCTTAAGGGATACAGACCCTGCCAATTTCCTTGATAATTATAAAACAACTCTCATACAGATTCATGCTACACACGGACACAGACAAATACACAACTATTTCTCCAGAATAACAAAAGGTAGGAATCTGCTACAAAGTGTGTTTAAAATTTCTGCAATGTACAGTGCCTTGAAAAAATTCATTCCCCTTGACATTTTCCATATTTGTCATGTTACAACCAAAAATGTATTTTATGTGATAGACAAACACAAAGTGGCACATAATTGTGAAGTGGAAGGAAAATGATAAATGGTTTTCCATTTTTTTTATTTTTTTTTTTAGAAATATCTGAAAAGTGTAACGTTTGTATTCAGCCCCCTTTACTCTGATACCCCTAACTAAAATCTAGTGGAACCAATTGCCTTCACAAGTCACCTAATTAGTAAATGGAGTGCACCTGTGTGTAATTTAATCTCAGTATAAATACAGCTGTTCTGTGAAGCCCTCAGAGGTTTGTTAGAGAACCTTTAATGAACAAACCGCATCATAAAGGCCAAGGAAGACACTAGACAGGTCAGGGATAAAGTTGTGGAGAAGTTTAAACCAGGGTTAGGTTATACAAAAAAAATACCCCAAGCTTTGAACATCTCACGGAGCACTGTTCAATCCATCATCTGAAAATGGGAAGAGTGGCACAACTTCAAACCTACCAAGACATGGCTGTCCACCTAAACTGACAGGCTGGGCAAGGGGAGCATTAATCAGAGAAGCAGCTAAGAGGCCCATGGTAACTCGAGGAGCTGCAGAGAGTCACAGCTCAGGTGGGAGAATCTGTCCACAGAACAACTATTAGTCGTGTGCTCCACAAATCTGGTCTTTATAGAGTGTCAAGAAGAAAGCCATAAGAAGTCCCGTTTGCAGTCTGCGAATAGCCAAGCTGGGGACACAGCAAACATGTGGAAGAAGATGCTCTGGTCGGATGAGACCAAAATGTAACTTTTTTTTTTGCCTAAAAGCGAAACGTTATGTGTAGCGGAAAACTAACACTGCACATCACCCTGAACACACCATCCCCACCGTGAAACATGGTTGTGGCAGCATCATGTTGGGGGATGATTTTCTTCAGCAGAGACAGGGAAGCTGGTCAGTTGATGGGAAGATTGAGGGTGGCAAATATAGGGCAATCTTAGAAGAAAACCTGATAGAGTCTGCAAAAGACTTCAGACTGGGCCGGAGGTTCACCTTCCAGCAGGACAAGGACCCTAAACATACAGCCAGAGCTACAATAGACTTTAGATCCAAGCATATTCATGTGTTGGAATGGCCTAGTCAAAGTCCGGACCTAAATCCAACTGAGAATCTGTGGCAAGACTTGAAAATTGCTGTCCACAGATGCTCTCCATCCAATCTGACAGAGCTTGAGCTATTTTGCAAAGAATGGGCAAAAATGTCACTCTAGATGTACAAAGCTGGTAGAGACATGCACAAAAAGACTTGCAGCTGTAATTGCAGCAAAAGGTGGTTCTACAAAGTATTGACTCAGGGGGGCTGAATACAAATGCAAGCCACACTTTCAGATATTTATTTGTAAAAAATAATTAAAAACATTTATCATTTCCTTCCACTTCACAATTATGTGCCACTTTGTGTTGGTCTGTCACATACAACCATCCCATATTTTATTGGAATTTTAACATGACAAACTGTGGAAAATTTCAAGGGGTGCGAATACTTTTTCAAGGCACTGTACATTGACCACCCAAAGAGTAATGCTTTTTTTTTTTTTCTCAAAAAAAGTGGAGTTGCTCTTTAAACCTAGAGTAGTTCCACAGTATAGGCGGGAAAAAGAATCTAACTCACATTGTGATATAAAAATGCTATATCCCCTGCACTTTCTGGTCACAAGATTTTGTGGCAGTTACACTGTATCTTAGGTGTAGTGATACGCAAACTGTAAATAATAATCCGCATCCCCAGAACATCACCTGAACCCCATTAAAGTCTATGGGAGCTGAATCTTATTTTCTCATTCGTTAATTGACAGAAACAGCCTTCTTTATTCAGAACCATAGGGTTATATCGCCCCCTACAGGAGTAGGACACTAGGCAGAAAAAAAAGACTTGGTCATGCCCATGGGCAGTCCTAGGTGATATACAACCCCCTCTCTACTATAGGCCTTCAGTTTTTTTTCTTCCTAGTCAGGAGTGAGGACTGCTGGGATCTCTTGGCCTGGCAATTAAACATTTTTAGTTTGTTGTTTTTTTTTCCTGGATTTTTTCGGTGAGATCTACAATCAACTGTCAGGCTGGGCGACAGGCTGGGCATTTGCTCCAGTGGTGACCCCAGTCTGGCCAGCGAGCGCGTGCAGACCGCAGCTACGCGATAGGTCGGCTGCGTCGTAGCCCCACTGGACGAGTTAAACATCTCGCGAGGTCGCACATGACCGGGTCTCGGCTCAAGTTGCACCGTCCCTCATGGCCGACAGCCACCCCACTTCGGTGGCGAGGAGGTTCTGTCTGGAGCGGTGCCCACTTGGTCCTGGTATGGGGAGTAAATGTCCCCCTCTCCCCTTTGGGTTTTTTTGTGGCGGATGCGGGTCCCTCCCCGGGTCGGTCGGTCCTGCGGGTCCCCTCTGTCCCTGCACCCTCCTTTCCTGGCCCTGGAGGTCCCTTGGTAACTCCCCTTCCCCCTCCATATGGGGTAGTGTGTGGTGGGTCCTGGGGGACGGGTTTGAGTACTGGGGATGCATGCCGCCTAGGTGCTGTGCGGGGGGAAGCACTGGGGCCGGTGCCCGGATCCTCTTGTTCTCATCCTGGGAGGCTACAGGGTTCTCCTCAATCTGTGGTAGTCTCATGTAGCACGCCGGTGGCCATTTTGCCGTAGCCTGCGTCCTTTTCCCTAGTGCCTGATGACTTCCTATGGCCGGCGACCATGTTTGTGTAGCTCATGGCCATGATATGGTGGATTTTTGCTCAGGCAACAGCGGCCATTACTGTGTAGCCCAGGACGGCGTTTTTGGCAGGCGGAAGCTCCTCCTTTTAACCCGCCGCTGACTCCTGTGTTTTCTTCTTCCTTGGACGCCACGTGTGTGCAGGTCTACATCTGAGGCAGCAAGGGCTATGCTGGTGGGGTTGTGAGTCTGGGGGATCCCTCCTCTCTGCTCCAGGCTGTGGGGTGTCCTGGTGGTCCGGTACCATACTGGTGTGGGGGGTGTCCCATTGTAGTGGTCACTCTTGGTGTCGGGCTCTCTTTTTTTTTCTCTTCTATGGAGTCTCAGGAGCTTGTTTCCCCACCTGATCCCCTTTAGAGGCTGTAGGTCCCAGTCATCCATTGACGCACTGACAGCGATGGCACCCACCCTGCGGGGTCTGCGGCCGCGCTTCTAGATCTTTTGGACAGTGAGGATGATTCCTCGGCCCCAGTGGCTGCGCACGAGAAAGTGCTGGGCACTGATTGCTTCTGTGCGGGGAAACTTTAAAAATGGAGGCTGCAGCCACAGGTGCGGTGGAGGTGCCGGTCCCCTTTGGCACTCAGAAGCTGCCTCACGCAGGAAAAGTGTTCCCTTATCCCTCCTTTTTTGACAAGTTTGTCTATAAAGAATGACACCCCTTTGTGATACCAAAGTGTTTCGCTGTGCGTTATCCCTTTGAGGCGAGTCTACTGAAAAAATGGACAACTCCACCTGTGGTGGATCCCCCCAGTTTCTTGGTTGAACAAAACCACTATGATCTCCGGTTGAGGATTCTCCGGCCTTTAAAGACCTGGCTGACAGGAAGACAGAGTCTCTGAGCCGCACTATGTTCTCTATTGCGGGTTCGGCGCTTCGGACAGTTTTGGCTATTGCTCTGGTGTCGCAAAAGCTGACAGAATGGGTGAAGCTGTTGCGCCGTGACCTGGAAGGTGACCAGTTTCCTCCTGCCTTCACGGAATTAGCGGACCAACTAGTCCAGGGCATGCAGTTTGTCTGCGATGCCTCTTTGGACGCAGCTCCCTTGCTTTCTAAGCTATCTGTTTCAGCGGTAGTGCTGGACTGCGGACCAGGCCTCTAAAAATGCCCTAGCTGATCTGCCTTTTCAAGGCGATTGTTTGGGGCCACTCTGGATTATATCATGAAGACTGTCACAGGGGGGAAGAGTACTTTTCTTCCACAGTCAAAAAAGGGGAAGGAGCCAAGTCGAAAGCGTGGCCCTTCCTTCTCGGCACACAAAGTTTTTTTCGTCCCTCAGGGTCCACTGACAAAGGCTCAAAGACTTTCAACCTCCCCTTGGGAGGTCCCAAGCAGCCCTGATCAGGCAAAATGAGAGCGGGCTTCTCCAGACCCCTAGATAAGGCTCTGGCACAAAGAAGCGCCCTCACCTGCAGTTCGGGTGGAGGGGACGTATTCGCTGGTTTCCAGGGCCGTGGACTTCTCTGATAAACGACAAGTGGGTCCACAAGGTGATTCTGTCTGGTTAAAAGATAGCGTTCCAGACTTGTCCCCCAAGCAGATTTTTTCCGTCCAATCTGAATCTGTCTCCAGACCGCTTGTTAGCTCTCTGGGGTGCGGTGCAAGGCCTGTTGCTCCAAGAGGTGATTGTTCCGGTGGAACATTTCCAGGACTTTTATTCAAACCTAGTTAAGATCCCCAAAAGAGAGGGTACAGTACGTCCGATTCTGGACCTCAAGGCCCTGAACCGATATGTGTGGGTGCGGAAGTTCAGAATGGAGTCCATTCGCTCCGTGGTGGCATCTCTTTATCTGGGGTACTTTCTTGCCTCCATCGACATCAAGGATGCCTACCTGCACATTCCGAATTTGTGCACATCACCACCGGTTCCCCCGCTTTGCTGTGGAAGAGGAGCATTATCAGTTTGCAGCGTTACCCTTTGGTCTCGCCTCTGCTCCTCGGGTCTTCACCAAAGTGTTGGCCCCAGTTCTGGCACTGCTTTGCCAGCGGGGTATTGCTGTTCTGTGCTGCTTGGACAACCTTCTGCTGCAGGCACAGTCCCCAGCGCCCCGAGAGGCGATGTGGAGATCATAATCTGACTCCGGATTCCGCTCGGGCCAGAGAGATCCTTCCACAGGACAAACTCCAGAGATTACAGGCGGTAGCCGCTTGCTGTTGTCCAGCAGATGGGTCTCCCTGCGGACTTGCATGCAGGTACTGGGCCTTATGGTGTCTACGTTTGAGGCAGTCCCGTTCGCTCAGTTCCATACGAGACCTCTGCAAAGGGAGATCTTGTTAAAATGGGACATATGTTCCAAGTCTCTAGACAGTCAGGCTGTCTAGAGAAACCAAAGGGTCCCTGATCTGGTGGCTCTCGTTCCCTGGCTCTTCGGCAGGGAAAATCCTTTCTCCCACTGTACTGGACGGTGGTCACCACCAATTCCAGTCGGTCCGGGTGGGGAGGAGTCCTGGGCCTGAGCTCGGCTCAGGGTCACTGGACGCTGGAGGAATCCAGACTACTTATCTACATCTTGGAACTCCAGGCAATCAGACTCTGTCTGGATCATTGGACGGATCGACTTCAGGGGAACCCAATATGGATCCAGTCAGACAATGCCACGGTGGTGGCCTATGTCAACCACCAGGGAGGAACAAGGAGTGTGTTAGCCGGCCTGGAAGTAGCCGGCATTCTACAGTGGGCAGAGCCTTTTGTCCCAGCCATCTCCGCCGTTCACATTCCGGGGGTGGACAACTGGCAGGCAGATTACCTCAGTCATCAAGTATTGGAGCAAGGGGAGTGGTCCCTCCATCAGGAGGTATTTCAACAGATCTGTCTACGCTGGGGATCTCCAGAGGTAGATCTGATGGCATCCCGAATCAACAGGAAGGTGCAGAGGTTTGTGGCCAGATCTCGGGACCTTCTAGCGGACGCCTCAGACGCTCTGGTCATTCTGTGGGGCCAGTATGGTCTGATCTATGCCTTTTTCTCCTCTCAAGCTTCTGCCGTGTCTGTTGCGCAGGATCAAGGCCGAAGGAATTCTGGTCATTCTAGTGGCCCTGGACTAGCCTCATCGGCCCTGGTACACCAACCTGGTGCGTCTGGTCGCAGATGCCCCTTGGCGGCTGCCTCAGGGAGAATCTGCTATCCCAAGGGCCGAACTTCCACCCTGCTTTACCGTTTCTGGCTTTAATGGCCTGGCTATTGAAAGCCAGGTGTTGAAGGATAGGGCCTTATCTGCGTCAGTGATTACGACGCTGCTCAAAGCTAGAAAGTCTACTTCCAGGAAGGTATATTATCGGATGTGGAAAACGTACATTTCTTGGTGTGAGTCGGGGTTTTGGTAAATTCAGATTTTGACTTTTTTTAGAGGGGCGTTGAAAAGATTTTTGGTTTTGAGTACTGTCAAGGACCAGGTGTCGGCCTTGACGGTTTTCTTTCAACGCTCCCTGGCTTCGTATTTCCTGGTGCGTACCTTCATCCAGGGAGTGACATGTGGTTCCACCGGTGCGATCGCCCTTGCCACCGTGAGACGTGAATCTGGTGCTTTCAGTTTTACAGAAGCCTCTGTTTGAAAATATTTGAGAAATTCCTCTGCTCACGCTATCACAGAAGAGGGCCTTCTTGGTAGCTATTACTTCTGCTTCCAGGGTATCCTGTCGCACGCCCTACTTGGTATTCATAGGAACAAGGTGGTGCTTCGTCCTTGTCCTTCTTTCCTTCCAAAGGTTGTCTCTGATTTCCATTTAAAAACATTGTGTTGCCTTCTCTGTTACATAGTTAGGTTGAAAAAAGACACAAGTCCATCCAGTCTAACCACAAATAAAATAAAAAAAGAAATAATATCATACAATCCCATATACCCCATTCGATACCCACAGTTGATCCAGAGGAAGGCAAAAAAAAACAGCAGAGCATGCTCCAATTTGCTAAAGCAGGGGAAAAATTCCTTCCTGATCCCCCAAGAGATTTTCCCCGGATCAACTTTACCTATAAATGTTGGTACCCAGTTATATTATGTACATTTAGGAAAGTATCCAGGCCTTTCTTAAAGCAATCTACTGAGCTGGCCAGAACCACCTCTGCAGGGAGTCTATTCCACATTTTAACAGCTCTTACTGTGAAGAAACCTTTCCGTATTTGGAGATGAAATCTCTTTTCGTCTAGACGTAAACAGTGCCCCCTTGTCCTCTTTGTTGACTGTAAAGTGAATAACTCAACACCAAGTTCACTATATGGACCCCTTATATATTTGTACATGTTGATCATATCCCCCCTTAATCTCCTCTTATCAAGGGTGAATAAATTCAGTTCCTCTAAACTTTCCTCATAGCTGAGCTCCTCCATGCCTCTTATCAGTTTGGTTGCCCTTCTCTGCACTTTCTCCAGTTCCCCAATATCCTTTTTGAGAACTGGTGCCCAAAACTGAACTGCATATTCCAGATGAGGTCTTTCTAATGATTTGACCAGGGGCAAAATGATATCTCTCTCTCTCTGGACTCCATACCTCTCAATACAAGAAAGGACTTTGCTCGCTTTGGAAACCACAGCTTGGCATTGCATGCTATTATTGAGCTTATGATCTACCAAAACCCCCAGATGCTTCTCCACTATGGATCCCCCCAGTTGTACTCCCCCCTAGTATGTATGACGCATGCATATTCTTAGCCCCAAGTGCATAACTTTACATTTATCAACATTAAACCTCATCTGCCATATAGTTGCCCAATTAGACAGAGCATTGAGGTCGGCTTGTAAATTGGAGACATCCTGTAAGGACGTTATTCCACTGCATAGCTTGGTGTCATCTGTAAAGACGGAAATGTTACTTCTGATCCCAGACCCAATATAATTTATAAAGATATTAAAAAGTAAGGGTCCCAGCACTGAACCTTGGGGTACACCACTGATAACCTTAGACCATTCAGAGTAAGAATCATTAACCACTACTCTCTGAATTCTGTCTTTTAGCCAGTTTTCTATCCATTTACAAACCGATATTTCCAAACCTGTAGACTTTACCTTACACGTGAGCCGTGTGTGCGGAACTGTATCGAACGCTTTTGCAAAATCCAAGTATACCACGTCCACCGCCACCCCTCTGTCCAGGGTTTTACTTACCTCCTCATAAAAAGAAATCAGGTTTGTCTGACAACTTCTGTCTTTCATGAATCCATGCTGTCTGTTGCTTAAAATATTTTTTTCCTGCAAGAACTCGTCTATGGGGTCTTTTATTAATCTCTCCAGTATCTTCCCAACTATAGAAGTTAAACTAACAGGTCTATAGTTACTTGGTAAAGACTTTGTTCCCTTTGTAAATATAGGCACCACATTGGCCCTGCGCCAATCCAGTGGTACTATTCCTGTCATTAATGAGTCCCTAAAAATTAGATACAATGGCTTTGAAATTACAGAGCTCAATTCTTTTAGGATCCGTGGGTGGATGCCATCAGGTCCAGGTGCTTTATGTACCTTTATTCTGTCTACATATTTCTGGACCATATCACTTTTGAGCCATTGTGGATTTGGGGCTGTGTCACTACCACCCCCATTATGGACATGAGCTCCCCCATGCTCCTTTGTATACACAGAGCTGAAGAAAGTATTTAATACATTAGCCTTCTCTTTGGCCCCAGTCACCCACTCTAGATTATTTTGTAAAGGGCCTACATGCTCAGACTTGACCTTTTTACTATTAATATATTTGAAGAATTTTTTGGGGTTTGTCCAATCTTTTGCAATCTGTCTTTCGTTTAGAATTTTTGCATCCTTGATTTCCTTTTTACATATTCTGTTATATTCTTTGTAACATTTAAATGACACTAGTCCTTCATTTTTATTTTTAAAAGCTCTTTTCTTATAGTTTATAGCTTTTTTAACTTTGGCCGTGAGACACATAGGTTTTATTTTTAGCCTTTTAAACTTATTGCCCATGGGAATATACTTTGCAGTGAGTTCACAAACAGTCTTTTTGAAGAATTCCCATTTCTGTTCTGTGCCCATTGCTGCCAATACTCTCCCCCAGTCTAAGTCCTGGAGAGCAGCCCTCATCCTTGGAAAATTAGCTCTCTTGAAATTAAGTGTTTTTATCTTTACCGTATGTGATTTTTGCTTACAGCTAACATCAAATGAAATCATGTTATGGTCACTTCTACCCAGATGTTCCTTTGTCTGAACATTAGTAATACGCTCTGCATGGTTTGAGATTACCAGGTCCAACAGAGCATCATTCCTAGTTGGGGCCTCAATAAACTGGATCATAAAATTGTCCTGTAATAGGTTTATAAATGTTTGCCCTTTAACTGTTCCAGCAGTGACATTACTCCAGTAAATTTCTGGGTAGTTAAAATTCCCCATTATTATCACTGTCCCAGCCCTTGCAGCCCTTTCCATCTGTGCAAGGAGCTGAGTCTCCATCTCCTCATTAACATTGGGTGGTCTATAACAAACTCCAATGATTAACCTTGAACTACGCACATCTGTATGCAGTTCCACCCATAATGCTTCAGACTCATCACACACTCCATCCACCAGGTCCTCTTTCACCCTCTTTCAGATCACTTCTCACATACAGAAAGACCCCTCCACCTTTCCTTTTAACTCTGTCTTTCAGAAAGAGTGCATAGCCAGGAATATTAATAGCCCAGTCATGTGAGGAATGAATCCAAGTTTCAGCAATACCGATTACATCATAGCTCTCCTGATGCACCAGAGCTTCCAACTCACCTATTTTGCTTGACAGACTTCTGGCATTGGTGAACAAACACTTTAATGCATTAATATATTTTGACCGGTCACATACTATCCTCTTGGGTGTTCCGAGATTGCAACTAGAACTTGCTACTATAGTTACCTTGGGTTTATGTGCTTTGGTTACCCTACCACTAATGCCCCTAATATTACCCTCTGGAATATGTTCCACGCTCTGGAATATGTGCCATCTCTGGACCACCCCCCCCCATCGCCTAGTTTAAAAACCCTTCTAACTTTTTGGCCATCCTTATTCCCTGCTGATCTCTGTGTCCCAGTCCGCAACATCCGAGGGAATTTGCCTTGCACACCTTAGATGGGGTACGCGCTGTCTGTGTATTTGGCAGCCACTGAGTCTTTTGCAAAGTCAGACTCCCTGTTCGCGATCACGGACAGACCAAAGAAGGGGCTATCTGCTTTCTCTGCGACCACTTATAGATGGATCAGGCAGACAGTGTTTTAGGCTTATTTTATCAAGGGTCAAGTTCCTCCCTGGTGAAGGCGCACTCGACTTGGGAGCTGAGTGCCTCCTGGGCCTTCCATCACCATTCGTCAGTAACACAAGTTTGCAAGGTGGCCACCTGGTCGTCGGTGCACACTTTCACAAAATTTTACAAGTGGATGTGCTGGCATCTGCGGATGCTTCTTTTGACTGCAAGGTTCTGCAGGCTGTGGTCTAGATGTTTTTCCCTCGTGAGGGTTTATTTTTTTTTATTTTTTTTTAAGCTGGTCAGGTGGGCTCCAGGTTGTTCTCGCTGAGCTCCAAGTTGTCTGGTTGGCCTGTTTTTTTTGTTGGCTGCCCCACCCCTCATGTTTGGCACTGCTTTGGGACATCCCTATGGTTCTGAAAAAAGAAGGCTGTGTCCGTCAATGAACGAATGAGAAAATAGGATTTTTTACTTACCGTAAACTCAGTTTCTCTGAGTTCATTGACAGACAGCACCCGCCCCTCCATGAATGCCTATAGCAGAGAGGGGGGTTTATATCACCTAGGACTGCCCATGGGCATAGCCAAGTCTTTTTTTTTTCCTGTGTCCTACTCCTGTAGGGGGGCGATATAACCATATGGTTCAGAATAAAGAAGGCTGTGTCTGTCAATGAACTCAGAGAAACTGATTTTACGGTAAATCAAAAATCCTATTTTCTTAATCGTACAGGGCACAGGATGGGTTTTAGGCTCATGGGCCAAACTCTCTGTTGATTGGACACTTAAAATCTTCTGATTACTCTCACCCTAGATGCTTCTCCTATAACTTGACCCCACTCTGAGAGTCTGGACCTTTTCTCTCCTACAGAAAAATACTAGCTTTTAGATTAACTAGTTAATTATTTTATCCTCCGGTTCTTCAATCAACTCATTTATTGTCTTCTGAAGCTGTGCATTCAAGTCAGTACAACCTCGAGAGCCATACCTGGACCCCATGCCATGGGGTATAGCTTGTAATTGCACAAATAGGAAACATAGGGGAAATCCAAAAATTTCAAAAGAGTCAACTTCCTTAAACGCTGAACCTTGCTAGAAGGCATAAATTGGGATAAAATCTTAGGAACAAAGAACACGGAGCAGAGATGGGTTTGTATTAAGAGCATATTAAATAAGGGCATTAGCCAGTGCATCCCATTGGGTAATAAATTTAAAAGAGCAAATAAAAGTCCTGGATGGCTTACCTCTAATGTAAAAATGCATATAAAAGCAAAAGAGAAGGCCTTCAAAAAATACAAAGTTGAGGGATCATCATCAGCATTCCGAATTTATAAAGAATGCAACAAGAAATGTAAGGGTGCAATTAGGGCGGCTAAGATAGAACACGAAAGACACATAGTGGAGGAGAGCAAAAAAAATCCCAAGAAATTCTTTAAGTATGTAAACAGTAAAAAAGGAGGACCGATCATATTGGCCCCGTAAAGAATGAGAAAGGACATCTGGTTACAAAGGATGGGGAGGTGGCGAAGGTATTGAATTTATTCGTCGTCTCCGTCTTCAGGAGGGAATCGGGGGGGCTTCAGTAACCAAAACTGCAGTGTTTATCCTCGTGACACATCACAGGAAGCACCCTCATGGCTAACAGAGGACAGAATTATAATTAGACTTGGGAAACGTAACATTAATAAATCACCGGGACTGGATAGCTTGCACCCAAGGGTGCTTAGGGAACTCAGTCAAGTAATTGCCAGACCATTGTTCCTAATTTTTACTGACAGTCTACTGACTGGAATGGTACCAGTGGATTGGAGAAAAGCCAATGTAGCACCAATATTTAAAAAGGGCCCAAAATACATCCCTGGAAACATCAATAGTATGCAAGCTCTTGGAGGGGATGATAAAAGGACTATATACAAGATTTTAGTAAGAAAACGGTATCATTAGCATTAGTCGGCATGGATTCATGAAGAATCGTTCTTGCCAAACCAATCTATTAACCTTCTATGAGGAGGTGAGTTGCCATCTAGATAAAGGAAGGCCCGTAGACGTGGTGTATCTGGATTTTGCAAAAGCATTTGACACAGTTCCCCATAAACGTTTACTGTACAAAATAAAGTCAGTTGGCATGGACCATAGGGTGAGTATATGGATTGAAAACTGGCTACAAGGGCGAGTTCAGAGGGTGATGATAAATGGGGAACATTCGGAATGGGCAGGGGTGGGTAGTAGGGTCCCACAGGGTTCTGTGCTTGGACCAATCCTATTTAATTTATTCATAAACATCCTGAAGGATGGGGTAAACAGTTAAATTTCTGTATTTGTGGACGATTTTAAGCTAAGCAGGGCAATAACATCTCCGCAGGATGTGGAAACCTTGCAAGAAGATCTAAACAAATTAATGGGGTGGGCAACTACATGGCAAATGAGGTTTAATGTAGAAAATTTTAAAATAATGCATTTGCGTAGCAAAAATATGAATGCAATCTATACACTAGGGGGAGAACCTCTGGGGGAATCTAGGCTTGTTAAGGACCTGGGGGTCCTAGTAAACGGTAGGCTCAGCAATGGCATGCAGTGCCAAGCTGCTGCTAATAAAGCAAACAGAATATTGGCATGCATTAAAAAAAGGGATTAACTCCAGGGATAAAGTGATAATTCTCCCCTCTACAAGACTGGTCCAGCCACACCTGGAGTATGCTGTCCAGTTCTGGGCACCAGTCCTCAGGAAGGATGTACTGGAAATGGAGCGAGTACAAATAAGAGCAACAAAGCTAATAAAGGGTTTGGAGGATATTAGTTATGAGGAAAGGTTGTGAGTACTGAACTTATTCTCTCGCTTGAGATATATGATTTCAGTTTACAAATACCGTACTGGTGACCCCACAATAGGGATAAAACTTTTTTGTGGAAAGGAGTTTAACAAGACACGTGGCCACTCATTAAAATTGGAAGAAAAGAGGTTTAACCTTAAACTACGTAGAGGGTTCTTTACTGTAAGAGCTCAGCGGGGGGCATCGATAGTTTCAAAACACTATTAGATAAGCACCCGAACAACCACAACATACAGGAATATACAAGGTAATACTGACATATAATCACACACATAGGTTGGACTTGTCTTTTTTCAACCTCACCTACTATGTAACTATGTAACTGGGGTGTGGCTAAGACTGGCATGTAAGAGGAAGCGTGTCTCACAGCCCCACTCCAGCAAAAACAAACGATCCTCTCCCAGCAGTGATCCGACAGGGAATTACAGCTTTCCAGCTGGCCACCGACCTGCTCACCCTCCTGGTCCACCCACCGACCCTCTGCACACGCCAAGGTGAACCGAGCAATCCAGAGAGGGGACCGGCAAAAGGACACAGAAAAGTCAGGGTAAGGAATACCCGCGGGATATGCTCTTTTATGCCCAAAAGCTGGGGGGGCCACAGAGCCATCCCACATGGCAGCACAAGACACATCAGGAAAGCCTGCAGTGAACACAGGATGGCAGGGAGAGCCAGAAAACCCAGCAGAGCAGCCCCCCTCCTTGCACACTGACACTGAATCTGAACAACCAACTTTGGCTGAAATACTTAGGGCTGTGCATGTGTGCACGGCCTCAGTGAATACCCTTAAGGAGCAATTTGGGGACCTAATACAAGGATGTATCCTTGCTAAGGCAGGATCTTCAAAAGATTAGTAAAACGAACAACCGCAGTTGAAAGCCGGGTGAGTGATATTGAAGACAAACTCCCGCCAGTTGCTCGAGAGGCCCATGTCGCTCACCAGCTGGCCAAAGACTCTAATAACAGAGCTGATGACATGGAAAATCGACTACGACCGCAAAAATGTCCACATAGTGGGACTGCCGGAGAAAAAAGAGGGGAGAGACATCACCTCCTTTGTGGAGGGATGGCTGATCTAAATTTTCGAGAAGGATGCCTTCTCCCAATTCTTTACAGTTGAGAGGGCACACCAGGCCGCCCACCACAACCAGGTGCCCCCCTGAGACCCATTCTGGCCCGTCTCTTACATTACAGAGACAGAGAAGCAGTACTGCGACATGCAAGAGAGAATGCCAACATACAGGTGAATGGGGTTAGAGTGTCATTCTCCCCAGACTTCTCTGCGGAACTGCAGAGACGTCGGGACAAGTTTTCAGATGTAAAGAGGCGTCTGCGGTCCCTGCAACTACCCTACGCCATATTGTACCCCGCTAAGCTGAGAGTTACTGCTAACCGACAGGCACACTTCTTTGAAACAGCCCACCGTGGAAGGAGAATAATATGATTGATACACCTACAACTGTGGCGCCTGGTTTTAGGCTCCATGGACGTCCATACAAGAGCCATATGGAAAGCTCATTTGATGTTCACTTTTTGCTCTTTCTTTCCCTTTTTTGGTTTTACACATCTGATCCTTGCCTTTTTTTTTTTATTTCGATCCTATGACACAAAGATCACACATAAAGGGAAAACCATTGCTTTGTTCTGCTGGGAGACATATTACCATGTGAACCGTGAGCTATCTTGTAAAGTTGGCAAGAAAAAAATATGATCCATCTACGTGAGATGTAGAGAAAAAATGCCATGTTTGTTTCTGTTTCAAGTTAAAATACAATGGGCTGTCCTGTTGATGGCCTGGATTTATGTTTTTTCATACTTTCCTTACTTCTACCGGAGGCTACATACAGAGGACAGTGGATACTGGAACTGCTGCTCCACGAGCCTTGACACGCTCGAGCCGGAGGGCATATGGTTCATGCTCGATACCCCTGGACGGGGCATGCCCCAGCTGACACTGGTCTCACCCAGCCTCCCTGATGGGGGGGATCCCCAAACCTATTCAGCCCTATATGCCTTGACCCAAAATAGGGTTTTCCAGATGTTATAAAGAGTGTGTTCCCCACTATGTTAATGTATAATTGCTCCCAATGGCAGAATTACCGGTAATATCCTGGAATGTTAGGTGTTAAGGCTCCCCACTTAAACGCATGATGATTTCCACTTGCCTGAAAAAGTATCCGATCATTTTGTGTATGCAGGAAAAGCATTTGACTACTGAGACCAGATTTGCCTTATATATGCTTGGGTGGAGCAGGCGTACCATTCCACGCACACCTTTTTTTTCTAGGGGAGTGAGTGTGATGATACACAGATCTGTAGACTTCCAAGAGTTTGATTGCATGTATAGATTCAGAGGGACAGTATATTTTTTTGCATTGTCGTGTTGGGAGATTACAATGTATCCTTGCATGTATATATGTTCCTCCCCCGTTTACAGTGGCAGAACTCCGGCTTCTGCTAGCATATTTGGAGATCCGTATCCGGATCTGCCGTTGCTGGTGGTGGGAGACTTCAACTGCTGGTTGAGTCACAGACACCCTGATTCTGGGGTCTCTGTCCCATCGAGGGACTCTCCATTGCTACGACTGCTTAACAAGGTGGGTTGGGTAGATATATGGAGACATAGAAACCCTTCGGACAAACAGTTTTCCTGCTTTGCCAAAACACATGGAACGCTATCCAGAATTCACCTGGCATTAGGAAACCCAGACATGCTCCCATCCATCTCCGAGGTGGTATACAAACCCTGCAGTGTGTCGGATCACTCACATATGTTGATTACCCTAATTATATCCCCAGTGTCCAAGCTACCTAGGGCACCCTGGAAATGTAACGCCTTTTGGCTGAAGCTATTTTTTTCTCATGAAGGGATGGAGCGGAGCATGAGGGAATTTCTTGATGGCCGGGATTTTGCAGATTCCCCTTGACACAATGGGACGCTTTTAAGGGGACTGCTTATCTCGGAAAATTGTCAAAGTAAAGAAAAATTTATCTGGACAGAGAGAGGAGTTGGAGAAGCAGGTGCAGGAATTGGAGGAGAAATATGTACAAGCCCCTACTGACTCGGCCAGGGAGGCATGGCAATCAGCTCAATGCTTATGAGCATCTACTATCCTCCAAGGTGGAGAAAAAGCAATTTTTCTCCAAGCTAGCGTTTTTCAAGGAAGGCGAAAGCACAGGGCGCCTTTTGGCTAGGATAGCTAACTCGCAGCAGCGCTCCCCTGCTATCGGAGCTATTAGAACACCTGATGGCAAACTAGTGAGCTCCCCTGACTAATTCTGCAGGAATTAGCCAGGTTCTATGAAATACAGCCCGGGGGGACTAACGGAGTATCTACAAGGCATTACCTTTCCCCAACTCATGAGTGACCAAAGGACGGCCCTAGACGCTCCGCTTACAATGAAGGAGTTACAAGCAGCATTAGCGGCATTCTCTAACTGCAAGGCCCCTGGGGCAGGTGGGCTGCCCATGGAAATTTATAAACAATATGCGGGAATACTTTTACCCAAACTACGATGTTCAATGTGGCTAGGGAACAGCAGGCCTTACCTCCCTCTATGTCCACAGCCAACATTGTCTCAATCCTAAAACCCAGAAAGAACCTGTAGACCCAGGCTCATATAGACCCATATCTTTGCTACAGAGGGATATCAAACTCCTAGCCAAAATCCTGGCAATTAGGCTAAACGGGGCCATTACGTCTATTGTACACCCAGACCAGGCTGTATTCATGCCCAACAAGTCGACAGCGGTAAACCTACGGAGACATTTAAATATGCAATCGCCGGCAGACAATGTAGGACAGAGGGCCCTGCTCTCACTGGATGCTATGAAGGCCTTTGATACCATCGAGTGGGAGTACCTGTGGGGGATTCTTCAGCGGTTCGGTTTTGGAGACGCGTACATTTCCTGGGTACGCCTGCTCTACTGCGACCCGCAGGTGGCTATCCGGACATCAGGGAGTATGTCACACGCCTTCGCCCTGGGTAGTACTAGCTCCATACCCATAACCACCTCATTTAGATACTTGAGGGGCCAGGTGACGCCTAATGTTCGCGACTATGGGAGATTGAACATATCTCCGCTGCTACAAAAGAGATTGGATTAAGGCATGGAACTCACTCCATTTGTCAGTAGCCGGTAGGGTGAACCTGATTAAAATGATCCTCATGCCTCAGTTACTTTACGTGCTACACAACTCACCAGTGGTATTCACCCTAAAGACATTTAGAATAGTGAACTCCCTATTCCGAATGCAAATATGGAAGGACAACTTCTCCCCGGATTAAACTTGAGCATCTACAGTACCCTAAGGACGAAGGGGGACTAGCCCTGCCAAACCCCTGGTTATATTATTTAGCTGCACAACTACAGAATTTGATAGGAGTTATGAATAGGGGCATGGAGGGAGGAGGCATTAAGTACAGCTCTTCTGAGTCTGTGATGCTAGATACAGTGAAAGTTGAGTCTGTGCCAGTGGCCCTTGAGGCTTCAGCCTTTGGCAAGCCCCATAAAATATATCTGACCTATAACCTTATCCAAAAATCTGCAATAAAACTATCTGCAGGGGTGACAGGCTACACAGAGTTTAGCCCGATTTGGTCCAATGAAACGTACCCCAAAATAGCCAAGCTGCAACATGGAGCTCTATGGAAGAGGTACATGGTGTTATACATTAGACAGATTTTTCATAATGGGATACTGCTATCATTCGAGACTGCAGGAGCTATTCGGCTTGCCGCAGTCCATGCAATTTTACTATATGCAATTAAAACCTGCTGTAACGGCTCAGAGCAGATCTTCTGAATGGTCATAGGTGACACTGATGGGCACTGATAGGTGGCAATGATGTACAGCACGGTTCTTGAGGCACTGATTGTGGGCACTGACAGATGGCACTGTGGGCACAAACAGGTGGCACTGTGGGCACTGATGGGTGGCGCTGGTGGTCACTGGTAGGCGGCACTGTTGCCTACTGCTAGGTGGCACTTGTAGGGGGCACAGGTGGGCACTGAGGAGCTGGCGGCAGCTCGCAGTGATCAGAACTGATGTCCCTCTCACTGCCGCCGGTGATCGGCTTTTTTTGATTACCGGCTGTGTTGACATCACATGATCAGCTGTCATTGGCTGACAGCTGATCACGTGGTAAGGGGTCACGTGGTAAGGGGTCTCGCTGATCACAGAGCGCGCCGCGCACGCCCTTCAGGGGGCGCGCAGGCCACTCGTGCACGGTCCGCGCTGTAGCCGTCATTCAGCTATATCGCAGATCTCAAGTGGTTAATGATTGTAGTCGTTCCTCATAACTAAGGTCCTCTAGTCCCTTTATTAGCTTTGTTGCCCTTCTCTGGAAGACCAACTCAAAATGTGGCTGTACCAGAGTTTAATAAAGTGGTAGAATTATAGTTTTATCTTCTGAGTAAATGCCCTTTTAAATGCATGCTAATAGTTTGCAGCCTTGCTTGCTGCAGCTTGGCATTGCATGCTATTGCTGATCCTGTGATCTACCAGGACCCTCAGATTCTTTTCCATCCCTGATTCCATTTTTTATGTATTACTTTAAATTTTTCAATATTAATCCTCATTTGCCATGTAGTTACTCACACCTCTATTTTATCGAGGTCTTGTAAAGTTTCTATATCCTGCTGTGAAGTTATTACCCTGCTTAGCTTTATCGTCAGCAGCCACTAAGCTTGAACTATTTATACCATCCTCTATATCGTTGGAACAAATTAAACAGGATTAGTTCTGGAATTGAGCCTTGGGTGCTACCCCACTTGCAACTCCAGACCATTGAGAAGATACGCTATCACCACTCTCTGGACACGCTTCTGTAACCATTTTTCTATCCAGGTACATACGCTATCGTCAATGCCAACAGACCTCAATTTGTAAATTAAGCCTTATCATGTGAAACTGCAGACTACCAGGTAAGCTGCAGAGATGCTGAATAGAACAGTGCTGTCAGTGATGTCAAAAGTCAGCAGCACAGGGTAACTGCTGAGGGTCGATGCAGAGTAAATTTGTGTTCTCTATATGACTCTGCAGAGCAAATCCTGATTTTAAATGTGACCTTCTGCTCCTGGCCATTTGATAAGGGCCACTGTGCCCATGACAACCCCCAGCATTCTCCCTGCAGCTCACTTTAAAATTACAGTAGATGTACATAGGCATATAATATGCCTCAAGTAAAAAAAAAAAAAAAACCTAATGTTTTCCCATGGCTGGGGAGCTGCGGTGTGATGTACAGTTCATGATGGAAGGTAATGGCTATACTTCTGTAAACACTGATGCTTCATTCCATCTCTGTTTACCTGTTTATCTGTTTTCCAAAACGCAGAAGTGTCACGTTTAGGAAAATATGGCACACACGCATGTGTGGATAAATGTTGATGCAATGAAGTGTCAGCATTTACATAAGTACAGGGGCGTATGAGGGAATACTTTCCATGCTATTCAGGTTGGCTTTGTAAACAGCTGTTTTGTTGCCCAACATCCACTTAACCCATTTTCCTTGAAGGAGATGAGAAAAGGTCTTGAGCCTCCCAAGCTGCCAAGAGTTCTAAAACAATCAGAGTGACATGGAACAGTCATCTTCCAATGCCCCTGAGCATGTTCTCCCAGGCAGTGGGCCCCCAGCCCCGGAGACTAGCATTGAAACTAAAAAAGATCCAACCTCAGGGCTGAGGGGCCACCCCTGAGACCAGTTGCCTTGCACTATCCACCTCATCAAAGGCATACACAATGATATCTTGTGGTCCCATTGGAGAAGGAAGTGAGTCTGCAATCATTTAATCACTGAGCCCAAGGGACTACTTGAATGGCTGCTGTCATTAGCCAGAGATGAACCATGCAATCCTCCACATTCGATGGGAGTTTGATTACTGTGTGCACACATCAATTGTGCCATCTTATTGTGAGGTAACACTTATTGCTGTTTGGTTCTACGCAAAACCTCCAGATGCAATATTTCTGTACAGGGAACAACTGGCATTTTTGATCATTTATAAGCAATCCGAAGAGAGAGAGGGTTTGAGTAACTATTGTCTTGTTGTTCAGCAATAGGTAGGTGGGACTTTACAAAGACCAGTACATCTTGCAGATAGTAGAAAATGTGGATATTCTGCAAATGTAGAAGGGCCATCACTGAGAGAATTTTTTTTAAAAAAGGTCTTCAGGGCCACTGATAGATTGGGGACATATGAACTGATAATGCTTGTCTAAGATCATAAAACGTAAGTATGTCTGGTGACCATTAGCAATTGGTATGTGTAGATAGGCATTGGAGAAGTCTACAGAAATCATCCAGTAATTATTCTGTATAACTGAGATAATGATCTGAAACAATTCCAACTGAAAAGTCCTGACCTTGATGAAGTTGTTCAGATTCTTTAAGTCCAGAAGGAGCCTGAAAGACCCAGATGCTTTTCTTGCTAAGAGTAGCCAGGTATAGGAACCTGTTGATTGCAATGGGAATGACCACTTTTTCCCCTGCATAAGTTCTTGAACGTAGGAGTGTAAAGACACACTCTTCTCCCTGGCGTAATTTTCTGTAATTCTTTTTATCATGAACACCACCAAAGTGTCCAGGATTTCCTTTACTCAAAGCTTGTAACTCTGAGACAATCTGGCACAGACAAGTGCATGAGTGGTTGCACCTTCAGAACTACTTCTGTAAAGTTTTGGAAGACTAATCAGATTTTTTCTTGATATTCTACAGAAAGAATATCTGGGTTCCTCTCCACTGGGCACAAAAAAACCTACTCATATTAAATGCTCTGTTATCTTGAAAGCCTTCTCTGAATTTGCTGTTGCTACAAAAAGGCTGGTGGCAATTCTACTTTTCCTAAAGGATGAGACCAGATTTTCCACCCATCACCTTTGTATGGCCACGTCAAAGAATTTCCTAAATAAATTCTTGCTATTAAAAGAAACTGAAAAAGAGCCTGCTTTAAAAGAAATCAGTGCCTGAGCCACAAAGCCCACTTGGCTGTAACAGAATGCCCCATAATTTTCCCTGAAAGTAACAAGGTCAATGGTGAACTTGGCTAGGAAGTCTGAGGATAATTTCAGCTCATCCAAAGCTGTGATAATGGCTGCTGGCTTTACTCCAGACTTGATGGCTTGTTCTAAGTTATCAATCTACATCTTTAATGCCTTGGAGACCAAGGTTAGGGCAATAGCTGGATGGCATGTTAGGCCTGCTGATGCATAGGGCTTATTAAGATCTGCATCAATACAGCAATCCAAATTATCTTTTAAATGCCACTGAGTTCTCCATGGGCAGAGTCACATGTCTGGTCAACCACCAGGGAAGTTGCCCACAGGCTTGAGTCCATCTGCCTGAGAGGATATCATTTAACAAATCGGTTCTAAAGAGTAGTTTTTTTATTTGGGTTAACCCATTTCCTATATATCACATCTCTGATATCTTTAATAATTGAAAAGCAAGAAACTTCCTTCTTAGGCCCCTTTCATATGCTAGGCCCGCTCGCATCCGCCTTTTTTTTTAGGCAAAGTTTTTTTTTTTTTTTTTAATCTTACCATTGTAGAGCATATCTGACAGCTTCAACAAATTGAGTCACCAACGGAAATGCAATAGAGTGAGATGCAAGCTCCACAAGCCCAGCAAATCCTAGTATTAAGGTGACTGGAGATAGGACTCCTCAGAGGCAAAGTAGATTGTAGGTTCTGTTGCTGAGGGCTACAAGCCCTATCATGGCTTCTGTAAAAGGACTATTAGAAGGAGGAGTAGGGGGAAAATGTTGAGTATTTTGGGATGCTTTTGTCACAGAATAGGGAAACTTCGACCAACTAGGGGCAAAGTGGCTGCCCGGGACTTCATGTAGCAGCTTAGTGGACACGGAGTACTCAGCCAGCCGCTCTCTTGGTAGAGGTGAGAGCCCTGAAAAGGGGTGAGGTGAAGAATCCAAGACACAGCCAGGTCTTTACCAGAGCTCTTAGAGGTGGAGGTGTTATGCTGCACATGGTGTACAGGTTGCGGTCCAAGCAGGCTGCAATTGAGAGCAGGTGAGATTCTTTTGCAGCGCTGGGATAGTGGGTACACAGAAAAACAAGCAGGAGTGTTTGAACACACACAGAAACACAGGCAGGGAATATAGGTGCAGGTAATGATAAACTGACAGACACGCAGAGAAACAGACTAGTGCAGACAGTCAGGGATGTGCAGAAGGGGAAGAGACAGGATGTTGGTAGGAATCAAACAAGGGACACAGGCTCACAAGAAGGGGTACACAAGACTGGATGCACAAACACTGGGGATTACAGTGCATCCTCACTTTTTCCACATTTTATGTTACAGCCTTATTCCAAAATGGATTAAATTCATTATTTTCCTCCAAATTCTACAACCAATACCCCATAATGACAACGTGAAAGAAGTTTGTTTGAAATCTGGGCACTTAAACCCCCCTCCTGCCCAGACCAATTTTCAGCTTTCGGCCCTGATGCATTTTGAATGACAATTGGGCGGTCATACAACACTGTACCCAAATGAAATTTTTATCATTTTTTTCCCACAAATAGAGCTTTCTTTTGGTGGTATTTAATCACAGCTGGGTTTTTATTTTATGCTAAACAAACAATAAAAGATGGAAAATTTAGAAAAAAACGAAATCATGTTTAATAGTTTGTTTTTTGCAAACAGGTAATTTTTCTGCTTCATTAATATGCGCTGATGAGGTGGCACTGGTGGGCACTGATGGGCTGCACTTGTGGGCACAGTTAAGGCAGCACTGATAGGCACAGATAAGGTGGCACTGATGGTCACTGATAAGATGGCACTGATGGGTGGCACGGATGGGTGACACTAATGGGTGGCACGGATGGGCACTGATAGGTGGCACTGATGGGCACTGATAGACCGCACTGATGGGCACTGGTAGGTGACACTGATGGGCACTGATAGATGGCACTGATCCTCAGGCACTGTGGGTACTGACAGGTGGCACTGGTGGGCACTTGTAGGCGGCACTGTTGCCTACTGCTAGGTGGCACTTGTACGGGCACAGGTGGGCACTGAGGGGCTGGCGGCAGCTTGCAGTGATCGGGACTGATGTCCCGATCACTGCCGCCAGTGAACAGCTTTTTTTTTTCTCCTCGCGCTGACAGCGCAAGGAGAAAAAATAGCCGATTACCGGCTGTGTTGACATCACGTGATCAGCTGTCATTGGCTGACAGCTGATCACGTGGTAAGGAATCGGGATCTACCCCTTACTCGGATTGGTGATCCAGCGAGTCTCATAGACTCGCTGATAACAGAGCGCGCGCCCTTCAGGGGGCTGCTTGTGCATGGGACGTCGTCCCGGCAAAGTGCGGATCTCAAGAAGTTAAAAATAAAAAATGAAAAAAATCACATGTACATACTGTAAGTATTCACAGCCTTTGCCATAACACCCAAAATTGAGCTCAGGTGCATCCTGTTTCCACTGATCATCCTTGAGATGTTTGTACAACTTGATTGGAGTCCACATGTGGTAAATTCAGTTGATTGGACATGATTTGGAAAGGCACACACCTGTCTACATAAGGTCCCACAGTTTACAGTGCATGTTAGAGCACAAATCTAGCCACGAAGTACAAGGAATTGTCTGTAGACCTCTGAGACAGATCTGGGGAAGGGTACAAAAAACTTCTGCAGCATTGAAGGTCCCAATGTGCACAGTGGCCTCTATCTGTAAATGGAAGAAGTTTGGAACCGCCCAGCCAAACTGAGTGATCGGGGGAGAAGGACCTTAGTCAGGGAGGTGACTAAGCACACGATGGTCACTCTGACAGAGCTCCAGCATTTCTCTATGGAGAGAGGAGAATCTTCCAGAAGAACAACCATCTCTGCAGCACTCCATTAATCAGGCCTGTATGGTAGAGTGGTCAGAGGGAAGCCACTCCTCAGTAAAAAGCACATGACCACCCGTCTGGAGTTTGCCAAAAGGCACCTGAAGGACTCTCAGACCATGAGAAACAAAATTCTCTGGTCTGATGAAACAAAGATTGAACTCTTTGGCCTGAAGGGCAAGTGTCATGTCTGGAGGAAACCAGGCACTGCTCATCACTAGGCCCCCCCCCTTTTTTGCTTTGCCGTGTTATGGATTGATGTGATTCCTGCTTTTTAAATAAATTCATTGAATTTTTTATCTTTCCCGGTGTGCGGCTGTCCGGAGTTCTTCCTGATTTTCTAAATCTACTGTGTCATTAACCAGCACCTGGGGCTCCTGAACGGGAGTAGGAGCATTTGCTCTGAAGGATCATCCTGGAGCGGTGGTTATCTTTCTCTACCAATACCATCCCTACAGTGAAGCATGGTGGTGGCAGCATCATGCTGTGGAGATGTTTTACAGCGGCAGGAACTGGAAGACTAGTCAGGATCAAGGGAAAGATGAATGCAGCAATGTACAGAGATATCCTTGATGAAAACCTGCTCAAAAGCGCTCTGGACCTCAGACTGGGGCAAAGGTTTATCTTCCAACAGGACAGCAACCCTAAGCACACAGCCAAGATAATAAAGGAGTGGCTACAGGAAAACTCTGTGAAAATCCTTGAGTGTCCCAGCCAGAGCCCAGACTTGAACCTGACTGAACATCTCTGGAGAGATCTAAAAATGGCTGCATTGACGCTCCCCATTCAACCTGATGGAGCTTGAGAGATCCTTCAAAGAATAATGGGAAAAACTGCCCGAAAATAGGTGTGCCAAGCTTTTAGCATCATACTCAAAAAGACGCGAAGCTGTAATTGGTGCCAAAGGTGCTTCAACAAAGTATTGAGCAAAGGCTGTGAATACTTACTGTATCTACATGTGATTTTTTTTTTTTTTTTTTTTTTTTTTTTTTAATAAATTTGCAAAGATTTCAAACAAACTTCCTCTCACATTGTCATTATGGGGTATTGTTTGTAGAATTTTGAGGAAAATAATTAATCCATTTTGGAATAAGGCTGTAACATAAAGTGGAAAAAGTGAAGTGCTGTGAATACTTTTTGGATGTACTGTACAAGAGACAGTGCATTAACACAAGATTCACAAAGCTGCTAGTGTGTGGACATAATTGAAACACAGCAATGGGAACCAAGGAGAGAGGCAATGCCTCAAAAAATGTCATCCTTGAGACCCTACACTTACTGGCATTGAGGACTCTGGTATGGCCACCTGAGGACTTCCTGTTCATTGGCAATGTACTTCCTGATTATTAGTGACACACTTCTGCTCCAACGCTGCACCTCCAGTGTCCCTGCTGACTTGTTTGCGGACACTTCCTTCCATCACATCCATTCTCACTTTGAATTGTGGACCTTGCCATACCCGCTGGTCGGGTTATTCACAGGAGTGCCTTCCATTTACAGTCCCACCATGATAGAGATGTTGCTCATTTGCTGCACACCATGGAAACTATAGCAAGTGCATTACCATTCGCATTAACATTGTCACTATTTATGGACTGTGGACTTGTTTTATTTTGATTCATTTGTTTTGATTTAATAAAGTTCATTTTTGGACATTTCTTGCAAGTGGACATTCTGTCACACTAATATATTACCATTACTACAGTGTACTTATGGCTCAGGCGTGCAGATGAGCACTTATGTGGCATTGGAGCATGTGGCAGTGGCTCAAGTTCAGTATTGGCCAACTCAGTCAAGCAGTTCAATTCATAAGAACATTGCCACCAACACTCATCATATCCCCACTGTCCTTGCGCTAGATTTTATGTGTTGTTAGTGTGTGAACGTGTTGCTCAAACTGAGCAATTCAAATGCTGGCCTTTTAAAACCGAGCCCCCTCTGGTATTGGCTGGAAGCTGGTGGCTGCACCCAGAGGGAAAGGCCCAGCGGTGGAGCCTGGAACAGGCAAGTGTGCAGGGGCGGACTGACAACACATTTGGCCCCCGGGCAATAGGAGATTATGGTTCCCCCAGGCAATCAGAGATTATGGGGCCACACAGTATACAAACACACAGTAGACAATCACACTGTATACACATACATGTTTCTATTGGCTGAGAAGATACTAGAGATGTGGGGTAGCTATAATCTCTGAATTTTTAGACCAAAAGGATGTCGGTAAGGGACATTTCAAAAACAGATGTAAAAAAAACACCTAGTGGCCCGGGGCAGTGCCCGAGTGGCCGAATGGTCAGTCCGCCCCTGCAAGTGTGATAGCTTTCCTCCAGGACATTTATCTCCGAAACAAGAAAATAAATTGAGTGTTCTCTTTTGCTAAAGGCGACTACAACTCTAATGCTGATCAAAAACTGCTTACCTCTGCCATTAATGTACTGCCCTAGATGGTGAATTGGAAGAGCTCATAGTTGCAAGGAGTGACAATAATGTATTTAGAAAAATAACAGAAAATGATAGAGGAGTCTTAGATGATACAGAGCCACAGAATAGCCACAGGAAAGACACATGAAAAAGGCAAGGAAAGAACAGGGGATATTAGCAAACAGATATTTCAATAGCCTACCCCAAATCTGAGGGCAGGACACCAAACCACAAGAAGGCACACTGCATGCTCAGTGCCCGGAAGATGCAGGACTAGAAGAAAGGAGAAAAAAAGGGACATTGTGTGCCTAGAATGCCAACACAATGAGCACAATGCCTGTGTCTAGCAGTAGCCACAAGAAAAGGTAGTGAGAATCCCAGGAAAGGTTAGATGAGAGATAGAGGAACAGCATATAAGTTATCTGCCATGGAAAAAAAGTGCAGTTTATGCCACTAAATAACCAGACTTTTGGCACCTAAGGGTACACCCAAAAGTAGGATTTACCATACAACATGGCTGTTGCCCACTTTGGAGAGGTTGAACCAGGGTGGGATGAGGTAGAGGTAATCCATCCAGATGAACCTGGAGCACAGAAAAAAAACAAAGAACATTGGGTAGAGATTCTCCCTTTATATTTGCAAGCTAGGTTGTCCTAATGGGTTCAGGAGGTGGAGTTCACCTGTAGTATGCTGTCATAAGGAGTGCCACAAAAACACTGTGAAAATGTAGACCTTTTATTTATTTGAAGGGCACATGTCAGATTTTACAAAATCAAATTATTTAGAGGAAAACAAAGTACCTCTTGCTTGCCATAAATAATAAGAAAAAACTGCTCTACCCAAGCCCTCCACCTAGGCAGCCTAGATTACCTGACCTCTGGCTACCAATCATTAAAGACTGCAGAATCTATTATTTCCAATTAGACAGACTTTAGAAGACTTGCAGTGATGTAACACGATCAAAAAAGCACAAAGGTAGCAGCTTACATGTAATGACTGACCAAACACGGCTGACATTTTGTTGATGATTACAAGCTTTACATAGACACAAGGTTTGTAAAATATATTAACACGCCTTGTTAAGATTGTACTGAGCTAATTCCTTTTCTGCATATGTTCCCCCATATTTTTCTACATTTTCAAACTGTGAAATGTGGGATCATTATACACATTTTCTGCAGTCACAAGTCTATGGTTGGGATAGAAGAAAACAAGCATCTGGAACTGACGATATTATGTTTGCTGCAGTAGAGCTGTTAGTCGAGGTCACAGCTGTTGTCACCGTTTCCTCCAGCACAATTTATGGCCATCGTTGTCACTGACTCTCTTTTCTCTGTAGGTATATTCAGCCCTCAATTTTTGATTTCAAGAGGATTTGTATTGTGTCGGTATGTTGTTTGACATTTACTGTAACTTAATACCATTTATTCTGTATAAATGTGTTTCAATATCTGTAAAAAGCTGGAAAATGTGATTAGCATATATTAATATAATTGTTTTTAACAAAGTGTGCAAATGAATAATATTGCACTTTTAAAATTTTCAGAATAATTTTCCAAGCACTTGGCCAGTTCTCAATCACAGATGCGCTGCGCAGGTAAGCCTTGTTGACTGGCAGGAACAGGCTTAGCACCATGTCAGAGCAGAAGAAATGTGGCTAATACATCCAGGATCAAATTATCCTGCAGTCTAATAAAAGGTACCTGAAGGCTATAATATTAACTTCCATCCACCTTTTTGTGGCCGCTTGTCAGCATTTGCATACTTTGTTCATGCGATCGGTCACTTTACCCAAAAATATTAATTTATTTTATTTAGATGCTGAAGAGGAAAACAATCTAACAGCTGCTTATATCATCAGTAGTAAGAGCTCTGCACTCCAATTCCTAAAGGCCGTACACACGATCAGAAAATCATAAGTAAAATTTAATCTGCCGATGAACGATCTGCCGATTTTCTGATCGTTAATATGGTGCTTTCGACAGCCGATTATGAATTTTTGACAAAATCTGGATGTGCAGGCTCTAAAATTGTTGTTGGATGTCAACACAACGTCCAATTTTTGTTTAATAGTACAGTTTTCGGCCCGAAAAATAAATCGTAAGAGCAAGACTATGCATGCCCAGAAACAAAAGAACACATAAAAAGCAATTCAACACATTACATCACTTCTGACTTTAAATTCTGTCGTATGAGAATTATATGGTGAGTAACCTCTTCACGAAAATTTGTCCGATAATCTGATCGTGTGTACCCGGCCTCTAAATCTGCAGAGACCATTACTTTGGCCCACTCTGTTATATTTTTAACCACTTGCCGACCGAGCCATAGCCGAATGATGGCTACAGCGCGGTTGAATAACTCTAGGAGGGTGTACTATGACGTCCTCCCAGAATCCCGCATCCGGATCTGGCGCATCACGCTTAAGGGCCGATGACAGCAGCCCATTACCGTGTGATCGCTCTGTCTAATGACAGAGCGATCCGTTGTCACTAGCATTCCACAGCCACCAGATTCAGCGTTTCACCAGCCTTCCACAGCCACTATATGTAGCGTGTCACTAGCCTGTCACAGCCACCAGATGCAGAGTGTTACTAGCCTTCCACATACATAGCAAAAAGAGTCTTCTGTGCTTTTAGGTCATCTGCTGGGGACCAAACCCAATGTGATGTTTTCTGATGCCCTCCACTGACTCCTCTGTGATGGATTCCTTCAGTTATGGCTCCAGAGCTCCCGAGATAGATGGTGTGCAGTATATAATGTGTAGGAAAGAAAGCTTATCCTCTGGTTTATTGTAAAAAAAATCTACTTACAATTAAAATATTAAAACTGTCTTTAAGACAGAATCGGCGTCACTAAAATCTTTGGGGCTACTAGTATGAAGACATGGTGTCCTTGCAGCATATAGCATGCATTCCACTCTCCTGGCCAGAAGTGACGTTTGAGAGTATCATCTTGATGCGTTTCGTCATAGGCATGCAACGTTATACCTTATAGTATACTACCCTAGCCTGTCCAAATACTACCCTAGCCTGTCCAAATACTACCCTAGCCTGTCCATATACTACTCTAGCCTGTCCATATACTACCCTAGCCTGTTCCATATACTACCCTAGCCCGTCCGTATACTACCCTAGCCTGTCTATATACTACCCTAGCCTGTCCATATACTACTCTAACCTGTCCATATACTACCCTAGCCTGCCCATATACTACCCTAGCCTGTTCCATATACTACCCTAGCCCGTCCGTATACTACCATAGCCTGTCTATATACTACCCTAGCCTGTCCCTATACTACCCTAGTCTGTCTATATACTACCCTAGCCTATCCATATACTACCCTAACCTGTCTATAGACTAAACTAGCCTGTCTATATACTACCCTAGCCTGTCCATATACCACCCTAACCTGTCCATATAATACCCTAGCCTATCTATATACTACCCTAGCCTGTCCATATTATACCTGCGGACCACTATTTGTCCAGATAGTCCAGAGCCATGGGTAAGGGCCTGCAGACCATGGTTGAAGAAATAGGTGGAGAGGCGCCGCAAAAATCTCCAACCCCGCCACCTCCACCATGGGGGTGGAGTCAGGAGTAGAGCCAGGTGGCGCAAAAATTAGGTTTCGCCTAGGGTGTCGAAAATCCTTGCACCAGCCCTGACTCCAATGGCCTCCAAATTCTCCAGATCTCAATTCAATAGAGCACCTTTGGGATGTGGCAGAATGGGAGACTTGCATCATGGATGTGCAGCCGACAAATCTGCACGTCAATATGGACCAAAATCTCAGAGGAATGTTTCCAACACCTTGTTGACTCTATGCCACGAACAATTAAGGCAGTTCTGAAGGCAAAAAAGGGGTCCAACCTTATACCTCCCAACTTTTTGAGATGGGAATGAGGGACACCTATTTGCAAGTATGTAAGCATAGGACACACCCACTGTCACGCCCCCTTAAAGGAGCATTATACAAGAAATGATTAGTTAAACCCACAAGTGCTTTTTTTTTTACCGCTAATATTTCTTTAAATTGGCTTTAGAAATGTACAAATGCAGCAATTTAGAAATTGGATGAAAGGTTTAGCACTGGGAAACACTTTTTGAAAGATAAAAAGTGCGTTTTATGTACAAAATATAGATCAGATCAAAATGAGGAGGAAAGAGGGACATTGTTCCAAATCAGGGACAGTCCCTCGAAATCAGGGACAGTCCCTCGAAATCAGGGACAGTCCCTCGAAATCAGGGACAGTTGGGAGGTATGCAACCCGGTACTAGCAAGATGTACCTAATAAAGTGGCCAGTGAGTATTTGCACATAAACATTGGCGTTTGCTATCTGTAACATGCGAAATCAGCACATGTGCATTATAAGCGGCTGTGGCAGATTTCTGCATTGATCATAAAATAAAAGAGTAGATGAAGGATGAGTACAAGGAGGCATGAAAGCGCTGATCCAAAGATATTTTTTTTCCGCAAGCAAAGGATTATAGGAGGTGGTTATAAGACATGGCTGTGAGTTTTGCCTGGAAAGGCACTTCCCTCTCCACTGTCACTCAATGTCAGGGGCTGGGGACAGAGCCAGGAGCTGTGTGACATGTCAGGGACAGAAGGTGTGAGGGTGACAAGTTACCATGGATACCAGGAGGAGGGAGAGAGGAGGAAGAGGCCTTCACTGTTTTTGTCTGTCTCATGCTGTCCATTTAAGGTTTTTCCCTGTCTTTAATCTCCTCACCATTCCAGTCTCCCTCCCTTCGCACGCCTCCACCCCCTCTTGATTTTGTGCTTCTCTTGTTTCCCCCCCCTTTTTTTTTTTTTTTAAACAAGTAAATAAATAAAATTAAGGTTCAAGAGGAGATTGAAATTTAGGGTTGCCGCCTGCCAGGAATTTCACTGACCCGAGCAGGAAAACTGCTTTCCACTGAAAGGCCGAAGAATGATGCAATGACAAAGGGATAGACAGCAAAATAGTAGACTCAGGCAGATTGAAAACTGGGGAAAAAAACAGACTCTGCTGGAGGGGAAGGAGGTAGCAGAGGGGTGTAAGGAGAAGAGAACAGATGGAGAACAGGGTAAGGAGTGGGGGATGTCTGTTCTGGAAGCCCGAGGTGTCAGTAATGAGGTCAGCAGGAACTGGCACCAACAACACTGCTTTCTCTTCAAAGGCTGAATATATAGAATGAGTTCCTTTAGACTTCCTCTGGGAATATATACCAATATGCAGGCAAAGTTGTCATAGGATGCGGACAATCGAAAAAAGGGCGTTTTTTTTTTTTTTTTTTGTAATTCTTTGACAGAAAATGTATTTTGCTGTGATTGTCCATACAAGCAATATTTAATAGATATTAGCAAAAAGAATCATGGAATTGACCAGATCATGCAGTCTTGTCCGCAAAGAGCTCCATTAAAATCAACATATTTGGCTTACATCTTTATCCCTCATTCAACCATGTATTACACTCTGAGGACTCCTTTACACCACATCCAGTTGAATGCATATGAACGCATGTGCAAAAAAAATTTAAAGGGGTTGTAAACCCTCCTGTTTCTTCACCTTAACCGCTTGCCGACCGCCTCCTGTAGATATAAGTGGCCAGAATGGCACGGCTGGGCAAAGTAACGTACCCGTACGTTACTTTGAAATTCCTGCAGTGCGAGCTCCGCGACCGTGCCCGCGGGGCCCGCGGACTCGATGTCTGCCGGGTGCCCGCGATCGTGTCACGGAGCTGAAGAACGGGGAGATGCCAGTGTAAACACAGCATCTCCCATTTCTGCCTAGTGACAGGACACTGATCGTCTGCTCCCTCTCATCAGGAGCAGCGATCAGTGTCGTGTCACTGCTAGCTCACCCCTCAGACAGTTAGAATCACCCCCTAGGACACACTTAACCCCTCCCCCGCCCCCTAGTGGTTAACCCCTTCACTGCCAGTTACATTTTTACAGCAATCAATGCAATTTTATAGCATTGATCGCTGTATTAATGCCAATGGTCCCAAAAATTTGTCAAAATTGTCCGATGTGTCCGCCATAATGTAGCAGTCATGATACAAATCACTGATTGCTGCTATTAGTAGTAAAAAAAAAAAATATTAATAAAAATGCCATAAAACTATCCCCTATTTTGTAGACGCTATAACTTTTGCGCAAACCAATCAATAAACGCTTAGTGCGATTTTTTTTTTAGCAAAAATATGTTGAAGAATACGTATCGCCTAAACTGAGGAAAAATGTTTTATTTTTTTATATTTGGGGGGGGGGGGGGGATATTTATTATCGCAAAAAGTAAAAAATAATAAAATAAATAAAATAAAGTAAACGCAGCCCTGCTGTGAGCCGCATGCGAAGATAGTTTGAACCCAGCCTTAAATCCGAACACATATTAATTACACAGGTTCTGTGGCTGATTAAGGTGGTAATTAAACTCACTTGGTGCCTTATCTGCATTAAACTAGCCTCAGAACCTGTGTAATTCAGGTGTTCGGGTTTAAAGGGATGAGGTGGCAACCCTCCCTATTCATAGTGTGAACTGAGGCTTACTTTAAAATCCAATAAAAAAAAAAAATAGAAAGAAAAAAAAAAAGTGATGCATTTTTTTCATATATGAACACACAGCAAATATATGTGAATGCAAGTTTAAAAAAAAAAAATAAAAATGCTAAAAAATACAGCAAATGCACAACAAGCACACATACGTAACCGCACACTGAACACTAGGCAACTGAAAAATGCCAGAAAAAAAAAAGAGGCATAAAAAAACACTCATAATTGCTCATATTGCACACGCGTTTATGTATGTTTGTGTCTATAAGACCCCTTTCACACTGGGGCGCTTTGCAGGCGCTACAGCACTAAAAATAGCGCCTGTAAAGCGCCCTGAAAGAGCTGCTCCTGTGTCTCCAATGTGAAAGCCCAGAGGGAGTGGAGTGGGGAAGGAGCGCTGTGTATACCGCTCCTCCACCGCTCCTGCCCATTGAAATCAATGGGCAGCGCGGCTATACCGCCGGCAAAGCACTGCTGCAGCAGCGCTTTGCGGGTGGTTTTAACCCTTTCTCGGGCCGCTAGTGGGGGGTAAATGCGCCGCTAAAAATAGTGGCGCTTTACCGCCAACGCCCCCCACCGCCCCAGTGTGAAAGGGGCCTTAGTGTTTTTTATCCAAAACATTCCCTTCTGCTCATTTTTCACTATAATCAAATGTACACTTGAAAACTACAAACAGGCCCGAACACTGTGTTTATGTGCATCAAGAGTTTTTTTTCTGCCCGGAAAATCCTTTTTCAAAAACGCACGTGTGAATTTTTTTTTTTTTTTCAGCCTGTAAACGCTTCTCTTCAAATATGGGTTAACATAGAGTTGCTTTTACGGGCTGAAAGTAAAAAAACACCAAACACCTATATAAGCAGATTTTTTATGCTCAGTGTGCATGAGGCCTAAGGTTTTCATGCAGCTTAGAAAAAAAAAATCCCCTCTTTGCCCACCCTTCCCTCCCCTGCTGATCAATGAAACAGTTTAATGGGATTTGTGTATCACATGTAGGGTTGCCACATTTTCTTCAAGCCAAACCCAAACACTTTAGCAGCCAAGGAGAGTAGTAATGTGGTGCGCATAGCATGCCATAGCAAACAGTGGTTGTGGCCAAATTGCTATTGCTGACATCATCACCCTGCATCCCAGTGATGCCGAACCTGCCCCCAGACAGCCACCCGCAGCTCCCAGACAGCAACAGATTTGTGTGTGACTATCTTGGTTACTTGGGGAGCCACAGCCCAGTCTGAATAATGTGTCCGGTGTTCTGACTAGAACAGTCCCCCCCATCGGATAGTGTCCGCCCCATACTGCGCAGGCGCAGCGCTTGCGAAGTACGGAGGACAAGGAGACACCAAAAGTCTCCAAAGTTGAACAGCTGACCATCAGCTGTACATGGCGCCTACACACTTAATAGTCAACGCTTTGTAACAGGGCCGCTCGCCATATTTGTATTCTAACTCTATGTCCACTTGGATGGTGGAGCTTGAACCTGGACTCAGGGCAGAATGTAGTGCGCAGGCGCCGTGTAGAGCTGACAATCAGCTGTTCATCTTCGGAGACTTTCTGTGTCTCATTTGTCCTCCGTACTGCGCAAGTGCAGTATAGGGCCGACACTATTCGACAAGACACTGGGTTTCAGTCCACCTGAAACCCGGATACATGATTCAAAACCCCGAACTGTCCGGGTGAATCCTGGACAGGTGGCAACCCATGACACCATGCTCCTATAAAAAGAAAAAAAAATCACTACACAGACAGTGCTATTAGAGAAAGGGAGAGAAATAAAGATCAGCTGTCAGCTATTGATTGACAGAGAGAATGTGAAATTCAGGGAGAGAGAGAGCAGGATGGGAACAGTATGATATTGATGTAAGAAAAAGGTGCCAATCAGAGAAATTCTTGTTGCGTATAGTAACCCAACCACTTCCAACTGTCCTTTCTTCAGTTGAAAATGAAACCTGGAATCTTATTTGTTGGACAACAAGAGTTCTTGTTCAAAACAAAATCTTATGTGAGTACTGCATACGTCTATACGCTGGCTGAACTTGGCATTATCTGGCTGAACAAGCAGTACCAAACCCCTAAATACCATTTAAAAGCATTTTTGTTAGTTGTTGAAAGGTTCTTGTGGCTGTTTGAGCACTTTTATTCAATAAAAACAGGCTTCACGTATGACGTGTCTGACTAGAGAACAGTCAATCTTTCCCTCCTAGCTACAAATCAGTGTCTCTCTTACATGTTCAAACCCACCATAGCAACAGGAAAGAGAGGAGTTGATTAGTTGCTAGGAGGAAATTAGAAGCTGTTCTTTAAGAATTTCTCTCACTTTTATTGCAGCTATATTAAATATATTTGGGTTTCATATTCCATCTTATGGCACTCTTGTGCATTTCAAGGCACAAATAATTTCACAAAAATAAGAATTTTAAGAATAAATTCCATACATGTCACATGGTGCAGTAAAATTATAGTAAATAAATAATCTGTACCCTCTAGTAATAAAGCTCCAGGCAAGTTGTTATCAGTAACTTGTAGGGAGGGGCAGCTGGGTGCATAGTTCTCTGACCACATGCCCTTAGCTCTGGGATGGGTCCATGTCGCAGGAGATGTCTTATTTAAAGGGCATCAGTGTGTGTTTGTGATCACATTTACCTGCTGATCAAGTGTGACTGTAACCTCCCCCCCCCCCCCCCCCATTTGTTCCAGTTACTGACCTTTTGCTACATTTAACAGATACCTTTGTCTGTCTGTCTGCCCTGATCTGTGCTACATTTAATGGATATTTCCCCTGTCTGCTGCCTGTCCTGATCTTTGCTTTGTACTGTATAATGGAATTTTTTGTCTGCTGCCTGTCCTGACCTTTGCTACGTGATTGGATAACTCTGCTGTCTGATACCTTCCCTTTACCTTGGGTTATGCATGCTGCCAGTCCTAAATTCTCTAGAGTGGCTTTCAGCTTGCTTCTCCCATCAATGTACAGTACGCCTACTGGCTTTTATCTGGGGTCCACTAATTATTTTATTTATTTACTTATTATGGATACTTATAATCAATTTACACAGCGCTTTACATTCATATTATACACTCACATCAGTCCATGCCCTCAAGAGGCTTACAATCTAAGGTCCCTAACACACATTCATACATATACTAGGAAAATTTGGACAGAAGCCAATTACCCCACCAGGATGTCAAGGACGCCAGCGGGTGCCTGCTCCTTAACAACCAGCGATTTACACTATTTAAGGATTCAATTACTGCAGGATTTCACTTCTAAAATACTGCATGACTTCATCAAATAGCGCATGCAATATTTTAGTAGCGTTTTTTAGTGAATTAAAAAAACAAATTTGAAAAACGCTGTGCGGCATCTTGCCACATACTCAGATGCGGTAAGGTACCGCTTTTAAAGACAAAGGGTTCCATTCACAAACAACATTAAAGCCCATCTCCAGAAATTTGAAAATGATCCCCATTGCAAGGGATAACTGATCATTTAGCCTAGGGGAAAGGAGAAAAACTTTAACTTACCTGACCCTTTGCCCCCCCCCCCAGGAGATGGACCACACACTCCAGAGGTAGGCTGTCCCTTGGCATCATCACGTTAATGCAGTGCTATGGACCTTAGATTGCTGAAGTGTATGGGAGAAGATGCTGCAGGGACTGGTCTAGCAGTGCAGAGGGTTAGGTTAGTAAATCTACTAGTTCCCTACACTTAAATTATCAATTAACCCTTGCACTGTTGGCTCAGCCCCACTGCAAGGGATCATTTTTACGTTTCCCTGAGTTGTGCCTTAAAGCAGAGCTCCACCAATTTAAAAGTCAGCAGCTACAAAAAGTGTAATAATCAGACACTCACCTGTCCCATGGTCCAGCGATGCAGACTCACGAAGCCCCGCTCCTCTCCCCCTCCTCGCCAAGGCGCCAACATTCTAACTGGGGGCGCCCAGCTGTGGCTCCACAGACGGGCGCGCACTGCGCATACGCGAGTCAGGCGCGCACTGTGCATGCGCGAGCCGCTATGCGAATGGTGACATGTCCCAGAAGATTGCATGGAGGGAGAGGGGAGAGGTGAACTTCCTTCTTGCACCGCGGAGCCCAGTCAGGAAGTGGAAGCTGGGTGCCCATAAAAACTACGTATCCTCATTTTTGGGTGGAACTCTGCTTTAAGAACTCATTACCCCACTCCTGCCACTATATGTATCAGTCATCACTTACGGTAGAGACACTTGGAACGCAATGCTGCCCTACAGGGGGTGTGAGGAGCTGGAGATCTGCACAGTGAGCAGAGAGAAAAAGGGGGCACTGATTAAAGAGAAAAGGGGGGACATGACTGCAAGCTGCATTGTGATGGGGGCTGTGATTTCTAGGAACACTAATGTAAAAGGGGACACTGTGATATAAAGTGGACTGCACTGTAAATGGGCACTTTAATCATTATAGTGCCCCTTTACAGTGCAGTCCCCTATATATCACAGTGTGGAGGGCTGTCTCTGTGAATATATCCCATCACCAACCACCCCTGTGAACACCTAATTGGGTGCCCCTATTGCCATGGGTCAAATTCGCTCATAATAGTCACCCTCATTCCTCCTCATTTGAAATTTTGCTAATTTTTCCACTCTGTCTTCCAGTGTCCTTGGTGCCACCTCTGTGGTTTGAAGCTTTCCCCAGGTTTGGAAAAAGGTTGACAGTAATCTGACATCCTCAACATAATTGCTAATTTCCAGTGTTCAAGATCAGTGACTCGGTGTGTAACTCTCTCAAAGTGGCATCACAAAAATTCACACCCAGGTTCATTATCAAAAGATAGATAAATCCTATTCCTTCAAAATACCTCCTTGCTTGAAAAATACCAATATGTTTGATGTCTCTTAGCTGAAACCAGCGCGCCCTGGGTCTACTGTGGTCCCCAGATCTATTGTACTTGTGGACAGGCAATGAGTATGAGGTGCAAAGACTCCAGAAGGGTCTGAAACTTATTTTAGTACCTCATAAATAGTAAGGGCTATGGGCCTGAAAAATTTTCCGGGCCTCAGCCTCTTTGGCTCATCAAAATGCCAAAGTAAGTTCAAGTAGTCACATCATAATAAACCAGCAACTAAGGGTCTGATAGCCCCTCCTCAAGCTAGTATGGTTAATGTTAGGTAGCCTACCGGCTGCATCCATTTTCCTTTTCAGGTGCGGGATATAGAATCTGGCCAACTCTTGGATTGTTAGGCATCCTTCCAGCGCTTACTGGCTGACCACTTTCCCCTATCTTTCTTTTCAGCTGCAAGGTAATGAGTCTGGACACATGCCCCCCAGCTCTGGGATTGGTCCATAGGGAAGGAGGCACCTTATTTAAAGTGCACCAGTCTGTACTCTGTGTTTGTGATGGTGTTTACCTGCTGTGGAAGTACTTTTCCTGTTACTGACCTTTGCTATGTTTAACAGATTAAAGTTGTTCTAAAGCCTTAAGGTTTTTCACCTTAATGCCTTCTATACCTTCTGTGCTGCAAAATCCCCAGCCGCCCCTGTACCGGAACTGGATCCGGTACAGCTATGTGCATGAGAGCAGCGCCTCTTGCCACAGTCTCCCTCCTCCCTGGGCAGAGGAGCCTGGAGCACTGGTGGGGGTCCCCAGAAGAAGAGGATCGGGGCTTCTCTGTGCAAAACCATAGCACAGTGCAGGTAAGTATAGTATGTTTGTTATTTCAATTAAAAAACAAAGCTTTAATGTTGCTTTAACAGATAGTTCTGTCTGCTGCCCTTTCTAACCTAAGCTTCGTTACCGGCTACGTCATCTTTTTGCTACCTTCTTTGAGTTGTCTATATCCATGAATTATGCCTTCTAACAGCCGACAGTCCTGACTAGTGCAGAATTGCTTTGATCTTGTTTCTCCCATTGCTATATGGTGTCTACTCACAATTATTAAACAGCAATGGGAGAAACAAATGACTTGATGCAGCCAGAGTATATAATTTCATGTATTAAGTCCTCTGGGCAACCACATACCCGACCAATCGCCGCAGTTATACTGCGGCAGGTTGGCTCCCCTGCGTGAGCCGTCGTAGCTATACGTCGGCATGCGGGGTCGGGATAGCAGGCGTGTGCCCGCTGCACAGCGGGGGTGCCGATGCTCAAGAGCGATCGTGAGCAGGAGACACAGAACTGGGACGAGTGTGTGTAAACACACACTTCCCTGTTCTGTTCTGACAGGAGTGACAGATCGTGTGTTCCTAATAGCTAGGAACCACGATCTGTCACTTCCTGTAGTCAGTCCCCTGCCCCTTCAGTTAGAATCACCTCCCAGGGAACACAGTTAACCCCTAGATCGCCCCCTAGTGTTAACCCCTTCACTGCCAGTGAGATTTTTACAGTAATCAATGCATTTTTATGGAATTGATTGCTGTATTAATGCCAATGGTCCCAAAAATGTGTCAAAATTGTTCGATGTGTCCGCCATAATGTCGCAGTCATGATAAAAATTGCAGATCGCCACCATTACTAGTAAAAAAAAAAAAATAATAATAAAAATGCTATAAATCTATCCCCTATTTTGTAGACACTATAACTTTTGCGCAAGCCAATCAGTATAAGCTTATTTTGATTTTTTTTTTTACCAAAAATATGTAGAAGAATACATATCGGCCTAAACTTAAAAAAAATGGGGATATTTATTATAGCAAAAAGTACAAAATAATGTGTTTTTTTTTTTTTTTAAATTGCCGCTCTTTTTTTGTTTATAGCGCAAAAAATAAAAACCACGGAGGCAATCAAATACCACCAAAAGAAAGCTCTATTTGTGGGAAAAAAAGGACGTCAATCTTGTTTGGGTGCATTGTTTGCAATTGTCAGTTAAAGCGACACAGTGCCGAATCGCAAAAAGTCCTCTGGTCGGGAAGGGGGTAAATTCATCCAGGGCTGAAGTGGTTAAGGCAAAGAATGCCACTGGTGGTGAAGTTATACTTGCCCGTTATTTACTGATTGGAGTGTCCCTCTTATGCCCCGTACACACGGTCAGATTCTCCGACGGAAAATGTCCTATCGGACAATGTTGTCGGAAATTCCGACCGTGTGTAGGCTCCATCGGACTTTTTCCGTCTGATTTTCCGACGGACAAAGTTTTATCTCCTGCTCTCAAATTTTTCCACAACAAAGTCCTATCGGACTTTTTACGATCGTGTGTAGCGAATTCCGACGGACAAAGTGCCACGCATGCTCAGATCACATTACAAGACCAAAGCTATTGGCTATTAGCCTCTACGTAGTCCCGTCGTAGGCAACAAACGTCACCACGTTCAGAATGATCGTATTTTCCGACAACTTTGTCCGACCGTGTGTATGCAACACCAGTGTCGGACAAAATCCATCGGAAAAAATCTGATGGATTTTGTGGTCGGATTTTCCAACCGTGTGTACGGGGCATTACTCTTGCTGTTGCCAACGCTTCTGCACCTAAAAACCTCTTTCTTCCTATCCTTCCCTTTGACCTCTGAAATTAAAAAAGGCCTGAAACTCTATTTTATTTATTTATTCATTTTTTTGAAGAGAAGAACTCTCTGCACTTTGTGTCTCAACTTTTGTTTGTGTTTTTAATATCTTAGGGCTCCCCTCTTGTGTCTTCCTGGGCTTGTTTTGAAAATGTGGTTGTAGGCAGGTGCAGTTTACTTTCTCTACTGCAGTTGGCACCCGTCCAAATTCGAGAAGAACCTAGTTCCTCTATGGTTTCTCTGGTCACAGGGAGGCAACTATCCTATTGGATACTCGCACCCCATGTGACTCTGGCAGCCATCTTGGGTCGCGCAGAGTCTATTTAGGACCCTGGGTCCTGGGTTTGGTGTGCATTTTGCGAGTAGCTAGAGGAAGGACAGGCCACCAGTCTGTCAGGGAAAGGTTCCAGAGGAGTAGGGAAAGCATAGGGGGAACGTCATCCTTCCTGGAAGCCTCCCCGTTTGGGTGCAGACCAGCCAGGCACCTTTGGTCCACCATTCTACTGCTGCTTTGCTGTTTCCACTTGTGAGCACTTCTGGTCGTGTTGCTTTCCTGCTGGGCCTGTTTGTTTTTGCTGGACTTCCATTATAATATATATATATTTTTTTTTACAGAAAAATATACTTCTTTAAATTGCACCTGGACTCTTGTGTTTTTAGCCGCTGCATCACGCTGCACCTTCTCAAATGATGCAAGAGTTCCAATTTGTTTAAGACCTGAGGCTCATAATCTAAGGATCTGGCTGATATTCATTAGTACACCACGGTGATGGAAATCCCTGCAGAGCAGCTTTCAGGTTGCAGTCCACAGGTACACGAAAACTAGCATCTTTTCTTGGCACCAAAAAATTGTTGGGCAAAAAAAAAAAACAGACTTGTGTTCACACATTATGGTCGGTTTAAGGAGCTCATGCTCTGATTCTGCTTAATATATTTTCACACCTGTATCTGATAATACTACACTGTAATTTTTATTGTAGAAAACCCTGCCTTCTGCACAGTTTGTTCTATTATACCTGGATACATTAAACTAACATCTTGCTGCTGGTCAATTTATTCTGAAGTGTCTCTAGGACAGTATACTTATGTATAATGTAACAAGAGAGCTTCCTTGTGTCTAAGCCCTCATCTCTTGTCAGTCCCCCAGCACTGCAATTCACAGAACTCAAGCACAGTTTGTTAAAGTAGATGTAAACCCAGTTACTAAAATCTCATACAGGCTTTAACATGGATTTATTTTTTATTCTTTTAATAAAAAGCTTTTATGGAGTTGATACTGACTTAAAGGTCCTTGTTTGGGCACTTTGAGTTGTGCAGTGACAACATTCTGCCCCTTTCTCCCACAATCTCCTGTCTGTAAATCACCCCGTCAAAGACTTTCCCAAAGGAAACCATAAACTGCCGTGCTACATAGTTACATAGTGGGCGAGGTTGAAAAAAGACACAAGTCCATCAAGTCCAACCTATGTGTGTGATTTTATGTCAGTATTACATTGTATATCCCTGTTTGTTGTGGTCATTCAGGCGCCTATCTAATAGTTTTTGGAAATTAACGATGCTCCCCGCTAAATCCACTGCCTGTGAAAGAGAATTCCACATCCTAACTGCTCTTACAGTACAGTTTAAGGTTAAACCACTTTTCTTCTAATTTTAGTGAAAGGCCACGTGTCTTATTAAATTCCCTTTTGCAGAAAATTTTTATCCCTATTGTGGGGTCACCAGTACGGTATTTGTACATTGAAATCATATCCACTCTCAAGCGTCTCTTCTCCAGAGAGAATAAGTTCAGTGCTCGTAGCCTTTCCTCATAATAACTAAGGTCCTCCAGTCCCTTTATTAGTTTTGTTGCCCTTCTCCGGACTCTCTCCAGTTCCAGCACATCCTTCCTGAGGACTGGTGCCCAGAACTGGATAGCATACTCCAGGTGCGGTCAGACCAGAGTCTTATAGAGCGGGAGAATTATCGTTTTATCTCTTGAGTTAATCCCCTTTTTAATGCATGCCAATATTCTGTTTGCTTTGCTTGCAGCAGCTTGGCATTGCATGCCATTGCGGAGCCTGTCATCCATCTAATAGGACCCCCAGGTCCTTTTCCATCCTAGATTCCCCCAGAGGTTATCCCCCTAGTGAGTAGATTGCATTCATATTTTTGCCACCCAAATGCATTATTTTTTTAATTTTTCTTTATTAAACATCATTTGCCATGTAGAATATACGGTAATGCCTCAATCTAGATAATAAAAATTAATAAAATAAGGGCGGACACCGTCATCCTTGAACTTGGAATGGTGGGTGTGTCCGGGGCTACTAAAAAAAATGCCCCACGACAACAAAAATTGTTGTGGACTATCTCGGCACCCAGGGATATAGACAAGGTAAATATAAAAATATTACGCAAGCAGTCAGGCTAAAAAATGCCATGCGGTGCTTGAGTTGGTCTGCCTAGGGGACGGGAGCCACACTGGGGCAGAGATTCTGTCAGCTCTGCAGAGGCAGTCTCAGAGGTGGTTGATGCCACACCAGCTTCAGACAGAAATGGTTGTATGCGACAATGGCACCAACCTTCTCTCCACCCTCCGACAGGGACACTTGACCCATGTTCCATGTTTGGCACACGTCCTGAATTTGGTGGTGCAGTGGTTCTTGAGCAGGTACCCAGGCTTATAGGATTTCCCGAGGCAGGCCAGAAAAGTCTGTGGTCATTTCCGCCGGTCATACAATGCCAGTGCTCGGCTGGCTGACATTCAAAGGGAATGCAACCTGCCCACCAACCGCTTCATTTGTGACATGCCCACCAGGTGGAACTCAACGTTGGCAATGCTGCAGAGGGCCATCAATTGTCTTCTTTTTGCCACGCCTGTGGCTACTGTTTAAGGATGCATGCACTGTCCTGTCACCATTTGAGAAGGCCACAAGGATGGCGAGCAGCGACAATGCATGCATCAGTGACACTGTCCCTCTAGTCTTCCTGCTGGAGCACACGCTTTGTGGAATCATGGACAGGGCACTTGAGGCAGAACAGTGGGAGAAAGAGGAGGACTTTCTTTCCTCTCAAGGCCCCCTTTATCCAGATAGTATTCCTACAGGCCCGCCAAACACACAGAAAGAAGAGGAGGAGGATTGTGTCAGTATGGATGTAGAGGATAACACTCAGCAGCATTCTTTAAGGAATGGTTTTCGGTCCCCAAAAACCCAAGGAGTTGTATGTGGCTGGGAGGAGGTAGTTACGGATCATGTGATCCTTAGTGACCCAGAGCACTCAGAATCGAATGCCTCTGCAAACTTACGTTGCATGGCCTCCCTGATTCTGCAAAGCCTGCGAAAGGACCCTAGGATTCGTGGTATCAAGGAGAGGGATCATTACTTACTGGCGACCCTTCTTGATCCACGTTACAAGGGTAAGGTTGCAGGACTCATCCTGCCTTCGCAGAGGGAGCAGGAGGCCTTGAAGAAAGGTTTGTGCAATGCATTTTCAGACCCTGGCAGGTTACAATTTCCTGGTGCTGGACAACGTGTTGCTGAGGCTTCGTTCAGTCAGAGCGAAGAGCGGTGGAGAAGGTGGCCGGCTGACCGATGTCTTTAAACTATTTTTCAGTCCTCAGCGCCAAGGTCTGACCGGTTCAAGCAACCATCGCTTGTGTCTGCATTACATGGTGCAGGATATCTAGGGGCAAGAGTAGACTTGGAGACCTTTCCAATAGAGCATTCACTGGGTTACTGGGTCTTGAGGATGAACCACTGGCCAAAACTTGTTCAATATGCAATTGAGCTACTGGCCTGTCCTGCATCCAGCATGCTTTCTAAACGCACATTCAGTGCTGCTGGAGGGTTTATAACGAATCAAAGAGTGCGCCTTTTCAAAGACTCCATTGATAGGCTCACATTCATAAAAATTAATCAGTCTTGGATCAGCAGCTATCAAGCACCTGATGCTGATGTAACTGATTGAATTTGATATGGATCTGGGATCCCTTGAAGACTGCCTATGCTGACTATCCTATTCCTCCTAAATCTTGATGATGCTAGCTTTCAACAATATTTTTGGTTTAGGGCAGCCCCACCACCACCCAAGGCCCAATTTTTCTGCCCCTGTTTAACAGGGGCATGTAATTAAAATTTTTGATCTAATATTTTACAGCAGGGCCCGTTCCTGCGCCCAACAAGAGTATCTGTCAGGGCTTACAGTGTTCTGGTACCACCAACACCTAAGGCTCAATTTTCTGCAGAGTATATAGGGCAGGCAGTATAGCATATACTGCTGTTCAGAATATATAGTGCCTGGGGGCCAGGGGGACCCCCACGCCATTAAAAAAAAAAAATTGTGCGGGGTTCCCCCGTAATATCTATACCAGACCTGAAGGGCCTGGTATGGATTTTGGGCGTGACATCAACGCCATTTATTTGGGTATTTTTGGTAATTTTATCTATATTGCCGGGATCTGACAATACATTATGGCCGCAAGCAGTTTTAAATGCCATTTTTTCCTTTAGAAATTTAATTTTGCTGTGGCACTGTTATAAACATGGGAAAGATGCGCTACTTTACAGGCATACTAAGGACACCCCCAGGCACGATATTTAACCACTTTAGCCCTGGACCATTTGGCTGGCCAAAGACTAGAGCACTTTTTCGATTCGGTACTGCGCCACTTTAACTGACAATTGCGCGGTCGTGCGACGTGGCTCCCAAACAAAATTTACGTCCTTTTTTCCACACAAATAGAGATTTCTTTTGGTGGTATTTGATTACCTCTACGTTTTTTATTTTTTGCAGTATAAACAAAAAAATAGTGAAAATTTGGAAAAAAAAGCAATGTTTTTTTACTTTTTGCTATAAGAAATATCCCCAAAAAATATATAAAAAAAACTATTTTTCTCCTCAGTTTAGGCCGATACGTATTCTTCTACATATTTTTGGTAAAAAAAATAAATCGCAATAAGCATTTATTGATTTGTTTGCGCATAAGTTATAGCGTCTACAAAATAGGGGATAGATTTATAGCATTTTTATTAAAAAATGTTTTACTAGTAATGGCGGCGATCTGCGATTTTTATCATGACTGCGACATTATGGCGGACACGTCGGACAATTTTGACACATTTTTGAGACCATTGGCATTAATACAGCGATCAGTGCGATTAAAAATGCATTGATTACTGTAAAAATGTCACTGGCAGTGAAGGGGTTAACATAGGGGGCGCTCAAAGGAAAGAAGAAAGAAACACACAGTAAGTCTTGACAACTAATTTACTGAAACTTCTCTCTTGCAGTAATTTAAGATCTTGTTCGTTGACCTGCAATACTCTCTGTTGACCACTTTTTCTTCTGGTCCCTGCACCAAATTGGAGGAAGACTTAAACAATCAGGATGACTTCTATATGACAAAATAGCATTCATGCACTCCATTAAAGTGGTTGTAAGCCTTCCATATACCCAGTGAAGTAACTATCCTCAGGTGATGAAACAAAGCTTCCTACATAGTACCTTTTTATCTGCAGTCCTCCCTTCTCTACAGCCCTTCAAAAGTACAGAATTTATAAGGCTTGGCTGAGCTGTCAGAAAAAAAGGGCAGAGAGCTAAAGTTACACTCTGCAGGGCTCAGTGAGGAGACCACTGAGAGATAATTGGATGGAAGGGACACACTCACACAGCAACAGATCTGAGGCTGTCAATCAGCTGGAGCTCCCTCCCTTGTCACCTTTTTTTCTCTTGGTGTCAGGAAAAGTTGTCTGAAGTGACTCATCCTCAACAGAGGAATGGAACAGCAGACAGAAATGCCACTTAGTGCACTTAATTGAGACAAGTACACACTATAGAGGTATATGCTTTGTTCATGTTTCATGTCTGAGGTTTACAACCACTTTAAAGCGGTTGTAAACCCTTACAAACCACTTTGACCTACAGGTAAGCCTAGATTAAGGCTTACCTGTAGGTCCAATAAATATCTCCTAAACCTACATGGTTTAGGAGATACTTAGAAAAAAAAGGCATCGCTGTCTACGGCGCATGCGCCGTAGACAGCAGGGCGCAGGCGCACTGAGCATGCCGAGATCACGGCGATATGCTGCTTTCGTGCGCATGTGCAGAACTGACATCATCGCCGCTCCAGCGAATGACAGCGCTGGAGCAGCGAGACCCGGAAGTCACTCCGGGATTGATGGCGGCGGAGGAGGTCGTGGACGAGGGTCGCTTCGGGGGCTTCGTTCTCAGGTAAGTTATTCATAATGAGCTAGTATGCTATACTAGCTCATTATACCTTTTGCCTTGCAGGTTCCGTTTTTTTTTGTTTTTTTTTCCAAGGAGGCTTTACTTCCTCTTTAAGTGAGTGGGTCCAATACCTGACCCCCACGCTGCACACAGTGGTTCTTCTAGTCAGCTTGTACCTTCTGTAGTGCCCACTTCATTGCACTTACTGTGCGATCTAAAATTGTACTCATTTCCTGCAAGTGTATTATAGAATTGTAGTTGGTCAGGGTAACAATGGAAGGCGCATGAAGTTATCATATGAACATTTTTAATTAAATCCAGCGATTATTATGTGTGCTCACAAAATATCTTCTCCACCACTGCTCTCACTTTTTACCTAAAGTTATAAAAGTTGACAAAACACTTTTGGGTCTTGAGGTTGCAGCTCTGTAGAGTAGGCGTTGGATAAGCTATATCTAAGGGAAGTGGACATTTCATATTGTTGTCTTAGTGTATAAACTGCTTTTTTTTACATTTTATAACATTAGGTCATAGCAGGCTGGCAAGTCTTAAGATTTTAACCACTAGTGGAGAAATTAATTTGCCTGCTAGGGATCACTGCTTTTCTTCTTTGTATTTCAAATAACCATACAGAGAATTTAGATGCCTAAACAAATAGACTGGAATTATATGCAGGGCTGGATTTACAGTACATTTTTTCCCCCTTATGTCAGCTACCTTATACTGCCAGCCCCCCAAAACTGACTTGGATGTCCCCCCACCACATACACACACAATCTGTTACACATAAAGTTGACAAAATAATCACTTATACTATGTGGATTAAACATACCCAGATAGCAAGCAATTGTATTGCAAGTTTAAAAATGACTTGATAAGCTATTGCTTGATTTGCCAAGCTTAACAAATTTGTTGCACAATTGCAGCAAGTCTGCATTCCATGACTCCAGATCTACTTTCTTTGCAAATGTAGCAAGGTCCCAGGTCTCCTTTGGTCTAATGAGGACCTCCAGGGACAGAGATAGCCGACATCCATCTGTATATGGTGAGTTGTGGGGCATGGTGGGTGTAATGCAAGTTAGATTCATTGGGCGTCAGACACTTCTTGAATGCAAAGAGATTTTATTTCTCTTAAACAGAACTTTGGGGGAGAGGGTTAGGGCCAGGACCCCCTTAGGCAGTTGCAATGTTAACCGCTTCCCGACCGCCCACTGCATATATACGTCAGCAGAATGGCACGGGCAGGCAAAAGCACGTACCTGTACGTCCCCTTTAAATGCCTGATCGTGGGTGGCGCGCGCGCCGCCAGCAGCGCGCTCGCGACCCGGTCGGGAGCTCCGTGACCCCGGCCGCGGGACCAGTGGACCCGATCGCCGCTGGTGTCCCGCGATCGGGTCATGGAGCTGAAGAACGGGGAGAGGTATGTGTAAACAAACCTCTCCCCGCGCTTCCTACTCTGCCTGTCATTGATTGGCTGTTCCCGGTCATCGGGAAAGCCGATCAATGATGTCAGACGTCAGCCCCGCCCCCTAATGTAAAAAAACACACACACGTCACAGCTCATAACCCCTCCCCTCCCCCTAGTGGTTAACCCCTTCACTACAACTGTCATTTATACAGGAATCAATGCATTTAAATAGCATTGATTGCTGTATAAATGACAATGGTCCCAAAAATGTGTCAAAAATGTCCGATGTGTCCGCCATAATGTCGCAGTCACAATAAAAATCGCTGATCGCTGCCATTACTAGTAAAAAAAAAAATATTAATAAAAATGCTATAAAACTATCCCCTATTTTGTAAACGCTATAACTTTTGCGCAAACCAATCAATAATCACTAATTGCGATTTTTTTTACCAAAAATATGTAGAAGAATACGTATCGGCCTAAACTGAGGAAAAAAAATGTTTTTTTATATATTTTTTGGGGATATTTCTTATAGCAAAAAGCAAAAAATGTTGCATTTTTTTCAAAATTGTCGCTCTATTTTTGTTTATAGCGCAAAAAATAAAAACTGCAGGGGCGATCAAATACCACCAAAAGAAAGCTCTATTTGTGGGAAAAAAAGGACGCCAATTTTGTTTGGGAGCCACGTCGCACGACCGCGCAATTGTCAGTTAAATCGACGCAGTGCCGAATCGCAAAAAGGGGCCTGGTCCTTTGGCTGCCAATTGGTCCGGGGCTGAAGTGGTTAATTGGCAGACTTTGAGATTTCTACAGGAGAACAGCCATGCAGGAAAAGTCATCCAGCAAGACGCCACATCTGCATGTGTAGGAATGCTGTCTCCTATGGCAACAGTCTTTAACAGTTTCTAACACAAAGTGTACCAGTTCCGTCACTTCCACTACAATCACTTCTTGTAGTACTTCAACCCAGTGAGCTCCCAGTTTCTCTCTCACTAGACTGGTTGGTGAGAATTCTGCTCCGGTACTTGCTTCAGCTACTCACTGTGGTCCCTGGTAATAGGGTGGTTGGTCCCTTAGTGGCGACAGCTTCCCCTCCATCTCCGACCACGACAGGTTCTCCGGCCGGCAGAACCGTCACTTCTGGTTGGATTGCAAGCCGCAATCCCAACCCTGTGCTCCTCTCTTACTTCTGGATAGGTCCTCAGACAGCCTAGCAGCCAGATGTACCCGGTATAGGCCCAAACTCCGACCTAGCAACCCAGGCAGTACAACACACGTCCACCCAGACAGCCGTGCAGGTGGCACAGAACACTGATCACCTGACTTCACCCAAATATATAAGCTCTCCCAGCAGGCCCAGGGATTTAAGATAACCCCTGCCAATTGGCTGAGATACCCCATATACTCCTAATCTGTCCTTGCTTTGCCCTTGTCTTATCTAATGCCACCAGGTACCCGGCCACCTAGCGGCAGAAGAGAGAAGTGCAGCAATTCTAGACTTAGGGTGAAATCAATTGATCCCTAACAATGAGCCAAGGTAACTACACCTGGCAGGTAAATTTAGGAGCAACCTTGCCTAAACATCAGGGTGCTACACAAATATTCTGCAAGTCTCCAAGTTCTGTTTTAGTTATGTTGTGCAATAGTTATCCCACCACAGGAGTCACCGTGGCTGCATTTTCATGCTGTAGACTTGCAAAGCTCTTGCTGTAGACTCACCACTGCAACATTGGTCTTGCTAGAAACTTGCCACGCTGCTCTGCAAGTGTACAACTTGCCAGTGGAAATTTGCAGCAAGTTAACAGACTTACAATTCAATACTGCCACAAATTTGTAGCAAGTTATCCTTGCTATCTGGGTAGGTTAACTGTTGAAAAATAAATTTGTTTACGTAATAGTACAGGGGAAAACCGAATCAGCACCATACTGACACAACCAGAAACTCAAACATTGAGGTGGAAACATTATGCTTTGGGGGTGTTTTTCTGCGAAGGGGACAGGACACGATCATCAAAGGGAAGATGGGCAGGGCCATGTACCATCAAATCTTGGATGAGAACCTCCTTCCCTCAGCCAGGGCATTGAAAATGGGTCGTGGGTGGGCATTCCAGAATGACAATGACCCAAAACACACAACAAGGCAACAAAGGAGAAGAAGCACATTTAGTCCTGGAGTTGCCTAGCCAGTCTCCAGACCTTAATCCCATAGAAAATATGTGGAGGGAGCTGAAGGTTCGAGTTACCCAATGTCAGCCTTGAAACCTTGATGACTTGGAGAGGATCTGCAAAGAGGAGTGTGACAAAATCCCTCCTGAGATGTGTGCAAACCTGGTGGCCAACTACAAGAAATGTCAGACCTCTGTAATTGCCAATAAGGGTTCGGCCACCAAGTACTATGTCATGTTTTGCAAAGGGGTCAAATACATTCACTCATTAACCACTTCAGCCCCGGAAGAATTTGCCCCCAGGCCATGGCAGGCCATTTTTTTCAATACGGCATTGCGTCGATTTAACTGACAATTGCGTGGTCATGCGACGCTGTACCCAAACAAGATTTATGACCATTTTTTCCCACAAATAGAGCTTTCTTTTGGTGGTATTTGATCACCTCTGCACTTTTTTTTTGCGCTATAAACAAACAAAGAGCGCTAATTTTGAAAAAAAATACATATTTTTTTCATTTTTGCACTAAAACATATCCAAAAAATATATAAAAAAACATATTTATTCATCAGTTTAGGCCAATATATATTCTTCTACATATTTTTGGTCAAAAAATTAGCAATAGACGTATATAGATTGGTTTGCGCAAAAGTTATTGCGTCTACAAAATAGGGGATAGATTTAGGGACTTTTTTTTATTGTTTTTTACTACTAATGGCGGTGATCTGCGATTTTTAGTGGGACTGCGACATTGCGGCAGACAAATATAACCCCAAATGACACTTTTTGGGGACCTAAAAGCTAAAAAAATGCACTGATCAATGTAAAAATTACACTGGCAGGGAAGGGGTTAACACTAAGGGGTGATCAAGGAGTTAAGTGGGAGGGAGGGAGCGCACGCCAGCCCGCAACAGCGTCTGCGCGAGCCACTGTACAGCTGTCTCTCACTGTTAAAATAAACCTACCATTAAAATTTTAGACTGATCAATTTTTTGTCAGTGGGCAAACGTACAAATTCAACATGCGATCAAATACTTTTTTCCGTCACTGTAGTGGTAAGAGTTTTCTTCATTCTTTTCCTTCCCTCTTTCCTTACTGGCCTCTCAAGAGCCCTCTCCTGACTTCTCCTTCAAAAACACCTTACCGCTCCCCCTTTTTCCCCCTCCCAGTCTTCCCATGCCCCTACTTTTTTTTTTTTTATTCGTTCCTCTTCTTTCTCCTTCCTCTCTTTCCCCTTCCTCTTCGCTTGCCTTTCTACAGACCCACAGGCCTCTCTCCACTAATATGTCATTTAGAGTGGTCTCCTGAAATATTAAGGGTTTAAACATCTCCAAAAACTGTATAATGTATTTAAAAGATCTCCACAGACAAAAAGTTCACATCGTATTTTTATAAGAAACACATTTCAGATCTGATAAAATTCCCAAATTGCATAATAACTGTTTCCCCACGGTATACCATAGTGCAATTCACCTCTCTAAATCAAAATGTACGAGCATATTATTTTCCTAATCTGTTCCCTAGCAGTACCCTGCCATGGATTGTGACACGAATGGCAGATTCTTGTTTCTCAAGTGTTGAATTATACAAAACACTTTTACCCTGGCAAATGTATGTTTCCTGAATTCTGATCAGATGTTCTTTCTTGACTGCCTCCTATTTAGACATTAGGAGTTTGCAGGAGTTTTCATCTTGGGTGGGGATTTTAACTTTATGCTAGACCCATTCAAAGACTCCTTGGGGGGGGGGGGGTCTCTCCCAATTATCCATTGCTGCCCACAAATGACTCAAGAAAACCCTAAATACACACCATCTCATGGACGTATGGCAGATACTACACCCCCAGGCCAGGGCAGGGATTACTTATTCTATTCTTCTGTTGGTCACATTGCTCTCTTGGACAATGTCCCAAATTCTGTAGACATATAACCATCCTTGTTGCCGCCTAAATTGAGATTCTGGTGCCTCAATGAGACTTTACTTAATTTACCTACCCTTACAACTGAGGAACCTAGTTCCTTGGCTGAACCTATTAAACCATAGGAACTCTTGACGGCCACCTCATCCTCCCCAAATGGTGAAGCCCCAGGAGCGGATGGCCTTCCTGTTATGTACTGTAAAACTTTCTTCCCCAACTGACTCCACACTTTGTAGAAGCCTACAACACTATCTTGGAAGGCCATGCTTTACCACCTGACCTGTCCAGGGCACAATTTTTTGTAATACCAAAGCCAGATAAGTTCCCCCTTCCTTGTGCCAGTTATATACCAATTTCACTGTTGAGTTGCGATTTAAAGTTGTTTACTAAAATTTTGGTCAATATACTGAGCCCAATCTTATGACTGATCATCTCATCAGACCAAGTGGATATTATTCCCTCCAGGGAAGCAAGGAATTACACCCTCTGGAATATTGCCATTATCTCTAAGGCCAAAAATGCCCCTCTTTTCCTTCTTCTGCTGTCTGTGGACACAGAGAAAGCCTTTAATAGGGTTGCTTGGACTTTCATGCTTTGGATTGTGATCCATGTTGAGATCCCAGACTCCATGCTTTTTTGGTTTATGGCCTTATATTCTATGCTCCCGGCTATGGTACACATCAATAGTGTGAAATCATACCCGTTCCATATTCGAAATGGGGTTACCAACATAAGATCATAAACAGCCATTGCAGATGACCTCCTTTTTATGTCACATACCCCGTGGCTTTGCCTAACTTCAAGGTTTATTCATAAAAGTTAAAGGCCCAATCTATCAGATACTTAGGCACATATATTCCATTAGACCCAAATATGGTCTTTAAAATGAACTTTCTCCCCTTCCTGTTCTCAATAAAGAAGGATCTGGCTCAGTGGAACACAGTGGCTCTTTCCTGGTTCGGGAATTGCAATGTCCTGAACATTAATGTAATGCCCCGACTTCTCTACCTGCTCCAGACTTTGCCCATTCATATACCCAGTTCTTTCTTCCGATCAGTTAGATCAGAATTTATCCGTTTTATTTGGCAAGGCAAAGCCCCATGTTTTAGCAAGGACATTCTGATCCTAACAGACTCCCCAACGCAGCTTATGATTACATTTCTGTACACATGACATGTGTTATTAATTGGTCCAGGCATAGTGCCATCAAGCTATGGGTATCACTAAAGCAGAGCCATTCGCTGGTACCGCTGAAGGGTTTACTGTGGGATGTTCAATTATTTCCTACCTCTATACTCAGACACTCACTAATCGGCCCAACTTTTCTAGAAATGGATAGGGTGTTCAAAGTTTTCCATCCCTTATGACTCCTATCATAGGACCCCCTGAGTTCCATATGGGACAGACTGATCACATTTTCAGACCCTGGTGGGAGGGGGGCCTCAAGAGAGTGTTACAACTTATAACAGGAGCTAAATGGAGTAACCTCTTTTACTTCACAGCTTTGTATGCAGTTCCAGAATTAAACCTCTGATGCACCTGCCAACTGTTGCATTTCCTTAATTCTTTACCTAAACCCAAGCACTTTCTTAGAAAAAGGAATTAACATTCAATAACCCACTGGAACTGCTACTAGATTCCTCTACATCTAGATCATCGGTGTCCTTTTCTAAACTGAAGGTACTGAAGCAAGCCTTATACTATTACCATTACCATTTGATCAATGTTTGAAGGGTACTGCACCCTAAAACTAGAACTATACCTATTTTTTCCTGGTTCACCAATCTTATAGTCAAATTATCGATTTTTTCGTTGAACATAGCTGTTTATTTTTAATCTTTTTTTTTTTTTTTTGCCCACATCAGCAAAACTTTTATCGGGGACCTATGTCAGCTTAGCCGTTCATCTCTGTCCCATCTCATCTCGGCATCATTGTGGCTTTCTTTATTTATTTCAAATTTTCGCAGTTTACATTTTATATAAATATTTCATAAAAAGTCATTAAATGTTTCTTCTAATTTCCCATCTTCTTACATACCCGTCTCTTTCTATCCCCTTATCTATCTTAATTACCCTTTACCCTTCATTACCCCCCCGCCCTTCTAATCTACCCCCCCCCGGTCCCACCATCTTATCTCCTCAGTTTAAATCTGCAGTCCTATTACTTCACTGTACCTCTCCGTTAACCTAAATTCTTTCCAGGCTTCCCACCTGATATTGAGGCGTTATCTTCCCCCCTCTTCGCCTGCCCTAAGCCCTGCCATTTCAAATATTTTGTTTATTTTATCAAACCATTCCTTTACTTTTGGTCTATCTACTGTTTTCCATTTTTTAGGGATCAAGGTCTTGGCTGCATTCATAAGATGCACTATCAGAGAGTTAGTGTATTCTCCATATGGGGTTTCAACTTCATGAAACAGACAGACCCAGGGGTCATACGATACCTGGGTATTCGTTATATCTTTGATGTATCTTAATATTTCCTTCCAATATAATTTAATCTTGGGGCAGCTCCACCATATATGTGCCATGGTCCCTCTCTGCCCACATCCCCTCCAACAGCCAAGAGCCTGGTCCCCTTGGAACTTTGCTACAGTCACCGGGACCCTATACCACCTGGATAGGCATTTATAATTTGTCTCTACTATTCCGATATTAACTGAGGATGTATGTACCAATTTTAATAATTTCTTTAACTCTTGATTATCCCCTCGTGTGCCTATTTCCCTTTCCCAGCTTTTTATGTATGTCGGTATCTCCAGCTTGTCCCCCTGCTGCAGAATTTTATAGATGTGAGATATCCTCCCTTTTTTTTGTCTCAGACTCACACATCTTCTCTATCGCCGTCAGTTCCTCCCCTCCTCTTAGTGGCTGGGGAAGAGAGAGGACAAAATGACTCAGCTGGAGATAGCGCCATTCATCAATCTGGAAAAGTTTTTTTTTTTCCTTCTTGTATTGTGCTTATTTTCCCTCTGTGCAAGATGTGTCTCAGTTGTGCCTCTTCACTCATAGCTGTTTAGATCGGTCACCTGAATATTACATAGATGCCATGGTTTGGTCAGACAATTCCGCTGTATATTTGACCTTCACGATTCCCTCAGCTCCATTGAAAGAATGTGGCGTTGAATGATGCTCTACTGGCAAACTCAGGTTGTTCCACATGTATTTCAGGGACCACTTCCAACTTTCTAGCTGACCACGCATCAGATTCCACTCTGCTACCAACTCAATGGGAAGCTCTGAAGGCGTCTCTAAGGGGGACATTTATCCAACAGGGCACTCGCTTAAAAAAAAAGAATGGTCGGCATCCATTGCATCTGTGGTTTACAGGCTTTAAACCCTAGAAAGCGAACACATTCTCCTATAGATGAGACACTTTCAGAGGTAGCATCCGCTCAGGTGTGTCTCCTCAGGTGCGTCACCGTGAACTATACCCAAATTTTACAAACTCTTTGCTCCTCTCCTTACTTCATTTTTGACCAGAGTATTGAACTCACTGGCAGATGGCTCTACATTCCTTCCACAAACTCTCAAGGCACACATCTCAATTATATCTAAACCAGACAAGAACCATTCCCTCTGCTCGAACTACAGACCCATATCTTTAATTGGGGTTGATCTTACATTTTTTGCCAAGAAATTAGCAAATAGACTGTAATCATTACTACCCCAACTAATACACCTAGAACAGGTCGGTTTTGTAAGCGAATGAGATACTAGGGACAACACGTTGAAAAACCTCCTGGTGATGAATTATGACCACACATATTTCTCTATGCATCTTAGCGGTAGACGCTGAAAAGGCGTTGACTGAGTTAATTGGACGTTCCTCCAATTATCTCTTCAGCAGCCCCCACATGATATCGCAGATCATGTCCCTCTACTCTTCACTGTCAGCCAGGATTAGGGTGAATGGTTCCCTGTCTCCTGGGTTCCCCATCGATAATGGTACACACCAGGGATGCCCACTGTCTCCCCTCCTGTACGTTCTCAAGATGGAACACCTGGAAATAGCTTTGAGACAGAACCCAAACATCACGGGTGTTTTTGTGGGTACTCTTTGTGCAAAATTTGCCTTAATCGCAGATGATCTGCTCTTATGTGTAATGCAACCACATATGTCCCTTCATTCTATCCTCCTGGAATTTCAGAGATTCGATAAAGTCAGCAACTTCAAGGTTAACTATACTAAATATGAACTTCTCAATATATCCTTACCACAAACAGCTATGAGGCAACTCTCAACAAACTTTCCTTTCAAGACCTGCTCCTCTTCCATCTGCTAACTAGGGATCTAGGGATCAGAGTTCCAATAGTGGCATCCCAATTATGCTCAGAGAACCCCAATGCTTGGACCAGGGTGATCTTTCCGTTCCTTCTTTTGGTAACAGAAGCAAATCCTTGACATCTAGATAGAGCATCAGCTCCAATGTTCTTTGGGCCAGGTTTACACTTCAGAGTGAATTGATAATTGGATAAGGCAGTTACTCATTGATGTCCTGTAGCATCCAGTCTGGCTGTGGTTAGGATATACATCAATGATTATTATCTTTTTTTACTTCAAACTTCACTCCAGACAGATAATAATGTAACTTATCAACATTGACCCATTTAAGTGCCAGGAACTCCAACTTGCAAACTCAGTAATCACTAGAAGTGTGGCTTTGGCTGATGAAGTCTATTGGTCGTAGCCTATCTGGATACTCTTAATATAACACTCCACCCAATTTTTCAAAGCTAGCATCCACATGGAGCACATACAGTTTATGGGCATCAGCAAATGCTAAAACTGATGCTTCTGTCAGTTTATTCTTCAAGTGAGCAGAAGTCCAGTGGTCCCCAAAATGATTCTTGGAAAACCTCTTTTAATTCCTTTGACCGCACACATTAGTCTCCAAGAGGTCAGGAAGAACTTTGGCCACTTTTTATCATCCTTCTACAAATTTGCAGTAGTATCCACAAAATTCATAAAAAAACATAACTCTGTAATATTCTGAGGCTGAGGCCAGTTCTCCATTGCTTCACCTTTTGCTGAATCAGTGGTCTCTCCTTCAGCAGAGACAATAATGACCCATATATGTCACTTATTACCTGCAGAACTTCCTCTGCTGACACCTTCAGTCCCTCCTCTTTTAGGCAAAGTAAGACATTGAGTCTCTCTCTCTCTCTCTCTCTCTCTCTCTCTCTCTCTCTCGTGAGTCGTTCTTCAGGCTGTTCTATTGTAGCCCCAAAGACAATAATAACATCAAGATACACAAGGCAGTCTCTGTGTACTAGATCACCCAAAACTCTGTCCATTCATTTTGGAATGTTGCAGGTGACCTCTTATGCCTTGTGGCATGCAAGCAAATTTATAGAAGCCCAAAGGACATATAAAGGCTGTTTTCTCTTGGTCTTCGGGGACCATAGGAACTTGCTAGTATCTGGATCGTAGGTCTAGCATGGTGAACCAGCAGTTTCTATTTAAAGCCTCCAGAGCTTCTTCAATTCTGGGCAGTGTATACTGATCAGGTGTTGTCCTCCAATTCAAAGTTCTGTAATCTACGCACAGGCAGATGCATCTGAATTTTCTTCTCACTACCACAATGGAGGAGACATCGAGACTCTTACTATACACAAAGATCCCCTGATCTTTCATCTGATGTAATGTATGTCATAGCTCATCCATTTCCTCTGGGGTCTCTCTTTGAAGAGAGTAGCATCAGTTAGTCTAAACGTATTTGTTGAGCACTCTTAGCACAGCCTACATCCATATCATCTGTAGAGAACACCCCCGGCAAATTTGACAATTGCTATGTCAATTTCTTGTTCCAGAACTCTGGCAACTGCAGGTTACTCAAATCAATATTGAGGGTAAAAGCTGTACAACCTGGTGATGACAAATTATGACAGGATAGGGGAAACAATTGTTCACAGTAACAACTGTATTTAATTCCACTCTGGCTCTCCAGTCCTTTCTCTCTGGAATCACCATCCACCCTTCTTTGTTCATCATCTATTCAGGAATTTCATTGAGGACATAACTTCCATACTCAAGCAGTTCAAGGGCAATACTGAAAGCTACTCCCAGCACTCTCTCTCCCCCTGGTGGAATTTCTACTGGCCACTCACCAATGTGATGCACTACTCTATGTTGATAGCTAACAAAGACTACATCGCAGACCTCTTGAAGTTCAGATTGGATATCGACTTGCTCAGAAGAAACAGCCCAACCTCCTTCAGCTTCTGGAAGGCACTATGTACTGCTATACAATTAGAGTCCAGTATCACTGGAGCTGTGTGTCAATCACCTGTGTCAGAACAAACAAACAACATGATCTCCATAGGAAGAATACCCTTGTTATTTAAAATCTGGAACAGCCACAATTACTTGCAAGCTTTCATCGACAGGATATAACTCAGGCCCCACAATTCCATTCTTTCAGTATACTGCACGCCTAGTATACTAAGGCGTGCAGAGAGGGAATTCTGTCATCATTTTGAGGAGCTGTGTTAGAGAATGATGAGGTAGTAAGACTCTTGCTAACTGACTAGTCCTTATAGAGTCCACTGCAGAAGGAGGTATAGCAGTGTGAGCACTGAGCAGAGTGATCAGACAGTATCTGTATGTAACCCAATGCACTTACTTCTTCAAGAGTGTCTCGATACAGGTAGATTAATTCTGCAGCTAGAGACTGCAAACTTTCAAAGACATACTGCCTTTTACTGAACAGGATCATTTCCTTAGCTATGCCTGGCATTGTGCAGGTGAAATAATAACAAGGTTAGCAGAGATACTCTGTCTATCACAATCATTCAGATATACACTCAATAGCCGTGGTTAAACTATTAGACCATATGAGCGCTTACATAATTTGGCTTGGGGTTTAGCAGCATGGATAGGACATGTGGCTTAAGCCCTGTACACATGGGTGGAATGTCAGGACCCTGTCAGTGTGTATGGCACTCTGTCCAACAGAAGCTGGCCATTTGGCTTCTGTCGGGCCAGCATGCTGGAAAACCAGCAGCCGACGGGCTCCCGATCAGCGTTCTCAGCCAATGACTGAGAGCGCTGATCAGAGTGTTCTGGCAGGGGGCCGTCCCCCAGTCAAAACACAACAGCTCAGCAGGGAAGGGTGCTATACTAACATTGGGTTGTTAGTACAGAGGCTCCTACCAGAGCTGTCAGGTTTTTTTTTTTTTATTCAACCTGCTGGGTTAAACGAAAAAAAACTAGTAGTGTGTACCAGGCATTAGACTTTCTCTCTCTCCACTTCCTCTTTCCAGGGTTTTAAAGCCAACAGCCCAGGGACAGGAAGTGCATACATAATATATTTACAGGCATTTACAAAGTCATGCAGTAGAAGGTAGCGGATCCCTAGATAATAAATCTTTATTTTTTAATGCGTGGGGGAGTTGATTAAAAGTCATTAAATAACTTGTTTCTGACTATTCAAAGTTTTTAAGGATTCTGAAATGTGGATCCTTCAGTATTTCTAAGCAAGATCTAACTAGAAAATAGGGCATTGTATCTGATAGTAGTGACCACATGTCCACAGCTTTTGGAGAGTGGTTAGATTACAACAGTAATCGGGATACATTTTCTAATTGTTCAATTGCTAATTTTCCCCGACATGTGCCTGCCAGCAGCACCATTGTCCATCCAGAAGTATGCAATTGCCTCTTGATCTGGCAGGAAATGGATCAGGTGGTTATCATCCCTGTCGATTTGTATCTTCGTTTACAAACCTGTGATCAGGACAAGGGCTATTCTGGGTTGTGCAGTAGGGCTCTTTCTCTGTCTTGCAACTTTTTGCTTCAGCTCCCCTTCCCTGCACAGAAATGGCATAGCTCCCAACTGTCCCTGATTTCGAGGGACTGTCCCTGATTTGGAGCAATGTCCCTCTGTCCCTCTTTCCCCCTCATTTTGGTCTCATATATATAGTTGTATATAAAATGCACTTTTTATCTTTCATAAAGTGTTTCCCAGTGTTAAACCTTTCATCCAATTTCTAATTTGCTGCATTTGTACATTTTAAAAGCCAATATAAAGGAATAGTATTGGTAAAAAAAAAAGCCCTTCTGGATTTAATTAACCATTTTTTGGGTTACTTCTCCTTTAAGGGGGTGTGGCAGGGGACGTGCCCTATGCCTATATACGTTTGTTAGTAGGTGTCCCTCATTCCCATATCAAAATGTTGGGAGGTATGGAAATGGTAACACTGGAGAGATAGAAGCATGAGAAGATGGCATTTGCATATAGCACAAGGACATATTTAATGCTTTTTTTTTTTTAACTCAGGAAGCATGGATAGATTATCTGCTTTTTAAAATACGCACATGAACAAGTCACAAAAAACGACAGGTTCTCTTTTAGGTTATAACTGTAGTTTGTCACCTACGGACAGACAAATCCTGTTTGCCAGGTTGCCATAGCTACTAAAAAGGTGCCCTTGTGTCTCTGTTATGCACTCTGCTTTCATCCAGAATGCTTTCCCATTAACCTGAAACATACGACACTAGTTCATTTGTAGAAACAAGGGGATCAGTTTGCACAATATACCATAAGGTTTTATTGTGCAAACAGTACCCTATCCTTTGTGCACTGCCTAGAGAAATGAATAGAAAACTGCTGGTTTGCAGCCTTATATTATAAGAATCAGTTTTGTTCCAGCATGAGGGCATGAGAAAGTTTTGGAAGGTCTTCTGTAGGGACACAAATCAACACATAGATGTTAAAAAACACAAAAGTATATTGCAGATTATAGCTAACATATGTTTGGAAGCACACAATCATATAATGAAACATTTAAATAACACAGAGATATAGGAATGGAAGCAGCAATGTGAATAGCCAACTGTTCTGTGCATGCGTCTGCATTGATATTTGGCACAATATACTGTAAGTAAATAAAAGAATAAAAACATATTGTTACTCGATGTAGCACCCTGATGTTTAGGCAGGGTTTCTCCTAAATTTACCTGCCAGGTGTAGTTACCTTGGCTCATTGTTAGGGATCAATTGAGTTCACCCTAAGTCTGGAATTTCTGCACTTCTCTCTTCTGCCGCTAGGTGGCTGGGTACCTGGTGACATTAGATAAGACAAGGGCAAAGCAAGGACAGATGAGGAGTATATGGAGTACCTCAGCCAATGGGCAGGGTTTTTTTTAAATCCCTTGGCCTGCTGGGAGAACCTATATATTTGGGTGGAGTCAGGTGATCATTGTTCTGTGCCACCTGGACAGCTGTCTGGGTGGACGTGTGTTGTACTGTCCGGGCTGCAAGGTCAGAGTTTGGGCCTATCCCAGGCACATCTGGCTGTTAGGCCATATGAAGGCCTATCCAGCAGCAGGAGAGCAGCGTAGGGTTGGGGCTGCGGCTTGCAGTCCAACCAGAAGTGACGGTTCTGCCGGCCGGAGAACCTGTGGTGGTCGGAGGTAGAGGGGAAGCTGTTGCCACTAAGAGACCACATTATTACCAGGGACCACAGTGAGTAGCTGAAGCAAGTAACGGAGCATTATTCTCACCAACCGGGGACGGTGAAGAATTGGGAAACTTCAGCAGGTGTCAAGCCAGGGACCCAGCCTTGCAGAGCAGCCTTGTGTGCCAAGCCAGGGACAGAGCAGGCCAGTGCGGTAAAGCTTGAGAAGTATCTGGAGTGTCAAGTTAGGGACCCAGCAGAGAAGCGTGGGTGATGCTTGAGGAAGATACTTAAGTGAAGATTGGAAGAGCTCAAGGGATTCGGTGGCAGTGAATCGGCAAGTGAGGTGAGGTGAGAGAGACTGGGAGCTCAGTGGGTTGAGAACCTACAAGAAGTGACTGTAGAGGAAGTAAAGGAGTTTGTTACAACTTGTGTTATGAAATGTTCTAAGACTAATGATATAGGAGACAGCATTCCTACACATGCTGATGTGGTGTGTGCTGGATGCCTTTCCCTGCATGGCTGTCTACCTGTAGAAGTCTCGGAGTCTGCTAATTAACATTGCAATTACCTAAGGGTGTCCTGGCCCTAACCCTCTCTCCCAGTTCTGTTCAAGAGAAAAAAAATCTCTTTGCATTTAAGAAGTGTGGGGCGCCCATGAATCTATCTTGCATTACACCCACTATGCCTTACAACCCACAATATACAGAAGGATGACAGCAGCTCTTGGCTCTGGATGTTCTCATTAGACTAAAGGAGGCCTGGGATCTTGCTACACTCCACATAAACTGAATTGTAATAAAGTGGTTAACATCAACAAGAAATTTGGCGAAGTGAATCTGAACATAGTAAATGTAAAACAGTAACAAAGACAGTTCAATGACAACAATGGTGATAAATATAGTAAAACAAAGCATAATGTTAGCTACATAAAAAGGAAGTTGACTGACGGTGACTGTGAAAAAAGTTGACAAAGTTATACTGTGTGAGGCTTCGCTCCGGCTGACAGGTCTTTTATAACGGAGGGCACCTGGTGACCCCGCCCCCTCTGACGCAGGGGGACGTCATGGGGACTTCCCTATGGCTTTCCCCATGACGTCACAGGGGGGGCGGGGTCACCAGGTGCCCTCCGTTATAAAAGACCCGTCAGACGGAGCGAAGCCTCACACAGCGGGAGCCTCCCATTGCGCGGAGCGGCCCAGAAGAGACGCCGACGCCGATGCCGGATGAGAAGGACGAGAAGACCGGAGGAAGAAGAAGCGGATCGGAGGAAGAAGATGATGGAAGAAGAAGATGGAAGAAGATGCCGGAAGGAGAAGATGAAGAAACCGAAGGATGAAGAAAGGAAGAAGGAAGACCAGAAGAAAGAAGAAAGAAGATTTTAATAAAGGAATTGTCAAAGACCGTCTCCTGTCATTTTTACCATTTTTGTCAACTTTTTTGGTGAAATTGTAGGGGTACTTTTGTACCCCCTTACCATTTCACACGGGGGGGGCGGGATCTGGGGGTCCCCTTGTTAAAGGGGGCTTCCAGATTCCGTTAAGCCCCCCGCCCGCAGACCCCCACAACCACCGGCCAGGGTTGTGGGGATGAGGCCCTTGTCCCCATCAACATGGGGACAAGGTGCTTTGGGGGTCTCAGACCCCCAAAGCACCCTCCCAATGTTGAGGGCATGTGGCCTGGTACAGTTCAGGCGGGAGGGGGGGCCGCTCTCGTCCCCCCCTCTTTTCCTGCGGCCTGCCAGGTTGCGTGCTCGGATAAGGGTCTGGTATGGATTTTGAGGGGGACCCCACGCCATTTTTTTGGCTGGGGTTCCCCTTAAAATCCATCCCAGACCTCAAGGGTCTGGTATGGATATTTAGGGGGACCCCCGCCATTTTTTTTTTGGCTGGGGTTCCCCTTAATATCCATAGCAGACCTGAAGGGCCTGGTTATTGAATTTGGGGGGACCCCCACGCTTTTTTTTATCAATGACTTCAATGAATGACTGTTCTCTGTGTTACGGATCTGACAATTCATTTGCCGGCAATAGCCGCGAGTGATTTTAAATAGCTTTTTTTTCCTGCAAAAATGACACTCTGCGGGAACATTTCTCTATATTAGATATACTGAATCTCGAATGCATTTGAATCATTCGAAGCATTCGTTATATCCGCTATTATAATTTCTTTCATATTAGTTGAAATTCGATATTGTAGTAGTTGGATTCGAATTGTTCTCTGTGTTACGGGAACCGGCAATTAGCCGCGAGTGATTTTAAATAGCTTTTTTTTCCTGCAAAAATGACACTTTGTACAGAGACAGTTCTAAGCACGGGAAACATGCCCCCCCTTCATATATATACTATAGAGTTGTATGCCTATGAAGGGGGGGCATGTTTCCCGTTTCAAAGACTCTGCTCAAGTGATTCAAGCACTTCATGGCTTTGCAGTAACAGAAGGTTTGATCATGGCCACAGCAGATGTGGCCTCCCTTTATACCATCATTTCACATGCTGATGGTTTAAGTGCTGTTGACATGTTCCTACAAAGGGATGACAATTTGATTAATTCTCAAAGATATTTCATTTTAGATCTGTTAAAATTTGCTATGACTCATAATTATTTTTGGTTTGGTGGGATTCACTATCTCCAGAACCGTGGGGTTGCCATGAGTGGGAAGTTTGCGCCAAGCATGGCAAACCTGTTTATGGCCAAGTGGGAGGAGAATGTCATTTATACCAACAGGAGACCAAAGTTGGTCTTCTGGGGTAGATATATAGACGACATCCTCCTCCTATGGAATGGTGATATGTTGTCACTATCTTTATTCATGCAACAGCTTAATGAAAATACTCTTGGTATATCATTACAATCTGAGATTAGCACGTCTAAGGTGCATTTTCTTGATCTTAACATAGAAATTGTGGATGGTAACTTTGTTACCTCCACTTATTTCAAAAGCACCGATAGAAATGGCTATATTGGACAGGGTAGTTGCCATCACCCTCAGTGGTTAAAATCTGTACCCAAAAGCCAATTCATACGGTTACGACGTAATTGTACTCACAAAAAAGATTTCTTTGAGCAGGCTACTACTCTAAAGTGTAAATTCATTGATAAGGGCTATGTGGCTACTGATTTTGACTCATTAATTGATTCAGTTAGTAAGATGGACAGGCACTCCATGTTTGCAGCTAAAGATAGAGTTTCCTCCTGGGAAAACAATTACAGTTTTGCTATGGTAACCATCTACTCTCAGCAACACTTTGATGTTAAGAAAATTATATCAAAGCATTGGGATGTACTAAAGAACGATAAGGTCTTAAGGCCTGTGCTTCCAGACCGCCCACAGGTCATTTTCAAAGGGGTACCTCCACTCAGACTACAGGTGGCACCAAATATTTTGGATGCACCTAATAGAGTCTCCTTCTTCCAGAGATCCAAAGGTTTCTATCCATGTCATAACTGCAGGGTTTGTCGTCATAATCACATCAAGCCCTTGTGACGAAGTCGGAAGTGATGAAACGCGCCAGGGACGTAAGCCAACCAGAAGTGACGTGTGCGGTCCAAGCTTGCGCTCCACAAGCCGAAATAGGAAGGACTCTGCTGCTGTACACAGCGGAACTCATCCCACTATAATTCCGGCGAGGAGGAAAAAGCTCAGGCATAGTGCACATTTTCCCTAATTTTTATACATTTTGGTACGCTTAACTTACTAAGGGATTTGTTTGTTTCGGGGAAGAATTTCAATAAATTGCATTCTATACAGTATCACACTATGTGGCCCAATTATTTTTCCTACATGTTTTTGACCGGTACCTGCGTATTGGGAGAACTATTATGGTGATATTGGAGGAGAAGTGGAGAAATTGATGACTACAGGCTTATATTTTTTTTGTGTATCTGGTGAGTGTACCCCCAAGAGGGGAAGAGCATCACACGTGGTGAAGTGTTTTTGGTGGATGGCTCAGATTGACTACACAGCAACTATATAGAACTGTTTCACTTTTATACTGTTGGAGAATCATTTTAATTATTTATTTTCATCGGACATTCACGTCCAGCTGATAGCGCTGCTACAATAACCTAAAAAGACTTTATATGCACTTTCTTTTGTTTATTGTAATTGTTTCATAATATCATCAAGGATAAAAAAATCTGCCAATTTAAATCTAATGCAACTGGTAAGACCTATGATATTAACACATTCATTACCTGCACCTCATTGAATGTAGTTTACCTTATAACTTGCCCATGTGGCCTACAATACGTGGGTCGGACCATACGTGCTATGAATGTTCGAGTCAATGAACATATTAGCAATATTTATAGGGGATTTCCGAAACATAGCGTTTCTCGACACTATCTTGAATGTCACAAAAAAGATCCCTGTGGTACCAATTTTGTTGCTATAGATAGATTCAATCCTCATTGGCGGGGCAGCTCATCAAAAAAATAAATATCCAGACTAGAAACTCTGTGGATTTTTGATTTAAAATGTCACACTCCCCTTGGAATGAATATTGACTGGGATGTGAATTGTTTTATTAATAATAGCTAGTTTTTCGTATATATTTATTTTTTATATATGTGTTTTTATCAACAGATATATATATATATATATATAAAAAACATTTTTAACCATATATTTTTTAAACATCATTAAGATATTTTAATAGATTTATGACCTCATTAGAATTATTAATTTTACATCATATTATGAATTACCTCCATGTAATTAATTTTACCAAAATGCCTTTTTATATGCCTTATATAGGTGCTCATATATTATGTAATTGTATCAGGTTTGATCAAGTATGGATTGCGTGATAATATTAATCATGTCTAATGCCCGCTGAATGGAGCGCTAATTTCGTTGTTTGCGCTCCATGCGCTTCAGCTTCCAGATGTTTCAGTTTACTTTCTCCCATCCGGAAGTTGTCAGATGTGCAGGCTATTGAATTTTAGTCCGCAGACGTCCTGTGGAGCGCGGCGCCTGGCGGTGCGTTCCATCGGAGGCTTCTGCTTCTATTGACTTTAGTATGCGGACGTCCTGTGGAGCGCGGCGCTTGACGGTGCGTTCCACTGGTCATTTCCGTTTTTTGTTTCTCCTTCCGGAAGTGGTCATTGAATGCACAGGATGGTGCGTTCCACGGATCGCTTTCCGGTTTTCTAGCCTCTTTCCGGAAGCGATATCTGGACGCTCCTACTTCCGGGTGACCATTTATTAGGATACACATTGAGACTGGGCAATTCCTACTACGGGCCACCCCCAGATGTGAACTGAGACTGATTGCTGAAGGGCAACCTAATGCACAGGTCCAGACACCCAGTTTTACATACATTGCATACAGCTGCTGCATTGTGAGGAATGATGCAGCACCTGACTCTCTTATTGGGTTTATTATATATAGAGCATGCTTGCATCACTTAGCCATGCCTCTGATGATATCCCTCTCGGATGAAACATGTCAGGCTGGCTGATGCAAGCATGCTATTGATCGTGGAATTTTTACCTATTTATCCGATGCCTAATTGTGACTTCATCGCTGTAAGTGCACTACAATAAAAATTGATTATTTTCTTGTACGGGCTTCACTATGTGTTTTCACTTTGCTTTTTGCTTTGCATGGCATGTGGAATTATTGGATTGCTGTGGCTTGAGGCTTTACTGGATATCTTGAACATACCCCGGATCTATTGAGATCTTTCTGTTGGTCGTTTCTCGGATTCAATCATACTATTTGATGGAGAGTGGAATATTTGATGCTCACCTTTATCTGACATCCGGTAAGCAGATTTGATACACCTGGGTGACGTGTGCTCCTTTCTACACATTCTGGAAGTGGTGGAAGATTCTTCTCACTATCTTATAGTATTTACAGTTTTTCTGCAAAGAATGAACTTTAACACAAATAAGCGCTGCATTTTGGACTATATTTATTGAGTTTGATGATCAACAAACTGTGCTGGCTGCTATTCAATTTCTTTTGCTATATACATTTTTTATCATATTTTTTTTAGCGCTGATACCCACACATTTTTTTAAGATGTTGTTGCCACTCCTTTCAACAGCAGTCTGTCTTCCATAGCAATGGGAGCAGATTGCACCACAGAGGTTCCCAACCTTTACAAAAGTACGAAAGATAAAGAGTTAAGTTAAGTGCACATGTGGAGCTTGCATAGAGTGCAAGATGGAGCCCACTCCGCTACTGGGGAGCAGTAGTGGAAAACACTGGACAGGTGGATGTGAACATTGGCTCAGCCTGTCCCTCCTAAATTCAGATTACAGAGAAGCTGTACATTGTCACGGGGAACCGAGAGTTAAATCATTTAGGAGAGGTTGTAAAAAAGTCCCGTATACATTAAGCCTTTTAGGCCTCATGTACACTGCTGCTGGTAAATGGACGTTTAGGAGCAGTTGGGCATTTTTTTCAGCTGCCTCTGAACTCTCCTCTATGTTATCTTATCAGTACATGTACACAGGGTCGTTTATAGTTGTTTCTAGGCAGTTAAGTTTGGAAGGCAAAAAAATGGGTTCAGACGGATGTTAAGAGGCATTTGAAACGCCAAATGACTGTACCAGCTTGTAAACGCTGCTAAACGTGGTAACTCGCGTTTGGCAGCATTTCTTTTACAGACGTTTTTAATTTTGACAAAAAAATCTCTCTCACTATATATATATATATATATATATATATATATATATATATATATATATTGATTTTTATTTTATTTTTACAGACGCAAACGCGGCTAAACACGGCATGTTAAAGCGACTAAACGGACGTTTTTAGATGCCGGTTTCTAGCTGTCAAGTTAAGTCATTCAGGAGGGATTTAAACAACGTCCCATGTACATAAAGCCTAAATCTTCTCATTGGGGCTTGGTGTACAATCCTTTTATTCACACTAGTGGCCAGTGTGAAGGACCCCCATACATTGGTGGTCAGTGTAAATCCCTACTTACATCGGTGGTTACTGTGAATGCTTCTATTACATTAGTGGTCAGTGTAAACCCCTATTACATTGGTGGTTAGTGTTAAAACTCCTCTTTATATTGGTAGTTGGTAAAAAATCAGCATTGCCATTAATCACATCCTACCCTCCCCCCAGCACTGCCACTGATCCCAAGAGTTTTATGATCCCTAGGAGTTTTCTGTCTATTGATGGGTCCCCTCACCACTCCAGTCCATGGTGTGCAGGCAGTGAGGAGATGATGTGTTGTAACCTCTAGCAACCAATCAGTGAGCAGTAATGATGTGCTGTAACCTCTAGTAACCAATTAGTGAGCAGTATTGATGTACAGTAATCTCTAGCAACCAATCAACAAGCAGAAATCATGTGCTGTAACCTCTAGCAACTAATCAGTGAGCCGTAATGTGTACTGTAACCTCTAGCAACCAGCCAGTAAGCGGTTATGATACACTGTAACCTCTGGCAACCAATCGCAATCGCTGCCTGATCTGATTCAGTAAACTAGCAGCTATTTATTGTATGTCCCAGAGCAGGTGGAGAGCGTAATTGCATGGGGGGGGGGGGGGCAGCAAGAAGATGTTTGCTCAGGGTCCAATCAATATTAAATGGGTTGTAAAGGTTCAGGGTTTAAAAAACAAACAAAAAAACAAACGTCATACTTACCTCCGCTGTGCAGTTGGTTTTGTACAGAGTGGTCCTGATCCTTCTCTTCTGGGATTCCTCAACTGCGCTTCTGGCTCCTCCTCTTCTTTAGTGCCCCGTCTGAGAAGCGCTCTCCTTCGGGACACCCGCAGGACTCGCCCCCCTGCATCATTGGATTTGATTGACAGCAGCAGGAGCCAACGGCTGCGCTGCTATCAATCTATCCAATCAGGACACGAGACATCGTGGGAAACACAGGGCTCAGGTAAGTATAAGGCTTGGGGGGGCTGCTGAGTGACAGAAGGTTTTTCACCTTAATGCATAGAATGCTTTAAGGTGAAAAACCTTGAGGGTTTACAACCCCTTTAAAGATGGCCCTGCCTGGGGTAGGCCTCTCATGTGACCCTTGCTTGATGCCTAACGAGGAGGGAAACATGGGGGGGGGGTGACAAATAACCACCACCCTACAGCCCTTATGTGCTAAATATGAAGCAGTGTATATAAAATTCTCGACAGAGCTTCCATGCACAGTTCCACAATCGCATGTGGTAACAAGATCCAAAAAAGTAACATGCTATTAATGCAGAGAAATGGCTTGACTGTATGTCCGTTCCTCAATTAGTTCAAAAAATGCTTTCATACACACTTGAATGTCCATGTTCTGGTAGAACTTAGTCAAAATGTTGTTGCCAATGCGGACTGCAGCAACATTCAGATGTAGTATACCAAATAGGAGACTTTCCCTACAAATTGATTCTTCTGCATAAAACATGAAATGAAAATAAATTCTATCCTGTGTGCACAATAATGTATATGCACACTGAAATGAAATCAGAGGAATGATGCATTCACCTGTAATTGCTGGTACTTGCATTCATGTAATGGCATGGAGCAGGGCTCAAGTCCTGCGGGAACGCATGGGAACGGAGTTCCTGTACTTTTTCCACAACAGGAACTCAGTTCCTATTAGCAGCCGTGTCCTGCAAGACTTTGAAGTATGCAAGCTGTGTGGCAGGTGCTACACCAGCAGCTGCCGGCACAGCTTGCAATAGTAAGTTTCTCACACCTGACCATTAAGGCATTTCCAGTAGGGGGCCCCATGACAGCTTCCGCTTCGATCTACCTGTCAATCACAGGTAGCTGACCTGTCAATCACAGGTAGCTGGCAGAGATTGTATTTAGTCAGACCTCTCATGATGCGCTCCTCCCCGCCGGCCCCTCATGATTTTCTGTCTCCTCATCTCCCCCCCCCCCAGTCTCCTGCATACTTGCTCTGTGTGTCCCGCTGAATCCCCCATCCTCTATCTTCAGTGCCATACGATGAGAGAACCCAGAGGAGAAGCACAGCTATTCTGCTCACAGGACATGCAGGGAGAGAGGTGAGCTGAGGGAGGAACATCAGTTTGGGGTGGTAAGCTGAGCACAACACCTGGCAAAGTTTAATACCAGGAGGGAAGTTTATGTGGAAATATGTGAAGGGTTGGAATAGCAGCGAGTGTGTGTTGGAGCCCTGCAGAGTTTGCAGCCCCCCAAGCTAACATACATCTCCTAAGAAGAAACACATCACTATCTCCCTAAGCATTCTGTCCAGATAATGTGCAGTTAATTTATGACCTTACCGTTTAACCCTGTGTTATCCAAACTCTGTTCAATGAAAAGTGTAAACTCACCACATAAACACTCTATATACAAAATAAAATTCCCCAATAAAGATCAGAACATGATGTTCACATTTGCATGGAAGCACAATTGAATGAATGCTGATTATTTAGAGAATTACCGTATTTATGTTTATTGAGGATTGTTTTTTTTTTTTATGTACTAACAGTTAAGCCTTATACACACAATATGAAAATTGGATGAAAAATACCACTTTTGAAGCGTTTGTGCATATGACCGTATCATTTTTTTTGTTTTTTTTTGGTGGGGGAGTGGATCTTGGGTGGGAGTTCCCACACTTTTTTCCCCAGGACTTGACCCCTGGCATGGAGTATATAGGATGGGAAATATCCCCTACAGATCAGTCCTGCTGTATGTGATACAAGTGTTGATGGAAAGTAACGCTCAGTCCTGCGTGCATAGCAAAATACAAATGCAGTCTGATATAACTTGAATAAAGCCTTGTCTTGGCAGGAATGTATTATGTGACCTCATGGACCTCATGGAGATGTCATGAGCCCTAAGATGTTTTGCCTGTAAAGGCTTGCTCAGAGGGCAGGGTCAAATATTTCCTCCTGACATCTGTTTTAAAAGCCACTGCCTGGGCCAGTACAGCGTACTAAGGTATGGCCTGGATCAACAAACTTTATGTACAGCATAGTAAGGTATGGCCTGGATCAACAAACTTTATGTACAGCCTAAAAACAAAAACTAATATCACACTAGCATTTTGCATGGTAACCCATAGATAAATGGAGAGTATGCACAATTTATGGGCATATTGATAGTAAATATATACTGTATATTTACAGTTTCATCTCATAAAATTAGAATATCATAAAAAAGTTAATTTATTTCAGTAATGCAATACAAAAAGTGAAACTCCTATATTTTATATAGATGCGTTACACACAGAGTGATATATTTAAAGCATTTCTTTCTTTTCATTTTGATGATGATGGACTTCCAGCTAGTGAAAACCCAAAACTCAGTATTTCAGAAAATTAGAATATTACATAAGACCAAATAAGAAAAAAAAAGGATTTTTAATACAGAAATGTCGGCTTACTGAAAAGTATGTCCATGTATAGTGTAGTATGCACTCAATACTTGGTCCTTTTGCATGAATTCCTGCATCAATGCGGTGGGGCATAGATTGTGATCAGCCTGTGGCATTGCTGAGGTGTTATGGAAGCCCAGGTTGCTTTGATAGCGGCTTTCAGCTCATCTGCAGATTTGGTGTCTCTCATCTTCCTCTTAAAAAATACCCCACAGAGTCTCTATGGGGTTTAGGTCAGTTTGCTGGTCAATCAAGCACAGTAAAACCATGATCATTAAACCAGGTATTGGTACTTTTTGCAGTGTGGGCAGGTGCCAAGTCCTGCTGGAATATGAAATCAGCATCTCCATAAAGCTGGTCAGCAGAGGGAAGCATGAAGTGCTCTAGAATTTCCTGGTAGAGGGCTGCGCTGACTTTGGACTTGATAAAACACAGTGGACCAACACCAGAAGATGAAGCTCCCATAAATCATCACTGACTGGAAACTTTACACTGGACCTCATGCAACTTGGATTCAGTGTCTCTCCACTGTTCCTCCAGAATTTTTGACTTTGATTTCCAAATTAAACGCAAAATTTTCCAGTCTGTGATGATTTAGGGAGTCATGTCATCTGCTGGTGTTGGTCCACTGTGTTTTATCAAGTCCAAAGTCAGCGCATCCCTCTACCAGGAAATTCTAGAGCACTTCATGCTTCCCTCCGCTGACCAGCTTTATGGAGATGCTGATTTCATTTTTCAGCAGGACTTGGCACCTGCCCACACTGTCAAAATTACCAATACCTGTTTTAATGATCATGGTATCACTGTGCTTGATTGGCCAGCAAACTCACCTGACCTAAACCCCATAGAGAATCTGTGGGATATTGTCAAGAGGAAGATGGGAGACACCAGACTCAACAATGCAGATGAGCTGAAAGCCACTATCAAAGCAACCTGGGCTTCCATAACCCCACAGCAATGCCACAGGCTGATTGCCTCCATGCCACGCTGCATTGATGCAGTAATTCATGCAAAAGGAGCCTCGACCAAGTATTGAGTGCATACTATAATACACATGGACATACTTTTCAGTAAGCTAACATTTCATTATTAAAAATCCCTTTTTTTTATTGGTCTTATGTAATATTCAAATTTTATGAGATACCGAATTTGGGGTTTTCACTAGATGTAAGCCATAATCATTAAAATTAATAGAAAGAAATGCTTAAAATATATTACTCTGTGTGTAACACATCTATATAAAATATATGAGTTTCACTTTTTGAATTTAAATTACTGAAATAAATTAACTTTTTGATGATTTTCTAATTGTATGAGATGCACCTGTATATTGTATACTGTAGATCTGAATATCTAACAAATAAGGCAAACAAATTATAGGGGGGCATACACAAATGAAAAAAACTTTACAAAAATGCATTAAGAAATGGCAAAAAATTTGGAAAATATCTTGTTTATAGAAAACAAGCATTAAAGTGATATTGAAGGCTGATTTTTTTATTTATTTTTTTAAATAGCAAACATGTCATACTTACCTGCTCTGTGTAATGATTTTATAAAGAGCAGCCCCGGTCCTACTCTTTGCTCCCCCGCCGGCTCTCCTGGCCCCTCCCTCCTGCCAAGTGCCTCATTTGCTATGGCTATGGGGGCACTCGAGCAGGCTCGCTCCCGAGCTGCTGCTCGGTCTGTCCATTCAGACTCCATTCAGAGTGCGGCTCGGCCCTGCCCCTGCTCTATCCTCATTGGCTCACTGGCTGTGATTGACAGTGGTGGGAGCCAATGTCTACTACTGCTATCTCAGCCTGTGAGGTGGCAGAGACCTCTGGGAGCTGCTGCTCTCGTGCACATCGCTGGATCGAGATGGGGCTCAGGTAAGTATTGGGGGGGCTGCGGGGGCTGCTGTACATAGAAGGTTTTTTACCTTCATGCATAGAATGCACGAAGGTAAAAAACCTTGAGCACTTACAACCACTTTAGGGGAATTATTTAATCATCATTGAATGATGTTTTTGCTCAGGACTGCATGTCTAGTCATGCTATTGCCTGTATTCAGCATAAAGAAGGGACACTGACAAGTAAAAAAAATACATTGGAGACATTTATCAAAACTGGAGCAGAATCTGGTACACCTGTGCATGACAACCAATCAGCTTCTATCTTCAGTTTGTTCAGTTACAGTAAGCTTTGGAAATGAAAGATAGAAGCCAATTTGTTGCCATACAAAGCTGTTCCAGATTCTGGCTGTTCCAGTTGTTATGATAAATTTCCCTCATTGAAACAATATTACAAACAAAATGTCTACTTTCTGCAGCTATCTGAGAGTTATTCCCTCACACACAAATCTAATTTTCAGCACGGTAATGCTCATTGCCCTATTGTCGAGCAAAGCTGTAAAGACATCGTTTTTTTTTCACTATATTAAAGTGACAATAAACAATATCCTTATATTTTTAAATTCTATAATCCATACTGATTTAATACTTAATGGCCTTCTCCTTGTAACACCCTCCATAAGCTCCCAAACCTTTTCCCCTCACTTTCATATTTTTGAAACGAGCAGTCCACATTAGTTGTGGTCATGTGCACTGCTCTATAACATTCTATATTACATAGTCCAGTGTCCCTAATTCACCTCGAGAGTGATAAAGAGAGGGTGGCTACTTACACTGGGACCATGGAGAAGAAACGTAGCCACCCTCTAACAGGAAATTGGATCACAGCAGAAAAAAATAATATACTTCGAAGGAGGCTGAACGCAATCAAAGTAACTTTTTTCAGTGAAGCATACATACGCAAATAGTATATTTTTTTAAACAAGAGTTTAGTGTCATTCATTTTAATGTTAATGACTCCCCAGAAAACAGCCCGAACTTAAACCCCAATGAAAACATCTCGGTAATGCCGCGTACACACGAGCGGATTTTCCGTCGGAAAACACTTGGATGTTTTTTCCGTCGGAATTCCGCTCAAGCTTCTTCTGAACTTTCAACCGTCAAGAACGCGGTGACATACAACACTACGACGAGCCGAGAAAATTAAGTTCAATGCTTCAGAGCATGCGTCAAATTGTTTCTGAGTATGCAGAGGAATTTTGCGCATCAGAATTGGTACAGACGATCAGAATTTCCGATCGGAACTTTTTCCGACCGAAAAGTTGAGAACCTGCTCTCAATCTTTTGCTGGCGGGAATTCCGCCAGCAAAAGTCTGATGGAGCATACACATGGTCGGAATTTCCGACCAATTTCCGACCAAAAGCTCACATTGCTCTTTTGCTGGCGGAAAATCTTATCGTGTGTACGTGACATAGCACTACATTGTAGTTTTGGGAAAGGAAGGTTAAGAAACAAATGATAAGACATAGACTCTAGAATAAAGTGCTGATATCATATTGTCACACCAGAATACTGGTTAGCATCAACTGCCAAAAATATTTTTTTCCACACTTATTTTATGAAATGGTACAGCAGAGTAATTTCTATATCCATATCCATGTGCAAGACAGCTCATATAAAGAAGACCCATGACAGCACAGTGTTTTAGCTATCAGAATGTAGCTAAAAAATAGGAATTTTGGCTTACCTATACATTTCTTATTTTGGAGTTCAGCACAGTACACAAGACTACAGTAGTATTCATAGACCATTGGTTATATGTTGCTACCATCAGGTGATTGGACAATGGCAAAAACTTTCTCTAGGACCATCCCTAAAGTGTATCCATAGAACTCAGTCCACAATGTGAGGCTCCAGTTTGTTTTAGTGAGCAATAAGGTGTAATCAAGACACAAAGGGAAGGGACCTTTGGGCGGCACAGTGGTGTAGTGGGTATCACTCTTGCCTAGCAGTAAAATGGGTCCCTTGTTCAAATCACAACCACGACACTACCTGCCTGGAGTTTGCATGTTCTCCCTGTGCCTGTGTGGGTTTCCTCCAGGTACTCCGGTTTCTTCCCACACTCCAAAGACATGCTGGTAGGTTAATTGGCTTCTGTCCAAAATTGGCCCTAGTATATAAAATGTGAGTTGGGGACCTTGGATTGTGGGCTCCTTGAGGGTAGGGACTGATGTGAGTGTGTGATGTACGTGTGGAGTGCTGTGTAAATTGACAGCGCTATATGGGTACCTTAAATATATAGTAGCTGAGCATCTTAATGAGACACAATGTACAGGATAGGGACAATTGTAGACATGTACCCACACTCTCTCAGGTTGAACTGGATGGGCTGGTGTCTTTATTCAACCTAACTAACTATGTAACCTGTATCTAGACATGTAAAGAGAAGGGAACTCCAAGATAAGAGATTTACAGGTAAGTCAAAGTTCCTGTTATAGTAATCATAAAGTACAGGACACAGAACTGGTATGCATAGACCATGGGGCGTACCCAAGCAATAAAACTGAGGGGTGGGCAGTAACTGGAACAGCCAATAGGCCCAGAAGAAAAGCTAGGGTTTAAAGAATCTGAACAAATGCTCAGAAAACAGCTTGAAGCACCTTGCGACCAAAGCTGGCATCAGACCAGGCCTGGAGTTCACCTAAGAGTGGGGGGGTCGGTCTGTCTGTTACAGTTTGCATCTCTCTGGATCACAGATGTCCCTGACCTATGGTTCAGTCAGTGGTTTTAAAAGACAGAACAAAAAAAAAAAAACAGAACTCAAAATCCACTATTCCATATTTAAACAAAAACCTTCTCCTGAATTGTTGTGCACCCACTCCACCAGATCTGTAGGAGTATCCTCAGCTTTGAGGCACCAAGCCTTTGTTACCTATATGTGTAAGTCCACTACTGGGTCTATTGTTTATACTTTCTCAAAGTTTTCCCAGGTAGATGTTCAGTCCTCTGCGGATGCAGTTTCTAGCCACAAGGTTATTGCAGCGGCACTTTAAAATTGGATCTTTGACCCCTATTTTTTTTGTGTTTCAAATCTTACTTTATTTCATTTTCACATCTTGACAAACATAAAACTTTGCAGTTACATGTATTATACAGGCATTTACAGTTGTGTCTGTTTATAACTCCATAGTTTCTTATTCCTGTACTTTTGCGTATTAGTTATATAATGTTGCTATTACTTTCATTCTTACTCCCCATCATATGTCATTAAAACTTATCAAACAATCTATCATACTCTCTTCATTCATATTAGTGTCCAGTAGAGAGAGAAAAAAAAATAAAAACAGATAAAGTCAAAAAAAAAAAAGGAGTAAATAAGAAAAAAAAAAAAAAAAAAAAAGGGGATTTTGACAAGGTCTCTCCCGTCCTCCCTCCTCCCCCCTCCCTCTCATATCGTCCGCAGCAATAAGGACGACATCCTATAGTCTCTCCATTTTTGCCAAGTTTCGTTTATGTGATCTTTGGGATCCTCTTCCTTTATAATCCTCTCTTCCAGTGAACGCATATCATCCATTTCTATGATCCATTCCTCAATTGAGGGTGCTATATTGTTTTTCCATTTCCTTGCTATTACTGTTCTAGCTGCGGTTAAACAGTGTTTTAGTATCCCTTTTCTTATCTTTTTGATCGTACCTGGTATCATTGATAAAATAGCGATCTTTATTTCTGGTTGTATGTTTATATCTGTCATCTCGCTATATATCTTAAATATTTTTTCCCAGAATATGTACACCTTTGGGCATAAAAACCAGATATGTGACATAGTCCCGGTTGCTTTTTGACATCTCCAACAGGTACTATCATTTTCTACATTAATTTTATACAGGTCAATTGGGCATTTGTACCATCTCACTAGTAGTTTGTAGTTTCTTTCCTGATGTCTATTGGATAGAGACATTTTGTGTGTTAGTAAAATTGCTTTGTCCCATTTCTCTCTGGGTATGGCCTCTTCCATCTCCTGTTCCCATTTTCTTACATATTTTAACTCTTGTGTGTTACTGTTTGAAATTAAATATTTATATATGTTGGAAAGATTATGTATGGGTCTTTGTTCTTGTAATAATAATGTTTCCAATGTTGTGGGTGTTCTGTCCAGTATTCCTGTTTTCTCAAGAGTATTTATATATTCCTGAAGCTGTCTGTGTTGTATCCATTTGTGTGCATGTTCTCTACCCATGTCTTCTAGTCGAATAAGTTTTTTGTTCTCCATTGTTTGTACTATTCTGATGTTGTCTTTTTTCTCCCATTTTAAAAAGGTTCTGGATTCATTTGCTGGGGGGAAATCGGGATTGCCGAAGAGGGGTGTCATTGGGCCTATATATGATGACCCTATTCCCCTTTTCATCAGTCCGTCCCATGTTTTCAGTGTTGCTTCAATCAAAAATGGCATTTCTTGTCTTAATGGTCTATTCTCTTTTTTTATCCATGGTAGTATTTTTAAATTTATATTCATAATTTCTTCCTCTAGTTCCACCCATTGTTTAGTTCCTTTATTATGAAACCAATCCAAAATCCTAGTGATCAGGGATGCCTTAAGGTATGTGGATAAATCCGGAAGGGCCAAACCCCCGTCTTTTTTAGATCTTATAAGTGTTTCCCTGCTGACTCTTGCTGGTTTACCCGCCCAGATGAAGCTGCCTATCAGTTTTCGTAGAGTATTCAATATGTTTTTGAGGGGAAATATTGGAACTGTTTGGAATATATATAGTATTTTGGGAAGTATGTCCATTTTTATAATATTTATACGCCCTGTCCAAGAGAAAATTCCTTTGTTGTAGTTTTGAAGTAGTTTCGTTATTTTTTGTATTAGTGGGACATAGTTGTTTTCTTGGAGTTTTCTGATGTCATTGGGGATAAATATTCCTAGGTATTTAATAGTACTATTTTGCCATTTAAAAGAGAAATTCCTTTTAAGAGTATCAACAGTGTTTGTAGTAAGTGAAATGTTTAAGGCTTCCGTTTTATTATAATTAACTTTGAAGTTACTAACTTCAGCAAAGCGTTTGAATTCTTTTATTAGATTGGGTAGCGTCACTATGGGGTTTGTAATATATAATAATAGATCATCTGCGTATCCTGAAAGTTTATATTCCTGATCTTTTATTCTAATTCCTTGTATATCCTTATTTATCCGGATTGCTGTCATCAGATGTTCCATAGTTAAAACATATATCAGTGGGGATAAGGGACATCCCTGTCTGGTTCCGTTTCGTATTGTTATCGTGTCTGATAATTCCCCATTTGCTCGAATTTTGGCCGTTGGATTCTGATATAAAACCAGAATCTTTTCTAATAATCTAGGGCCCAGTCCCCATTGTTTCAATGTCTCTTCAAAGAATCGCCATCCCACCCTGTCGAACGCTTTTTCAGCGTCTACTGCCAATAGACAGGATGGGATGGCGTGTCTTTTCGCATATTCGACTAATGTCAAAGTTTTAAAGGTGTTATCTCTCGCTTCCCTTCCCTCCACGAATCCTACTTGGTCTAAATGTATCGTTGTTGGTAGTTTAGGGGTAAGCCTATTGGCTATAACTTTAGAGTAGATTCGGAGATCTATATTCGTCAGGGAGATCGGTCTATAGTTTCCACATAGTGTATGGTCTTTATCGGGTTTGGGTATGAGAGATATATATGCCTGCATACTTTGTGATACAAATGGCTGAGCTATAGATACAGAGTTAAATGTGCGTTTTAAAACTGGGATAAGCAGGTCTTTGTATAATTTATAAAAGCGTGGGGTAAATCCGTCAGGCCCTGGGCTTTTACCTATTGTCAGTGAGTCTATTACTATTTGTATTTCCGTTTCTGAGAATTCATTCTCAAGTTGTTCTATATCGCTATCAGGTAGTGGTGGTATCGGGGTTTCTGTTATGTATTGTTTTACCTTTTGGTCAAGGTCTTCTAGGTTTTGTTTTGTTAGTCGGTTAGGTAGGTTATATAACCCAGAGTAAAATGTATGGAAAGTTTCCATAATCTTTTTGGGATCATACGTCAGTTCCCCTGAGTCTGTTTTAATTTTGGGAATTGATGTAGTTCTTGTTTGTTGTTTTAAAGCTCCAGCTAATATTTTACCTGGTTTATTCTCTTGATGGTAATATAGGGCGCGATTTTTGTCTCTAATTCGAAGTGATTGTTCATTCAATATCGTTCTCAACTCTACTCTTTTATCCGAGAGGACCATTAATGTTTCTCGTGTTGTATTCTGTTTATGGTGTTTCTCTAATGCCGAAATTTCTTGTATCAATTCTTTTAACCTATTGTTTTTCATTTTTTTTAATCTAGACCCATGTTTAATAAGGAGGCCCCTTATTATACATTTAAGGGCTTCCCATTGATTTGGGAGTGATGTATTATCTTCTATGTGGTCTGATGTAAAGTTCAATATCGCGGAAGCAATTTCAGTTCTACAGGATTCATCAAATAGTAAATTATCATTTAATTTCCATGTACCTCTAGGCATACTTTTATTTATTGTATCTATAGTTAGGTAGATGGGTGCATGGTCTGACCATATGAAATTCCCTATTTCGGGGGTAGAGGTTGTTGCAATCGCCGAGGAGTTTATCAAAAAGTAGTCCAGTCTATGGTATGTATCGTGTACCTGGGAGTAAAATGTATAGTCTTTTATACTTGGATTTGTTATTCTCCATATATCTATTAGTTGGTATTGTTCTAGTAGTTTTTTAAATGCTCTTTTCTCACTTTTCTTTTGAGGTCCTGTCTTTGATGTGGTATCCATATTTCGATCTAGAACAAAATTGAAGTCTCCTCCAATTATGATTGTCCCTTCTGCTTTAATCATCATCTTTGTTAGTAGTTGAATGCCTGTTTTTATTTGATCTATATTTGGTAGATAGATATTAATAAAAGTGTATATCTGTCCGTATATATTCAGCTTTAGCAATAGTGCTCTGCCCTCTCGACTTGTCCATTTTTCTAAAACCTGATGAGGTATTGAGTTATGAATTACTATTGAGACCCCTCTGGATTTTGAATATGGGTATGTATCGTGATACCAGTTGGGATATTGTCTATTTTGTATGTTTGGTAGTTGATTTGTACGGAAGTGCGTTTCCTGGAAGAGAATAATTCCTACATTTTGTTTCTGGAGAGAATATAAGATTTGTGATCTCTTAGATGCTACATTTAGTCCCCTTGTGTTGAAAGAACAAACTTTAATAGCTGTCATATTTCGACAATAGGGGGTCTAGAGGAGGGAAGAGGGAGAGAGCAAAAGGGGGGGGGGAGTTGTTTCCCACCCTTTGTATAAACTGCTTAGGGATGTCCCATGGTGCATGAATAATCTGCCTGTGTCCATTACTGTATGATTAAGATAAAAAGAGTAAAAAAAAAATTTTGACTTACCCGTAATTTCTATACCTTAGAGCAGCCCTCAAATTTTTTCACTCGCATTTTGCAAGTGGAAAATGGTTTCTGGCACGCGCGGGCTGCCTCTGAGCGAGAGGGGCAAGCACCGCCAGTAGGCAGGGTTGAATGGGAGCTGTTCTTCCAGCGATCACCCCCCCAGGGAAGAGAGAGTGTGGAGGAAGAGGCGAGCTGGCCGTATCACAGAGCAGGGTAGTGGACAGTATCAGTTAGTAGAGATGTGGACGGTGTCGGTGGGGCAGAGGACGGTGTCAGTAATTTTTTAAATTTTTACAACTTTTATCATGTTTTACAATTTTTTTTAACAGCCATGTTGGGGGCTTTGATAAATGATGGGGTCTAAACAGAGGCTGCAGTGGAGTCTAAACAGGTGCTAAGTAGGAGATAGAACACCTCCTCACTGCCTGTCAAATGCCCTCTGAAGAGCGATCAGAGTGTGGATTGCTTTTCAGAGGGCGTTACATGTGTAAATGAGCCTTAAAGTGGTTGTAAACCCATTACAACCACTTTAACCTACAGATAAGCCTAGATTAAGGCTTACCTGTAGGTGCAAGAAATATCTCCCAAACCTAAAAGGTTTAGGAGATATCTGCAGAAACAGCGGTACCGATGTCTACGGCGCATGCGCCGTAGACATCAGGCGCACTGAGCATGCTGTTAGTGGCGGCACCAGCGTGCATGCATGTGAGTGACGTCATCGCGGCTCCGGCCAGTCACAGCACCGGAGCCATGATACCTGGAAGTCACTCCGGGATAGATGGTGTCTGAGGAGGGGAACGAGGACCGCTTTGGGGGCTTCAATCTCAGGTAAGTCATTCATAATGAGCTAGTATGCTATGCATACTAGCTCATTATGCCTTTGTCTTTTGTCTTTACTTCCTCTTTAAGGCTGTTCAGGCATTCCTGCATTTTCCAACAAATGAGCAGTGAACTGGGGACAGGAACAGGACTATAATGCTTACTTCGGGCACTGCTAACCTCTTATCTGCAGCAATTACAAAAATACTTCTGCTCACCTGGGGAAGAAACTGGACTATTTAGCCCCTGGACTCAAGCCCTTACCTCTTGTCTTCACTATTCAGGGCACCAGCAGGCTCCTTGTGCAGTGGTTAAGAAAAATCCTGACCCTCCTCTTCTACAGCAATCCGCCGGGGCATGTAATTCCCGGGAACAGCAGGACAATCATTACTCCTCTTCTGCCCTAAAATCATCAAATAGTCCCGGCGGAGTGTTCCTTGTGCTGTGGCTCTGCCAATTAAATAATGCCCTGCCCCCTCCACTATACCACTCCGTTGGAGCTTTGAAATTGCCAGGAGCCGCAGCACAAGGATTACTCCTCCTATGCCCGAAAATCATCAAATAGTCCCGGGGGAGTGTTCCTTGTGCTGTGGCTCTGCCAATTAAATGAATGTCCCTGCCCCCTCTTCTATATCACTCCATCAGAGCTTTGAAATTGCCGGGAGCTGCAGCACAAGGATTATTCCTCCTCTGCCCGAAAATCATCAAATAGTCCCGGCGGAGAAATCAGTGTGCTGCGGCTCCTGGTAATTTCAAAGCCCCGGCGGAGGGGAATAGAAGAGGGGGCCGGGAGTTTCGTTTAATTGGCGAAGCCACAGCACAAGGAACACTCCGCCGGGATTATTTGATGATTTTCGGTCAGAGGAGTAATACTTCTCCTGCGGTTCCTGGGAATTACATGCCCCGCAGATTGCTGTAGAAGAGGAATCTATTAGAACTGTCCCTAGTCCTGTTCCTTCCCCACCCTCAAAGTGGAGCAGATGGAGCCCAGAGCCACATTCCGGTGTGAACAATGTGTCCAGGTTAAGAATGAGCTCTGGCGTGTTCGCATGCTCCATGTGCAGAGCCCGCCAGGAAGTCGGCGCAGCACAACGCTAATCACAGGCAGTGAGCGATGCGCCAACTTTCTGGCAGGCTCTGCACGTGGAGCATGCGAACACGCCTGAGCTCATCCCTAGTCCAGGTGTCAGGTGGATTGAGATACGGACACGTGATTCAAAACCCAGACTGTCCAGGTGAATACCGGACAGGTGGCAACCCCAGAAGTGACAAGGACATTGTGTTTCTGATAAGATCAACAGGTATTTTCTGTACTTGCTGGAAATGTCTTTATACTGAAAAATTTAAACCAATGCAGCATACACATTTAAGCCCCTGTAAGCTGCTTCTTGAGTTTAGAAATCCTTTTATTAAAAGTGTGGGACTAGACCAAGTAACCACTCTAAATATTGGGTATATGTCTTCTCCAGTTCTTTCAGCCTTTGGAAGTAGTGACTGCATGAAATATGCTTTAATTACACTGTAGATTAATTGGTCATGTGGCCAAAAGATCACACAAAGGCTTCCCTGATCCGTCAAGCAATAGAATTCTTGGATGCTTGTAGACCACATGTGAGAACACACAGATGAGAAGACTTGCAGCATTGCTGAGTGCTGGTCAGAGAACTGCAAGATACATCTACAGAAAAAAAAATTATCTAATGCCGCGTACACACGATCAGAATTTAGGCCAGAAAAAGACCGATGAGAGCTTTTCATTGGAAAATGCGACCGTGTGTAGGCTCCATCGGAATTTTGCTGGCCAAATTCCCGCCAGCAAAAATTTGAGAGCATGTTCTCAATTTTTCCGACGGAAAAGGTTTCTATCGGAAATTTCGAACGTCTGTAGCAATTCCAACGTGCAAAATTCCTACGCATGCTCGGAATCATGCATTAAACTTCATTTTTTCTGGGCTCGTCGTAGTGTTGTACGTCACCGCGTTCTTGAAGGTCGGAATTTGGTGTGACCGTGTGTAGGCAAGACAGTTTGAGCGGAATTCCGTTGGAATTCCGTCGGGAAAACCATCAGAGCTTTTTCAAATGAGAATTCCGATCATGTGTACGCGGCATTAGATTGTCAAACTGAGCATTGTCACAAAGGAACGCAAGATAATCTCCTGAAAGGAGAACAAACTTTAGACAGGTAGGCAGTCTATGGATATAGGATATGCACACACCTTGTATGGAAAAAAATTGAAAGGGATACTCAATGAAAAGGAATAGTAGGTTATTCACATAGAGCATGTCTAATCACCAAAAGTAAAGCAAGCTTAAAATGTTACGTATCGGGGAACGGGGACTAGAGGTGCCCTGGAGAGCAATAGATGAGTGCTTTGATGAAATCATTTCCTTAAAGAAAGTATGACCCCTTGTAAAGAAAATAAATTATCCTGTAAAAAGGGGGCCAAAAGCTGTGCTCATGGCTCTGGCCTGTGGCGGCTGGTGCTCAAAAATTTTGGGGGGGCGCAAACAAACTGAAAAATTCTGAAAAAAAACCCCATCAATTGCAGCCTCACTGTACCATCAAACGCAGCCACTGTGCCCATCAATTCCCGCCACTGTGCCATCAAATGCAGCCACCTTGCCCATCAATTGCCGCCACTGTGCCATCAAACGCAGCCACTGTGCCATCAAATACAGCCACTGTGTCATCAATTGCCTCCACTGTGCCATCAAACGCAGCCAATGTGCCCATCAAATGCAGCCACTGTGCCATATCAAATGCTCTCACTGTGCCATCAAATGCTGCCACTGTGCCCTATCAAATGCAGCCTCACTGTGCCCCATCAAATGCAGCCCCACTGTACCATCAAATGCAGCCACTGTGCCCATCAATTGCCGCCACTGTGCCATCAAATGCAGCCACCTTGCCCATCAATTGCCGCCACTGTGCCATCAAACGCAGCCACTGTGCCATCAAATACAGCCACTGTGCCATCAATTGCCTCCACTGTGCCATCAAACGCAGCCAATGTGCCCATCAAATGCAGCCACTGTGCCATATCAAATGCTCCCACTGTGCCATCAAATGCTGCCACTGTGCCCTATCAAATGTAGCCTCACTGTGCCCCATCAAATGCAGCCTCACTGTGCCCCATCAAATGCAGCCTCACTGTGCCCCATCAAATGCTCCCACTATGCCCCATCAAATGCTCCCACTGTGCCCCATCAAATGCTCCCACTGTGCCCCATCAAACGCTGCCACTGTGCCATATCAAATGCTGCCACTGTGCCCCCCGCCCGCCGTTTGTACTTACCTTGTCTCGGTGGCGGTGGGACAGCTCCTCAATGTCTTCTCCCGTCCTCTCTTCCCATCCTCTGCTATGATTGGATGCCTGATAGGCATCCAATCACAGTGCCTGTCGTTTCAGCCAATCAGGTGACGGGTAACAGATCCGAGCACCTGACTAGCGGAGAGGCGGTTTGGTGTTAGGAAAGTGAATATCCATTTGCTTTTCTAACACAGATAAGTGACCTGCGAGCGCCCAGCATGGCGCTCACAGGTCACCTTTTTTGATACCTATTAGAGCCTATGGCTCTAATCAGGTACTGCCGCTGTAATTCAGGCGCCCGAAAAGGGGCTGGGTGTCTGAATAGGGGATGGCAGCGGCGGCCAAAGATAGGTTCATGCAATGCATGAATCTATCTATTGGTGCTAGAGGAGGTGGCAGGAGAGAAGGGGCGGTGCCCGTGCGCCCATATGGATGCACCGCCACTGGCTCTGGCACTAACAGCCACATGGCTCTGGCACTAACAGCCAGAGCCATGTGGGGCCCAAGGAAGAAACAGAATGCATGGGAGAATTGTTAGGCAAACATCAATAAGAGAACTAAAGTCGCTAAAATTAGGGTTGAAATCTGTAAAGCAGGCACTCTGGCAATGCGGTCCCTGCAATGGCTTTGCTGGTGGCAACTGGTGTGAAGCTCATGTGAAGTTATTACACAGTTAAATTTGTGGCTGGGATTAGGCCAAAGGTAGTATCCAGTTGGGTGACAGTGGTGTCAAAGGCTAAGAAAGTGTAGTCGAGGCGTATAGCCAGAAATAAAAACAGGACAAGGAACAGCAGGTCACCAGTCAAAACAAAGGGACAGGACAGGTGAAGTACTGGAAAGGTCAAGACAAATGAGGTCAGCAATATGGATAGTCCAAAATATTGAAAAGAGTTACATTTAGCTAACAAAAGAGCAACTTGAGAGTTGGCCTCAAAATAAAATGTGAATCAATCAAAATATTCTCATTGCATACCATACCAGATGCAACCATGAGGTTCTCAGGGTACTGTAGCAACCCCTAGACCACATGTGAGAACACACAGTGCCTACTGAGGAGGTTATGCATGGCTCCAAAATTATAAACTTCTTAAAGTGGTGTTGCCACAAAAAAAAAAAAGTCCGTGCGAGCTTTAGAACCCTATTAGTTATAATGGATGCGAACGTTCGAAATCAAAAGTGCTAATTTTAAAGGCTAATATGCATGTTAATGTCATAAAAAGTGTTTGGGGACCTGGGTCCTGCCCCAGGGGACATGTATCAATGCAAATTTTTTTTTAAAAAACGTCCGTTTTTTCAGGAGCAGTGATTTTAATCATGCTTAAATTGAAACAATAAAAGTGTAATATTCCTTTAAATTTCGTACCTCGGGGGTGTCTATAGTATGCATGTAAAGGGGCGCATGTTTGCTGTGCTTAGAACTGTCCCTGCAAAAAGTGTCATTTTTGCAAGAAAAAAAGCTATTTAAAATCACTCGCGGCTAATGTGAATTGACGGCTCCCGTAATACAGAGAACAGTCATTCATTGAAAGTCATTCATAAAAAAAAAGTCATTGATAAAAAATAAAAAAAATTAATAAAAAAAAGCGTGGGGGTCCCCCCAAATTCAATAACCAGGCCCTTCAGGTCTGGGATGGATATTAAGGGGGACCCCAGCCAAAAAAAAAATGGCTAAGGGTCCCCCTCAAAATCCATCCCAGACCCTTGGGGTCTGGGATGGATTTTAAGGGGAACCCTAGCCAAAAAAAATGGCGTGGGGTCCCCCTCAAAATCCATACCAGACCCTTATCCGAGCACGCAACCTGGCAGGCCGCGTGTAAAAATGACAGGAGACGGTCTTTGACAATTCCTTTATTAAAATCTTCTTTCTTCATCCTTCGGTTTCTTCATCTTCTCCTTCCGTCATCTTCTTCCATCTTCTTCCATTTTCTTCTTCCTCCGATCCGCTTCTTCTTGCGCTGGTCTTCTCGTCCTTCTCGTCCGGCATCTTCTTCCATGGCGTCGGCATCTGTTCTTCTGTCGGGCCGCTCCTCGCAATGGGAGGCTCCCGCTGTGTGAGGCTTCGCTCCGTCTGACAGGTCTTTTATAACAGAGGGCACCTGGTGACCCAACCCCCCTCTGACGTCATGGGGAAAGCCATAGGGAATTCCCCATGACGTCCCCGTGCATCAGAGGGGGCGGGGTCACCAGGTGCCCTCCATTATAAAAGACCTGTCAGACGCAGCGAAGCCTCACACAGCGGGAGCCTCCCACTGCGTGGAGTGGCCCAAGAAGAGACACCGACGCCGACGCCATGGAAGAAGATGCCGGACGAGAAGGACGAGAAGACCAGCGCAAGAAGAAGCGGATCGGAGGAAGAAGAAAATGGAAGAAGATGGAAGAAGATGACGGAAGGAGAAGATGAAGAAACCGAAGGATGAAGAAAGAAGAAAGAAGATTTTAATAAAGGAATTGTCAAAGACCGTCTCCTGTCATTTGAAAAAATTTTGACACTTTTTTGGTGAAATGGTAGGGGTACTTTTGTACCCCCTTACCATTTCACACAGGGGGGGGCGGGATCTGGGGTTCCCTTTGTTAAAGGGGGCTTTCAGATTCCGATAAGCCCCCCGCCCGCAGACCCCCACAACCACCGGGCACGGTTGTGGGGACGAGGCCCTTGTCCTCATCAACATGGGGACAAGGTGCTTTGGGGGTCTCAGACCAATGTTGAGGGCATGTGGCCTGGTACGGTTCAGGCGAGAGCGCCCCCCTCTTTTCCTGCGGCCTGCCAGGTTGCGTGCTCGGATAAGGGTCTGGTATGGATTTTGAGGGGGACCCCACGCCATTTTTTTTGGCTAGGGTTCCCCTTAAAATCCATCCCAGACCTCAAGGGTCTGGTATGGATTTTGAGGGGGACCCTACGCTTTTTTTTTTGTTTTTTATCAATGAATGACAGTTCTCTGTGTTACAGGAGCCATCAATTCATTAGCCGCGAGTGCTTTTAAATAGCTTTTTCCCTGCAAAAATGACACTTTTTGCAGGGACAGTTCTAAGCACAGGAAACCTGCCCCCCTTCACAGGCAACCTATAGACACCCCCCAGATGTGATACTGCAATGCTGTACTAACAGCACGCACACACAAATCCCCAGAAATAAAGCACATATTGTCAGCAGTCAGCAGCACACTGACACGCTGACACTGAAACACAATATGCGAGGCCGCCGCCGCCGCCGCGGCGGCCTCTTATACCGTGGGGCGTGTACTAAAGCCCCTGAGCTATAATTGGCTACAGGCATCCTGCCTGTAGCCAATTATGGCTCTCCTCGCTGCCGGCGCTGTGATTGGCCAAGCATGCGGGGTCACAGTGCATGCTTGGCCAATCATCAGCCAGCATTGCACTGCGACTGGCGCAATGCATTGCGGGCCGCTCACATCACACGAATTTGATGCGAGCGGCCCAAATAGTTCTGGTCTCGCCGAACGGCGAACGCCCGATGTTCGATTCGAACATGAGTTCGAATTGAACACCGGGCCCATCCCTACCGAGCACTGACAACACTTCCCCTCGGCGCCGCACAGTCATCTGGGACCTGTCACGTGTCCCAGATGACTGAGTGTCGTATCACGGCACACGGCTGGACCCTGGGACAGGTAAGTGTCCGATTATTAAAAGTCAGCAGCTGCAGTATTTGTAGCTGATGACTTTAAAAAAAAAAAAAAATTTGTGGGCACTCCTCTTTAATAATCTTTTTAGAAATGCTTGAACTTTGCAACAAGTTCCTAGGTGTGGTAGGGACACATTTTTTCTCTGGATCAATCTGGAGGCGCAGACACATGGAGGTGCTTTTGGTGTTTGAAGAAGAAGATCCAGCACCGCATGTAGGGTTCATGGATAATCTACTTCCAGACTTTAAAACAATATCTCCTAGTCAATTAAGGGGCTACTGGAATTAACCGGCTCTCTCTAGATGACTGTTTTTGAAATCTAATTAGAATTAAAGTCAAGGGAAAAAAAAGTGCAAACAAATGCTAGATTTTCTAGATTAAAAAGTATCAGTTTTCCCCATTTTCCAAGATCTGAGGAAAAAAAACATAGTTCTGTTCTTATTTCATCTGATCAATTTCTGTTTACAGAATGTGCCAGGAAGTTTGAATAAATCATTAAAAAAAGGGGGGCATGTTCAGGCTATGGAAGCATGAGGACAAGCTTCACTTCAGCTACGCGGCCACCGCTGTATTAAATACAGCTTACAGAGGGGATTTCGTTCTCAGGGGGCCCTAACCATGTCCCAGAAGGGGCTGACCTCCTCCCAACCGCCGATGACTGACCATACTCAGCAAGGACAGCTTGAAAAGTTCTTCCTCGGGACCCGCGGGAAGAGGATGGGGACATCCATGATGGCGCCGGCTTGCCAAGGCCTTGCAGCAACATGTAGCCCAGCTTGCACAGATTGCTGCATCTCCGATACCCTCCCCGAAATCGGTGAGTGACTCTGCCCCTCCTGCCTCACCTGGCTCCATAGCTTCACAGGATAATCAAACCCGTTTCCCTTTTAAAACCCAAATGCTGAAGCTACAAATTGAAAATAGTCAATTAAGACAGGAAAGGCATCACTATGTAGAACAGCTGCATAAACTTAAAATGGAGGTAGCCACATGCTCACTAAGGTATAGCACTGGGAGAAACAAATCCTTTGTAAGCTGCCCTTGATGAGTCGCATGGATGGTAAGAATTTTCTGTTTACTGTTTCTTTGCTATGAATAAGGTTTAGATGTGAGTTTCAGAGTTGGCCTTCATGTTTGAAATATTATAGAGGACCTTGATGTATTTTTAGCATTTTCAAGGATAAACCTCTGGATTTTTTTTTCTATTATTATTTTTTTTTCCATATATATATATATATATATATATATATATATATATATATATATATATACAGTATCTCTTGTGACAACACTGAAGAAATTACACTTTGCTACAATGTAAAGTAGTGAGTGTACAGCTTGTATAACAGTGACAATTTGCTGTCCCCTCAAAATAATTCAACACACAGCGAATAATGTCTAAGCCGCTGGCAACAAAAATGAGTACACCCCTAAGTGAAAATGTCCAAAATGGGCCCAATTAGCCATTTTCCCTCCCCGGTGTCATGTGACTCGTTAGTGTTACAAGGTCTCAGGTGTGAGTGGGGAGCAGTTGTGTTAAATTTGGTGTTATCGCTCTCACTCTCTCATACTGGTTACTGGAAGTTCAACATGGCACCGCATGGCAAGGTACTCTCTGAGAATCTGAAAAAAAGAATCATTGCTCTACATAAAGATGGCCTAGGCTATAAGAAGATTGCCAAGACCCTGCAACTGAGCTGCAGCACAGTGGCCAAGACCATACAGCGGTTTAATAAGACAGGTTCTACTCAGAACAGGCCTCGCCATGGTCGACCAAAGAAGGTGAGTGCACATGCTCAGCATCATATCCAGAGGTTGTCTTTAGGAAAAAGACATATGAGTGCTGCCAGCATTGCTGCAGAGGTTGAAGGGGTGGGGGGTTAGCCTGTCAGTGCTCAGACCACAGGCCGCACACTGCATCAAATTGGTCTGCATGGCTGTTTTCCCAGAAGGAAACCTCTTCTAAAGATGATGCACAAGAAAGCCTGCAAACAGTTTGCTGAAGACAAGCAGACTAAGGACATGGATTACTGGAACCATGTCCTGTGGTCTGATGAGACCAAGATAAACGTATTTGGTGGTGTCAAGCGTGTGTGGCGGCAACCAGGTGAGGAGTACAAAGACAAGTGTGTCTTGCCTACAGTCAAGCATGGTGGTGGGAGTGTCATGGTCTGGGGCTGCATGAGTGGTCTGGGGCTGTAACTGTAACTGCAGGAGTTACATTGAGGGAACCATGGATGCCAACATATACTGTGACATACTGAAGCAGAGCATGATCCCCTCCCTTCGGAGACTGGGCCGCAGGGCAGTATTCCAACATGATAACGACCCCAAACACACCTCCAAGATGACCACTGCCTTGCTAAAAAAGCTGAGGGTAAAGGTGATGGACTGGCCAACCATGTCTCCAGACCTAAAACCTATTGAGCATCTGTGGGGCACCGTCAAATGGAAGGTGGAGGAGCACAAGGTCTCCAACATCCACCAGCTCTGTGATGTCGTCATGGATGAGTGGAAGAGGACTCCAGTGGCAACCAGTGAAGCTCTGGTGAACTCCATGCCCAAGAGAGTTAAGGCAGTGCTGGAAAATAATGGTGGCCACACAAAATATTGACACTTTGGGCCCAATTTGGACATTTTCACTTAGGGGTGTACTCACTTTTGTTGCCAGCGATTTAGACATTAATAATGGTATATATACACACTGAGCAAAAATATAAACGCAACACTTTTGTCCCTATTTATCATGAGCTGAACTAAAAGATCTATGACTTTTTCTATGTACACAAAAGGCCTGTTTCTCTCAAATATTGTTCACAAATCTGTCTAAGGCTACTTTCACACTGTGGCGGGCGTCAGTGATAAAGCGGCGCTATTTTGCTATTTTGTTGTTTTATCGGCGCTATTCGGCCGATAGCGGGGGCTTTTAACCCCCACTAGCAGCCTGAAAAAGGATTAAACCGCCCGCAAAGCGCCGCTGCAGCAGCACTTTGCTGGCGGTTTGGTGGCACTGCCCCATTGATTTCACTGCCCCATTGAGGGCAGATGGCAGACAGCATGTATGGCGTCATGTGGGTGAGTGGTTTGCTGATGTCAACGTTGTGGATCGAGTGGCTCGAGTGGCCCATGGTGGCGGTGGGGTTAAGGTATGGGCAGGCATATGCTATGGACAACGAACACAGGTGCATTTTATTGATGTCATTTTGAATGCACAGAGATACCGTGATGAGATCCTGAGGCCCATTGCTGTGCCATTCATCCATGACCATCACCTCATGTTGCAGAATGCTAATGCGTGGCCTCATGTTGCAAGGATCTGTACACAATTTCTGGAAGCTGAAAACATCCCAGTTCTTTCATGGCCAGCATACTCACCGGACATGTCACTCATTGAGCATGTTTGGGATGCTCTAGATCGGCATATATGACAGCATGTTCCTGTTCCTGCCAAGATCCAGCAACTTCACACAGCCATTGAAGAGGAATGAACCAACATTCCACAGGCCACAATCAACCTGATCAACTCTCTGCAAAGCAGATGTGCTGCACTGCGTGAGGCAAATGGTGGTCACACCAGATACTGACTGGTTTTCGGACCCCCCGAACGACCTGTACCCCCCAATACAGTAAAACTGCACATTTTGGAGTGGCCTTTTATTGTGGCCAGCCTAAGACAAACCTGGGCAATAATCATGTTGTCTAATCAGCATCTGGATATGCCACACCTGTGAGGTGGATGGATTATCTCGGCAAAGGGGAAGTGCTGACTAACACAGATTTAGACAGATTTGTGAAGAATATTTGAGAGAAATAGGCCTTTTAAGTACATAGAAAGAGTCATAGAACTTTGAGTCCAGCTCATGATAAATAGGAGCACACACAAAAGTGTTGCGTGTATATTTTTGCTCTCTCTCTATATATATATGTTATGTATACAAAATGTTTAGGTTTTTTTTCACCTGAAAGGGGGGTCATTGGCTATGCCCTCAATTATCAGCTGAATACATGGTCATTGGCTATGTCTTCAGTTAGCAGCTGAATACATTTTGCTTAAGATAGGAGTTGGTAGAAAGCCATTTTAGCCACTGAAGTTTTTTTTTTTTGTTTTTATTTTCATTCAGGTGGAAAAAGTTCCAAAATGTGTAGGTTTTGCCCACCTGAAATGGGAGTTAGTGCATAGGTCTTAAGGTACAGATAAATGCATTGTTTTTCTTTTTTTTTTGCATTTAAAATTAGAATTTTTGAGAAGCAACGTTCACATTCATTTTTTTTTTCATTTTTTTGCTCTTACCACAGGGATCCATTAAAGAAATCATGGTTGTTTTGATAATTTGTTCAGAGTTGCAGAAGCCAGGAATACTCAGTTCCTGGGTTCCAAGGAAGGAACTATAAATAAACATAGCAAGCGAACACCCAGACGTGAGACAATATACGTGCCATTCACATGCCACCATGTCACGCATAGATCTAATATATGCAAGCGATTCCCTGTTAAGCAGAGTCTCTGCGGTTTCCATCCTCTCACGCGGTATCTCTGATCACGCCCCTATTATGGTGACTAGGGTTGTCCCGATCCCGATACTAGTATACTTGTACTCGCACAAATGCTCCCGATGCCTGACCCGATACCTGTGAGAGAGGATTAAGCGACTCGATGCAACCGGAAGTCAGCGGGCGGAACGGAAGTGACGCTCCGTGTTGACATCAGCGGTTGGACATCCCGACGCCCATCTTGGTACACCCTGCACTCGGCTGCAGTAAGCCAGCAGCAGACATCTTATTACACCCAGCCTATATACAGTGGTGTGAAAAAGTGTTTGCCCCCTTCCTCATTTCCTGTTCCTTTGCATGTTTGTCACACTTAAGTGTTTCGGAACATCAAACCAATTTAAACAATAGTCAAGGACAACACAAGTAAACACAAAATGCAATTTGTAAATGAAGGTGTTTATTATTAAAGGTGAAAAAAAATCCAAACCATCATGGCCCTGTGTGAAAAAGTGATTGCCCCCTAAACCTAATAACTGGTTGGGCCACCCTTAGCAGCAACAACTGCAACCAAGCGTTTGCGATAACGTGCAATGAGGCTTTTACAGCGTCCTGGAGGAATTTTGGCCCACTCATCTTTGCAGAATTGTCCTAATTCAGTTACATTAGAGGGTTTTCGAGCATGAACGGCCTTTTTAAGGTCATACCACAACATCTCAATAGGATTCAGGTCAGGACTTTGGCTAGGCCACTCCAAAGTCTTCATTTTGTTTTTCTTCAGCCATTCGGTGGTGGACTTGCTGGTGTGTTTAGGATCATTGTCCTGCTGCAGAACCCAAGTTCGTTTCAGCTTGAGTACACGAACAGATGGTCGGACATTCTCCTTCAGGATCTCTTGGTAGACAGCAGAATTCATAGTTCCTTTTATCACGGCAAGTCTTCCAGGTCCTGAAGCAGCAAAACAGCCCCAGACCATCACACTACCACCACCATATTTTACTGTTGGTATAATGTTCTTTTTCTGAAATGCAGTGTTCCTTCTACGCCAGATATACTTGGACACACACCTTCCAAAGAGTTCCACTTTTGTCTCATCGGTCCACAGAATGTTGTCCCAAAAGTCTTGGGGATCATCAAGATGTGTTGTGGAGAAATTTAGACGAGCTTTGATGTTCTTTTTGCTCAGCAGTGGTTTTCTCCTTGGAACTCTGCCATGCAGGCCATTTTTGCCCAGTCTTTTCCTGATGGTGGAGGCATGAACGCTGACCTTAACTGAGGCAAGTGAGGCCTGCAGTTCCTTGGACGTTGTTGTGGGGTCTTTTGTGACCTCTTGGATGAGTCGTCGCTGCGCTCTTGGGGTAATTTTGGGCGGCCGGCCACTCCTGGGAAGGTTCACCACTGTTCCATGTCTTCGCCATTTGTGGATAATGGCTCTCACTGTGGTTCGCTGGATTCCCAAAGCTTTGGAAATGGCTTTATAACCCTTTCCAGACTGATAGATCTCAATTACTTTCTTTCTCAATTGTTCCTGAATTTATTTGGGTCTCGGCATGATGTGTAGCTTTTAAGGATCTTCTGGTGGACCTTACTGTGTCAAGCAGCTCCTATTTAAGTGATGCCTTGATTGTGAACAGGTGTGGCAATAATCAGGCCTGGGTGTGGCTAGAGAAATTGAACTCAGGTGTGGACAACCACAGTTATAGTATGTTTTAACAAGGGGGGCAATCACTTTTTCACACAGGGCCATGATGGTTTGGATTTTTTTTCACCTTTAATAATAAACATCTTCATTTACAAATTGCATTTTGTGTTTACTTGTGTTGTCCTTGACTATTGTTTAAATTGGTTTGATGTTCCGAAACACTTAAGTGTGACAAACATGCAAAGGAACAGGAAATGAGGAAGGGGGCAAACACTTTTTCACACCACTGTAGTTAAGGCTGGGTGTAACAAGATGGCCGCTGCTGCTTTTAATGCGGCTGAGTGCAAGGAGTACTAAGATGGGCGTCGCAGCAGCCTCATGGCATGACAGTGCCTGCCCATCAGTGCCCATAAATGCCACCTATCAGTGCCCAATGCCCATAAGTGCCGCCTATCAGTGCCAGCCACCTGTCAATGCCATCTATCAGTGCCAGCCACCTGCCAGTGCCACCTGTCAGTGCCATCCTTCAGTGCCCGCCAGTGCCATCTGTCAGTGCCCGCCATCAGCGCCATCTGTCAGTGCCCGCCATCAGCGCCATCTGTCAGTGCCCGCCACCAGTGCCATCTGTCAGTGCCAGTTACCAGCACCATCTGTCAGTGCCCGCCATCAGCGCCATCTGTCAGTGCCCGCCATCAGCGCCATCTGTCAGTGCCCGTCTTTAGTGCCATCTGTTAGTGCCCGCCATCTATCAGTGCTGCATATCAGTGCTACCTAATCCTATCAGTGTTCATCAGTGCTGCATATCAGTGCCACCTAATCTGTATTGTGCTTTGAAAACTGTCACATAACATTAAAAAAAAGTATCGGTAATCGGTATCGGCGAGTACTTGAAAAAAAGTATCGGTACTTGTACTCGGTCTTAAAAAAAGTGGTATCGGGACAACCCTAATGGTGACACTGACTACCGAAACAGTGGCTGTGGTGGGGATGTGGAGGCTCTCCAGATACTTGGTCACGGATGAAAAGCTGGAACCGCTGATGCTGTCAGAACTGGGGGAATACTGGACCCACAATGTGAATAGTGCATCCCAGGCCTCGATCTGGGATGCATTTAAGGTCTATACCAGGGGCAGGTATCAATTCAACATTTCAAAAGTCAGAAAAGAAGCGAAACTCGAGCTCTTAGCGGCCAAGCTTAAGGCCTTGAGGCTAGAGGATATATATACTAGCTCCCCAGACCCTGGTGCACACACTAATATGCTTACAGATTACAGAGAACTGGCCCTGATACGCATTGACTTGTGCCGTCGCTTCCTTCTCTCCCAAACCCACCGTATATTTGAACAAGGTGAGCATCCCGGCAGACTTCTAGCCTGGTTGGCAAAAGAAAGGACGGGGAGCCCTTGTATAGCAAATATACAGGCGGAGGATGGCACCTTACTTTCGGAGCCGGTAGACATTAATGTCAGGTTCGAACAATACTGCACTCACCTCTATGCCTCCAGGGTTAATTATTCCCCGGGGGAACTGGCTTCATTTCTTGACACCATTGAATTCCCGACCTTGTCTGCTGAGGCAGCCCAGGGTTTGGAATCTCCTATTACATTACAAGAGGTCCAAAAAGCCATTAAATCCATGCAGACAGGGAAGATTCCGGGACCGGACGGACTCCCCGCGGAGTTCTATAGAAACTAACTTAGAGGTGATAGGCCCTCATTTCCACTCAATACTCAACAAAACACTAGCATCCAGTGATCTCCCGACCTCCATGTCTGAGGCTGTAATAGTTGTTATACCTAAGCCGGGGAAGAACCCCACACTGTGTTCTTCCTATAGGCCCATATCTTTGCTGAACGTCGACGCAAAAATCTTAACCAAGATACTGGCCTGTAGACTGAACGCAGTGATTCTCTCTTTAGTACACGGGGACCAGACATGCTTCATGCCAGGTAAAGGCACGGATGTCAATATCCGCAGGCTTCACACGAATATAGCACAATTCAAAGATAGCGACCAGGGAGGTGCAGTGGCCTCCCTAGACGCAGAAAAGGCCTTTGATTCTGTAGAATGGGTCTTTCTATGGCAAGTCCTGGCTAGATTTGGTTTTGGCCCCAGGTTCATTGCATGGATTCGGCAGCTATACTCCTCTCTAACGGCACGTGTGCATACTGGCGGTACTCTCTCCTCCCCCTTTCGTCTCTGTAGGCGCACCAGACAGGGGTGCCCCCTCTCTCCAGGGCTGTTTGCCTTGGCCATTGAGCCCATGGCAATACTCCTCCGATCAACAAGCGAAGTTAGAGGACTACAGCTGGGCCCCTTGGTGGAGAGGGTATCGCTCTACGCAGACGATACGTCGCTATACCTGGGTGGCACTCAAGATTCCCTTACAGCTGCTTTGACAATCATTGATAGATTTGGCAGATTCTCTGGTGTTCGGAATAACTGGGAGAAATCTAACCTATTTCTGCTCTCTGATTCGAACACTCTGCCGACGTCAGCTGCCTCATGCCCCCTACAGATAGTCTCCCGCTTTAGGTATTTGGGTATTGAGATCACTAGAGATCTTTCCCAATATTTGACTGACAACCTTTATCCAATTCTACAATCCCCAATAACTAAGTGCATGACGTGGAAGACCTTGCCCGGTTGGCAGAGTTGGCCTCATAAAAATGACATTCCGCCCCAAATTCTTATATATTTTTAGAAATACCCCAATCCCGATCCCTATGACCTTCTTTCACAAACTGGATGGAGTAATCTCTTCCTTTATCTGGGGGGGGGGGGAACCCCCAAGAATATCCAAAACCAAACTGCAACTTCCCCTATCTTCGGGAGGACTATCTCTACCATGTTTTTTAAAATATTATTGGGCGGCGGTTTTGGTCACCACCCGTTGGTGGTTCACCCAAACCCGGTCCAACCCTGCAGTAAATCTGGAAGCAGCCATAATGGGATCCTACTCTGCCCTCACGAATGTGGTCTATAGGGGTGTGAGGGCTTCCCCTCAAGCCACTATTCCGATGCGGACTACGGTGCAGGTGTGGGACAAAGTCACGGCGACAACTAGGAAAGCAAACTCCATTTCCCCTTATACCCCACTCTGGGGCAACCCTAGGCTTCCGCACTTCCGCACCATACCGGACCCTAATTTGTGGGCCAGGTATGGACTGACAAAGATCCAACACATTATGCCATCCGGGGTTCTCCTCCCCTTCCCAGACCTGAAGGACACCTACCAACTCCCCTCGTGGATGCTGTTTCGGTATTGTGACGAAACGTTCCTACACTCCTCTTGAGTGCTTTTGTCATATCCCACTTCCTCCCAGTCTGAATATAGATCTCAGATATTCCAACCGCTCCCAAGCACCAAACGAGACGAGACTTGCTTAGTGCTAAAATGGACTGATTTATTAGAACCAAAATGACAGTATTTATAATAAAGTAGAAGAGGAGATCCCTCCTCCTGCTCATATTACTCTAACAATACACCTGTAACAAATTAACATAAACAAATTAACTAATCCCTTTAAGCAGCCAATGTGACTCTGTGCCCATCAGGATTTCACTACAGGTCAGACTTGTTGTCACCGAGCTTCCAGCCAGTCTGTTGTCTTGTATAATGCAAATGAGGCTAGTCTGTCTTGACACAGATTCTAAAGAGTATTTCACCTATTGTTGTATGTGCTAATTAACCCTGCAATTGAATCTGACTAGCACAGATAATAGTGGGGTTCTCCTTCACCCTGTGCCCCTTAAAATCCAGGGCCCATAATCGGTTGGCAAGAGGCTCGCATTTAGTCCTCTCCAAAAGCCTGTGTCCCAGCTAGGTCTGTCACAGGTATCTACAACCGAAACATGCAACTCAATCACAATTCCCAGGCACTATCTCAGTAGAACCACATCAGATAGAGAGATTTCTTATCTCCCGTGGAGTCGACAGAATCCTTTCCTCCCTATACCTTAGACTGACGTGTGGAAATTCGGAGGGCCCATCACCCCTGTGTCAAGCATGGAGGGTAGACATTCCCTCTTTCACTGAGGAAGAATGGGACTTAGCTCTACAAATCTATATCCCCACGGTGATCTCTGCAAAAGATAGATTTATCCAACTCAAATGTATCTACAGGGCTTACTACACCCCTCAACGCTTAGCAAGAATTTACCCTACACAATCTGAGAGGTGCCCCAAGTGCGTACAAGAGGTTGGAACATACTATCATGTGATTTGGGACTGCCCGGCTATACAAAATTACTGGGGGCAGATACTGGCGGAAATTAATACAGTGACTGGTCTCTCAGCATCAGTGGATCCCAGGGTACTACTCTTAGGGCTTACAGACTCCATGACACATTCCACCCACAAGGGTCTCCTCATATTCTCCCTGGCGTTTTACGCTAGGAAAGTACTGTTGCAAAACTGGAAGCTACCATCCCCACCAACAATTGCTCAGTGCCGTACTCTAGTGGACTCGGTCCTTCCGATATACAAGCTAACATACAAAGGACGGAAATGCCCGCAAAAATTCCATAAAATATGGGGCGCTTGGATAGAAGCACGAGCACTCACTATTTAAGAATTAAAGTGAAAATGAAGGGAGATAGGTTATAGTTCTCATATGTGACTATGATACGGCCTCTCCTCACAGTTGATTTCGTTGTTTATATCTATTTGTGTAGTATTAGAATTCACTTGCCAAGGGATATTTGGTAACAGATTGCTCTATTATGCTTCCCCAAACCTGACCTAAGTATACCTTGTCTATTCACTTTCAGTAATACTATAGAGAAATAATATGACATTTTAATCTGTGTGAACACGTTCCTTGCCAATGAATGACTCAGATGTAATGACATTGTATGTATTCTTTTTGTTTTCTAATAAAAAAGTTTCTGTTAAAAAAAAAAAAAAAAAACATAGCAAGCGAGTAGATATTGTGGATAAGAATTTGATTCTGCTCTGGTTTTTCTCTTTCAGAGCGAGAATTTGGAGAGGTCTCTGGAACATGGATGAAAGATGTTCATCTTGTTGGCAGTTTGTGCCATGCCACACCTCAAATTTATTCTGACAAACATTTAGGGGAGAAGGGATAAAAGAAAAGATTCAGATTAATACCTGCAATCTAAGGTTTCTTTTTCTTATGGACAATTTAACGCTAATGCTGAATCTGAAAGACTGTGCCCATCAACAAGACATGTGAAACATTTTTCCGGAGTCTCTCCTGTCATTTATGAATGCAATTGTACTATGAATACATGTGCAATGAGTTGGAGGTTAGGGAAGGAATATAACCTATCCAATCCTTCAGAACAAGAAATTATGTTTTGTTGTTTTTGGGGGAGAAAGAAGGAAATGTTTTTAATGTGTGACATGTATTGACATAACTGAATTAATATGGTGCAGGCACAGGAGGCTGGCACCTATGCATAGTAAGGTGTCTGTTGGCCAGACTAGAGGGTGCCAGGTGACACATCAATGGGGTAGAAATGTCCATGTGGGGGGTGGTGTCTTAGTCTTAGCAGTCCTACAGAGAGGTTCTCGGTTCCTGGACAAGTGGGACACCAAAACTGAACATGGGGAGATACACCTGGTTGATGTCTCACCTTAGAGGTTGGAACCTTGCACAGGTAATGCCAGTGACTACACACAGAAGCATGCTCCGTTAGAGAAAGGGGAACCAACACTGGCTACCAGGGTACAGTATGCCGTCACCACATTGAGCTTCAGCATCTCACAATGGTTGATAAAAACCTATTACCCTATATGTGCTGAATATACACGAAATCAAGTGAAGTCATTGTACCAGTGACTTACTCCCAGAGATGTGCTGACACAGAATGAGGTTCATTCAGGACACTTATTTCTGAGGAGCAGTGTTGGTCATCCTACTTTAAAAAAGTAATTAGTTAAGTTACAAATTACTTCTCCCAAAAAGTAATTGCGTTAGTAACTCAGTTACTACATTGGAAAAGTAATTAGTTACACAGCAAAGTAACTGACTTTTTTTTTTAAATATTCTATACGTGTAACTAAGGGGTGGGTCTAGTATTAATGTAACCAAGGGGCGCATTAATTATTATTGTTATATATCGTGTAACCAAGGGGCTGCTCTAGTATTACTGTAACCAAGGGGCAGATCTGTTATAACGTGTAAGCAAGGGGCGGGTCTATTATTATTATATCGTGTAAGGGGCGGATGGCTACAGAAGAGGGCGAATGTTAAATTAATGGGCAGAGCTCGATATATAACAATATTAATAAATGCGCCCCTTGGTTACAGTAATACTAGACCCGCCCCTTACTTACACGATAGACGCCCCTTGCAGAGTAGCACGAGCATCAGGAGCGTGCAGCATCGCCTCGTACAATTACATGTTAACTGCGCCTGAGCGGTGTAGAGTTCACTCAGAGCTGTTTAGGTTCGGCAATTTTCGGAAGCTCCGTAGTCCTTCGTACTGTGCAAGCCCTGCGCCTGCGCAGTACAGGGGGTCCTTATCAGGCGGGGAACTTTTTCGGCAGGACACCGGAATTACACTACTGCCATCTAGTGGCAGTAGATGTAATTGGGGTAACTAAGCCAAAGTAATGGTAACTGAGTTACCATGAGGGGAAAAGTAATTAGTTAGATTACTAGTTACCCTCTAAAGTAACTGAGTTACGTAACTCAGTTTATTTTAACTCAGTTACTTACATCACTGCTAAGGAGTAACCAAAAGAGGAGGGATGTATTCAGCACTATATTGGGGGGGATAGGAGCTGGGATGGGTGTTACTAATGAAGTGTACATCGGTATCCTGAGGAACAAACTCTCAGCCATAGCTTCAGACAGTAAGCGGGGCTTTGTTACTCAGAGAGAGATTGATGACATCCTTAATAACATTTAACAAAGTCACATAAATACCCAGGTTAAAGTGGCTCAGGATTTTGTCCACCATGTTGAGAGGTTGGTAGAGAGTGTGGTGGTACAGGGCAAAAATATGTCATGGGCTCTGGTTTGCACACAGGGGCAGGCGGAATTATTAACCTTATGCCTTATGAGTTAGCATCACAGCTCAGTAAGTGTCAGAGAAATTCCCATAAAGTACGCAATGCTGGCCGCTCTGGTGTGCGCGCTGGTGTGCGCACCGGTGTGCGCGTGCCTTGGATCGGTGCTGTCTGATCTGCAGCTCCCTGTGACCTGCTCCTGTTATCTGTTGAACATTTGATCTCCTGACTACCCGGCTTGCCCTTAGATTATCCTTTGTCTTCTGCCTGTACCTGACCTTGGCCTGCTTTTGACTCTGAACTCATCTGCTCCTCTGTACCTCATTGCCTGCCTGTTGCCAACCCGGCCTATGACCCGACCTGCCTGCTCTGCTCCTGCTCAGCATCTTCCGCCAGTGCACCTGTCTAGTGGTCTCCAGCCCGTCTGAACCTGGATCCAGAGTCGTCTCTTCTGCTACTACCCGCCAGGCTCTCGTACCACTCTGCACTCCCGTGCATACTACCAGGGTCTGCGAGTCAGACACGTAAGGGGGGCCTTCCTCTGCTCCATTGGGCTCATCGGCCAGGTACAAGAAAGTCTGACAGTAAGATTTTGCCCAAACGCATCGCTTACACTAATCCAAAGTGGTGGTAGAATGCCTGAATAGCCTGTGCTAGTTTGGATTATGAAAGGTGTTATGCCTCCTCATTGATCCCATATACAGAAGTGCAGACTCAGTCTGTATATTTGGTGGCATCAATGGGCTTACTGACTGGTAGACATGTGCAATTCGTTTCTTTTTTTTTTGTTTTTCCTTTTTTTTCGTTATTTTCGTTCGTTCGTTTTCGTACGAATGAACGAATCGTTCGAATCGTACGAATCCGAATAACGAATCGTTCAAATCGTACGAATCGTTCGAATCGAACGAATCCGAAAAACAACAAAAATCCGAAAAAAACAAATTAGAAACAACGAATGTACTAATGAAGAAAATCCGAAAAACGAAAACGAACGAAAAAATTCGTACATTCGTAACTTTTTTTTTTTTGTTGAATTGGTAATTTTCCATGTCCCTTACAATGGTTCTGCTTAACGTGCTTCGAATGGATTGAACAAAAAAATTTGTACATTTGTAACTTTTTTTTTCGATTCGTAACTTTTCTTTTCGATTTGTAACTTTTATTTTCGATACGTAACTTTTTATTTCGATTCGTAACTTTTTTTTTTTTTTCGATTCCTAATTTTCCTTGTCTCTTACAATGGCATTGCTTAACGTGCTTCGAATGGATTGAACAAAAAAATTCGTACATTCGTAACTTCTTTTTCGATTCGTAACTTTTTTTTTTTCGATTCGTAACTTTTTTTTTCGATTCGTAAATTATTAAAATGTAATAATAGCATACACATTACATAAAATGATGCTCCGATTACGAATCTACGAATGTTACGAATGTTAGAATAAATACGAATGCGTCCGAAAATTAAACTAACGAAAAAATGAATCAACGAAAAAATAACTCTTACGAATGTACGAATGGTTACGAATACGAACACCGACGACTTACGAATGTATGATTTGTTACGAATACGAACACCGACGACTTACGAATGTACGAATCGTTACGAATCAACGGAAACGAAAAAAACGAAACGAAAATAAACTAATTTTTTTCGGAAACGAAAATAAACACATTTTTTTGTTGTGCACATGTCTACTGACTGGGGATTCTACCTTGTTGCATCTAAGGCTAAATTACCCACGTGATCAGAGAGGATGGAAGCTGGAGGCAGGTTGATATTTCCCTCTGTCGGAGGCATGACCATGATGTCCTCTGTATGCCAGGTTAATACACAGTGGTGAACGAGAAATTTTGAGAAGATGTTTCACTCTGTGTTCTGGATGGAGAGATCATTGGTGGAAAGGAAGCACCTGGGTATTATTTGGGACATGGATGGGTTTGTTTCTTTGTCCTAAAGGATACCGATTGAACGTTAGTCATGGAACTAGGGTGTTTCTTGAACCTAACAATAGATAGAGGTGCATGGTATGCCCTGGGCTTGGTCTCCGAAATCCAGGCACAGGGATGGAATTTTGTAGTTTTGTCATTTTGTATTAAGTTGTTATGTATTGTTGGACTCGACATTTATAAAGGAACGTCTCACATTTATCTATGCAGTTTGAGGGACGAATTGAGAGTGAGGTCTCTTCGTACAAGTTAGAGGCTTTGCTGCCAATTCAGAGCCCTGAAGTACCGCTGACATGCCAAAATTTCGGTAGGAAAGGCCATTGTGAGCAAGCCTGCTTAATCCCGACCCGTAGATACGATAAAGGGTTATAGGAGGTTGGGGGTGGGATGCTTTATTTGGTGGGTCAAATATATATGAAAGCTGGTGGCTCTGAGTGTGTGCTGGTGAATGGTAAATGAATGGACACCCCTGGCCTGTATTGCACCCCATCGTGAAGATACTGAAAAGGAGAAGACACCAAAAAGTAGAAGACACAGAATGGTGCCATTGAAGCTGTCGCTGAAGAGTGATGGTGGTGTGTCACTCAGGGGCAAAGCGTCACGTGTTGGGAAGCACAACACGTTAAGACCGTTATGGACTGTTTCATAGGAGCTGTTTCTGAAGAAACGGCATATGTTGGAAGGCAACATGGTTTAATATCATATTTCTGGAGTTTTACTTCCTGGTTCATACAGCCAGTTGGCCTAAGTTGAAAGTTGCAAGTTGACCCAGCAGGGTGTTGATTCATGCCCCCTGGCAGGGGAGTAGAGCTTGGCTCCAGACCACATGGTGTAATAAAGATTGAAGTGTTTGATTAACAAGTCTTCAAACAAAGCTTCAAAGAAAGCTACTGCTGCCAAGTTGACTGACTGGGTTAAGATTCATGGACACACGCCGCCCCTAGTGGACACTATAGCATGCTTCCTGGAGGATGGACAGATATTAGAAGGACTGCCTCTTATCTCTTTTCTATTGGATAGAAGGCTAGATGGGTGTTGTGTATAGGTGGGGTCAGGATGCAGTTTAAAAGTGCTCATTAAATGGAAAGTCTCTCTTGTCTCATGGCTCTCTTGCCTGATGGCTCTCTTGTCATCGAGCAGAGCTCAAGGATACTGACCACGAGGACGACCTTACATAAAGTATCATTGATGTTCTTTTGTTTTATATGCTCTGTAATATTCTCCTTTAGTGTTTATATGTTAGCTTTCCTATTTTATTGGAAAATAAATAAGACCCTTGTTTTATTAGGCAGTGTGTTTATTTAATAGCTAACCTTATTATTGTACCATCACCATTAACATTATCAGAGCTTTGTCAGACTAGCTAACTATAGAAATAGACAAGTTAATACATATATATATAGAATAAATAGAGGAAAGCCATAACCACCTAATATTTATTTCAGGCAGGAAACCCATTTCACCCTTGAGTCAGTGCCTAAACTGCCCACTCACCTGTATAATTAGTGGTTCTTAAAGTGTAAGTTCACCTTTACAGAAAAGTCTGTAAGGTGAACTTACACAGGACACCCTCCTCACCCCCTCCCAGTTCCGCTGACCTGTTGCGCTGTGATCTCCCGTTCTGTGCCCCGGTATAGCCGTGTCATGGGTCCGGGGCTTAGAAATCCCCTTGGCATTCACGCTTCTTTTTCCCTGCTGACAGGATGGGCTACACAGGTTCTGATTGGTCGTCCCCGCCCATGTGACAGCGCCAACCAATTAGAATGCTCCGAAACGTCCCTCCTTACAGGGTACGTTTTGGTGATGTAGCTGTGGGGATTTCTAGGATCCGGTCCTGTGTAAGTTCACCTCACAGATTTTTCTGTAAAGGTGAACTTACGCTATAAGTATGTCCCCGGTTTGTAAATCTAGGGGCACGGCTATTGCAATACACAAATCTTGCCCCTTTCAACCCTCTGGGAATCGGATAGACCCATAGGGATGTTATGTCTTCTTGAAGGGGGCTATTGCTGGGAAAAAGTTTACATTCGCTACCATTTATGCTCCTAACACTAATCAACTTACCTTTATCGATATGGTTTTGGAGGTCTTGGCAGAGTTCAAGGAAGGTTCCCTGATTCTCTGGGGTGATTCTAATGTTAGTCCTGACCCTCTACTTGACACATTACATAGGCAACCTACCTACTCCTACACATTTCTTAAGCACTTCCGCAAAAACCCTCCAGACACATCTTATGATTGACAGAAGGAGAGTACTTCACCCTTCAGAGAGGGACTACAGCTACTATCTCAAAGTCCACAATGTGTACACGCATGGACCTACTTTGTATAGACCACTCTACCTGGCTGGCGAGGGTAAATATCATAAAAATTAACATCCTCTAAAGGATACTCTTCTACCTGCAGATGCTACCTGTGCCCCTGCCTACAGGCTTCTTTACCCAACTGTCCAGTCTGTTGACTAAGTATCTCATGCCCCATTATTCACCCCGACCAAATAGGATTCATTACAGGCGAAGCCAGGGACAACTCGATTAGGGCGATCCAACTTGTACACTGGGCTCAAAACTGTCAGGTACCCTCTCCTTATTTAATAAACAACAGGTGCCCACAGTGACAATGCTGGTGCCGCAGAGAGGAGGGGGAGACGAGCAGGGCTTCTCCCGCATCACTGAACCCTGGGACAGGTAAATGTCCGATTATTAAAAGTCAGCAGCTGCAGTATTTGTAGCTGCTGACTTTTAATTTTTTTTCTTTGTTGGAACTCCGCTTTAAAGTATGGGATCGGATTAACCAAATGCTAGACCTGGCTCCCTCTGTGTCCCCATTGGCCCCACTGCGGGGTTTCTTTTAGTTCCCTCCTGGAGAGCAGATGGTATTCTTTGGGCTCTGCGTGGAAGATGGTAATGCCAGTTGTGGTAAACTTATGAGGAATGGTAAAATGTTGCCCTTGAAAGCCCGACCTGGGGTCTCTCAAATTAATCTCTGAAAATACAGACAATTGCACCACTTCTTTGAGGTTCATGGTAGTTCTTTAAGAGATATTACTTTTACTTATGCCATGTGAAAGCCTTTTTATAGCTGAGGAGCCTGTATCTCATATGGTCTCTGAACTTTACCTATTGTTGTGGTCTTCCGCTTTGGCTGCCATGCCCACATATATCCGGGTCTGTGAAAAGGACCTAGGGTCTGAATTCACTACTGCTCAGCTGACACACCTATACCAGCTCACCCACTTGGGTTCTATTGAATCTAAAATGCAGGAGACTGATTATAAGATTTTGTCACGCTGGTATCGAGTGCCTGCTGACCTGGCCAGGATATACCCTTCTGCCTCTAAGCTATGCTGGAGGGGTTGCGGAGGCCATGGTGCACTCTTGCATTTGTGGTAGGTGTGCCCTATGATATTACTCTTTTGGACAGACATTAGAGCTCAGATTAAAGAAATTTTAGGCCTTAATATTCCCTACCCCCCAATATATTTTCTTATTCACATCCCTCCCGTACCGGTTAGTCAATATAAGAAGAGCGTGCTGCCCTACTTGTTGAACGCAGCCAAAGGGTTGCTACCAATCTATTAGAAAAGAGCACAAGTTCCTGGACGGGAGAATTGGGTGCGTAGGGTAAATGAGATCAAGGAAGCTGAGGACTGGATTGCGACTTGTAAAGGTACCAGAGATCGTTTCACCAGCACTTGGGCACAATGGTTGGAATATACTCGTGATTCAGTCCAAGTATCCTCAAGTTTAGATTTGCGATTGTTGGAAGTGGCAGAACCACCTCTTAGACAGCGTATTCCACCCCAAGACTAGTGAGCCGGGATTTATTCATAGTGGTGGATGTGGTACGATCAATGGCTCCTCTTATTATGGAGGATCCCAACTGTAATTGGTGGTGGCGGGCTTGGCGCAGACAACGACATCATCTGGGAGACTTAAGGTATGATCCCAACTTTTCTTCCTCTTTTTCTTTCACCTAATTATTTTCTTTCACTACCTTTTTTTACATTTTGAATGCTAGTTTATATCTTTCCTTATGTATGTTTTAAACCAACAAATAGTACTACTGTTTTGCCACTATAGAGGAGACTACCTATGGTGACGGTGACACTGTTTTCTCTCCCCTTGGTGTCTCAAGTGTGCTTTGCTGTGGTTACAACCTGGGTGTAGTGTTGGGGGAGGTTAGCTGGAGGTGATTATAGCCCCCTCCTCTGATATGTGACCTGGGGAGCCATGTTGCAGTTATGCAGCTTTCTCATTGGATATGTTCTTTTGCTGAGAACTTATAATAATGCTAGTTGGTTTTAATATTGCAGAAGTCGCCCCAAGTTCTCAAAGGGGTTCGCTTCAGAGCTATGTAAGACATTTACCTGCTCAATTTCTATGTTCTATTTGTGCTCTACCTCTTTTTGCTGAATAACTTAAAAGTACATGTTGTTCTTAAGCTGATGTTCTTGAACTCAGAAAATGTTTGTTATGACGGGATTTTGTTCTAAATAAAGATTATATTTAAAAATAAAAATCATTTAAAAAGATGACTTTCTGATCAAAGACAAGTTTTCATGGACAGGCCTATCAAGTAAAGGACTGCGTTCTTCCTTAATGGTTCAGGTAAGGCAAAACTATTGTCAAACAATACCTTGAAATCATTTTTTTTCTACAAAAAAAAGAAACTGAAAAAGCTTCCATTCCCTCTTCTACTGACAACCCTAAAGTTTGAGGACATTATTTTATTGCCCAGCAAGGTGTCCTAAAGTGGTTGCTTTCTTCGTAATCCTTAACTTAAACATGTGCTGCCTGGGCTACACCAACAAAAGTCTATCTGAATCCAGCCATTATTCCAGGTTTGGCAGGATTAAATTAGGGACACTGTCCTTCCATCTATGGAATACAAGAGTTTCTCCCAGCCACTTTGATAACAGAGTTGGCAATTTCTTGAATAAAACTGAGCCCACCGTGCTACTGCAATAGAAGCTGTCAGAACTCCCAAAAGAAACACAATGTTCTTCATTACCAAGGAACTGCTCTGTAGACACAATACTGTACAGTCTCCTGAATCTTCAAGGAAGATGGATTGTGGCACTGAATCAATGAAGTACTGTATCCAGAAAAGATTTGTTGAGTGAGAATCTGCTTGGATTTTTTTCTGAGGTAAAAAAAAAGGGGACAAAGAAACTAAAAGTTCAGAAATACTGTGGCTTCCCCCCACACTTTTGTAAGTATTAATGAAGAAAAAGATAGGCCAAACAGCCAAGGAATCATTATTACTGCTTTAATAATTATGTGAAATGAAGTGTAGCACCCTGATGTTTAGGCAGGGTTGCTATTACATTTATTTGCCAAGTGATAGTTGCCTTGGCCAATTGTTAGGAGATTAATTCATTTTGCCCTAATTATGGAATTGCTGCACTTCTCTCTTCTGTTACTAGATGGCCGGGTGTCTGGTGACATTAGATAAGACAAGGGCATTGCAAGGACAGATTAGGAATAATTGGGGTGTCTCAGCCAATGGGCAGGGATTTTCTTGGGTCCCTTGGCCTGCTTGGAGAACCTATTTATTTGGGTAGAGTCAGGTGATTGGGGTTCTGTGCCACCTGGATGGCTGTCTGGGTGGATGTGTGTCGTATTGCCCTGGGCTGCTAGGCCATAAACCTAAGGCCTATCCCGGGATATCTGGCTATTAGGCTATCTATGAGCCTATCCAGAAGTAGTGCAGGGTTGGGACTGCGGGCTTGTAGTCCAACCAGAAGTAACAGTTCCACCTGCCGGGGAACCAGTCGTGGTCGGAGGTAGAGGGGAAGCTGTTGCCACAAAGGGACCATCCACTTTGCTACCAGAAACCACATCGAGTGAGCTGAGGCCAGTACCAGAGCAGACTTCTCACCAGCCGGGGGGGGGGGGGTGAAGAAGTTGGAAAGCATCAGCAAGTGCCAAGTCAGGGACCCAGCAGGATAGCAGAGGTGATGCTTGTGGAGTGCCAAGACAGGGACCTAACGTGTCAGCAGGGGTGAAGCTTGAGGAGTATCTGTGAGTGCCAAACCAGGGACCCAGCAGTGAAGCAGGGGGTGATGCTTGAGGAAGATACTGAGTGCTACAGTGAAAGAGCTCAGGGGATCCAGTGGCTAGTGGATCTGAAGTCTAGTGAAAGAGACCGGGAGCTCATTGAGTGAAGACCCACAGTGAGTGAGTGTGGGGTAAAGAGAACTGTTCGTGTTGCAGATCGTTGAATACCTTTTTTTTTTTTTTTTTAACAGAGGAGTCGTTGAATACCTTTACCGTTAGTAACAGCTACAAGATTGTTGCCATAGGAGACAGTATTGGTGTCCAGCTGGAGGCCTTCTCCTGTATAGCTGTCTACCTATAGAAGTCTCGGAGTCTGACAATTAACATTGCATCTACCTAAGGGTGTCCTGGCCCTTATCCTCTCTCCCACAGTTCTGTTTAAGAGACAATAAATCTCTTTGCATTCAAAACGTGTCTGGCGCCCACCTGCTCATCTTGCATTACACCCACCATGCCTTGTAACCCACTCTACACTGAAAGATGTCAGCTGTCCTTAACTCTGGAGGTCACCATTGGGCTTCAGGGGCCCAGAGACTTTGCTACAGAAGTAAAACAAAATGTTCAATCTTTTCAGATTGTGAATTAGGCAGACATTTTCTGAGGGGTAGAGGAATGGGAACTAGGGATGAGCCCGATGTTCGATTCAAACCCATGTTCGAATCGAACATCAGCCGTTCGTCAGTTCGTCGAAACCAGAACTTTGTGGGCTGTTCGCATCAAATTTGTGTGATACGAACAGCCCACAATGCACTGCGTCAGTCGCAGTGCATTGCTGGCTAATGATTGGCCAAGCATGCACTGTGACCCCGCATGCTTGGCCAATCACAGCACCGGCAGCGAGGAGAGCCATACTTGGCCACAGGCAGGATGCCTGTGGCCAATTATAGCTCAGGGGGGTTTAATACACGCCCCACACTATATAAGGCCGCCAGTGCGGCGGCCTTGTGCATTGTTGTGCGGCGTTCATAGAGAGAAGGATAGGCAGGGACAGTGTCAGCTGTGCTTTATACTTCTTTAGATAGCCCTGTTACAGTGAGTGTAGTGTTCAGGGAGAGAGCAGGATAGGCAGGGACAGTGTCAGCTGTGCTTTATAGTTCTTTAGATAGCGCTGTTACAGTGAGTGTAGTGTTCAGGGAGAGAGCAGGATAGGCAGGGACAGTGTCAGCTTTGCTTTGCTTCCTAACCTAGTGCTGTTACAGTGGGTGTAGTGTGCCTCCTGCACACTGCACAGCATACACCTGAATCTACCCCCTCATTGCTGGTGTTGTGTAGTTGATTTGTGCAACACAGGCATCTGCCTAATATTCAGTCAGTGTAGTGTGCCTCCTGCACACTGCACAGCATACACCTGAATCTACCCCCTCATTGCTGGTGTTGTGTAGTTGATTTGTGCAACACAGGCATCTGCCTAATATTCAGTCAGTGTAGTGTGCCTCCTGCACAGCATACACCTGAATCTAACCCCTCATTGCTAGTGTTGTGTAGTTCATTTGTGCAACACAGGCATCTGAACATTAACATAACATATTTTTGGTGCGGGGTTCCCCTTAATATCCATACAAGACCCAAATGGGCTGGAGTAGGTAGGGTGATGGGGTAGCCATGCCATTTTTCTTAAAGATTTTCATCCATATTGCCAGGACAAGACATTACATTAAAGCCGCAAGCAGTTTCAAATGGCTTTTTTCCTTTACAAATGTCATTTTGTGCAGGGACAGTTCTAAACATGGGAAACACATGCCACTTCACAGGCATACTTTAGACACCCCCCAGGTACGATATTTAAAGGAATATTTCACTTTTGTTTTTCACTATGCATCATTAAAATGAGTGCTCCAGAAAAAACTTCAGTTTTTAAAACTTCTTTTTGCATTGATACATGTCCCCTGGGGCAGGACCCGGGTCCCCAAACCCTTTTTAGGACAATAACATGAATATTGGCCATTATAAATAGCACTTTAGATTTCGAACGTTCGTGTCCATTGTAATTAATAGGGTTCTAACGTTCGTGCGAACTTTCGGTCCGTTCGCAGGTTCTGGTGCGAACCGAACCGGGGGTGTTCGGCTCATCCCTAATGTGAACACATGAGACTAGAAGCTATGGAACACCTACTATGAGGGAACAGTAGAAAATATATTGTTTAAAACGGGTAATCAAGCTCAATGTGGCTCAAACCGTTGAAGGGGCCTTCAGAAGGGGAGCAGCAAAGGTGCGGAAAATTCTAGTGGCTAATCTTGAACAAAAAAAGGTGGGAAAACTGTTTTTCGACATTTGACCTCACTGGAAGTTTAAAATCATCAGCCACACAGCATGGGTTTGTTGCGACACCAGAAGATGGGGCACCAGAAGATGTGCCCTGAAACATGTCATCCTGATTACCAGCTCTGTTTGTGGGTCTTCTGGTGTCTCAACAAACCCATGCTGTGCAGCTGATGATTGTTGACTTCCGGTAGCATCACCTTCGGTCACATTTCTCATTTACTAATCTCTAGGGATGATTCCCTTGTACAGTACACAGTCTATATTTGCCTTTAGTAAACCAAGCCCTACAGAGGCGGCTCTAGGCTTTTTGAGGCCCTAGGCAAAACCTAGACATGAGGCCCCACTCACAATATTTCAACCGATAAAAAAAATGAACTGTATAAACTACATATATTAAGATCTTTAAATTGCTGGTGTCAGTGCTCTCTTTGTCGGTGTTGGTGTCAGTGCTCTCTATGTCGGTGTTGGTGTCAGTGCTCTCTATGTCAGTGTTGGTGTCAGTGCTCTCTATCTCGGTGTTGGTGTCAGTGCTCTCTATCTCGGTGCTGGTGTCAGTGCTCTCTATCTCGGTGTTGGTGTCAGTGCTCTCTATCTCAATGTTGGTGTCAGCGCTCTCTATGTCAGTGTTGGTGTCATTGCTCTCTATCTTGGTGCTGGTGTCAGTGCTCTCTAACTTGGTGCTGGTGTCAGTGTTCTCTATCTCAGTGCTGGTGTCAGTGCTCTCTATCTCAGTGCTGGTGTCAGTGAGGAAGATAGCAGTGGAGAAGCCAATCAGCAGGCAGTGCCAGCGCAGCATGTGGAGCACCCGGCCCACCATGGCTGAGAATGAGCACTGGACTGGGACCTCCCACCCCCCCAGTGGAGCCCTGCATAGGCGGGGGTAAGGGCAGGGCAAAGGAGTCGGGGGCTGCCAATCACAGGTGGGCACACTGGGACAATGGCACAGGACTGAGCTGTCTGGCGCAATCTGTGTCTCAGGAGTATCGGAAATTGTGCAAACAATTTGGTCCGGCTGCTGGAATCTCCTCTCCTGGACATGCGGTACTTTTTCTTTTTTCATAGCAGTGAAGGCCAACACAAACTATCACATTGTACCACAGCCAATAGAATTTAATCAAATGTCACTTTGTAACTGTAGCACCCTCTAATGTGCTACTGTCAGAGTCCTGTGTGTGAGGCCGGATTGAGGAGAGGGCGCCCCTTGCGGCTAAGTGCAGCGTAACCCTGGTAATGAGACAGGAAGTATGGTGCCCAAAGGTGCACGGGTTTCCGGGTTCTGAGCTGGGTAGCTGGTAGCAGGGAGCTGCTGGGGTGCGCAGGTGTGGTTGATGGGGCAACCGTGTGAGGAGAGATCCCAGGTATGGAGCCGTGGAGCAACCAGGAACGGAGTCAGAGCCAAGCCAGAGGTCCTATACAGCAGGAATCAGTCCAAGATACAGGTACAGCAGGATAATCAGGAACGGAGTCGGTAGCCAAGCCAGAGGTCAAACACGAGAGGACGGTCAAGGTACAGGTGCAGAGCAGGAGAGTGGTCAGGTCCAAGCCGAAGTCAAATGCAGGCGGAAAACAGGAGCAGTCAGGCAAGCCAGGTGATAACAGGAAGCAGGTAAACGACAGGATCAGGAGACACGGAAGCTGACGATAATCCAGCAACCAGCATGTACCAGCAGCAGGCTTAAATAGACCAGGGGCGCCAAAGATTACCGTAATGCACGCACGTGCGCCAGCGCGCACGTTAGCACGCACGTTAGCATATTAGCACATTTGTGCGCACATTAGCGCGCACATTAGCGCGCTTCCGCTGTTGCACATCTGTGTGCGCCTAGTGCAGCCATGATGGGTACTGGCAGAATTCCCTATCCTATGGCCATTACCCTGACAGCTACTAATGTTAGAGTAGGCAAAACATGGCTGGCTCGGGGGTTAAGTCTAAGTCATGAAATCTGGGCCAGGGTTTACTTGAGTTCAGGGCTGGATGACTCATGCAGACAGGTCTCTGGTGCCTCCTCCTGGTTCTGGAAAGTTGGAGAATGTTCTGGAAAATGGAGGACGGGGGCTAGAAGAGATGATCTGCACACTCAGGGGAGCTTGTCCAATCCCTAGGCAGTGGGCAGGGTGTTAAGCCAGTAAGTATGGGGCCTATGGCGGTGACGTCATCACGTTACACCTCCCAGGAGGTTGACAAACAAGCAAAGCAGGAAGTGGAGTAAAGCTTGTAGGGATGCTGCAGTCCTAGTACAGAGACATGCTGTTTTGATGATTCCATCTTGTAAGTGCAACTGTTTTATACCATTAAATTTGGAATTTTAAAGTACTGCACTATGGGAGCATTTCATTTTATTTTTCATCTCTGAGTTCCATCTGCAAAGCGGAGATCCCGGCCTTTACTAAAGGTTCCTGGGGAGACCTATTTCCCTGTGTTTGGTGAGACCATTTTATAGTGGTCACGGGAAGCTGGTAAGCAGGATTACTTACTCTCACCTGGGTGTGGAGCAGGATTTATTTTATGTGAAGGATCATCACTTTTCCCCTACCTGTGTCTTTTTTCACTTTTTTTTTTACTTTCAATCTTTTTTCACTTATATAAATTATACTGCATTAGCGCTGCATTTTATTTTGTATTTTATATCCGATAATTCCTATTCCCCATCCAAGTTATTACCCCTAATAAAACATAAACAACAAAGCTCAAAGACTGTTCCTTGTGTCTGGATGAAAGCTGTAAACGCTACTTGCCTGGCTGTATAGGAGTGGGTAACCCAGTCATCTGCAACCCCTACAGGGGTAGTCCTACCTAACATTTCAATAAAGTAAAAAAAATTATATTAAAAAAGTAAACAATGTGATGTGACTTCTTACCCTCAGATGTGGACCACTAGATTATAGGTGGTCTACAGGACTCTCACACTCTTCAAGGCTATTCCCCACAGATAATGCCAAGCTAGGGTCTCCTCTGAGAGCGTGTCTCCACAGGTTTAGATGTGCCAAAATAAAAACAAAATTTGCCTCATAGTGTAATATGTAAAAACACTCCAATGTTTATTACAAAAGATCCAGGGCACTCACATGTATAGAATAAAAAACAAGCAGTTCATGTACAACACTTCAGTGGTTCCCAACCAGCAAAATGCCCGTGGTCCGAGCGTGCAGCAGCGTGGAATGCCCAGATTCCACCTAACGTGTTTCATCCAATCAGACGTCGTCAGGGGCGTGGCTACTGGTAATTCATGCTCAGACTCCTGCAGGTGAGTGGGTGGGCTGCCAGGTCACAAAACTATGTAATCTCTGATGGGAGGTTGTGATCTCTGCAGAGTCTAATACTTGTAGTTGATTTGAATTAACATTCCTGCTAAAAGGAAGAGAGAGCGGATAAATTATTTAGTAAGTCTGTTGCTGCTTTTTCATAGTCCAGTCACAGGCTAGGGGCAGGAAAAAGCCAGGTCATCATGCTGGCTGTGCTGTCTATCGTTCACGCAGGGCGTTGTTTCGTGCATCTCTGTGCAGACAGTCACATTGCTGTCAGAAAAATAATGCAGCCACCTCAACTAAGGACTGCTAAGCTGCAAAATATAAAATGAACCCTGTCAGTTTACAGACAAAACGTGTTTTTAACCACTTCAATACAGGGCACTTTCACTCCCTTCTTGCCCAGACCAATTTTCAGCTTTCAGTGCTCTCAAATTTTTTCACAGAAATAGAACTTTCCTGTCGCATCATGGCAGCATACACATATGGGGTTGTGGCTCCGCCCCCACAACCTGATAGGACCGCGTAGCTATTAAACCTTGAGAGGGCCCCCGCCCCCACATTCTCCTTTTTTTCCTCACCTGACAAGACCGAAGATAACAGCACCTCTTACCGCTATCGCCCCAGCCAGGTTCAAGCCTCTCCTGGGTGGAAGTCCTACCTGTACAGCCTCTAAATGAGCTAAATGGGGGAACCCCACTCTGATGGTCTCAGGGGTATGTAAAAAACACTCTTATCTAAGACAAACCTTAAACAGGTTTATTATGCAGCGGCCTCCAATTCTGTCTTTGCACCATGGCTCTTCCTGGGTTATGTTCCGTATTTCCCTGCACTTGTATCTCCTGTGTTTATACAGCAGTTTTTTCAACACCTCTCCCCGTTCCCTCTATGGTATTTCCGCTCAGCGCCGAACGTCTCGGCGCTTCCGCGCATGCGCGGGCGGCTAGTGCATTCCCCCATAGCCTTTGCCAGACTCCAAAATGGCACCGGGACGTGCGCGGCGCTTCTGCGCATGTGCGGGAATGACGTCACCGCATCGGGAGCGGCGCTAAATTTAAATCAGTGTCAGAATCACCTTTCCCTGTGGCTGCTTTGCACAGGAGAAAGGAGCGATTCTGGATGTTTTTTCTGCACAATCACTGCCTGTCTGCCCACCTCCAGGTGCACCCACCCCCCCCCTTGCCATTGTCTTTATTAAAGGTTAGTGAATTTCCATTCCCCCCACCACTGCACCCTCTTACCTGCTCTTACACACTGACTTCCCTATTTAACAGATCACCCTTCATGGAGGCCGCTGCCCCAGCAGACCATCGCCAGCCTATTAGGTAAGAGGGGAAGACGGGTAAGTAAGAAGAGGAAAAAGAGAGCCTGTCACTAACGCTGTCTAACCTGCACAGCCCTACCAGGTCATCCAGGTCATCACGACGCTCAAGAAGGAGTCGCTCAGGCCATAGACAAAGCCGTTCGGATCGCGGCAGAAGCCGCTCAAGACGCAGAGAAAGTGGGTCAAGCCGCAGAAGGAGTCGATCAAGATCCTACTCCCGCCATGGCCATTCCTACCATAGGAGGTCGCCCACATGCAGGCACCCCTCACACGCACAAAGTCTGCGTCCATCTGGGAACTCCTGCTGGATCTGTGGCGCAATAGCGCTCCCAGAAAAACTGGCCTGTCGCACGTGCTTCAACGAAGCAACCAGGGACAGAGATCCGGAGCCGAGCAAACTAGCCAAAGAACCGCCCCTCCAATCTGCAGGGCCAGAAACAAGCAGAGCTATGCAGGGCACCTCGTCCTCCGCTTCCTCTCCACCCAAAGCGACAGATCCTCTGTCAGATAACGAGGACGTTGAAATGTTCTCTGGTTTCGATTTTACCTTAGTCGAACCCTTTATTAAATCAGTAAAGGAGGCAATCGATTGGGTAGAGGAAAAAGAAACCCCTCAAAAGGTGAGGAGATACTTTCCGAACCTCAAAAAGGACCCGGAAACCTTCCCGTTTATTGACGAGCTGGAGGATCTAATTAAAGAAGAATGGCAAAAGCCAGAGAAGAAAGCCAACCTCAGCAATAGACTGGCAAAGCTCTATCCCCTCAAGGAGCCCAATGTTAACCCTCTGATGTCCCCACCAGTGGTGGACTCCTCTTTGATGCGTCTGGCTAGGCATGTAACCCTCCCAATCGAGGATGCGGTCACGTTTAAAGACGTACTAGATAGGAAGATCGACCTCGATCTTAAGAAATCCTACCTCTCTGCAGGGGGCGCATGTCAACCCGCAGTAGCCCTAGCGGCCGTCGGAAGAGCCATCTCCAGCTGGTCCTCTAATGCAGAAAAACTGGTAGCAGAGGGAATAGAGCAAGAGAAGGTAATCGCCGCCCTCCAGGAGCTCTCCCTCGCAGGCGACTTTGTAGCAGAGGCCTCAGTTGACGTAATAAAGTCCACTTCAAGAGCAATGCTAAGCTCAGTGATGGCCAGAAGGGCACTTTGGTTGAAACCATGGTCGGCAGATCCGGCCTCAAAAACCAACTGGTGTAAAATCCTCTTTGACGGGGCAAACCTTTTCGGGGAAAAATTAGATTCGGCCATTTCTAAGGTCACAGGCGGAAAGTCGGGCCTGATTCCCTCAGACAGGAGACCAAAACAACAGAGGCCACCAGCCTTCAGACGAAACCTCCCTGACAAGTATAGGGAGGCGAGGTCCTATAGACCCGGGAGAGAGTACAGGAGAAACTGGAAGAACCCCCAGTCATCCTTCCTCAAACTCCAGAAGCCTAAGACCCCTACTACGGGAGATCAGAAGCCTTTTTGAAGGTGTGTCCGCCCAACCAGCTATAGTGGGAGCCAGGCTCATGAAGTTCGAGCAGGTCTGGGCGGAAATGATAAAAGATCCATGGGCAGTAGCCACTATTCAATTAGGCCACAGGTGGAGATTCCAGAAACGGCCAAGAGACCGGTTTTGCATAACAAAACCCCCATCATCTCGAGAGAAAAGGTTGCTAATGACCTAATATGTCCAAACCCTCGAACACAAACAGGCCATAGTAAGGGTCCCCCTACTACAGAGGGGGAAGGGGGTCTATTCACCCCTATTCCTGGTAAAAAAGAAGACAGGAGATCTCCGTCCCGTCCTGGACCTAAAAAATCTAAACCGATCAATCCGAGTCGAGACATTCAGGATGGAGAGTCTACAGTCAATCCTGCAGACCATAAATATCGGAGATTGGATGCTCTCCATCGACTTGCAGGATGCCTACCTTCACATCCCAATCCATCCTTCATTTCAAAGGTTTCTCCGCTTTGCGGTGGACCGGCATCACTTTCAGTTCCGAAGTCTCCCCTTCGGGATCTCCACGGCTCCAAGAACGTTCACCAAAGTTCTGCTTCCAGTAATAGCTCTACTAAGGGAACAAGGGCTAAGAGTACACCATTACCTGGACGACATCCTTCTGCTGGCGGACAGCCAGGTCTCCCTCCTGCAACATCGGACGATCCTTGTCTCCACCCTGCAAAAATTCGGGTGGCTGATAAACTGGGGGAAAAGCAATCTAAATCCCACCCAAAGGATGATCTTTCTAGGGGCCGAGTTAGATACCCGCCTCAACACAGTAGAGCTCCCGGGGGAGAAGATCCCCATCCTGACTCAGAGAGTGAAAAGGATACTTTGGGCCACCTCGGTACCAGCCAGAGAGTGCCTCGGTGTTCTGGGGACCATGTCAGCAACTATCCCAATGATCCGCTGGGCTCAATGGAACACAAGACCCCTCCAAATATCCTTTCTGGAACAATGGAATGGCGTGTCAATGTCGCAGCCAATAGTGATCCGGAAAGAAGTAAAGCAATCACTATGGTGGTGGACCAGGACCCACAATCTGAAGAGGAGCAAGAGCATAGTCCTTCTTTCTCAAGAGGTTGTTACCTCAGATGCCAGCATGGAGGGCTGGGGAGCACACTACGGTCACTATGCAGCCCAGGGCCGCTGGCCACTCAGAACGCACAACATAGTGTCCAATATTCTGGAAATAAGAGCGGCATTCAAAGCCCTAATAGCCTTCAGCGCCTTCCTGAGGGGGGAAAGATGTCCTGCTGAGGATGGACAATCGTGTAGCAGTCGCCTACATAAACAGGCAGGGTGGCACCAGGAGTCGCTCAATGCTCAGGGAAGTCTGTCCAATTTTCGAATGGGCCCAACTATCCCTATCGGGGCTGAGAGCAGCATACGTACCAGGAGCCCAGAACCAGGTGGCCGACACCTTGAGTCGAGAGTTCACATCCAATCACGAGTGGGCTCTAAGCCAACAAGCCTTCTCTCTGATAACCGAGACATGGGGGGTACCGGACATAGACTTAGCAGCGTCACCAACCAACACGAAGTGCCAGAGGTACTGTCACGCCCCCTGGTAGTGGTGAGTCTGATTAGCAGAGAAGGGCCTCCCTTGCGGCTCCCGCTCGCCGGTCCCCTGATGATGGGACAGTAGGACCAGGAGTCAGGAGGGGCACAGGTGCCTGGCAGGAATGGTCAGACCGGTGCAAGAGCTTCCTGGATAAGCTCAGCGGATGAGGTATGTAGGTAGCTGCTGGTAAGCAGGTTCTGTAGACAGACTGGAACAACAGGTAAGCTGGATCTGTGTGCAGGCTGGAACAACAGGCAGACTTGGATCTGTATGCAGACTGGTACAACAGGTAAGCTGGCTCTGGGATGGTCAGACGGGCCGGGTCAGATATCAGGCTGGCAGCACGGTACAGGTGGAGAAGACAAGAGGATGGTCACAGACAAGCCAAGGTCGATACACAGGGACAGAGCGGATGGTCAGGGATAGCCGGGTCAGATACAGGTAAACAGACTTCAGATCAGGTTTCAAACACAGAACGTTGTAGAGCAGACAGCGGGGACCGTCAGTAACAGAAGGGTTTAAATAGCCTCATTGGCGCCAATGGAGGCGCGCACCCGTCCGCGCACGCTCGCCCCGTCTGCGGGCGCGCGCGTGCACGCGCGCGCTCGCGCATGCGCAATGGCAGCCGAGAACGGGAACCAGGGATGCTGAGGCGCCGATTACTGGCAGGATCATCAGGTCGCCGGCCACGGATGGAGCCTTCATGACATTGCCCCCCCCTAAGGGGCAGCCTCCGGATGCCCCTCGGGGCAAATTTCTCAGGATGGGCTCTCTTAAAAGACTGGACTAGACTCTTAGCGTGGATGTTCTCCTCGGGCTCCCAGGAGTTTTCCTCGGGGCCGTACCCCTTCCACTTGATTAAGAACTGGTTTTGGTTCTGCCTTCTTCTGACATTAAGGATGGCTTCCACCTCGAACTCCTCTTCCCCGTCCACCATGACTGGATCAGGAGGGATGGCCCTCCGGTTGGGGAAAGGGTTACTAACCGAGGGTTTCAGCAAGGACACATGGAACACCGGGTGAATCTTCAGAGAATCCGGAAGTTCCAATTCATAAGCCACCTCGTTGATTCTCCTCTTGACCGGGAAGGGGCCCAAGAACTTGGGGCCCAGTTTCCGTGAAGGGCAAGCCAATTTTAGGTTGGAGGTGGATAGCCATACGGTTTCGCCCGGAACAAGCACCAGTTCCCCCCGTCTCTTCTTGTCAAATACAGTTTTGTTGTACTCCTGGGTCCTGGTCATGGTTTCTTGGAGAAGTTGGTTGTTGGTGGAAAAGAACTGGATTTGTTCTTGGACTGCTGGCACAGTGCAGTCAGGAAGCGAGTTAGGCAGGAATGCCGGGTGGTACCCATAGTTGGCGAAAAAGGGGGTCTGTTTGGTGGCGGAGTGGGTGGCGTTGTTATACGCGAACTCGGCCAGGGGCAGAAGGGAGATCCAGTCATCTTGGGCAAAGGAGGAGAAGCAGCGCAGGTACTGCTCTAGGGTCTGATTGGTCCGCTCCGTCTGCCCATTAGACTGGGGATGGTAGGCAGAGGAGAGAGAGAGTTCGATATCCAAGGACTGGCACAGGGACCTCCAGAATCGAGAGGTGAATTGTACCCCTCGGTCCGAGACGATGTTAGCCGGGACCCCATGAAGGCGGACAATTTCTCTGATAAAGACCCGTGCCGTCTCTGGAGCTGAGGGGGTGCCCTTCATAGGGATGAAGTGAGCCATCTTGGATAGGCGATCGACAATCACAAAGATCGTCGTGTGGCCTTCTGCTGGGGGTAACTCCACAATAAAATCTAAGGAGATCATCCTCCAGGGACGATCTGGGACAGACAGGGGTTTAAGGAGACCCCAGGCCCTGGTTTTGGGATTCTTGTTCCGGGTGCAGGTAGGGCAGGTGTCCACGAATTTTTTACAGTCGGCCCGTAGTTGAGGCCACCAGAAGGTACGCTGTACCAAATCGGTGGTCTTAGCGACACCGAAGTGACCAGCCAAAGCGTGGTCATGGCACAGCTCCATAGTTGTTACCCGGAGTTGTTCTGGGGTGTAGATCCTGTCCCCGTACCAGAATAGGCCATCCTTCTCCTGTAGCTGGGTTTCAGAAGTGGGCCTTTGCCCTGCTGAGGCACGTTTGAATTTGGACAGCAAGTCCTCTTGAAGAAGGAGGAAGTTCCCAGGGGCCAGAATGGTGTCAGGGGGGTCTTCTTCCTGGTGCTTGTGGTACATCCTGGACAGGGCGTCTGGTTTGACATTCTTGGATCCGGGCCGATATGTCACATGAAAGGTAAAACGAGAAAAGAAAAGTGCCCATCTGGCTTGTCTGGGTTTCAATCTTTTAGCTGACTTTAAGTATTCCAGATTCTTGTGGTCGGTGAATATTAAAATGGGGTGAGAGGCCCCCTCCAGGAGGTATCGCCATTCTTCCAGGGCAGCCTTGATCGCCAGTAGTTCCCGGTCGCCCACATCATAGTTCCTCTCGGCCGAGGACAGCTTGCGGGAGAAGAAGGCGACCGGGTGCAGCAAGGACTTGTCCCCCTGCCTCTGGGATAGGATAGCACCCACCGCGATCTCGGAGGCATCAACCTCCAGGGTAAAGGGTAGAGAAGAGTCCGGGTGCCTGAGGATGGGTGCCGAGGTAACCAGAGTCTTAAGGGCATCAAAGGCCTCCTGGGCCTCGGAAGACCACCGGAACCGGGTCCCTTGCTTGGTCAGTTGGGTGATGGGTGCCACAATGGCGGAAAACCCCCTGATAAACTTACGGTAAAAATTGGCAAAGCCAATAAACCGTTGGATGCCCTTTTTGTCTGCCGGAGTGGGCCATTTCAAGATGGCGGAGATCTTCTGGGGGTCCATCTTGATGCCTGTACTTGAAATGATTAGCCCAAGGAAGGGAATACTCTCCTGTTCAAACTGGCATTTCTCTGCCTTGGCATACAGACCGTGGATACGGAGCCGTCCCAGGACCTCCTTGACGTGTCTGCGGTGGGTCTCTAAAGAGGGGGAGAAGATCAGGATATCGTCCAGATATACCACGGCAAACAAGTCCAGGAAGTCCCGAAGTACATCGTTAATGAAGTATTGAAAAGTTGCGGGGGCATTGCACAGGCCGAAGGGCATCACGAGGTACTCGTAATGCCCATAACGTGTCCGAAAGGCCGTCTTCCACTCATCCCCATCTTTAATCCGAACCAGATTATAGGCCCCCCGAAGGTCAAGCTTCGTGAAGATGGTGGCCGTGCCAAGCCTCTGGAAAAGTTCAGGGACCAATGGGAGAGGATAACGGTTCTTAACCGTTATGTTGTTCAACTCTCTATAGTCCACACAGGGCCGAAGGGTGTGGTCTTTTTTCTCCACGAAAAATATGCCCGCACCCGCAGGAGAGGTAGATGGGCGGATGAAGCCTTTTCGGAGGTTTTCCTCAATGTATTCCTTCAACTTGCCTTGCTCCACTTCTGTCAGGGGGAAGACCCTTCCAAAGGGGATCTCCGCTCCAGGGAAAAGTTCGATTGGGCAGTCATAAGCCCTATGAGGTGGGAGCACCTCTGCTGCCTGTTTACTGAAGACATCTAGATAGTCGTGGTAGGCCTGGGGAATAGCCCGACGGAGGTCCACTTCAGAGTCCACACTTAACAGAGTAGCCAGCTGGGAGGAATTAGAAGGTCTGCAAGACATCTGACAATACAGAGAGGAGAAGGAGACCATCCCAGTGGCCCAGTCGATAACTGGGTTGTGGGCCTTCAGCCACGGCATGCCCAGGATTATAGGGGATAATGGAGAGGAGATAATGTCCATACAAAGAAGTTCCTGGTGGTTGTCCGAGATGGTCATGGGCAGTGGGGTGGTCTCCTGCGTAACCGGGCCTGAACGGATGGAGGAGCCATCCGCCAAGTAAACTGACAGTCCCTGGGCTTTGGACTGGAGGGGAATCCGGTGTTGGGCAGCAAAAGAAGAGTCCATGAAACAGCTGCATGCCCCGGAGTCAATAATGGCGGGTACCTGGAGGATTCTTCCCGGAAGCTGCAACGAGACAGAGAGGGCAAGGTGAGAGGAGACCTGGATTGAGGAGTCCATAGAGCTAGCAGGCATGAGAGGGCACTTACGAGCCTTGGCTGGACAGTTCCTTACGTAGTGCCCGGGCTCACCGCAGTAGAGGCACAAGTTGTTGACCCGACGACGTTCCTCAGAAGTTAGAGAGGGCCTCAAGAGCCCCAACTGCATGGGCTCTGAGGAATCAGGGAGAGGTACAGACCGATGGGCCGAGCCAGTCTGCAGGTGACTTGGGGCCTTGGGGAGCATCCAGGTAGGACGGGAGAAACCGGATGCACGTTCCGTCCTGCGTTCCCTTAGTCTGAATGACCAGGTTGATCAGAGTGTCCAGGGTCTGGGGTACCCCAACTCTTGCCAGCTCATCCTTTAGTGCCTCAGAAAGTCCTAGGCGGAACTGGTGACGCAGAGCCGCGTCGTTCCACTGGGTATCCGCACCCCAGCGCCTAAAGTCCGCGACATAGTCTTCCACGGGCCTTCGCCCCTGCTGGAGGGCGCGCAGAGTGGTCTCTGCGGTGGCAGAGAGTTGGGGGTCTTCATAAAGTCGAGCCATGGTGTCAAAGAATGAATTAAGACCGGCCAATGCGGGGTCCTTCTGCTCTAGGAGGCGGTGGGCCCAGGTCCGCGGGTCTCCGGAGAGTAAGGAGATCACGAAGCCCACCTTGGTGGCTTCCAGGGAAAAGGTACGTGGCTGTAGTGCAAAGAACAGTTCACAGGAGTTACGGAAGTCCCGAAAGAGGTTGCGGGCACCCGAGAATCTCTCAGGGATTGGTACCCGGGGCTCTGGAGGGAGCATTACCACCGACGGTCCTGGACTTCCCCCGGATGGGGCTGTTGGTGGTAGGGCCAGCACCCGTTCTTCCAACCGGGTGTATCCCTGCTGGAGATTCTTTACCGCCTCGGTCAGTCCCGCCAGGTGTTGGCACAGTCCTTCCATAGGAGAGGCCCCCTGCTCAGACTCAGACATGGCTGTCTGCTACTGTCACGCCCCCTGGTAGTGGTGAGTCTGATTAGCAGAGAAGGGCCTCCCTTGCGGCTCCCGCTCGCCGGTCCCCTGATGATGGAACAGTAGGACCAGGAGTCAGGAGGGGCACAGGTGCCTGGCAGGAATGGTCAGACCGGTGCAAGAGCTTCCTGGATAAGCTCAGCGGATGAGGTATGTAGGTAGCTGCTGGTAAGCAGGTTCTGTAGACAGACTGGAACAACAGGTAAGCTGGATCTGTGTGCAGGCTGGAACAACAGGCAGACTTGGATCTGTATGCAGACTGGAACAACAGGTAAGCTGGATCTGTGTGCAGGCTGGAACAACAGGCAGACTTGGATCTGTATGCAGACTGGAACAACAGGTAAGCTGGATCTGTGTGCAGGCTGGAACAACAGGCAGACTTGGATCTGTATGCAGACTGGAACAACAGGTAAGCTGGATCTGTGTGCAGGCTGGAACAACAGGCGGACTTGGATCTGTATGCAGACTGGAACAACAGGTAAGCTGGATCTGTGTGCAGGCTGGAACAACAGGCGGACTTGGATCTGTATGCAGACTGGAACAACAGGTAAGCTGGATCTGTGTGCAGGCTGGAACAACAGGCGGACTTGGATCTGTATGCAGACTGGAACAACAGGTAAGCTGGATCTGTGTGCAGGCTGGAACAACAGGCAGACTTGGATCTGTATGCAGACTGGTACAACAGGTAAGCTGGCTCTGGGATGGTCAGACGGGCCGGGTCAGATATCAGGCTGGCAGCACGGTACAGGTGGAGAAGACAAGAGGATGGTCACAGACAAGCCAAGGTCGATACACAGGGACAGAGCGGATGGTCAGGGATAGCCGGGTCAGATACAGGTAAACAGACTTCAGATCAGGTTTCAAACACAGAACGTTGTAGAGCAGACAGCGGGGACCGTCAGTAACAGAAGGGTTTAAATAGCCTCATTGGCGCCAATGGAGGCGCGCACCCGTCCGCGCACGCTCGCCCCCGTCTGCGGGCGCGCGCGCGTGCACGCGCGCGCTCGCGCATGCGCAATGTCAGCCGAGAACGGGAACCAGGGATGCCGAGGCGCCGATTACTGGCAGGATCATCAGGTCGCCGGCCACGGATGGAGCCTTCATGACAGGTACCTGACGAGAGTTCCTTTTCCATCAGCGGAAGGCACGGACTGCCTACAACACAGCTGGGATTTCCACCTAGGCTACATCTTTCCACCAATTCCAATCATTCCGAGGCTTCTACTCAGACTGAAGAAGTCAAGATCCACGGTGATAGCAGTCCTCCCTTTCTGGCCGAGACGCCCGTGGTTCACAACCCTTCTCCAGCTGAACACAGCAGAGCCACTCCCGCTCCCGATGTCAGCAGACCTACTTGCTCAAGGACAGCTCCTCCATCCGTGCCCAGAAAGACTACACCTGACGGCATGGAGGCTGAAAGGGCTAGGTTTATAGCGCAGGGCTGCTCACAGGAAGTGGTAAACACCCTCCTCCAAGCCAGGAAAGTCACCACCAATAATGTCTACAAGAGAATTTGGGCCAAATTCCTCATAATCGCACAGCAGCAATCCTGGGATCCATCCTCCCCAACAATTGCACAAGTCCTGGAATTCCTGCAGTTAGGCCCGGACAAGGGTCTGGGGTCGAATACCCTAAAGGTACACGTCTCAGCCCTATCCGCCATGACAGGGGTAAGGTGGGCACAAGAGCCTCTCATCGCCCAGTTTCAGAGGGCCTGTCTGAAATTAAGGCCTCCTAGAAAACCGACCTTCCCAACATGGGACCTTTCGGTAGTATTGGACTTCCTGGCACGCGAACCATTCTTCCCACTGGAGGATATATCGTTATGGGATCTGACACTGAAAATCACCTTCCTGATAGCAATCACCTCGGCCAAAAGAGTTTCGGAAATGCACGCTCTAATGGCAAAAGAGCCATACTTAACTTTCTATCCTGACAAAGTGGTCCTGAGACCTTCGGATCGATTTGTTCCCAAAGTGGCTTCCTCCTTCCACTTTAATCAGGAAATATGTCTTCCCACTCTAGCTACAGAGCAAGGCAACCCGCATCCGCTGGATATAAAAACTAATATCCTGGCCTACCTTTCAATGACCAGTAATCTGAGGAAGGCAGAAAATCTCCTGGTGATACCTTATGGTGCCAGAAAAGGCCAAGCAGCAACATCTCGTACTATCGCAGCTTGGCTGGTGAAGATCATCAAAAGGGCCTACTCGTCTAACCAAGCGCAAGTACCTGAGGGCTTAAGGGCACATTCCACAAGGGCAGTGGCAACCTCCTGGGCGGCTTTCTGCAGGGTCTCATCGGAAACAATCTGTAAGGCAGCCACTTGGTCTTCAAAAAGCACCTTTATGTCACACTACAAAGTGGACGCCGCCAGGCTGTCCACAGCAGAATTTGGAAGGGCAATCATACAGTCCAATTCCTCAATTCCTTGTAAATAAACCTTGTTTTGCTCAGCCCCACCCAGTTTGCGAGTTATTCCCCATATGTGTATGCTGCCATGATGCGACAGGAAAACGGAAAATTGTATACTCACCTTCCGTAATTCTCCTTTCCTGTTGCATCACATGGCAGCATACAAATGCCCACCCGCTGAGGTGAGGTATCTGGATACTGAGAATGTGGGGGCGGGGGCCCTCTCAAGGTTTAATAGCTACGCGGTCCTATCAGGTTGTGGGGGCGGAGCCACAACCCCATATGTGTATGCTGCCATGTGATGCAACAGGAAAGGAAAATTACGGAAGGTGAGTATACAATTTTCCGTTTTCTTTGGGTATTTAATCACCACTGGGTTTTTTTTTTTTTTTGCGATATAAGTGAAAAAAGAGCAAAAATTTGGAAAAGAAACACTTTTTTTTAGATTCTATTATAACATTTTGCAAATAAATAATTTTTGTTCATAAATTTGGCCCAAACTTTATACTGCTACATATCTTTGGTAAAAAAAATAACCCAAATTAGTGGACATTATTTAGTCTGTGTGAAAGTTATAGAGTCTACAAGCTATGGTGCCAATCATTAAAAATTGATCACACCTGATAACACTTGATGTACTGATGGCCTATCTCATTTCTTGAGGCCCTGAAATGACAGGGTAGTACAAATACTCCCTAAATGACCCATTTTCGGAAAGTAGACAGTCCCGTGTATTTAGTAATAGGCATGGTGAGTTTCTTGAAGTTGTAATTTCTTCACACATATCTTGGGAAAATTAAGAAATTAATAATAGTTTTTACCCAAAATTGTCATAATAACAAGTTATTTCTCACACACAGCATATGCATACTTGCAATTACACCCCAAAATGCATTCTATTACTCCTCCTGAGTATGACGATAACACCTTTGAGACTTTTACACAGCCTGGCCACATACAGAGACTCAACATGCAGGGAGCACCGTCAGGTCTGCTATCAGCGTAAATTACATATCTAATTTACTGACTACCTATCACACTTTTGAAGACCCTGGAGCACCAGGACAATGGAAACGCCCACAAAATGACCCCATTTTGGAAAGCAATCACGCAAACATATATTCTATATGAGGCATGGGCTGCAGATAGGTATTCAGGTATTCTAGGCTGGAGACAGGTACTCAGGTATACTCCGATGAGCTGGAGACAGGTACTCTGATGAGCTGGAGACAGGTACTTGGGTACGATGATGGGCTGGAGATAGGTACTCGGGTACTCTGATGGGCTGGAGATGGGTACTCTGGTACTCTGGGCTGGAGACAGTGTTGTGGATATTTCACCACACTCTTGCGCTAATAAGCGCCTTTCAATCTTATGATATAATGCGCTCTCTGATCGTATGCCTCCCTGGATCCCCAGCTCCCAAAAAACAGACATTACCAGATTCTCACATCATCTCAGCATCGGCCCCCTTCAATGGGCCAGCTTCCTTCTTTTATTCACAGACAACAAGGGATTGTGACCTCACAGGAAATTGTATGACCATATAAGGATTTGAAACAGTACAATGGGGAAGGAGGTGGTGTCTTCACAGACAGCCAATAAAGACATTTGTTTTCCTTCAAAAGAACCAATCACAGACCTGTATACTTTTAAATAGGTTTCGCAAACTGACAATTCCGTTGATAGTAATCCTTAGTACACATTGTTCGAAGAGAACAATGTGTACCTGGATTATGCAACAGGTCTCAACCAGCGTCAGTCCGTACCAGTCAGCTCTTTAGAGCAGGCTGGGACAGAACAAAAACTGGGGACTCTTATGACAAAAATACATCTAAAACATCTTCATAAAATTTTCCCCAACAACAGGTACTCAGGTACTCTGGGCTGGAGACAGGTACTCGGGTACTGTGGGCAGAAGACAGGTACTCTGATGGGCTGGAGACAGGTACTCGTGTACTCTGATGGGATGAAGATAGGTACTTGGGTACTCAGATGGGCTGGTGACAGGTACTCAGATGGGCTGGTGACAGGTACTCAGATGGGCTGAAGACAGGTACTCAGATGGGCTGAAGACAGGTACTCAGATGGGCTGAAGACAGGTACTCAGATGGGCTGAAGACAGGTACTCAGATGGGCTGGAGACAGGTACTCAGATGGGCTGGAGACAGGTACTCGGGTACTCTGATGGGCTGGAGACAGGTACTTGGGTACTCTGATGGTCTGCAGATAGGCTGCAGATGATGGGCTAGTGACATGTACTCTGATGGGCTGGAGACAGGTACTCTGATGGGCTGGAGACAGGTATTCGGGTACTATGAGGGGCAGGTGACAGGTACTCAGATGGGCTGGTTACAGGTACTCTTTATTACTGGGCAATCTGGGGACTGTGCTGTACCGCAGCTGTAACCGCAATCTACTCCTCACACAGGATCGGTGTGTGAGGAGAAGAACCCAGTAACAGCTAGTTACCACTGTTTGTTGACATTTGTGACCGTCTGTGACTGGACACAGACGGTCATGTGGTAAAGAGACAATTTCATTGGCTCTTTACCCTAATAAGGCATGGCATGTGTCAGAGTGACACGCATCATCCCGATCGCTATGAATTCTTCCCACTTACCAGGGGCGGGCTGGCGGGCAGGGTGGAAATTTTCCCCCAGGCAGCCTAACTTATATTCAAAACAGCCGCTGTCACTGTCGCTGTCTGCTGACATTTTTTTTGTGCAGGAAGTCGACCGCGGCGGCCGCTGATTGGCTGTGTTAGCCTGCTCTGCACTCCGGGAGTTGTATTCTGGACCACGCTCAAGTTCCTGGTGGCGGTGGGCAGTGTTGGTCATCTTACTTTAAAAAAGTAATTAGTTAAGTTCCAAATTACTTCTCCCAAAAAGTAATTGCGTTAGTAACTCAGTTACTACATTGGAAAAGTAATTAGTTACGCAGCAAAGTAACTGTGACTTTTTTTTAAATTCTATACGTGTAACTAAGGGGCGGGTCTAGTATTACTGTAAGCAAGGGGCGCATTTATTATTATTGTTATATATCGTGTAACCAAGGGGCTGCTCTATTATTACTCTAACCAAGGGGCAGATCTTTTATAGCGTGTAAGCAAGGGGCGGGTCTATTATTATTATATCGTGTAAGGGGCGGATGGCTACATAAGAGGGCGAATGTTAAATTAATGGGCAGAGCTTGACATATAACAATAATAATAAATGCGCACCTTGGTTACAGTAATACTAGACCCGCCCCTTAGTTACACGATAGACACCCCTTGCAGAGTAGCACGAGCATCGGGAGCGTGCGGCATCGCCTCGTACAATTACATGTTAACTGCGCCTGCGCGGTGTAGAGTTCACTCAGAGCTGTTTAGGTTTGGCAATTTTCGGAAGCTTCGTAGTCCTTCGTACTGCGTAAGTACAGGTGGTCCTCATCCGGCGGGGGAACTTTTTCGTCAGGACACGGGAATTACACTACTGCCATCTAGTGGCGGTAGATGTAATTGCGGTAATGCCGCCCAAGTAATGGGAACTGCGTTACCATGAGGGGAAAAGTAATCAGTTAGATTACTCGTTACCCTCTAAAGTAACTGCGTTAAGTAACTCCGTTTATTTTAACCCAGTTACTTACATCACTGGCGGTGGGTGGAGAGAACTGAGCAGCGATGCGCAGCCGCTGGAAACTACAACTCCTGGAGACAGAGTCTTTAGAGGCAAGCAGATGTGGGGCGCGTGGTGTGTCACGGGAGTTACGGACATCACGTGACTGGCTCAGGCTGGGCGCTGGGTGGCTGCAAGCCTGCAACAGTGGAACCTGAAGTTTTTAGAGAGACAGTCACAGAGAGAACTAACTGACTGAGAGCAGCTTACTTTCAGTGAGTGCAGCTTACTTTTCCACTACAACTCCCGGAGTCTTTGGACTGGAGGCAGGCATAGGCTCAGGCTAGGTGCTGGCTGCTACTTGAAGTTGTCATGAACCCCCCCCCCCCCCAGGAGGCCTTGCAAGGACCTGCTGAGCTGACCCCCACCCCCCCTGACAAAAAAAGTGAGTAACATCTTTGCTAAAAAGCCTGTAACATCTGAGGAAGATGAGTTTACTGACTTGGGAGACTATAAAGTGTTCTGCATTTGTGTGACCACTGCAATGGGCAGGCACACACACGTGAAATTGACTCTCACAGTGACACTGACAGCAGTCTACAGCAGCACAGATAATGATGACAACTCACCGGCCCGACATGTCCCCTCCTGAGTCACAGTGACAGTCTCTCTCCACACCAGGTGGTGCCTTTAGTCCAACAGCACTGACAGTCCCGCTTCCGGCTTGCCTTGCTCTTGTCCCACAGACCCGCATATGAGGCTCCAGCTTCTCCGTGCAGCTCCCTTGTACCATGACATCACACGACACACTCAGGCAGTGAGTACACACTGTAGCAGGCACTCGGATGGTCTCAGCCAGCTCGGACCATAACTGCGCATGCACAGTGCCAAATTGAGAGTAACAGCTATATTTTTTACTGACAACCTTTTCCTGCAACTGGCAGGAGAAAAGTGCCCATTTTTTAACAGCTGCCAGTAAAAAATACAATGGAAACAATGCTGCACAGCAAGTAACGAGAAAGAGGAGAGTGCTCTGCACTGTGAACTGTTATCAGTTGAGTCCACTGTCAATGTGCTGCAATGCTCCTGTAAGGCCCCTTTCACACTGGGGCGGTGAGCCGCGGTGACGGTAAAGCAGCGCTATATTTAGCGCTGCTTTACCGTCGTTTTCACCGCGGTTTTCGGCCGCTCGCGGTGCGGTTTTACCCCCCGCGAGCGGCCGAAAAAGGGTTAAACACCCCCCGCAGAGCGCCGCCGTAGCCGCGGTATTGCCGCGGTTTTACCGCGGTCTCCCATTGTAATAAATGGGAAGGAGCGGTATAGGAGCGGTGAACACACCGCTCCTATCCCGCTCCAAAGATGCTGCTAGCAGGACTTTTTTTGTCATCCTGCTAGCGCACCGCTCCAGTGTGAAAGCCCGCCGGCTTTCACACTGGAGTTAAAGGGGCAGGATTTTTTCATGCGGTGAACAGGCGCTATTTTTAGCGCTGCACCGCATGAAAAACGCCCCGGTGTGAAAGGGGCCTAAGTGGGCTCCCGGCCAGAAGAAGATGACACAAACTTGCAGAGTTTCACTAAAACAACAGGAGAGTGAAGGTCCTATGCAAGAAGAGAGGTGGGTCCATGGTCCACATGGCATCCATAGTCAACCAATGCAGGCCCATTTACATGTATATTTACATTGGGCCAAGTGCGACCAATGTGACTATGCAAAAAAAAAAAAAAAAAAAAAATATATATATATATATATATATATATATATATATATATATATATATATATATATATATATATAATTAAAAAAAATAAAATAAATAAAAAAATAAATAAAAAAACATAATAATACCGCTCTATAGCAGTTTTACTGCTACATGGCAGCAGCTGTAGACATGTGCATTTCATTTCGTTCCAAATCGAAATTCGGACAAATTTTTCATTATTCGGACATTCGGATGCATCCGAATTACAATACTAACGAATTTAACCGAATCCGAATTTTTTCGAATCGAAAAATCGCAGACTAAATTTCGAATCGAATTCAAAATATTTTCGACTCGAATTCGAAAATAAATTTGAATCGAATTAGAAAATAAAATTCGAAGCGAAGTAGAAAAAATATAAATAGATTTCTAAAAAAGAATACAATAAAATAGAATATAAAAATAAAAACCAATAGAATAGAAATAAAAGAATAGTAGAGAATAGAATTGAATTGAATAGAATGTAATAAAATACAATAGAATATGACCGTCTGTATTTTTTTTTATTCTATTCTTTTCTACTCTATTCTAATCTTTTCTATTCGAATTTGAATTCATTCTACATGAATTTCGAATTTCAGAAGATGGTTATATATATATATAAATATTATAAAACCATTTTCCGAAATTCGAATTTCATATAGAATGAAATCGAATTTGAATAGAAAAGATTAGAATAGAATAGAAAATAATAGAAAAGGATATCATAGAAAGATAGTAGAACAGATCAGAAAAAATAAAAATAAAAATACATGTGTATATATATTATATATATATATAAAACCATGTGTCCCGACATTCGAATTTCGTATAGAATGAATTTGAATAGAAAAGATTAGAATAGAATTAGAAAATAGACTAGAAAAACAATAGAACAGATATATGATATTTTATTCTATTCTGTTCTATTTTTTCTCTATTCTATTCTAATCTTTTCTATTCAAATTTGAATTCATTCTATATGAATTTCGAATTTCAGAAGATGGTTATATGTATAAATATTATATATATATATTTCCTGGACCTCCCCATGTCAGCCTACTATGGGTCAGCTCCGCCCCCTCTGACCCCTCCAGGACCACCTTTTTTCTAGCCCATAAAGGGCTGTCCGCCCACACCAGTGTTCTTTTTTCGTCCTCGCTCCGGACGCCTTTTAAAGTTTAATTTTAGAATTGTTTTTCTATTCTATTCTAATCTTTTCTATTCAAATTTGAATTCGTTCTATATGAATTTCGAATTCCAGAAGATGGTTATATGAATAAATATTTCGTATAGAATGAATTAGAAAAGAAATGATTAGAAAAGAAATAGAAAATAGACTAGAAAAACAATAGAACAGAATAGAATTAAAAAAATATATATATATTTATTTTATTATATTCTATTGTTTTTCTATTCTAATCTTTTCTATTCAAATTTGAATTCATTCTATACTAAATGCGAATTTCGGAAGATGATTTTATATATATATATATACATACATATAAATAACCATTTTCCAAAATTCGAATTTCATATAGAATTAAATTGAATTTGAATAGAAAATATTCTAAAATAATAGAAAACAATATCATAAAAAAAATCAATAGAACAAATAAAAAAAAAAAAAATAATATATATATATATATATATATATATATATATATATATATATATATATATATATATATATATATATATATATATATATATATATATAAAAACATGTTCCGACACTCGAATTTCATATAGAATGAATCTGAATTCCAATTAGAAAAGCTTAGAATATAAATAGAAAATAGACTAGAAAAACAATAGAACAGAATAGAATAAAATATAATATATATATTGTATTTTATTCTATTCTGTTCTATTGCTTTTCTATTTGATTCTTTCCAATATTTTCTATTCTATTATAATCTTTTCGATTCGAATTTGAATTCATTCTATACGAAATTCGAATTTTGGAAGATGGTTTTATAAATATATAAAATACTGTCTGATGTCATCACCTCCCCCCCTCCCCCATCTATAGAGAGACAATCACCTCCATACACCATCCAATCAGAGCTCAGCATCTCCATCCATCCCCCCACACTCACTAATACCCCTCACGTTATTTTAGCACATCTCCTGTAGTCTATTAATAGCTATTTCATTTTTTTCTTTTTTTGCAGATTACGATCCATTTCCTTTATTTCCAGCATATCTCCTGCAGACTATTAGCATCTATGATTTATGAATGGAGGAACGGTTTGAGGAAGAGACAACAAGAGAGACGCTTATATCTCTATACACAGGGAAATGGCTGCTAATAGTTTGCAGGAGACCAGCAAAAAATAAATAAATAAATAGATGCTTATAGTCTGCAGATCTGATGAGAAAATTAAATAGATACTAACAGTCTGCAGGAGATCTGCAAAAAAATATATAAATGCTAATAGTCTGCAGGAGATCTGATGGAAATAAATAGTAATCTGCAAAAAAAATGATATAGATACTAATAGTCTGCAGGAAATCTGCTGAAATAAAGGAAATGGCTGCTCTAATGAAAAAAAAAAAAAAGAAAAGAAAAATGAAATAGATGCTAATAGTCTGCGGGAGATCTGCAAAAAAAATGAAATCGATGTTAATATACTGCAGCAGATCTGATGGAAATAAATAGTAATCTGCAAAAAATAAAATGAAATTGATTCTAACAGTCTGCAGGAGATTTGCAAATAAGAAGTGAAATGGCTGTTAATAGTCTACAGGAGATCTGCTAAAAAAAAAATAGATGCTAATAGTCTGCAGGAGATCTTATGGAAACAAATAGTAATCTGCATTTTTTAAATGAAATAGATAGTATCTACAGTGGTGTGAAAAAGTGTTTGCCCCCTTCCTCATTTCCTGTTCCTTTGCATGTTTGTCACACTCAAGTGTTTCGGAACATCAAACCAATTTAAACAATAGTCAAGGACAACACAAGTAAACACAAAATGCAATTTGTAAATGAAGGTGTTTATTATTAAAGGTGAAAAAAAATCCAAACCATCATGGCCCTGTGTGAAAAAGTGATTGCCCCCCTTCTTAAAACATACTATAACTGTGGTTGTCCACACCTGAGTTCAATTTCTCTAGCCACACCCAGGCCTGATTATTGCCACACCTGTTCACAATCAAGGCATCACTTAAATAGGAGCTGCTTGACACAGTAAGGTCCACCAGAAGATCCTTAAAAGCTACACATCATGCCGAGACCCAAAGAAATTCAGGAACAATTGAGAAAGAAAGTAATTGAGATCTATCAGTCTGGAAAGGGTTATAAAGCCATTTCCAAAGCTTTGGGAATCCAGCGAACCACAGTGAGAGCCATTATCCACAAATGGCGAAGACATGGAACAGTGGTGAACCTTCCCAGGAGTGGCCGGCCGCCCAAAATTACCCCAAGAGCGCAGCGACGACTCATCCAAGAGGTCACAAAAGACCCCACAACAACGTCCAAGGAACTGCAGGCCTCACTTGCCTCAGTTAAGATCAGCGTTCATGCCTCCACCATCAGGAAAAGACTGGGCAAAAATGGCCTGCATGGCAGAGTTCCAAGGAGAAAACCACTGCTGAGCAAAAAGAACATCAAAGCTCATCTCAATTTCTCCACAACACATCTTGATGATCCCCAAGGCTTTTGGGACAACATTCTGTGGACCGATGAGACAAAAGTGGAACTCTTTGGAAGGTGTGTGTCCAAGTATATCTGGCGTAGAAGGAACACTGCATTTCAGAAAAAGAACATTATACCAACAGTAAAATATGGTGGTGGTAGTGTGATGGTCTGGGGCTGTTTTGCTGCTTCAGGACCTGGAAGACTTGCCGTGATAAAAGGAACTATGAATTCTGCTGTCTACCAAGAGATCCTGAAGGAGAATGTCCGACCATCTGTTCGTGTACTCAAGTTGAAACGAACTTGGGTTCTGCAGCAGGACAATGATCCTAAACACACCAGCAAGTCCACCACCGAATGGCTGAAGAAAAACAAAATGAAGACTTTGGAGTGGCCTAGCCAAAGTCCTGACCTGAATCCTATTGAGATGTTGTGGTATGACCTTAAAAAGGCCGTTCATGCTCGAAAACCCTCTAATGTAACTGAATTAGGACAATTCTGCAAAGATGAGTCGGCCAAAATTCCTCCAGGACGCTGTAAAAGCCTCATTGCACGTTATCGCAAACGCTTGGTTGCAGTTGTTGCTGCTAAGGGTGGCCCAACCAGTTATTAGGTTTAGGGGGCAATCACTTTTTCACACAGGGCCATGATGGTTTGGATTTTTTTTCACCTTTAATAATAAACACCTTCATTTACAAATTGCATTTTGTGTTTACTTGTGTTGTCCTTGACTATTGTTTAAATTGGTTTGATGTTCCGAAACACTTAAGTGTGACAAACATGCAAAGGAACAGGAAATGAGGAAGGGGGCAAACACTTTTTCACACCACTGTATATTCTATTCTGTTCTATTGTTCTTCTAGACTATGCTCTATTTCTATTCTAATATTTTCTATTCAAATTCGAATTCATTCTATACGAAATTCGAATGTTGGAAAAAAATATATATATATAACCATCTTCCGAAATTTGAATTTAGTATATAATGATTCTGATTTTAATATAAAAGAATTTAATAGAATATAAAAGAATAGACTAGAAAAACAAAAGAACAGAATAGAATAAAATATATTATATTCTATTCTGTTCTATTGTTGTTCTAGTCTATTTTCTATTTTATTATAATCTTTTCTATCCAAATTAAAAATGTATTAATTAACAAAATTTGTTTTCAAATTTATTCATACTATTCGAAATTGGAATTTATTCTATTTGAAATTCGAATTTCAGAAGATGGTTGTATATTCTTTCTATTTTATTCTATTAAATTATATTTTTTTTCTATTCTGTTCTATCTTTTCTATTTAAATTATAAATTTTGGAAGATGGTTAGTTACTTACTTATATACATCTGTCACATAAAAAAAAGGAAGTGAAATGGCTGTCACGGATGTCGATCGCAAGGCAAGTACATATGCTGTATGTCATTGTCCACTTGCCACACCACCTGCCACAAGTTGTGTATTGTCCACTTGCCACAAGTGCTACGACACCTGCCACGAGTGCCACGTGACCGGCCACGAGTGCCACGTGACCTGCCACGTGACCAAGTTCTGGATTGTCTACTTGCCACGTCACCTGCCACAAGTTGTGGGGTTACTTGATAGAAACCAAATTTGGAGATGTTGTAGCGCTAGTTCTACTGTGTTTGCATACCAAATTTGGAGTTTCTAGCTACAAGTGGCCCCAAAGTCGGGTCGCAAAATGTCAAGCACTTTTCTGCAGCAGAGAATGACATTTTGCGACCCAAGTTTGGGGCCACATAACTCGGGGCCACTTGAAATATTTTCGAATTCGGTTGAAATATTTTAGAAAGCGATCGATTTTTCGAATTCGGTCAAAAACAAAACTAAATCCCAAAACGAATTTAACGAATTTAACGAATCTAACTAAACTAAATTAATTAATTAACGAATTGAAACTAAACTAAACACATTTTTTCCTTTTGCACATGTCTAAGCAGCTGTGCGCTGGATCACATATACAGTATATATGTGATTTATCATTTCCGCCTGTAGGGGGCGCATGCACACCCCGGCAATGCTTGACTTCTGCTGTGAACATTCACAGCAGAAACCGATCTGTGGGTGTCGGGCACTCAATGTCGCCAATCTTTGGTAAAGAACACAGAACAGCAATCTGCCTATGTAAACAAGGCAGACCATCGTTCTGACAGGGGGGAAGACTAGAATCCATTCTTCACCTAGTAAAAACAGCACACAGTGTACACCAAAACACTGGCTAGCACACATTTAACCCTTTGATCACCCTAGATGATTAAACCCCTTCCCAGCTAGTGTCATTAGTACAGTGACAGTGCATATTTTTAGCACTGATCACTGTATTAGTGTCACTGGTTCCCACAAAGTGTCAAAAGTCAGTGTCTGATTGTCTGCTGCAATATCGCAGTCCCACTATAATTCGCTGATCGCCACCATTACTAGTAAAATAAATAAATAAAACTTCCATAAATATATACCATAGTTTGTAGATGCTATAACGTTCGCATAAACCAATCTAGATACGCTTTTTGGGATTTTTTTTACCAAATACATGTCGCAGAATACATATTGGCCTAAATTTATTAAGAAATTCGATTTTTTTTTTGTAAAATAAAAAATGCAGAGGGGATCAAATCCCACCAAAAGAAAGCTCTATTTGTGGGAAAAAAAATGACACTAATTTTATTTGGGTACACAGTTGCACGACCGCGCATTTGTCAGTTAAAATAACACAGTAAATGGGAAAAGTGTGGCGCTAGGATAAAACGTGTGAGAACATTTTTAGTGGGCAAGCATGGGGAAATCAAGACCACCATTGAGTGTTCAAATATTAATGTAAAACAAAAAGAAAAAATGGAAAGGACATCAGTCCTTTGTGTACGCCATGAAAAACGTGTACCATTCAAAACAAGTATCATCTAGTGCACATATAAAAATGAACCCGATCAACCGATCTCCAGGTAGGGGAAAGGTGATGCTGTAAGTAGGCCCCGTGTACTGTTTATAGACACGCGTGACTAACAGTGTCCATGAAAAGTGAGATCAGGGAACAAATCAAATACTCTGAGCGAGCAGTGATGGCGATCAAAGTCAACACTGACTCACACAGCAGGGCAAAAAAACAACAAAACACACTATATGTAAGTTGTGGTGGCCCAAAAATAAGTTTTAGACAAAAAATGTATATAATGACTGTCTGTGCGTTTAAGCATATGACGGCATGATTCAAGGCAATAAAAACATAGACTGGGTAGCACCAAAAAAGACTTAGATAACTAAAATCTTATGGAAGAAACTTATAGATAAACATAGCAAAATAACCCACTATGAATGAATTGTCTCTTCGAAACTATTCAGACGCCATTAAAACCATATAATAATGTCCATATCAAACATAGGTGTAACAAGAAATTGCTTGAAAACTGTGTCCTCTAGATGTCGGATTCAGTTGCAAACAGGAAAATGTAAAATGGAGTTGGTACGCTTACCACATCTGGTGGACCCACTAACCGGTGGTGAGGGGTCAAACGAGCCTGGAATTTGTAAGGCCTAAGCCTATACAAGATCGATGTATGCAGTGAAGTTCAGCGGCAGTTGTCACTCACCGACCAGCAATAGATCAACAGGAACCGATCCAAGGGCTTTCACCAAAGTACGCGGGTCACCTCGACATGTAAGGGTATGTGGATAAAGAAAACAGAGAGGGCCTCCTCATCGCGGGAGGAGGCCCTCTCTGTTTTCTTTATCCACATACCCTTACATGTCGAGGTGACCCGCGTACTTTGGTGAAAGCCCTTGGATCGGTTCCTGTTGATCTATTGCTGGTCGGTGAGTGACAACTGCCGCTGAACTTCACTGCATACATCGATCTTGTATAGGCTTAGGCCTTACAAATTCCAGGCTCGTTTGACCCCTCACCACCGGTTAGTGGGTCCACCAGATGTGGTAAGCGTACCAACTCCATTTTACATTTTCCTGTTTGCAACTGAATCCGACATCTAGAGGACACAGTTTTCAAGCAATTTCTTGTTACACCTATGTTTGATATGGACATTATTATATGGTTTTAATGGCGTCTGAATAGTTTCGAAGAGACAATTCATTCATAGTGGGTTATTTTGCTATGTTTATCTATAAGTTTCTTCCATAAGATTTTAGTTATCTAAGTCTTTTTTGGTGCTACCCAGTCTATGTTTTTATTGCCTTGAATCATGCCGTCATATGCTTAAACGCACAGACAGTCATTATATACATTTTTTGTCTAAAACTTATTTTTGGGCCACCACAACTTACATATAGTGTGTTTTGTTGTTTTTTTGCCCTGCTGTGTGAGTCAGTGTTGACTTTGATCGCCATCACTGCTCGCTCAGAGTATTTGATTTGTTCCCTGATCTCACTTTTCATGGACACTGTTAGTCACGCGTGTCTATAAACAGTACACGGGGCCTACTTACAGCATCACCTTTCCCCTACCTGGAGATCGGTTGATCGGGTTCATTTTTATATGTGCACTAGATCAGGGCTCAAAATTTCAAGTCCTGAGCTACTAGCCAGGCCTTAAGGGTTACTCGCCACCAGTTGCCCCGCCCAACCCCTACCCTGCCCCGCCCCTAAACCCGCCCTCATAAATTATCTCATTAAATGACACCTTTAATGTTTTATGCAATTAAGTTATAAAAATATTAACAACCTTAATGTTAATGCAGCCTGTGTCCCCCCCATGTGCAGCCTGTGCCCCCCATTTGCAGCCTGTACCCCCCCATGTGCAGCCAGTGTCCCCCCCCCCATGTGCAGCCAGTGTTCCCCCCCTCATGTGCAGCCTGTGTTCCCCCCCTCATGTGCAGCCTGTGTTCCCCCCCTCATGTGCAGCCTGTGTTCCCCCCTCATGTGCAGCCTGTGTTCCCCCCCTCATGTGCAGCCTGTGTCCCCCCCCCCCATGTGCAGCCTGTGCCCCCCCATGTGCTGCCTACCTGTGGAGGAGAAGAGAGGAGAGCCGCCACTGGGAGATCACAGCAGGGAACATTCAGACTTTCGTTTCAAAAGCTGTGTGTTCCCCCGCGGCGCGCCGTCACATAAGCCCCTCCCCTTGTACGGAGAACTTTGATACATGTCACCCGTCCTAGGATTGGACGGGTGATCTGTCTGTCAAAGTCCCGGAAAAGGGGAGGAGCTTATGTGACGGCGCACGGCGGGGGAACACACAGCTTTTGAAACGAAAGTCTGAATGTTCCCTGCTGTGATCTCCCAGTGGCGGCTCTCCTCTCTTCTCCTCGCCAGCCCTCAAAAATCACTCGCAAAATGCGAGTGTGCGAGTGTAATTTTTGAGGGCTGCACTAGATGATACTTGTTTTGAATGGTACACGTTTTTCATGGCGTACACAAAGGACTGATGTCCTTTCCATTTTTTCTTTTTGTTTTACATTAATATTTGAACACTCAATGGTGGTCTTGATTTCCCCATGCTTGCCCACTAAAAATGTTCTCACACGTTTTATCCTAGCGCCACACTTTTCCCATTTACTTTCTAATCCACAATTTGTCACATTGTTGTGTCGGCAGCTTTAATTTATTGTAGGAAAGCGCAGCTATTCACCCACACTAAAATAACACAGTGCCATATCGCAAAAAATGGCCTGGTCATGAAGGCGGGTAAATCTTCCAGAGGGCAAATGGTTAGAGCTTTGAAAAATATAATAATATTGACATTTACCAACTAAAGCTAGGCCTGAAGTGGTCAAATGCGCACAGTATATATATATATATATATATATATATATACACGTCATTACTTTAATGTTTAATATCGGGGTTATGGCAGCAGCTAGCTGCCATAACCCCAGTATCATATTTTTCTGTGGGCGATTCTGCATCTGCTAAAAGTGACCTCTGATGTTACTTACGGTTCTCGGGCAGATAGGCAGGATTTTTTTTTCTTAAAGTCAAAATGTAAATGTAACTTTTTGACCCCCAGATCTCTAAATAAATGCTTATTTCTATTACAAAGGATGTTTACATTCCTTGTAATAGGAATAAGTGATTAAAAAAATAAATAAATAATGGGATAGTGTAAAAATAAAATAAATAAGAAAAAAATTGTTTAAAGTGCCCCATCCCTCCATGCTTGTGTGCAGAAGTGAATGCATATGTAAGTCGCGCCCGCATATGTAAACGATGTTCAAACCACACATATGAGGTATCGCCGCGACTGTTAGAGTTAGAGCAATAATTCTGGTGCTAGACCCCCTCTGTAGCTCTAAACAGGAATACAAAAGAAAAAAAGATACTGCTCTGGTACCCTAAACTTATTTAAAGCAGCAAGCACAGCAAGGGACAAAGTTGGATGGCAAAATTAAAAAAGGTATGTGCAGCGCTAAAGTGAAAAATGTCTGTATGCCTACAGACTAATCATGTGTGTAAATCAACCTGTGAAAATAAGTGTACCTTGAGGGGGTCAAAAAAACATGAACATAAATGTGTAAATCTCACGCTGATATTTAAATAATCAGTGATCTGAAATTCATATCTTGTGACAAAAAAAATGAATAACCACAAAGGGAAAAAGTCAAAATGAGTCCACATAAGTTGAAAAACAGGTGTTCAAATAGAATCCAAATAAGGAGGGTAAGTCCCAATGGCTTCAGCAAGGATCACATAGGAATCATGTGTGTAGAGGGGACAACCACCACCAACTATGAAAAGGAACATGTGTACTCAATAAGGCTTATGCCCAATGAGGCGACAAGGCATGAGGTGTATGTACACCAATAAAATGGAGCCACTTAATCTTGGCCATGATAGGAGACGATCCTCCTGTCCCTTATACGCAGGGCCGCCATCAAGGGGGTACAGCCCATTCACTTGTAAGGGGCCCGAGCATCTTGATGGGCCCAGCCGCCTGGCAGGGATGGGGAAAGGCAGGTGTGAGTGCAGGGGAGCTCTATGGCAGCGCTGGCTTTCTGAATGAGTGCGAGTTGGCAGCTGCTGCTCTGTGTTATTGAGCTCACATCGGGGTCTTTGCTGCCACCTCTGGCAATTTCCTGCATGTGCACTCCTCGTGTGTGCTGCACAAGAGCTGGGACTAGAAACACCACCTAACAAGTAATGGCTGTTGTACAAGTAAAGGGGGTGTTGGTCTGTGTTCATGTGTGTGTGAGTGTGTTTGTGTACATGTGTGTGTGTACATGTCTGCATCTGTGTGTGTGTACACATGTCTGTGTGCGGCTTCTCCAAGCGGCACAGTGGTGTAATGGGTAGCACTCTCACCTAGCAGTAAAAAGGGTTTCTGGTTCAAATCCCAACCATGACACTACCTGCCTGGAGTTTGCATGTTCTCCCTGTGCCTGCGTGGGTTTCCTCAGATACTCCAAAGACATGCAGGTAGGTTAATTGGCTTCTGTCAAAAATTGGCCCTAGTATATGAATGTGATTTGGGGAGCTTGGATTGTAGGGACCGATGTGAGTGTGTGATGTATATGTGGAGCGCTGTGTAAATTGACGGCGCTATATCGGAATAGGGATAATTGTAGACACGCACCCACACTCACTCAGGATGGACTGGTGTCTTTATTTAACCTTACTAACTATGTAACAATATCTTCAACATTACAGAACAGGTTTAGTTTATTGTGAACAAATACTACTAGCTGCACCATGACCTGTGTGTGTGTACATGTCTGTGTGTGTCATATATACACATGTGAGGGGGGGGGGCTGCAAGTGTACATGTGTGAGGGGGGCTACGAGCGTACAGGTGTCGGGGGCTGCGAGCGTACAGCTGCTGGATTGGGAAGTCTTATTTGGGCAAAATATAATGTGCAAATTCTAGCAAAAAATACTAATTTAAACTTGTAAACAAAAAGTTCCAGAAAAGTCAGCAAGTGGTTAAGGCCTCATTCACACCAAGACCTTTTTTACACTGAGGCAGTTTTTCAGGCGTTTTAGCGTTGAAATAGTGCCTAAAAAATGCCTTCCATTCATTACAATGGATGCTTTCACACCCGGGCGATGTGCTTGAGGAAAGGTTCGGAAAAGTCCTGCAAGCAGCATCTTTGGGGCGGTTTGGGAGCGCTGTATACAGCGCTTCCAAAATGCCCCTGCCCATTGCAATAAATGGGCAGTGCTTCTGAAGCACCTGAAAAGCGCTTTGGAAGAGAAGCAACACGGGAGTTTTTAACCCCCTTTTTGATGTTAAAAGCGCCCTGCTAGTGGCCAAAAAGCAGTGGTAAACAGTGGTAAAGTGGCGCTTAAACAAGCGGCGCTTTATCGCTAACAGCCGGCGCTTTCAGTGTGAAAGCAGCCTAAGGCCTCGTGTACACTTCTGCTGGTAAACAGACGTTTAGGAGCAGTTGGACGTTTTTTTCAGCTTCCCCTATGTTATCTTATCAGTACATGTACACAGGGTCGTTTCTATGCAGTTGAGTTTAGAAGCATTTCTTGGAAAGCAAAAAAATGCATTCAGGACGGATGTTCAGAGACATTTTAAATGCTAAACGCCTGTAACAGCTTGTAAATGCGGTATCTCACATTTCGTTTACAGGCGTTTTTAATGAAGAAACATTTCTTGACTATTTTCAATGTAAAAAACGCTTCAAAGCGCAAACGCAGCATGTAAATGCGGCACAATGGACGTTTTTAAACGTTGGTTACTGTCAAGTTAAGTCGTTCAGCGAAGGTATTAAAATGGAGTATCACGCACTGTTTTAACGTGTTTGTCGTATGGTGCTTATGAAACACACGGATAAATGTGCATTTCTACGTGCGATCCAGAATCATGACAGTGTGAATACATCCTAAAACTAGAATAACTAAAACAGTTCCTCTAAATAATAAATTTGCTCTCTAAAAATAAGAGCAGGGACGGGAAGTGGAATTCCACACATTTCAAGGAAGTCTCAGCACGTCAGCGGAATTTCTGTTTGCACAATTTTGATGTAGCAGACGCCTCGTAATGAGACAACGTGAACCCAATAGGATTTACCAAGAGCTGAACTACGGCTCGTTCATGTCTCCAGTTCAGTCGTCATTTTATCGGCGCCTTTCCCTTAGCAGCCTATCACGTTTCGGCTACGAAGACATGGTCGCTCATACTACACACATCGCTGAGGAAAGGCCACAGTCATATTTTCATAAGCGTCCTCTATTAAGACGTGCTGTACGCTGTGCCCAGGAAGGAAGCAGAGCGCCAGCCTATCAAAAACATGACGGAAGTGTTCGGAGCCAATCCAAAGCAGCGCAGACGTAGACGTAGCCAATCGGCGGTGGGGATGGAACGATCCTGACCAACCAGTATGCGCCTGGGGAGGATTCTGGTGGGGCGCTGTCCAAGTGGTCTGTGTTGCTTTTTTCGCCGGTGAAAGGTGCTGACACCCCGGGGATAAGGTGAGGGGGATAACTTTAAGTTATATGTATGAATACGCAGTGTTGTAAATGGGGGAGCGCTTGTATGAGTAATTAGGCTACTATGTTCACTTACGCCTGTACACCAGACTTCACATCGGGGTCTTCCTTTATAACTTTGTCTATACTTGTACTGTATTCAGGAGGCAAGTCACCAGGCATTGCTATATGTGTAATTACAAATGCTGTGAGGAGTCCAGACAAGTTTATTTGGACAGCTTGGCAGGTGGCAGTGATGTTGGCAAAATAAGGGTACACAACGCCTGGCACTTCCTCTGCTAACAATTACAATAAAGTTATAGCTCGTAGTACATTGATGTAAACAAATAAAGATTGAGGTATAATTAATCACCTAAGGACCGAGCCTATTTCTGACATTTGTTGTTTACAACTTAAAATCAGTATTTTTGCTACAAAATCACTTAAAACCTACAAAAAAATTAAAAAATATATAATATATATATATATATATATATATATATATATATGAGAGACCCTAGAGAATAAAATGGCGTTTGTTGCAATTTATGTCACCATATTTGTGCAGCGGTCTTACAAATGCAATTTTCTTCTTCTTTTTTTTTTTTTGGGAAAAAATAATTTTTTTAAGAAACCAGTAAAGTTAGCCAAATTTTTTTTTATTACGTGAAAGATTATGTTTAATGCTGAATAAATTTATACCTAACATGAAATGCTTTAAAATTGCGCACGCTCGTGGAATGGTGACAAATTACGGTTATTAAAATTTCCATAGACGACGCTTTTTAAATTTTTTTTTTTTTTTATTTTTTTTTTTTTTACAGGTTACATGTTTAGAGTTACAGAGGAGGTCTAGTGCTAGAATTATTGCTCTCACTCTAACGATCGCGCCGATGGGTCTTAAACGCCATTTATATATGTGGGCGCGACTTGTGTTTTGCTTCTGGGTGCGAGCTCGGTGGGACGGGGCACTTTTTTTTTCTTTTCTTTTACTTTTTATTTTTACACTGTCCCTTTTACATATTTTTATTCCCATTACGAGGAATGTAAACATCCCTTATAATAGAAATAAGCAGTACAGGGTCACTTTAATGCATGATCTGGGGTCAAAAAGACCTCAAAGCAGAATTTTTTTTTTAATTTTTTTTTTACTTTTACACAAAAAAAAAAAAAAGGTGACATTTGACGTTGCTTCGGTCCTCCAAGGGCAAAGAGTCGAGTGGGGGCCATCTAGCCCTCACTCGACTTCCTGCCCATCTCTCTAGGGAATTGGATCGTTTATAGGGGATAATGACCGGAAAGCGTCGGGAGGCACCTCTCCCGTTGCCGCTGCCTATAAAAGTGATCCCGTGGCGAATCCTCTGCTGGGACCAATTTTGACGCTGACAGATTGCCCACTGTTTAAAAAAATGCCAGAGTTATGGCAGCTAGCTGCTGCCATAACCGCAGTATTTAATGTCAACGTAATGGCGTGTATATATACAGTGGGCAGTTCGGAAGTGGAAGTAGAACTTTAGGCAAAGCTTTTTTATAGTTTTGAATAGAGTGGAGAGAAATTGGAACCCATGTCCAGGAGATTTATGCTCTCTATTTGTTCACCATTATCATTGAATGTAAAAGAAAATCACAAATGTTTGGCTGTCCCCAGAAAAGTAATAGAGGGGAATAATTCCAATGGGGACACTACTTCTGGTGACCTGGGGATCCCCAAGGAATTCCCTTAATTTACAGGGATTTCCTCTCACTTCCTGTTTGGCTATGGGACAGGAAGTGAAGGGAAATCTCCTCTTTGGGATACAGATGGTAAAAAGAAAACTGACGGGTTATAACCCTCTCTTACTCTATCCAAAAAAATGGGCACTGATGAGGCTGCACTTATGGGAACTGATAAACTTCACTGATGTGCACTGATGAGGCTGCACTGATATCAGTGAACACCGTCCATTGCCCTACTGACGCCATCCACTGCCAAATATCTCTAGGAGGGGTTTCCACCATCCCTGCAAAGTTTACAATAATTTTTTGTCTTATTTTCAGATTGATGTGTATTATATGTGACGTTACATATCGCAGAGACCGATATTGTGGTGATATGGAAGTTTATTGAGATTTCCATACATTAGAGGGTTTCACCATTATTGTGGTATTGATTAGTAAGTTAGCGCTGCACTTTTTAGTTTTACTCACCTCGTCTTTCAGGACAGCACCTGGAGAGAGCGCAGTTCCACCCACTTCCCAGGAAACACTGCAGTCATTTCTTTAACGCCTGGACACTTCCACCATGGACTCGGTTGTAGTGTTTCCTCCAGCCATGGTGGAAGCCCTGCGGGGACCAGGGGTGTGCTGCACTCTCTCCAGGTGGAGAAGGGTTAGAGCATACCTGGTGTTTTCTTGTTCTAATGGCCAGCCCTGCAGCCCCCCTGATGGGTGGGGGGGGGTGTTCCGGTGCCTTTCCTCTTTTTGAGCCCGGCGGTGGGTCCCCCCGCCGATAGACCGGGCAGTGAGGCGTGGCTGGCTTCCAAGGTGAAAGGTGACATCACTGCCTGATGGGGCGGGACTTCCGGTGGTGCACAGTGGCTTCCGGTTCCAGCCGCTGAAAGCAGGGGGAGGCAGGGGCCTCAGCGGTTCAATTTCCGGTCCTCGCAGCGCAAAAAGGACCGCGAAAATTCAAATAAAAAGCTGCCTGACATCTACTGGAACCCTGGGAGAGATGGAGCCAGAGGAACCGGTGGCAGGAGCCACAAGCACCAGCCAGACCCAGGCAGGAGAGGCAGTGGCCAATGTTAGTTAGACTTGGGCTATGTTTGTTTTTTCCCCTCTCCTTTTTTTTTTCACACACCAGGGTTTATTTATGGTATATTTCTGCTAGAGGGCTGATTCTTTGTTAAAAAAGGCTTGGGATTCTACAATAGTCAATCTTAAACCAGCAATGGCGTCAACGGTAATAGCCAGGAATTTAGAGCACTGGTTAGAGCAGCTAAATGGCCATATTGAGACAGGGACCTTGCATAAAGATCTTCTGTAGACTCTGTCAGTCCTACAGAAGGCAGTAGGTTATATGGCAGATTCCTCAGCGGAGTCAGTGAGGATGACCGCAAGATCTTCGGCTTTGATTAATTAAGCAAGAAGTGCTTTGTGGGTGAAGACCTGGTCAGGCGATTCAGTCAAAGCTGTGGGCCTACCTTTTGAGGGGATCTGGTGTTTGGTCCTGACCTTGACGCTGTTCTAGACAGAACAGCAAATAAGAAAAAAGCCTTTCCAGCTAAAAAGAAAGTTGCTACCTAAGAAAATTTTTTTGTCCTTTTTCACCAGACCTGGGACTCAAAGGAAACAGGACAGAAGAGACCTTGGCGGTCCCAGAGGGTTGAGGGAGGACTGGGGGTGTTGTTTCGTCCCCCCAACCAACCAACAAAGAACCAGTGACGGTCTCCCGACTGTGGGAGGAAGACTGCAGTCTTTTCGACATCCAGTGCATTTGTCCTCAAAATAATGTCGGGGGGGGGGGGGGGGGGGGATACGCACTGGAGTTCTCGGAAAACCCGCCATCTCGAGTTTATGTGACACAGCTCCCCAAAGATCAAGAAAAATCTTTAGCCATTACATCACTCTTGCAGGAATTTCTTCAGCAGAAAGTAATCACCCCAGTGCCCCGGGAAGAGGAAGGACTAGGGTATTATTCACATGTTTTTTTCTAGTGAAGAAGCTGTCGGGAAAGTTCAAGTTTAATACTGAACTTAAAAATCTTAAACAAGTCTGTTCGATACAAAAAATTTCGTATGGACACGATTTATTTGGTGAGGAAGCTTCTTCCTTTGGGGTGCTTTCTAGCCTTTATAGATCTCCGGGATGCGTACTTGCATGTTCCCATAGCACCAATGTCACAGAGATATCTACAGCTGGCAATCAGAGCAGGGGGAGTGTTATCGCACTTTTAGTTCAGGGCTCTCTCGCTCGGTCTCTCCTCTTCCCCGCGGATCTTCATGAAGATCACGGCGGAAGCATTAGCACCGCTCAGATTGGAGGGGGTCTCAGCAGTGCCTTATCTAGATGACCTCCTGTTATTTGCCAGCTCAAAAGATCTTTTGTGCAGGGATTTGAAAAAGGCGCTGAACCGTTTAGAAAATTTGGGATGGCTTCTGAACAAGGAAAAAGCAAACCGCATTCCTTCTCAGAGGACCATCTTCCTGGGGTATGTCATTGATTTTATACAGGAAAAGATTTTCCTCCCAGAGGAAAAAATGGTAAAGGTGCATGCAGCAGCGAAGAGAGTACAGATAAATTTATCTGTTACAGTTCGGGCAGCCATGTCCACGCTGGGGCTTCTCACGGCTTCAATACCAGCTGTTCAGTGGGCCGATTCTGCAGAAGTGGGCCTATGGAGAGTCTTTGGAGAAACAGATCAATATCTCTTCTCTAGTAAAAAGGAAGTTATGGTGGAGGAGGCAAGCCAATTTGAACAAGGGTTTGTTCTGGACCTTTCCCCGCAGCAAAGATCTTGACAACAGATGCAAGTTTCTGGGGGTGGGGTGCGCATCTCGAAAGCCAGATGGCCCAAGGGTCCTGGACAGTAGAAGAATCCAGGAGGTCCTCCAATTGAAGGGAACTGAGGGCCATTTCTTTTCAACACCACAGCAGTAGCCTACATCTCAAGACAAGGGGCACAAGAAGCGGGTGTCTGCTAGACTTGTCTCTACGGACTCTAACTTGGGCAGAAGACAACTTGGCATCCTTAATAGCAGTACATCTGAAAGGCAGCCTAAACCTAGATAGCGGACTTCTTAAGCAGAAAAAGGGTACTAGTGTCCGAATGAAGCCTAAGTCTGGATGTTTTTCAGAGGATAGTGGACAAATGGGGGGGGGGGGGGGGGCTCCCCAGGTCTACCTTTTTTGCATCACAAACGAATGCCAAAGTACCAGTCTACTCTTCTCTTAACAGGCAGGACCGAGTGGCGGGTCTGGACGTACTGGCTCAGTACTGGACCTTCCGCTTGTGCTACGCCTTTCCCCCTGTGCAAATGACCCCCTTTAGTGCTTAAGAAACTGCAGGGAGAACAGACTAACCTAATTTTACTAGCCCTGTATTGGCCCAAGAGAGCTTGATTTTCTGGTCTACTAAAGTTAGCAGTAGAGCCCCATTGGTTGCTTCCGGTTCGAAGGGACCTGCTGATTTAGGGTCCCCTTCTGCATCCAGATGTAGGCCATCTCAGCCTGGCTACTGAGGAGCAAATCCTGAGAAGACAGGTTTAATTTGTACCCTGCTAAATAGCAGGAAGAAGGTTACAAGGGCCATTTATTTTAAAATGTGGAAGCGCTTTAACCCCTGGTGCATTTCAAAAAATTACTCTCCACAGGAGGACCTTTCCATTCTGGAATTTCTCCATGATGGAATGGAGAAGGGTTTGGCAGCCAGTACCTTTTTAAAGGTTCAGGTACCTGCGCTGTCAGTTTTATAGAGAGACGGTTATCACTAGATCCTTTGTTCATCCATATTTTTTAAGGCACTAGCTGGGGCTAGGTCTGTTCCATTTAAGTTTTTACCTAAATGGGATTTAATGGTAGTTTTGCAAGGTCTGACTAAAATGGTTTTGTGTTTTGTGTGTGTGTTCAATACTTTCCTAGTATTTGGGACTTCTGTGAGGCACTGGAAAAAAAGTTAAAGTTGCACGTAGGCAGTGCCTGTGTAACGACATATTCAGCGACCCATCGCAGTTTGCTACGGAAGTGACGTTCCGTCGTCGCCATCTTGCTACACCCGACACTCATCCACAATAAGGATACACTAAGAAAGGGGGAAGCGGACGTATTGTTGCACCCACCGGAGTTTTGCATTTTACACGTATTTATAACAGTAAAGTCCGTTTTTATAGAGAAATACAGTACTTACAACTACAACAACTTACGACTACTTAGATCTTGAATTTTAAAAGCAGCGGCAACCCTGCTCATCTCACAGATTTGCTAATCTGACAGAAGTTCGTTGCTTTTAAAATTCAACATCTAACCAGTCAGACGGAGTTCCAACCTGTTTGCATAATTAAATGGTAGAACTCTCTGCAGCCTATAGTTCCTTCAAGATGGTACAAAAAAAAACATTTAACCAGTCAGACGGAGTTCACTAGATTGTTTGTTTGTTTTTGTAATATTGATGACCTTACCAGATTTCCTTGGGCTTCAGTATTGCTATAGTTCCTTCAAGATGGTTGACTTGCTACATTGCATACCTGTGAGTAGTAGGGTTTACAGCTAGATTGTTTGTTTGTTTTTGGAACAAGAGAAGTAGATTTTTGCCGAGTCAGTTTGTTTCTTGCCATCTGACCGCAACTTAAAATCTATGGACCTACTGTATGTACTCCTGCTATCATATAGTTCATACAGTCATGGCTGAAATTGTTGGCACCCCAGAATTTTTTCCAGAAAATTAAGTATTTCTCACAGAAAAGTATTACAGTAACACATGTTTTGCTATACACGTTTATTCCCTTTGTGTATATTGGAACAAAACAAAAAAAGGGAGGAAAACATGCAAATTGGACATAATGTCACACAAAACTCCAAAAATGGGCTGGTTAAAATTCTTGGCACCCTTAACTTAACCACTTCAGCCCGGACCAATTGTCAGCTTAAGGACCAGAGGTCTTTTTTCAATTTCGCACTGCTTTAACTGGTAATTGCGCGGTCATGCAATGTTGTAACCAAACGAAATTTGCGTCCTTTTCTTCCCACAAATAGAGCTTTCTTTTGATGGTATTTGATTGCCTCTGTGATTTTTATTTCTTGCGATATAAACGGAAAATTTTGAAAAAAAAAAGATATTTCTACTTTTTGTTATAAGAAAAATCGAATAAACTAAATTTTAGTCAAACATTTGGGCAAAAATGTATTCAGCTACATGTCTTTAGTAAAAAAAATGCCAATAAGCGTATATTTATTGGTTTGCGCAAAAGTTATAGCGTCTACAAACTAGAGTACATTTTCTGGAATTTACACCGCTTTTAATTTATGACTGCCTATCTCATTTCTTGAGGTGCTAAGAGGCATGTTGAGCCCATTTTTTTTTTTTAGTCCCAAGTGATTAAATAAAGACGAAAAAAAAAAAGTTGTCACTAAATGATATATTGCTCACACATGCCATAGTTATATGTGGAATTTCACCCCAAAATACATTTTGCTGCTTCTCCTGAGTATGGGGATACATGTGTGGGACTTTTTGGGAGCCTAGCCGCATACGGGGCCCCGAAAACCAAGCACCACCTTCAGGATTTCTAAGGGTGCAGATTTTTGAGCTATTTGTTGAGAGGCATGGTGAGTATTTTACAGCTCTCATTTGTTTTTGAAAATGAAGAATGTAAAGAAAAAAAAATATTTTTTTTTTTTCTTTTTTCAATTTTCAAAACTTTGTGACAAAAAGCGAGATCTGCAAAATACTCACCATACCCTCAGCAAATAGCTTGGGGTGCCTACTTTCCAAAATGGGCTCATTTAGTGACAACTTTTTGAAATAAAAAAATTAAAGAAAAAATATTATATTATATATATATTTTGGGGTGTATTTCCACATATGCCCATGACATGTTTGAGCAATATATCATTTAGTGACAACTATATATATATATATATATTATAATATATATTTTTTTTTTTGCATTATTCAATCTCTTGGGACAAAAAAAAATAAATTAATGGGCTCAACATTGCTCTCAGCAAAAGCTTGGGGTGTCTACGTTCCAAAATGGGGTCATTTGTGGGGGGGGGGGGGGTGAACTGTCCTGGCATTTTATGCACAACATTTAGAAGCCATGTCACACGTCACCCACTCTTATAACCACTTGTAGACAAAGCCTTTTCTGACACTTTTTGTTTACATGAAAATTTTTTTTTTTTTTGCAAGAAAATTACGTTGAACCCCCAAACACTTATATATATATATATATATATATATTTATATATTGTTAAAGCAAAGGCCCTACAGATTAAAATGGTGGGTGTTGTATTTTTTTTTTCCACACAGTATTTGCGCAGTGATTTTTCAAACGCATTTTTTGTGGAAAAAATACACTTTTTTTTTATTTTAATACAAATTTTTGATGAAATAAAAAATATGATCTTAGGCCGAGTACATGGATACCAAACACGACATGCTTTGAAATTGCGCACAAACACGCAGTGGCGACAAACTACATACATTTTTAAAAGCCTTTACATGATACCACATTAGATTCACGGAGGAGGTCTACTGCTAAAATTACTGCCCTCGATCTGACCTTCGCGGTGATACCTCACATGCATGGTGCAATTGCTGTTTACATATGACGCCAGACCAACGCTTGTGTTCGCCTTTGCGCAAGAGAAGGGGGGGCAGGGGTGCTTTTTTTTTTTTTTTTTTTTTTTTTTTTTTTTTTTTTTTAGCTTTTTTATTTTATTTTTAAACTGTTCCTTCCATTTTTTTTTCTTTGTTATCATTTTTATTGTTATCTCAGGGAATGTAAATATTCCCTATGATAGCAATAGGCAGTGACAGGTACTCTTTTTTTGAAAAAATTGGGGTCTATTAGACCCTAGATCTTTCCTCTGCCCTCAAAGCATCTGACCACACCAAGATCGGTGTGATAAAACGCTTTCCCAATTTCCCAATGGCGCGGTTTATATCCGGGAGGGGGGACATTCCCTCCTTGTAAAAGCAGTCTAGAGGCGAATTACCCACTAGAATTGCTTTTACATGAAAGCCGCTGGCTGAAAAGAATGATACCAAGATGATACCTAAACCTGCAGGCATCTTTTTGGTATAACCATTCAAAGTCCAGCAACATACTGGACATATATTGTAATCTTTTTTTTTTCATGCAGCCTCCCTGAACGAAAAAAAAGAGATTTTGTCCTTCATCCACCACTTCTAATGATGGGCATACATGCACATTTATATATGCCATGGGGGCACACAAAAGTTATGCCAACAAGAGAAGTAGATTTTTGCTTTTTTTTAACTGTTGGTGAGTCAGTTTCCTACAGCGTTGGAGTCGCGGCTTTATGTATCGTTCTTGTTAACCATCATGATAAAACATAATAAAACATTGCAGAATAGAATGGAAGAGAGAGAGAGAGAGACCGCAAGCGAACAATAAAATGACAACTATTTTTTTGAGATTTACAGGTAAAAAAGCTCCTGACTGTTAGCGACTGAATCAAAACGCTACCACAAAAAAAATGTTATCGATCGCAGGGATCTGGCCTGACTCTGCGAACGCTGCAGTTATGTGTGCTTAGTGTTTTGTAAGTGACAGTGATCGATCGAATCTATGAAAGGGTTAACTAGGGGCAATCAGGGGGTTAAAACCTTTATTATGGGGGTACCTGACGCTATATACCTGACGGGGAACCTAATTAACTAAATAACTAACTGGTTAACTCTAGGGGCAATCAGTGGGTTAAAACTTTATTTAGGTTGTAATATGGGGGTACCTGACCTATAAACCTATTTATGAACCTATATAAACATGGCGGTTAACCTAAAAAAAAAACTGGCTACCTAGCGGCACCAGTGACACTAATGCAGCGATCAGAAAAACTATTGCTTAGTGACACTGGCAAAGGGGGGTTAAAGGGTTACCTGGGGGGCAATCAAGGGGTTAAACCTTTATTAGGGGGGGGGGGTAGGGGGCTACCTTGGACCTAAAACTAACTGCCCTGACAGTTATTACAGTCACACTCACACTCACACTAAATGCAGTGTGGGGGGGCAGGGGGTGATCTGGTGGGTGATCTGGGGGTGACAGGGGGGTTATTTGTGTGCCTATGTGTACTGTGTCAGTGTACTGTTGGTGCACTAACCTGTACATGTTCACTCCTCGGCGTTCCGGTCTTTCTGACCGACGCGCCGAGTGTGACATCACTTCCTCTGCCTGTGTTTTGAATGACACAGCCAGGGGAAGCATCTGATTCGCCAGTAGCGATCGCGAGGGGGTGGCCAGAAACCACTGGCCGTCCCCTCATCCCGGATCGCTCCTGAAGCGATCCCGACCGTCCCCGCCGGCCGGGGGGGGGTTCCGATTGGACCCCCCACCCGCCGGAAGAATGGCACGTACAGGTACGTGGTTTTGCCTGTACAAAAAAAAAAAAGTAAAAGCCAGCAGCTACACATACTGCAGCTGGCTTTTAATAAATGGACACTTGCCTGTCCTGCAGTCCCTCGATGTCGGCACCACAGCTAATGTTTCCATCAGCTGTCGGGTGCTGCTGCCACCATTGCGGGTAAGGGAACCCGGCTTTCAACTTCACGCCGGGAACCCTACTGCGCATGCGCGAGGCCCCGCTCCTCTCTCCTATTAGCCCGGGGGAGGAGGAGGGAGCCCCGCGGTGACGTCGCGGCCGGACTCCCAGAAGTGGGAAAGGACAGGTATCCTGTCCGTCCGTCCCCCCGTAAGGTGCCAATTGTGACACCGGGGGGGGGGGGAGGAATCCGATGAGCGGAAGTTCCACTTTAGGATGGAGCTCCACTTTTTAATATATGGTTGCACACCCTTTGGAAAAAATAACTGAAATCATTTGCTTCCTATAACCATCAATAAGCTTCTTACACCTCTCACCCGGAATTTAGGACCACTCTTCCTTTGCAAACTGCTCCAGGTCTCTCTTATTGGAAGGGCGTTTTTTCCTAACAGCAATTTTAAGATCTCTCCACAGGTGTTCAATGGGATTTAGATCTGGACACATTGCTGGCCACTTTAGAACTCTCCAGCGCTTTGTTGCCATCCATTTCTGGGTGCTTTTTGACGTATGTTTGGGGTCATTGTCCTGCTGGAAGACCCAAGATCTCGGACGCAAACCCAGCTTTGACACTGGGCTCTACAGTGCGACCCAAAATCCTTTGGTAATCCTCAGATTTCATGATGCCTTGTCCACATTCCAGGCACCCAGTGCCAGAGCCAGCAAAATAACCCCAAAACTTAATTGAACCATCACCATATTTCACTGTAGGTACTGTGTTCTTTTCTTTGTAGGCCTCATTCCGTTTTCGGTAAACAGTAGATTGATGTGCTTTACCAAAAAGCTCTAACTTGGTCTTATCTGTCCACAAGTCTTTTCCCAGAAGGATTTTGGCTTACTCAAGTACATTTTGGCAAATTGTAGTCTTTCTTTTTTATGTCTCTGTGTCAACAGTGGGATCCTCCTGGGTCTCCTGCCATAGCGCTTCATTTAAATGTTGACGGATAGTTTGCACTGACACTGATGCTCCCTCAGCCTGCAGGACAGCTTGAATTTCTTTGGAACTTATTTGGGGCTGCTTATCCACCATCCGGACTATCCTGCGTTGCAACCTTTCATCAATTTTTCTCTTCCATCCACGCCCAGAGAGATTAGCTACAGTGCCATGGGTTTCAAACGTCTTTGTTGCGCACTGTAGACAAAGGCAAATCTAGATCTCTGGAGATGGACTTGTAACCTTGAGATTGTTGATATTTTTCCACAATTTTGGTTCTCAAGTCCTCAGACAGTTCTCTTCTCCTCTTTCTATTGTCCATGCTTGGTGTGGCACACACACACAATGCAAAGACTAGGCCTCATGCACACGAGGCGCTGTTAAACGCGCGTTCAGAGGCAGTTGGACACTTTTTTCAAGTGCACCTGAACGCATGCAATGTTCTCCTATGTGTCCATGTACACAGTCTCGTTTTTTCCCGTTTTTATGCAGTTGCGTTTAACCTCGTTTTTCCAGTAGCAAAAAAATGCGTTCAGACACTTTGCTTTTCCACGTTTCAGACGCAAAACGCGGCTAGACGCAGGCACCTGCGTTTAGCCGCGTTTGCGTTTATAAGCCTTCTTAAAGGAACCCAATTTTTTGGACCAGAAAACTCAGAAATATGATGGTAAACCATAAAAAATACTAGAAAAATTGGTTTAAAATGTCGTAATTAGTTTAGATAGTTCATAGAGCATCTATACTCACTAATGCATACATGTTTGTTAAATATCCAACGGACATTCGCTGTGCCATCAACGGATGGGTCCAATATCGACAAGCTCTGATTCTGGACCTCTCATGCAAATTTGCGACGACGTTGCTGCCTCATCAAGAGCAACATCAGGAGCATTTCCTGACATATATTCAATATGGGATCCATTTCCAAAAAAAAACACAGAAAGAGAGGCAAATGCAAGTGTACAACTGCTCTCTCTGCTGCTGCTGCTCACTCTGATCAAAATGGCAGAAATAGTTAATAATACATGCTTTCTGAGCTTGGGGAGGGTCTATATGATGTTATCTTTACAAATGCTTATAGACGCAAACGCGGCATGAAAACGCAGCAAAACGCGCATTTTTAAACGCAGGTTTCTGCTTTTTAAAACATGCGTTCAGCAGAGTTTGCATCTGCGTCTCGTGTGCATGGGGCCTAAGTGAACTTCTCTCCTTTTTATCTGCTTTCAGGTGTGATTTTTATATTGCCCACACCTGTTACTTGCCACAGGTGAGTTTAAAGGAGCATCACATGCTTGAAACAATCTTATTTATCCACAATTTCACAAAGACATGGATGAGCGAGTTTGGGGTGGTGGAACTTTACTGGCCTACACAGAGTCCTGACCTCAACCCGATAGAACACCTTTGGGATGATTTAGAGTGGAGACTGCGAGCCAGGCCTTCTCGTTCACATCAGTGCCTGACCTCACAAATGTAAGAATGGTCAAACATTCCCATTGACCCACTCCTAAACCTTGTGGACGGCCTCCCCAGAAGAGTTGAAGCTGTTATAGCTGCAGAGGGTGGGCCAACTCAATATTGAACCCTACAGGCTAAGACTGGGATGCCATTAAAGTTCATGTGCGTGTAAAGGCAGGTGTACCAATACTTTTGGTAATATAGTGTATATGATTAGTAAATGTTAACGTTGGGACTAGACAGTCTTTTCATGGTTTGCAAAGGAATAACTGTGCAATTAAAGAAAAGAAAGATGCATGATATAAGAGTAGGCACTGTACATGTCACAGTGTCGAGAGAGCATTACAAATTGTACTTGTACTAAATGTTCTATACAGGCAGTCCCCGAGTTACGAATGACTCCTACTTACGAACGGCCTCAAATGCCACTTGTGCTCCACGCTGGTCCTGGATACCTTTCGAGCACCTCCGGACACATCCCACACTGCCGTACTACGCCCCAGATAACATAACAAGTGCCTGGAACATCCCACATCCATGCACAGGTGGCAGTTACTTACAAATGCAGTGTTGCGACTTACGAACAACTTCGACTTACGAACAAACCTACAGTCCCTATTGTGTTCGTAACTCGGGGATTTCCTGTATATGTTTCTGTGCTTGTATGAAAGGGGGAGAGAAGACCAGCACTGCTGCAGATGGGCACATCGCTGGATCGAAAGAGGAGCCAGGTAAGTATTTAACCACTTAACCACCGGGCACTTACACCCCCTTCCTAACCAGACCAATTTTCCTCTTTCGGTGCTCTCACATTTTGAATGACAATTACTCAGTCATGCAACACTGTACCTATATGACATTTCTTTTGGTGGTATTTAACAGCTTAAGGACTGCCTCCTGCACATTTACGTCGGCAGAATGGCACGGCTGGGCACATCAACGTACAGGTACATTGCTCTTTAAGTGCCCAGCCACGGGTCGCGCACGTGCCACCGGTGGCGCGCTCGCGAGCCAGTCCTGAGCTCCGTGGCCGGGGGACCCGATCGCCGCTGGTGTCCTGCGATCGGGTCACAGAGCTGAAGAACGGGGAGAGGTATGTGTAAACAAACCTCTCCCCGTGCTTCCTAGTGAGACTGACATTGATTGTCTGTTTCCTGTCATCGGAAAAGACGAACAGTGATGTGGAACACCAAGCCACGCCCCCTACAGTAAACACACATGTCACACTTAGCCCCTCCCCGCCCCACAGTGGTTAACTCCTTCACTGCAGTGTCATTTACACAGGAATCAGCGTATTTAAATAGCACTGATTGATGTATAAATGACAATGGTCCCAAAACTGTGTCAAAAATGTCCGATGTGTCTTCCATAATGTCGCAGTCTCAATAAAAATCGCCGCCATTTACTAGTAAAAAAAAAAAAAAATATTAATAAAAATGCTATAAAACTATCCCCTATTTTGTAAACGCTATAACTTTTGCGCAAATCAATAATCGCTAATTGCGATTTATTTTTATTTTTTTACCAAAAATATGTAGAATACGTATCGGCCTAAACCTGAGGAGAAAAAAATGTTTTTTTATATATTTTTTGGGGATATTTATTAATGCATTTTTTGCAAAATTGTCGCTCATTTTGTTTATAGCGCAAAAAATAAAAACCGCGGAGGTGATCAAATACCACCAAAAGAAAGCACTATTTGTGGGAAAAAAAGGAAGCCAATTTTGTTTGGGAGCCACGTCGCACGACCACGCAATTGTCCGCTAAATCGACGCAGTGCCGAATCGCAAAATGGGGCCTGGTCCTTTGGCTGCAAATTGCTCCGGGCTTAAGTGGTTAATCACCGCTGTTTTTTTTTTTTTTTTTTTGCGCTTTAAAAGAAAAAAGACTGAAAATTCTTTAAAAAGCACTTTTCTTCATTTCCGTTATAAAAATTTTGCAAATTAGTAATTTTTCTTCATAAGTTTTGGCAACAATTTATACCCCTACATATCTTTGGTAAAAATAACCCACATCGGTGTATATTATTTGGTCTTTGTGAAAGTTATAGAGTCTACAGGCTATGGTGCCAATCACTGAAATTTGATCACACCTACTGACAAGTACTGATGGTCTATCTCATTTCTTGAGACCCTTACAAGCCAGGAAAGTACAATACCAAATGACCCCTTTTTGGAAAGTAGACATTCCAAGGTATTTAGTAAGATGCATGGTGAGTTTTTTTGAAGTTGTAATTTTTTCCCACAATTCTTTGCAAAATCAAGGTTTTTTTTTTTTCCACAAAATTGTCATATTAGCAGGTTTTTTCTCACACACAGCATATGTATAGCACAAATTACACACCAAAATACATTCTACTATTCCTCCTGAGTATGGCGATACCACATGTGTGAGACTTTTACATAGCGTGGCCACATACAGAGGCCCAACATTGAGGGAGCACTAGGGTTGTCCCGATACCGATACTAGTATCGGTATCGGGACCGATACCGAGCATTTGCGCGAGTACTTGTACTCGCACAAATGCGCCCGATGCTTAGCCGATACCTTGTCAGCGGCGGAGGGCGGAGTCAGCGGGCGGAGTCAGCGGGCGGAGCGGAGGGCAGAACAGTACACTACAGAGAGCCGAGCGGAGAGTACAGAGTGAGTACTCCGTGTTCCCGTGCAACTAGATAGGAGACCGGAGCCGTCACATTCAGTAATGCAAGTGACGCTCCGTGTTGCCGTTACACGCCACGTGGTTTATTATCCCGACGCCCATCTTGGTACACCCTGCACTCACTCGGCCTCAATAAAGCAGCAGCGGACATCTTGTTACACCCAGACTGGGTGTAACAAGATGTCCGCTGCTGCTTTATTGAGGCTGAGTGCTAGGTGTACACAGTTTAGGGAGCACCATCAGGGGGGGTTCTAGGAGCATAAATTACACATATAATTTCTTGACTACCTCTTACACTTTTTTGAATGCCCTGGAGCACCAGGACAATGAAAACGCCAATGGGTACGGCTCAGTATGGATGGGGATGGATGAGTATGGATAGCTGGATGGATGAGCATTGCTGAGTATGGATGGCTGGATGAGTATGACAGAGGGATGGCTAAGCATGGCTGGATTAAGCTGCAATTCGCACAGATCAGCGATGTGGGCACTACAGATCCAGCCCACAGCACTGCTGCACCCGATCTCTCCCCTCTCCGCTCGCACTGTGTACCGATTTATACAGAGAGGGGAGAGAGGAACCGTACATGATGCCGGTTTGTTTACAAGTGATCGCTCATTTGACGGACCGATCACTTGGTAAACAGGCACTACCAGTGGCCATTTACCGTGATCCATGATGTGTTGGGTCCCCTGGACCCGGCGGTCATGGATACTCCCATGTGCGTGCCCCAGGGAGCGTGAATCTGGGAGGACGTCAATGTACGCCCTCCCAGAGTTATCGAGCTGCGCTGTAGCTGTCATTCGGCTATTGCGCGGTTGTTAAGTGGTTAAGGGGAGCTGATCCTGGAATGTTTTATTTACTTCAATGAAGAGAATGCATTAAGGTAAAAAACCTCATGCCCTTGGAACCACTTTACCAATCAGGGAAGTAATTTTGGATTTTTTTTTCAGAATTTATTTCATAGAATGCGTCAACGGCAAAGGTCATTTAAACAAATTCATATCTAACAGACTGACAGCTCCAATCTATTGTTGAACATTGAATATGAGTCTAAACAAATGCCCAAAAAAAGAAATTCCATGCACAAGAATATCTGTAAATGCTTTAAAGTGGGTAGAATGGCGAAGGGTTAGACCAGGGCTTGACAAATTTGCTTTGAATCTGGGAGCCAGCTAAAAAAGTTAGGAGCCATTTTTTTTTGTTTTTTTTTTATAACTAACAAAGCTTTTTTTCTGTTTAGAGTATAAAATGGCAGAATAAAACAAAAGCTATAAATTTCTATAGACTTACCTTGCCGGTCCCATGAGGTGGGCAATTGTAAGTAATTTATGTCTTTTATTTCATGTATTTAAAAATCAGACAGCTGTCTCATTCAGTTATAATGCTACTAGGTAATTTCAAGGGATGTCGCACGATATTACGGCATCCGTGTCTGTGAAATGCAGAATTTCAGTAAAAAACACACTAAAGTTAATTTTAGGGCACACAAATGCAATAAATTGGCCATTTTTTTTTGTAAAATCTAAAAGAAGAGGGTTGCATTGCGTAAAAGAATACTCAACGTGTCAAAAATCTAATTTACGTGCGCCGTGAAATGGCGACAACCTTCAGTACCCTATATTTTTAAGGCAACTCTTTAAAAGCCCCCTATAGGTCATCAATTAGCGTTACAGAGGAGGTCTCTAGTTCTATAATTATTGCTATTCCAGTGCGCAGGGCAATATGTATTGTGTATCGCAATCAATGTTTTATGTGCTCAGGTGCAATTTTTTACTATTAAAAAAAGACAAAATATTTTTTACTCCACTTTTTTTATATCCCTTCGCACCAATTTTCCATTGAAATTTATAGACACTGCTATAGTTTGTGTTCTGTGTTCATACTTTTGATCCTATTTACAATGTATAATTGTGAACTGAATTGGAGCGGACAGACTAAATGCCTTTTTCATATATCGATTTAAAATCAAACTTGCAATAAAAATTTTGAAAATAAACTGCTGCCAGCACATCTGTAAATTACAAATCAAATTCAAACATTATACAATAGCATGTAATATCACATCATCACAAGCTTGAGTGGATGGGATATTAGGTGCAGCTGCTTTCCAGCACGAGACTTTGTGAAATACCTTTTTACTATACTGTATCCTGGACACAGTTTTGTAATTTATGATCGTCAACAGAGGTGATACTGATCACTCTGTAGACAGATGATGCTCACCAAGCCCTTACATTCGCAACATGCCTGTGTAGTCTACTGACTGAAATGGTACCAGCTGATTGGAGAAAAGCCAATCTACCACCAATATTTAAAAAGGGCCAAAAATACATCCCTGGGAATTACAGACCAGTTAGCCTAACATCAACAGTATGCAAGCTCTTGGAGGGGATGATAAGGGACTATATACAAGATTTTAGTAATGAGAACGGTATCGTTGGCAGCAAACAGCATGGATTTATGAAGAATCGTTCTTGCCAAACCAATCTATTAACCTATGAGGAGGTGAGTTGCCATCTAAAGGAAGGCTCGTAGATGTGGTGTATCTGGATTTTGCAAAAGCATTTGACACAGTTCCCCATAAACATTTACTGTACAAAACAAGGTCCGTTGGCATGGATCATAGGGTGAGTACATGGATTAAAAACTGTCTAGAAGGGCGAGTTCAGAGGGTGGGGATAAATGGGGAGTACTCGGAATGGTCAGGGGTGGGTAGTGGGGTCCCCCAGGGTTCTGTGCTGGGACCAATCCTATTTATTTTGTTCATAAACGACCTGGAGGATGGGGTAAACAGTTCAATCTCTGTATTTGCGGATGATTCTAAGAAGGGCAATAACTTCTCTGCAGGATGTGGAAACCTTGCAAAAAGATCTGAACAAATGAATGGGGTGGGCAACTACATGGCAAATGAGGTTTAATGTAAAATAATGCATTTGGGTGGCAAAAATATGAATGGAATCTATACACTGGGGGGAGAACCTCTGGGGGAATCTAGGATGGAAAAGGACATGGGGGTCCTAGTAGATGATAGGCTCAGCAATGGCAAGCAATGCCAAGCTGCTGCTAACAAAGCAAACAGAATATTGACATGCATTAAAAAGGGGATCAACTACAGAGATAAAACGATAATTCTCCCGCTCCACAAGACTCTGGTCCGGCCTCACCTAGATATGCTTTCCAGTTCTGGGCACCAGTCCTTAGGAAGGATGTACTGTAAATGGAGCGCGTCCAAAGGGCAACAAAGCTAATAAAGGGTCTGGAGGATATTAGTTATGAGGAAAGGTTGCAAGCACTGAACTTATTCTTTCTGGAGAAGAGAGAGGGGATATGTTTTTAATTTATAAATACTGTAATGGTGTCTCCACAATAGGGATACAACTGTTTTGCGGAAGGGAGTTTAACCATATAGGCCCCGGAACATTTTGCCGGCCAAAGACCAGAGCACTTTTTGCGATTCGGCACTGCGTTGCTTTAACTGAGAATTGCGCGGTCGTACGACGTGGCTCCCAAACAAAATTTACGTCTTTTTTTTTTTTTTCCACACAAATAGAGCTTTCTTTTGTGGTATTTGATCACCTCTGCGTTTTTTATTTTTTGCGCTATAAACAAAAAAGAGCGTAAATTTTTGAAAAAACACCTTATTTTTTGCTATAATAAATATCACCCAAAAATATATAAAAAAAACTTTTTTTTTTCTTCCGTTTAGGCCGATACGTATTCTTCTACATATTTTTGGTAAAAAAAATCACAATAAGCATTTGATTGGTTTGTGCAAAAGTTATAGCGTCCACAAAATAGGGGATATTTTTATGGCATTTTTATTAATAATTTATTTTTTATTAGTAATGGCGGCGATCAGCGATTTTTTTTTTTTTTTTTTATTAATTTATTTATTTATTTTTTCTTATCATGATTACGACTATATGGCGGACACGTCGGACAATTTTGGCACGATTTTGGGACCATTCACATTTATACAGTGATTAGTGCGATTTAAAATTGCATTGATTACTGTGTAAATGTGAGTGAAGGGGTTAACACTAGGTGGTGCTGTAGGGGTCAAGTGTGTCCTGGGGAGTGTTTCTAACTGTAGGAGTGATGGGCTATCTGTGACACATCACTGATCTCTGTTCCCGATCACAGGGAGCAGAGATCAGTGTCACTGTCACTAGGCAGAACGGGGAGATGCTTGTTTACATCAGCCTCTCTCCGTTCTTCCTCTCCGCGACCCGACTCGCGGCGCTCCTGGCCGGCGCTAAGGCGATGGCACGGTGGCAAATTTAAAGGGACGCACAGGTACGCCCATTTGCCTGTCCGTGCCATTCTGCCGACGTACATCGTCGTGCGCTGGTCGGGAACCGGTTTACAAGACACGTGACCACTCATTAAAATGAGGAGAAAAGAGGTTTAACCTTTAAACTACGTAGAGGGTTCTTGCTGTAAGCCCCCGTACACACGGTTGGAAATTCCGACCACAAAATCCGTCTGATTTTTTTCCAAAAACTGGTGTTGCATACACACGGTCGGACAAATTTGCCGGAAAATCCGATCGTTCCGAATGTGGTGACGTTCTTTGCGTACGACGGAACTGCATAGAGGCTAGTAGCCAATAGCTTTGGTTTCGTAATTTGATCTGAGCATGCGTGGTACCTTGTCCGTCGGAATTCTCGACACACGATCGGAAAAAGTCAGATCGGATTTTGTTGTCAGAAAATTTGAGATCCTGCTCTCAAATTTTTTCCGTAGGAAATTCCGATGGAAAAACCCTGCTAGAGCCCACACATGATCGGATTTTCCGACAACATAATCCAATAAGACTTTTTTCCATCGGAATATCCGACCGTGTGTACGGGGCATTAGAGTGGCAAGGATGTGGAATTCCCTTCCACAGGCGGTGGTTTAAAAAAAAACTATTAGATAAGCACTTGAATGACCACAACATACAGGGATATACAATGTAATAGTGACATATAATCAAACAAATAGGATGGTCTTGTGTCTTTTTTCAACCTCACCTACTATGTAACTATGTAATTTGCATTATTTTGAGCCAGGCTGTGTAATATACACGTCATAGAAGATGAAACCAGATCACGCACATTTTAAATGATAAACAAGCAAATAAGACCCAGTTCATGAAGTGCAAAGTTGGCTATAAGCTAGTAGACTTTCAAACGAACATTAGTACGAATCTGCATATGAGCATTCATACAATTTTTTTTATTTTTTTTTTATATACAATCGATGCCTGGACAAATGTCATTTGCAAGTACTTAAAATTTTTGTTTGCTTTTATCTGCTTTTAGAATTGAGTAATTTCTCAAATGAAAACCACATGCATGGTTTGAAATTTGTTCGAGGAAAATTTTTCCATCTTGCTCTTTCCAGTTCTCTCGCTGGTCAAAAACAAACTCTGAATTGACCACATAGCGATTATATAATTGATAACTTTCTTAAGACGAAAAATTTTGTAGGAAATTTTTCTAGTGTATAGTCAACTTTAAGCGGTATTAAATCCAAATGTAAACCTTTTATTATATTGCAGCTTACCAATTCTATGTGATGGCTGTATTAGTTTTATTTTTTTTGGCTTTCTTTCTTTTATTTTCACTTTGTGATTCGGCTAGTAAGGCTGTTGTTTTTCAAAAGAACAAGCTCTACTGCAGATATTCCAGTTACAGAGATGAGACAAATCTAACACTAGCTTGCAATGATCAGCTTTTATTTATACATGTAAAACCGTTATCTCAAAGGGGGAAATAAACTGTTTAGCTGTAATAGCTTATAAAGTGTGAGCTGGAGCTTGGCTTCAATTTTTATAGTGTATCTAAATCTAGTACATCTAACACTCCTATCCCCTGTTCTCCTTCATCCAGAGTGGGGGCACTTTATATACAGGAGTTGTGTTACTGGCTGGTTCGCCAGGTGAAAACAAAGGGAAATGGTTTAAACAAAAAAAAAAAGGAAACTAATGCAGCCACCACATCTAAGGATTGGTAAGCTGCAATATATAAAATTTTTGGCTTTGGGTTTAATATCGGTTTTAAGTGGTTAAAAAGCCTTCTGCCTTTACATCTTAATGCATTCTAAACATTCTGTGTGCAGCAGCCCCCTAATATTTATCTGAGCCCCATCTAGATCCAGTGATGTTGCAGGAGTGTCTTGGCTGCCCGGGACTCCCCTCCTTATTGGCTGAGACAGCAGCGTGGCAAAATCAAAATCAGTCAGCCGATGAGGAGAGAAAGGGGGCAGGCCATGACTCTGTGTCTGAATGGACATAGGGAGCTGTGGCTAGGCTCTGGTGCCCCCATAGCAAGCTGCTTGGGGGGGGGGGGGGGGGGGGGCTGGGTACCTGGTTTGGAGTGGGACTTACTGTCCCACTTCCGCCTTCCGACCCCTCCCTCCTGGAAATGTTCTGGGACACGTGACAGGTCCCAGAACATTCACTGGCCAATCCTAACATTTCTATAACACTTAAATTACTTTAAAACTATATCTGTATACTTTGATTCTTTGTGTGAATAAATGTATGAAAAGCACTTTTCTTAGTTACTCGTGACAGCGTGACATGTAGATTCCCACTTATCAGATCTCACTACAGTGCAGTAACTAGCAAGCTTAAAATTCCAAATTCTTGGTGATTTTATTTATTTTTTTGTTCTGAAATTTGGCATGAAGATCCTTCTCCAGGCCAGGAATGAATACCTTTTTAATGCGGTATCGTACCCAAAAACAAAAATTTATTAAAGCAGAGTTCCGCTGAAAATTTTTTTTTAAATTAAAAGTCAGCAGCTACAAATACTGCAGTTGCTGACTTTTAAAATAAGGACACTTACCTGTCCAAGGCGCCTACGATATCCTCACCTGAAGCCGACCCGTCCTTCGGCTCCCGGGTGCAGGCGCTGGCATCTTGCGTAAGGGAACCAGGAAGTGAAGCCTTGCGTAAGATCACTATTTTAGCCACTTGCTTACTGGGCACTTAAACACCCTTCCTGCCCAGACCAATTTTCAGCTTTCGGTGCTCTCACACTTTGAATGACAATTACTCAGTCATGCAACACTGTACCCAAATTATTTTTTGTCCTTTTTTTCCCACAAATAGAGCTTTCGTTTGGTATTTGATCACCTCCTGGGTTTTTTATTTTTTGCGCTATAAATGAAAAAAGACCGAAAATTTTGAAAAAAAACACATTTTTCTTTGTTTCTGTGATAAAATTTAGCAAATTATTGATTTTTCTTCATAAATTTTGGCCACAATTTATACTTCTACATATCTTTGGTAAAAATAACCCAAATTAGTGGATATTATTTGGTCTTTGTGAAAGTTAGAGACTCTACAAACTGTGGTGCGAATTATACAAAATTGATCACACCTGATGCACTGGTGTCCTATCTCATTTCTTGTGACCCGAACAAGCCAGGAAAGTACAAATACCCCCCAAATGACCCCTTTTTTTGAAAGTAGACATTCCAAGGTATTTAGTAAGAGGCATGGTGAGCTTTTTAATGTTGTCATTTTTTTCCCACAATTCTTTGCAAAATTAATTATTTTTTTTATTTTTCCACAAAATTGTCATTGTAATAGGTTATTTCTCTCACATGGCATGTGTATACCACAAATGACACCCCAAAATAAATTCTGCTACTCCTCCTGAGTATTAAGATACCACATATGTGGGACTTTTACACAGCCTGGCCACTTAGAGAGGCCCAAAATGCAGGGAGCGCCATCACGTGTTCTAGGAGCATAAATTACACATCTAAATTGTTGACTACCTAGTACACTTTTATAGGCCCTGGAGCACCAGGACAATGACACGTGACACTGACGTGGCACTGATGACTGATGACACGTGACACTGATGTGGCACTGATGACAGATGGCACTAATACGGGGCACTGGTGACCCTGATGACAGATGGCACTGATGACACCTGACACTGACAGATGGCACTAATAGGTGGCACTGATAGATGGCACTAATACGTGGCACTGATACGTGGCACTGATGACAGATGGCACTAATACGTGGCACTGATGACAGATGGCACTAATACGTGGCACTAATACGTGGCACTGATGACAGATGGCACTAATACGTGGCACTGATGACAGATGGCACCGATACGTGGCACTGATGACAGATGGCACTGATACGTGGCATTGATGACACGTGCCACTGATAACTGATGGCATGTGACACTGACAGGTGGCACTTTTGACAGATGGCACTGATACGTGGCACTGATGACAGATGGCACTGATGACACGTGGCACTGATATGGCACTGATGACAGATGGCACTGATGACAGATGGCACTGACGTGGCACTGATGACAGATGGCACTGGGGACAGGTGGCACTGGCAGATGGCACGGATGGCACTGGGGACAGGTGGTACTGGGGACAGGTGGCACTGGCAGATGGCACGGATGGCACTCTGGGGACAGGTGGTACTGATGACAGGTGGCAGCGGGGACAGGTGGTACTGGTGACAGATGGCAGCGGGGACAGATCACTTTATTCTTTTTTTTTTTTTTTTCTTTTTTTTTTACTTACGGCGCCGTTCATCTCTCCCTCCTCACACGCTGTCTGTGTGAGGAGGCAGAACGGCGCTGAGAGATGATCTCATATGTTTGCATATGCAAACATATGAGATCATCTCTCATTGGACAGCCCGATCTCGCTGTAAACGGCCGCTGTGATTGGCCGTTTACAGCGATCTGTGTCCGACGTACACGGCCAGCACAGAACTTCCCCGATGCATGCTCTCAGGAGCGCGCACTAGGGAAGTAAACAGGAGGACGTCCAGGGACGTCCTCCCGGCAGGGAGCTTCCGCGCTGCAGCCGTCTTTCGGCTATAGCGCGGGCACGTAGTGGTTAATGGTGCAGCTCTTCTAGTTTCACAATATATTATTTTTACATACCGTGTTTCCCCGAAAAATAAATCTGCATCTTATATTAATTTTGACAACAAAAGACACAGTAGGGCTTATTTTCTGGGTAGGTCTTATCATGCCATGTGCTGTCTCTCTCCCTCCCTGCCTGTCAGGGATCGCCTGTGTAAAAGTGCTTGTAGAATACTGGAATCTACTCCGTTACAGTATCGCACAATGCAAATAGTATAGTGCCACATACCTTCTTATAGCACCTGTGACCCGCCGGAGGTCTGCAGAGGGAGGGGGGCCCAAGATCCCCGGCTGACCTAGCCTACCTTATACACTAATGCAATGGAGTGGATTCCAGCACTCTACAGTATGGCTTATTTTAGGGGTACGGCTTATATTGCAGCCCTTCCCAAAAATCGCAGTAGTTCTTATTTTTGGGGAAACGCGGTAGCAGCGCTCTAGTACTTTACATATTATGATGTGAACTATGCCTAGGATTACCTTGATTTTGGGCTGTCTATGCAGTCAAAATGCATCCAACTGCATCCGGTGAGAAAGGGCCCTTACAGAGATAATGTCTTCATCGGATACATTTTATTATTATTATTATTATTATTATTATTATTATACCTGATTTATATAGTGCCAACAGCTTGTGCAGCACTTTACAATATACAAGGTAGATTCATTGACATTAGAGAAAAAAATTGTGAAATGCTGATCAAGCTAAAGAAAGAGGTAAGTATGCACTGGATAATCTGCCACCTCTCTAGCAGTAGACCTAAGTTCCAAATACTTGAGGAAGTTTTAAAAAAGCTTATACTTGCTTTCGAGAGTCATTGGTGAGGATTTTTGTGTCACATTGTAATGAGGAAGAAAACAGGAAGTTAGAGATCCCTTTTGGTTATTTTCAGTTTTTTGTTTTTTTTTGTAGTTTGCATAAAATTGCAATACCAAGAATAAATTTATGCATAGTTCACGGAAACCAGAAAAGGAGTATCCACCCCATGCTGCAAGTCTTCCACCAAATTCTCCTTGTTCTACATCACATTCAGAAAGCAGCAGTGTGTGTATTTAAGACTATTATGCCTTAGCTACGCATGAGATAGCACGAGAATACCTCTTCTTCTTTCTTTTTTTTTTTTTTTTCTTTTTTTTTTTAGTTTGCATAAAATTGATTTAAATCTATTGCAAAGGAAGTATATATCTAGAAGTGTGCCTGGACTTTAAACCTGGCATGTTTTGTTAGAACACCTAAAACTGAACTCCGGGGAAAGGTAAAATACTCCATTGCAGTGGGGCTGCCCCCACGCTGCAAGGGTTAAATGTTCCTTAAAGAGGATCTTCACCCTGTAAATAAAAATTTAAGTCAGCAGCTACAAATACTGTAGCTGCTGACTTTTCAAAAATACACACTTGGCTGTCTGAGGATCCAGCAATGTCCTCTCCCGACCCAGCTTTTTCAGTCTTTTTGGCAAGGTGTCGGCATGTTAACTGGGAAGCCGGCTGTGACTTCTTGCGGCTTCGCAGCCGGCTGCCCGCTGCGCATGTGCGAGCCGCACCGCACCCCGCTAATGGTCCTGCAGTCTCCTGGGATCTGTGATGTGTCCTAAGAGGCTATGGAGAGAGGTGGGGGGAGACTAACTTCTGATCTGATCACCTAGGTGGTCTTGCTGACCTGGAAGCAATGTGTAAAATTCCACTTCTGCACCCCCCCCCCTTTCACTTTCTCCAAACTATATGGCTGGGAAAGAATCTAATCCTGTGCGATCTGCACTGTATTCGATTGAGTGGAGGACAGATGAGAGTCTAACAGAACAGCGGATGTTTAATTAAAGACAAGTGGTCACCAAAAGTCATCACACAGGGGACTTCTTGTTGTCTATGTGATGTAAAAAAAATGTAAGTTACACCCAGGCACAAAATATTTTTTGTGAGGCTCCCCCACTCCCACATATACAAACGTACGAACGTAAATACATATGCCATAAATTTTTGTAGCTGCTGACTTTTAATAAACAAAAAAACATGTGGAACTCCGCTTTAACCACTGCCCGTCCAGTACTGGGAGGGCCTCCATGGATGTCCTACCAGAACCAGGCACCTGTGTGTGCCCCCTGGGGTGCGTGTCTGGCATTCTTCGGACACCGCTAATCCCAGATCGCGGTAAAAGGGCCAATCACAGCAGCCCTTTACAATGTGATCAGCTGTGTCCAATCACAGCTGATCACATGTAAACAAACTTGCCGGTTATGGACATTTCTTTCCTCATGTGCTATCGCAGCGTGAGGAAAGGAGAGCTAGTAACTGGCAATTCTGACAGGGCACATGTGCACTGATAATCCGGGCACTGATCATTAGGCCCCTTTCACACTGGGGCAGGGGAGCCGCGGTGACGGTAAAGCAGCGCAAAATATTTAGCGCTGCTTTACCGTCGTTTTAACCGCGGTTTTCGGGCCGCTCGCGGTGCGGTTTTACCCCCCGCGAGCGGCCGAAAAAGGGTTAAAGCCCCCCGCAGAGCGCCGCCGTAGCGGCGCTTTGTGGCGGTATTGCCGCGGTTTCACCGCGGTGTCCCATTCTAATCAATGGGAAGGAGCGGTATAGGAGCGGTGAACACACCGCTCCTATCCCGCTCCAAAGATGCTGCTAGCAGGACTTTTTTTGTCATCCTGCTAGCGCACCGCTCCAGTGTGAAAGCCCGCCGGCTTTCACACTGGAGTTAAAGGGGCCGGATTTTTTCATGCGGTGAACAGGCGCTATTTTTAGCGCTGTACCGCATGAAAAACGCCCCGGTGTGAAAGGGGCCTTAGTGCCCTGATTATCAGTGGAGCCCCATCAGTGCAGCCTCATCAGCGCACATCATTGAAGGAGAAAAATTACTTATTTGCAAAACTTTATAACAGAACGTAAGATATTTTTGTTTTTGAAAGTGTTCAGTCTTTTTTTATTTGTTTACGAAAAAAAAAAACCCAGAGGTGATTAAATACTACCAAAAGAAAGCTCTATCTAAAAAAAAAAAAAAAGTTTTTATATGGGTACAGTGTTGCATGACCATGCAATTCTCATTCAAAATGTGACCACACCACTGAAAGCTGAAAATTGGCTTGGGCAGGAAGGAGGGGAAAGTGCCCAGTATTAAAGTGGTTAATCCCTTTCTGCTAGTAAGGCGACAGTGTCCAGGCCTGAGAACTGCATCCTACGAGGAGGCCACACGCTCCCTCATCCCCGACAACACTGGATATTTACCAAGGGTTCATAACTTAGGCTTATATGTAAAGTTCAAAGCAACTTAATATGTCCTGGCCCACTTTCACCAGCACCCATGTACAAGATGGCTACCTTGACCATAGGTTACAGTGTATTCATCAGGATGCTTCAGAGAACTGGAGCTGGACAACCTTTGTTTCAGAATGAAAATCAAGTGTGTGTCTACATGAGCACTTAATTGTAAAATGCGACTGGCTGAAAATGCTAGCTAAAGTACACTGCAATCGGACAGAATGTTCGGACACTGTCCAACCTTGCTAATTGAGCTTTTTCAAATCTGCCCATTTAGTCTGAGTGCTGACTGACCAGCTGTCTCAGACTTTTCTTTGCCCTCACGCAGATCATGTGAGCACATCATAAAATCGTAATGTGTAAACTGTGCTGTACTATGATGTAGTAAGGGACAACTACTACTACTAACCTAACCATTATGTCACAAGCATGTATGAATGGTGCAGTTTTCTTTTTAGGTGAATATGCTGGATTAATGCCAATTTGGGAAGATGTGAAAATATGTATTTTGAAAGAACAGCATGTAATAGGATAAGTATCGTGATTGCATCACATTTTTAAAGCGAAGCACAGCGGGATACTTTCCTACATGTTAGCAGTAACTAAGCACTGTAGGTGGCAGAGTGAAATAGAAGAGTTTGTGTGTGTTGTCGTTTGCGGCATTGCCTTGACAGTGGCGTTGAAGGGGTTACAGCTGCAGTATCTGGCTGCAGGCTCTGAGCTGTAACCAATGAGATGTGGAGAAGGGGTGTGCCAGCCTTTCACACCTGGATCTCTTGGCAGCTTTCTGTCTCTCTGCTAATCCCTCTAGGGCCCGAAGCCTCCGCCTGCATGGTCAGGCCAGCACTAGCCTCAGAAGATGTGGGAAGAGGGGGTAGAGAGAATAGTCTTACTCCCCCACAGATAGAGCTGGATAGCACAGTAAGCAGAATAATCTACAACGGGCTAGATTTTTTTTAACATTATAGCATTCTTTCATTCCTTTTTTAGACTAGTAATATTTCAGTGTGGTGTATTAGAAAGCATTTCCTCTTTCTTCTATAAACTATAAATCAAGATGAGGAAATGACACAGGCTTACATAACCACCAGTATTTTTTTATATTTTGCTTAGTCTGTGTGTCACCGCTGAATTTGATCATATACTGTAGCTAGATGAAGTGATTGGACTTATGGTAACAATCGGAACATCCTAAAGCGTTTAAACGATTTTATATTGCAGCTTACCAGTTTTTAAATGCAGTGGTTGCATTAGTTTTTCTTTTTTAGGCTTTCTTTTATTTTCAGCTAGTAAACCTGCCAGTCAGTCTGTTTTCCGACAAAACAAGCTGCCCTGCAGATTTAGCAGTTGAAGGGTTGAGATAAACCATTAAAACATTGATGGGGGATGCTTACAATGGTCCTTCCCCCCCCCCCCTTTTTTTTTTTTATGCAAAACCTTTTTCTCAAAAGGGAAAAAAAAATGTTGCTGTAACTGCTTAGAATATGTTAGCTGGTGTTTTGGTTTCTATTTGTTAGTGTATTTAAATCTGCTAGTGCATCTAACACTCCCCTCCCACCAGACTGACAATGCTGCTGTCCAAAGGTGTCTCTGTTGCTTCTTCCTCCATAGTGTAGGCATTTTAATACAGGTGGTGTGTTACTGGCGAGATCACCAGGTGAAAGCGGAGGGAAGAAAGCCTAAAAGGGTTGCTGGTTCAAATCCCAACCACGACACTACCTGCCTGGAGTTTGTATGTTCTCCCTGTGCCTGCGTGGGTTTCCTCTGGGTACTCCGGTTTCCACCCATAAACCAAACCAAAGACATGCAGGTAGGTAAATTGGCTTCTGTCCAAAAAAAATTGTCCCTAGTATATGAATGGGGACCTTGGATTGCGGGCTCCTTGAGGGTAGGGACCGATGTGAGTGTGCAATGTACAGGGATAGGGACAATTGTAGACACTCACTCAGGTTGGACTGGTGTCTTTATTCAACCTTACTAACTATGAAAACTATAATGATTGGTAAGCTGCCATTTCTTACATTTTTGGTTTTGAGTTTAAAGGGGTTGTAAACCCTCAAGGTTTTTCACCTTTTAATGCATTCTATACATTATGGTGAAAAACCTTTTTGTAGTGCAGCTTTTACCTACCTGAACCCGATCGTTCCAGCGATGGGGACGAGCAGAGCAGCTCCAGCCGATGTCCTAGGGTCCTCATTGGCTGGATTGATGGCAGCAGGAGCATTGGCTCCTGCTGCTGTCAAAGCCAGTGACACGGGAGCCGGGGGCTGAGTCCTGCTGTCTGTGTCAATGGACGCAGCAGCAGGATATTGGAGCCCCCCCGGACGAGAGCCCCCAGGGAATGCGGGTCTCTGTGGGGGCACTCGACAAAGACAAGGAGGCAGGAGAGTGTCATTGGGGAACCCCAAAAGAGGAGGATTGGGGCCACTGTGTGCAAAACTCGCACACCCACACACATGCATGCACACCCCCACACACATGCATGCACACCCCCACATGCATGTACACCCCCCACACACATGCATGCACACACACACACACACACATGCATGCACCCCCCACACATTCATGCCCCCCTCTCCCACACACATGCATGCATGCACCCCCCACACACACACACGTGCATGCATGCACCCCCCCACACATGCATGCATGCATGCACCCCCCCCCCCCCCCCCCCCCCCCCACACACACACATGCATGCACCCCCCCCCACACACATGCATGCACCCCCCCCCCCCCCACACACACATGCATGCACCCCCCCCCCCACACACATGCATGCACCCCACCACACACATGCACACCCCCACACACATGCACACCCCCCCCACACACACATATGCATGCACACCCCCACACACACACATATGCATGCACACCCCCACACACACATGCATGCACACCCCCACACACATGCACCCACACACACACGCATGCACACACATATAAACACACATACAGTAGATAGTCTTATAAAAAAAAAAAAAACGTCAGACATTTACCTTCTTCCTGCCGGGTACTGCACTATAGGGGAGACAAAGAGCACAGCACACACTGCTTTCACTTTAGGTATGTGAGGACGCAGTGCCGATTACAGTTCGGCTGACGATCGGGGAGCTCCTCTCAGCCTCCCCTCCTATCAAATGGTACAGGGGGACCTCAAGGGCCCCTGAAGCAAGGGGCCTGGTCGCCATGGCGATCTCGGCGACCCCTATAATTTCGCCACTGAATAATTATAATAATAATACACACTGTTTAATTTACACTGTCCCTTCTATTTCTGTATATGGATGCCACTGCATTTTTTTTTTTATTATTATTAAAATAATTAATGTACCTTTTTTCTTTTCCTAATTGATATACAGTTGTCACATGACCCAGCTCTTTTCCAGCCTGTCTGCAGGGAAACATAAGCAGGAGGAGCTTCTAGTGCTCTGCTGCTGGTCACATGTTAAAAAAAAAAAAAAAAACATCGAATAATAAAGTAAAAATTATTATTTAATATCAATAAACTTTTTTTAAATTGTCATACAAATATATATTTGAAATCAAATCTTTATTATTTTTTTGGCAATACCATAGTGTGGGTGGATTTCTGCCCATCACAGACTGTGTCACGCCCCTCCAGCCTGCATCTAAAGCCCCATACACACGGTCGGACTTTTTCATCAATTTGGTCCGATCGGACAAGGTTGTTGAAAAATCAGACCGTGTGTATGCACCATCGGACAGTGTTCGTCGGTTTGTCCGTCGGACAAAGTCTTATCTCCTGCTGGAAAGATTTCGCGTCAACCCGGTCCGATCACACCAAATCCGAGCGTGTGTACGCTTGTCCGACGGACAAAGTGCTACGCATGCTCAGAAGAAATTCTGTGACGGAAGCGCTCTGTCAGGTAAAACTACCTTTCCTAATCGACACAGCACATTCGTCACGCTGCAATGTTAAAATGTCTTTAATGCAGCGCATTCTCTTTTTCTTTACAATGCAACAAGAATGACATGTTTTAGCTGCTCCTATTCACCCGCACTTCTCACAAACTTACTTCTTTATTACTTTGCAGCATTTATACACTACATGTTTATTTTTACTCTGAACGGAAAAGAATCTTTGTTATTTTTTTACCATGATTTGTCTTTTTTTTTTTTGTTTTGGGGAATACATATTTGAATGTTTTTTTTTTTTTTTTTTTTTGGAGGGGGGTTGTGTGTCTCAAATTACCAAAAACACATTATTTACATTTGTATTTCTTGCTTAAATTTACTAGGAGGTTGTTTGTTGTTGTTGCCCCTTGTTAATTCTACTTTAGGATTAGTGAAATGTACCAGCCTACTCAAAGAAAAACTGTCATTGTAGCAAAGTAAAACACAATAGTCAATGATTATTTCAAATCAAAAAAAACCTTTATTTAGGTCACACCAACAAACCAAAGAGGAACGCAGCCATGGTGAAACTTGGGGAATTTGCAAAGTCTTGGCCCCCACGGCAACCATCATTGTCCAAGCGTAGAAAATTGGGGGCCTGAGGAGTACGTATATTAAGGGGAGTGCAATCTGGTCGTGAAGTCCAAAGTATCCGGAACTGCAGCAGATGCCATCTAGGTCCCCAGGCTCTGGTACTACAAGAGGCTCCATCTTCTCTCACACCAGACTGATTGCAGGTCGTCACTCTCAGGTCTTCCTTCCACGCTTCCTTCCACGCTGTGGCTGTCGTGCTGGTGGGGTGGCAGAAGGAGGAGGAGGAGGAGGAGGAGGCGGAGCATGGTAGCTATGGCAAACATGTGTGAGTGGGGTCATCTCCCCAGCCCTACCCTTATTTAGGACATGGAGGATGAGCCCCTCACACATGTTGCGTTGCCCCACCTCCATACCCATCATTTTTGTGACAACCACCGAGCCAAAGGTCTCCTCGTCGGCGGGTGTGGCATGTAGGGAGTCTGAAGCCTCTCTGATCATCCGGAGCGCTGACTGTGCCGCATAACCCCCCCTTCTCGCCCTTTTGTACGGAGGGCGGAGGGAGGGGTTTGGGTGTCAGTCAGGCTCCGAGGCCTAGCCCCCTCTTGGCTGCCACTACCCAGCTGGTGGCTGCCACTAACCCCTGCCTCCTCCTGACTGCCACCTTCCACAGCCACCTCCTGGCTGAGGTCTTCCTGTGTAGGAAAAAGGGACATAGTTTCAGTTATTTGTTCATCAAACACACACAATTCTCATCTAGTGACTGGTGCAAAATGTTTACAAATAGAAAACCATACAATTCTCAGCCCAGCAGTTTAGATTCTGGCCCCAAATGTCTCCCACACCACTGTCTGTTGATATGTCAAACACGTTAGGAACTAAGCAATTGGCGATCCTGAATTAAGTGAACATCATTCATTATTCCCATAAATGGTAACAAAACTACTATACCTGGAACAAGCTGGGCTCCTCCACCTCTTCCAGACTGGAAGGCCCAGGTTGCTCCTCGAAGCCTCATCAGGGGTGGGCTGTGCGCAAGGAAGCGTGGAAGGAGGAGTTGAGGTTGGCTCCGTGACATCAGCCTGGTCCTTCAGAAAATGGAGACTCTGATAGTACCAGAGCTTGGGGACATAGACCTCATCTGCTGAAGTTGCAGTTTCCTCAGACTTCACGACCTTCTTCCTCTCCCTGATATACGCACTCCTCAGGCTGCCAATTTTCTTTCTAATATCATCAACAGTTGCCGTGGGGAACCTTGGCTTGACAAATTCCACAAGTTCCTCCAGGGCTGCGTGCCTCTTTGGTTTGTTGGTGTAATGTGGGTGTATACCCTGCCACAATATGGGAAAATCCCTGTATTTGGCAATGAAGAGGGGGAGAAAACTCATGTCGTTGAATCCCTTCATATCAATCTCTGCAAGACACAACAACACACCAAACCCTATAAATTATGTCAGGCTAAACTCTCCTAATCTTCTCCATAAAGAAGCCTCAAGTTCAAATCAGTCTAGGCTAGTTATGTACCAACGTTAAATTGTACCTTCGTTTGTAGCGATCGTCTCGTGTGAGTTTTCTCTCCCCTCGTCTCCCAGATCGTGGCTACGACACAGGCGTGTGACGTTTTATATACACTGCGCATGCTTCAAACTCCGCCCGCCCCTGACGATCTTTCTCGTCTATTCCCCACCCCTTCTCTTTACGGCGTAGTGGGGAGAGCACATGGCGGGGACACAGCAGGTGCGCCACAAATATCCCACCAACGAGGAGGAGGACGAGGAAAGTCCGGAGGCAGAAACGTCCCGATCCCGGAACCTGAAATTCAAGGCCTCCAATATGTCATTTGGAGAAATGTTGGAGATGGTGGACATATTAAAGAGGAGCGACTATGATGGGAAGTATGGGCCTTACCTCAACCCCAATGTCCGCAAGGCCAAGATCATGTCTAAAGTTGTGAGAAGGCTGTACAATAATTTTGGGGTACAACGATCCAAGGAGCAACTCAGGAAACGCTGGTCAGACCTGAAACTGAGGGAGGCCGATCAGTACAGAAAGATCAAGAGAATTCTTCAAAAAAGTAAGTAGTTGTGTTTTTGTGTTTGATTTCTTGCTTGCATACTGCTCCATTGTGTTTTGATTTTTACCAAGTTGTACATTCCAAAATGGCCACTTTCAGGTTCGTCTGTGCATTCGATCGTACTCAGCCTCGATCTTTCTGCCACTGTCATGGTCGTGTGTGTGTGCATTCGATCGTACGCAACCTCGATCGTTCGGCCACTTATAATACGATGTTTGGTGTTTTTTTGGGGAAAGGAAGTTTGTTCTCACTAGAAATGTCATCAAGAATGTAAAGCCAATTTATTCAATGTAAAGGAGAGGTCACTCAGTAGCTGTTTACCCATCTGGACTCTAGAGCACTAGTGCTGGGACACCCAAACCCCCTTTTTATTATGCTTTTCCACACATGTGCTCCAGTGGATACTAGAGGGGGTCTCCATCACACAAACTTCTACCAAAAAGCTAGTCAGTTTAGCACCTTTACAAAGTGACTTCATTCATGTAGTTGACATTTGTAACTGGCCAAACTAAAATAGTGTCCGTCACTTTCAAGCAATGTTTGTCATTTCCTATTTCTGCCCTCAATAGCTTGTGTTGCTAAATCTTCCTTTTGGACATTCTCATAGGGGAGCGAAAACTTGGGCCGTCTGAGGAAACCCCCAAACCAACACCTACCAAAAAAGGGGAAAGAGCAGAAGCAGAGGAGGAGGAGGAGGAGGAAGGAGAGATCATCGAACTTGGAGAAATTGTCACCACAACAGGTGAGTGTGGGAGAACACAGCTACTGGTAAGCTAATCCATGTATGGCTGCCTCATTTCCAACACCCCATTTTTGTTTGTTTGTGGTTTTTAGGTGACGTGGATGTTGTGGAAGAAAAATCGCACTTTACCACAGAGAGTGCCCACGTACTCATCGGAGAGATAATGGTCTGCAATAGAGATCTAGATTACATAAAGCAAAACATCAATGATGTTCAACAAAAATTGAAGAACATCATTGATGTTTTAGGAAAAATATGAAAACGCACCAAGTAATTAACACACATTTGTGCCAGCTTCAGAACACATTTGCAACTTAAAAACTGTCTGAAATTTGGAACATGCACACATTGTGTCCACATGTGCTAGCTCCCACCATGGTGGATGAATGGCAACGTTTTTTTGGGGGTGCAAACACTTTACGAACTACGAAAGTGGTTGTGGTGAAGGGGTTGCACCCCCAAAAAACGTCCATTCATCCCCATGATGGAAAATGGCACTTTTGAAGCTTCTAGGCATGTGTTTTACCATCTAATGACCATTTTCAGTTCCAAATTTCCACTTTTCGGGGGTGACCCCCCCATGTGATGAAGGCAAGATCAAACACACTTTGAACATATAGTCATGTCTGATCTTGTCTTCACTTTACAAAGTTGAACTTTCCAAGTTCCTAGGTTCTGTTTTGCTCCATGCCTGGTTTTACCAATTGCGGAATGTTTGTAAACAATGTTGTAAATAACCAAGATGTTGTCAGTTTTGGCGTGAAGATTGTAAACGCACTTGGGAATGTTTTCCTAGTAAACTTTTATTTTTCTAAATGTGTGGCTTCCTTATTTAAAAAACACAATGCATTATGTATGTAAAATGAAAAGGATATGGGGGGCAATGGGTGTTATTTACTAAAGGCAAATCCACTTTGCACTCCAATTTTCTTTCCCGGGGAACTTTTTCAATGCACTTGTAGAGCATAGCGGATTTGACTTATGTAAATGACACCCACAGTGCTTTGTACGAAAACACGGAGCACAGCATTTTGGAGAATACACACATGTCAGACCTGGTGATGAAAAGGAGTATTTTGGGTGTCAGTTATGCAGTACAAACCTTCTCTAGACCAAAGATTAGGTAGCAAACACACAACATGAGAATAATCTTTTTGGGAAGAAGAGACTGTTACCTCCTTTTGCCCAGAAAGTGCATTCCCACTGTCGAAGGCAAAGGGAAAAAAATGTCAAAGTAAAATAAGCTAAAAAGAAGACTGAAATGACATGAAATCATAGGTTGTTTAAAATATCAGATTTATTAAAAAATGCCGCTCACACATCGTCAGGCAGAGCAATGGCCCCCCTACCCACAAAGTACTGCATATATTGGTCCCGGACCACACGGGCATTTAGAGGGGGCAAGCCTGGACGTGCCACTCGAAGGGCTGTGAGTTTGGCATTTGGAGGGCCCTCCACATCTGGGCCAACGGGCACCACATAGTTCCTGTTATGTCTTTTGAGGAAGTTGTGCAATATGCAACAGGCAAGAACTATGTGGTTCAGTTTGTATTCCGCCAAGTTAAATGCCGTCAGGAACAGGCGGAAGCGGCTGGCCAGGATGCCAAAAGCGTTCTCCACAACTCTTCTGGCTCTGGACAGCCTGTAGTTGAAGACCCTCTGGTCCGGGGTGAGGGTCCTCATCGGGAACGGCCTCATCACATGGGGAGTCAACGCAAACGCTTCATCTGCGACAAAGACGAAGGGGAGTCCTTCGGCATTCTCCTCTGGAGGTGGCAAGCACAGACTGCCACTTTGGAGACGCCAGTAGAACTCCGTGTGCGTAATGGCCCCACCATCCGATATCCGGCCGTTCATCCCCACGTCCACATACATAAACTCGTATGTTGCCGACACCACCGCCAACATCACTACACTATTAAACCCTTTATAATTATAATAGTAGGACCCCGAGTTGGGCGGTGGGACGATGCGGACGTGTTTCCCATCAATTGCCCCTCCGCAGTTAGGAAAGTCCCAACGGCTGGCAAAGTGGGAGGCCACAGTCTGCCATTCCTGTGGCGTGGAAGGGAACTGTGGAGTGAAACAAGAAAAAAACATTAGTCACTTTGCACCTAAACATTGCAAGCAGATTAGACAATCAACATCTTGGAACAAGAGCATTGTCTAAAATTGGAGGCTGGAAAGTATTTGCACAGAAAAGTAGAGGCTCCCCTTCACAGATTACTCACCCCCCCATCAATCCCCCCACTTCTGATGGGCCATTGGCAATAACTAGGGGTTTTGGGGGGGGGGGGGACAGCTAACCCTCTGCACTTCATTGATTGGCAAATGGCTCAATAATGTGGGCTAGTTTGGCCAGACCCTCTGTACTTAACACTTTTGGCAGGCCACAGGAAAGATCAAATAACATTTCAACCCCCCCCCCCCCCCCCAAAAAAAAGGCAGGCACAGTGTGACATTATTAAATTACCAAGCAAGCTAATAGGAGGGAAAGAAGACAAAAAAATAGGAAATGGAATGTATGGAGGCAGTCCCTTGCACTACATGCTTTGCTGAATTCATCCCTAAAGATGCGCACTATAAAGAGGTAGGTATATAGTGTGTATGGACCTTGGGAAAGCCAGCAGATAAAGGATTGGTACCATCTGACAGAGCAGTTGGGGGAGGGGGTTCCTAATGAGTTTGCCCCCCCCCCCCACCAAAAGAACAAAAAAAGGGGGCTCTACATGAAGTAAACCACACAGCAAACATTTGTGCATATTTTAGGGGGTGTTTTGGGGCAAACAATACTATGCAGCAGACAAAAGACATTGCTTAAGTGACTAGGCCATAGGTGTCTATTGGGGCAGAAGAGCATGCTGGTGAGGTAAGTGAAGGGAAAAATGCATGAAGGAGAAAAGGGGCACAGCATATTAGAACATATTGCAATCATGGTAATTAGGGAAGGAGGTCAAAAATACAAGTCATTAGCAAACAGAGCATACATAGAAGGGAATAGTAAAGTAGAAATGTTACCTTAATATAGTCCTCCTGCAGGACCTGAATGATGGCAGAACAGGTCTCTGGAATAATGATTCCCAGGGCCTGGGGAGAGATACCTGAAGAGAACTTCAAATCCTGAAGACTTCTCCCTGTCGCCAAGTACCTCAACGTGGCAACAAGCCTCTGCTCCGGAGTAATGGCTTGTCTCATGCAGGTATCCTGCCGGCTGATAAAGGGGGTCAGCAAAGCCAAAAGACGGTGAAAATCGGGGTCCGTCATCCTGAGAAAGTTCCTGAAATCATCAGGATTATTCTCCCGGATCTCACGAAGCAAAGGCATGTGCGAGAACTGGTCACGCTGAAGCAACCAATTCTTGGTCCACATACTCCTCGTCACTCTGTTCATGGACGGGTCTTGGGTCAAAGCTAAAAGCCCAACACCAATTCCGCGTACAGCACGAACTCGGCGACGAGTACGCACGGGAAACATCGCTCAGAAGGTCACAAAAGGTCGGCTGGTCAGAACGGACAAACAGAAAGCACCGATAAACAGCAAGGCCTGAAAGAACGAAGTGAATACCAGCAACGAGCAGACAATAAGCAGTGCAAATCAAAGCGTCCTATATCAAGATATAGGCCGCAATGACCAACAAATGCGAACTGACTACACGCACTAATAAACAGATACGCACGACAAGCACAAACTGAAGAGCAGTAACGATCTGAGTCAGAAAACTGAGAAGCGCGAATCTTAAGTCACCAAACTTCCACTAACTCTCGATAAACACGGGATCAGCAGAAGGAGCCCAACGGGTGCCTGACGTGGTGCTGAACTTCCCTTTTGTAATCTCGTGGACGACGACTTACGTCACGACGTTCTTCCGGACCGGATATTCCGACAACTTAGTCCGACCGTGTGTACGCAACGCCAACATCGGACAAAGTACGTCGGACAAAGTCCGACTGACCTGGTCCGCGGATTGTCCGAGCGTGTGTATGGGGCTTTAGAATAAGAGTGAGGTTAACTCTCCATCAATCAACATGTTATATCCCGCCCCCATTGTGTTTAGCTGGTTAGTGGGCATGGAAGAGGAGGGAGGGAGTAGCCTGTCATTTACCACTGTGTATACACCCACATGTGTGACTTTATAGTCACATGTGCTGCTCAGATGTAATAGAAAGGAAATGCTCAGCATAGAAACTCACTGAAAACTGAGCATGTGCAGAGCTGCCAACACTGTTCTGCAAAATCTGTTGCTGAATTGGGGACATGGACAGAAGAAGGAGGTAGAGAACAGCAGGATCAACCTGTTTTTTTGCGGAATACAGAAAACAAATCTCACAGTGACTATGCGAGTATGAACCGCATGTATTACACCATTTATTGACAGTTTTTTTATGATGTGGGTTTAGTGACACTTTAAAAATAATGGAGTTTTTTCATCCTACCACCTCAAGCATCTTGTTTCAAGGTTATTCAAAGCGGTTATTTTTGAATCAGTACCCAGTACATTGCCATACTATCATCCTTCTCTCCCAAAATGGCATATGTCAGAAAACAATGCATGGGCGCACAACAATTGGACCTGTCGTGCGTTAAGTGCAATAAAGAATCTGTCATTTCTGTATTGCTAGCACTGAAGGATTTAAAAAATAAATAAAAATGCTTTAAAATTGCCTTCTGTTACCTCCTCCTTTCTCTTGTGGGTTTGAACAGTAGGGATCTCTCTTATAAAACTTTCACAGACTTCACCATTCCACTTCCATGTGAGTAGAATGTTAATACGTTTGTCAGCTTGTGTTACATGGCAGAAATACTGAATCTCTATTGGAGTTTAGCGGTTTCCAGTACAGTAGGTCTACCTAGTAGGTACAGTATGTGAAACAATGGTGTGTTAGAGAAGTTCTCCCCACCACTCGGAAACGACCCTCACAAATAGGGAAAGATATTCTCTCTCTCTCTCTCTCTATATATATATATATATATATATATATATATATATATATATATATATATATACACACACAAACCAAATCAATTTTTACAAGAAGCAAAATCGAAATAAAGGCCACACAGGCAGCCAGATCTCTCGCTGAATTTGGTGCAAGTAGAAATAAAAATAAAATATATATATATATATATATATATATATATATATATATATATATATATATATATATATATATTTATTTTTATTTCTACTTGCACCAAATTCAGCGAGAGATCTGGCTGCCTGTGTGGCCTTTATTTAGATTTTGCTTCTTGTAAAAATTGATTTGGTATATGTGTGTGTGTGTGTGTGTGTGTGTATGTGTGTATATATATATATATATATATATATATATGTGTATATGTGTATATATATATATATATATATATATATATATATATATATATATATATATATATATATATATATATATATATATATATATATATATATATATATATATATATATATATATATATATATATATATATATATATATATATATATATATATATATATATATAAATAAATAAATTGGTCATTTTGTATGAGCTCAATATGTTTGTTTTGTTTCAGCTTCTCCAAAGGCAGGGTGTAGCTGCACATACAATTGATGGGTATGTGAGTGAATGGGAGTAGTATCTATCTAAAACTTTTTCAGTGAGCACAGAAAATACCTGTTGATCTTGCCAGAAATTCAACAGCCATGTCACTTCCTGTGAGCTGACCTGGCAGCATAAAACAGTGTTATCTTTCGTCTGTAATTTACTAATCCCTGCCCCCATGTAATTGAGATGAAGAGAAGACATGTTTGAAGTCTAACCTGGATTACAACCATAGCTCCCTATTTAGGCACAGTGCAGAAGTGAGCAAAGCCATAGTAGGACAGGAAGTGTGTTATTTGCAAGATTGCCAAGTTGAAAATGAGCCAGAAAAAAAAGAAAATCAATGCAGCTACTACAGCCAAGGTGACTAGTAAGTTGCTTTATACTCTTAATACATTTATATGTCAGTGTTCACATGTCTCTAAGAATCCTCCCACTAAACACCAATGCTTGTTTTCAATGAAAAACTTACTGTCACAGTCTTGGACCTGGTTCACACTGGTATGACAAACGCTCCGACATTGGAAGCACATGTCGCATGACGTTTATAAATCAATGGTTCCCTATGAGAAGCGTCTTAACTGGTCCGATACAAGTCGGTCCGACTTTAAAAAAGGTTCCTGCGCTACTGTGGTCCAATTTTGATCCTACTTCAGCCCATTGACATTTATTGAAGTCGGATCATTGTCTTAACTGATCCGACTTTGGCATGCGACTTGTGCTCTGAGGATCTTGAAGGAGTAAAAATAAAAAAATGGCATAGGGTTCCCCCCTCCAAAAGGTATGGATTTTAAGGGGAACCCTAATGCCAAAAATAAAACCCAGCGTGGGGTCCCCGCCAAAATCCATAGCAGACCCTTATCTGAGCACACAGCCCGGCATGTCAGGAAAGGGTGTGGGGACGCGCAAGCGCCCCCTCCTGAACCATACCAGGCCACATGCCCTCAACATGGGGGGGTTGGTGCTTATGGGACGGGGGCCCAAAGCACCTTCCCCATGTTGAGGGCATGTGGCCTGGTATGGTTCAGGAAGGAGGGTGGGCAGATCCCGGCCCCTCACCCTATGTGAATGAGTGTGAGGTACATTGTACCCATACCTATTCACCTAAAAAAAAAAAGTGTCAAAAATAAAAACAGCAAACAGGTTTTTGACAAACTAATTTATTAAGGCAGCTCCAGCGTCTCTTCTTCTGATTTTGTCTCCCTCCGGCAATGTCTTCATCCTCCCGGTTCTTCTCCCTCCACTGATGTCTTCTTCCACTGCCGGTTCTTCTCCCTCCGCTGATGTCTTCTTCCACTGCCGGTTCTCCTCTCTCTGCTGTCTTCTCCCTCTGCCGCGTCTCCTCTCTTTGCTGTCTTCTCCTCTGTTCTCCCGAGGCTCTCTCCAGCTGTAATGCTAGGGCTGCTGTGTGCCATTACTTCTATAGCCACAGGGCGTGGCCACCCAGTGACATCACCCGGTCCACGCCCCTTGTGATGTCACCACCCTATCATGCCCATGGCTATACAAGTAATGGCACATGGCGGCCCTAGCATTACAGTGGGAGAGAGCGTCGAGAAAACATCGGAGAAGACATCGGAGAGAGGAGAACTGGCAGCGGTAAAAGAACCGGAGAGAGTAGAAATCGGAAGGAGAAGAGTTGCCGGAGCTGCTTTTAATAAATTACTTTGTTTACTGTGTTTTTTTTTGTTTTGGCGTGGGGTTCCCCTTAAAATCCATACCAGACCGGAGGGTCTGGTATGGTCTTGGAGGGGGAAACCCTATGCTGTGTGTGGTGTTCTTCTTCTTCTTTTTTTTTTTTTTTTTTTTTTTTAAATTTGGAGTGGAGTTTCACCTAAAGCTTCATACCAAACTCAAAGGGCCTGGTATTGTTGGGATCAAAGTTGGATCCCGTTCATTGAAGTCAGACTTCAAGTCGCAGGGCAAAGTTGGATCCACAGTCGTACGACTGTCGTGTCATACCAGTGTAACCCAGCCTTACTCTTTAGTGGGACCTTGCATCTATTCGTTCATATGTTCCCCGGGCAGAAGCGATTAAACTCTCTCCTTGTCCTTAGGCACAATTCATACAGACTACGTTGTAAGGCAAGTGGAGAAGCTCCTTTCTATCTCTATCTTCTCTCTAGCATGCCTCCACCACACATTTACATTCCAAGCTACCTTTTCAACCGATGATGTCATTGATTGTTAGGATGCCAGTGACTAGAAAGAAGGTTGTAACGGTGCACAGTAAAAACCTGTGTAACTAAAAGGCAGGCTCGCTCCAGCTGCTGGCTTGTATAGAATTTTTGGGCAACTTTTAAGCATTTTACCAAGGCACCCCTGAAGAATAGTAAAGGCCCCCCCAGGGTGCCTAGGCACCCTGGTAGAAGGACGCTGCTCTAGAGCCTAGTTCTCCAGCCACTTTAATGCACCTCTTTTGGCTAATCTGGGTACACGGCTCTCTCCAGTGGTTCCACCCTCAATAAAGGGCTGTCGCCATCCGTAACACTCTAAAGTGCTTCTCCTTGTATAATAAAAAAACAAGACACTTATTCAATTTTAAATTCCATATTCGCAGACCAGAGATTTTAAGGTACAGATAAAAGGGCAACAACTTCACCAATGTCATTTGTCTGAGACTGGTTCCTGAAAAAACAAGACTCCGGTGGTTATGCTTCCTTAACTGAACATAGTCTGCCTCATACCATCAACCCAACGCTTTTTGAAGTTACTTAACTCCTTCTTTATAAGGCGGGTGGGACGCCAAGCTCAAATACACCTTTTATAAAATACTCTTCAATTGGTTCCCTACATTTCCTCAAGGCTGATAAAAAGGCTAAGTCCACCTTTAAAAAAAAATACATAAATGCACATATTTTTGAAATAAAGTGGATTGCAGGTGCAATGGCAGGCTTCTACAGACTCTTCCTCCAGCTTCCTTCCAATACCTCGGTACAGGCTTTCAGTAAATGAGCTGGAGGAAGTGTCAGTGAACTGCGAGGGTGGTGATCACCACAGTCTTGTTCCATTGACAAGTGCAAGTCCATTTTCCGCAGTGGTAAAGTGGCATTATAGTTCATTCATTCATTCATGGATCTCTGCATGAATGACACGACTGTGCAGGCGGCAATTAAAAAAATGACAGCTGGTGCAAAGAAGAAGAAACGTTATGTGGGGGCTCATTTGCTCCATGTTACACTCTGAATACAGGTGTGACCTCTAACACGGTGCAAAGGATGAAGTTGGCCTTACCCAATGATCTTGCTAGAAATTCAGCATCCCTGTCACTTCCTGTGAGCTGACCTGGCAGCATAAAACAATTATCTTTTTTCTGTAAACGACTAATTCCTACTTGTAATGAAGATGAAGAGAGGAAGGCATGTTTTATGTCCAGCCTGGATTACAACCTTGGCTCCATAGATACAGTGGAGGAGTGAGCATAGCCTCACTAGGTCAGGAAGTGTGTTTTTCTCAAGATTGCCAGGTTAAAAAAAGAAAACAAATGCAGCAACTACATCTAATGACTGGTACGTTGCTATTTTGTTTTTTGGGCTTACTGGTTAACTTTAATCTCCTCCCTGCCCTGCAGCTCATTACCTTCTCTCAGCTGCCCGGTCAAGAAGAAACATGTCTGTCTAAAACTGGCCATAAAAATGGATTGAAATTTGTCTGGTTCAGCAGGGACCGGCTGAATTTTGATCCATCTATGGCCATTCCCACTAGAGAGTTCTGTTGGCTTCTCTCGAACAGGAACATTTTTGGAAATTTTTCATTAGATCAGCTCAAACTGAATGTTTGGATAAGAAAATCAATTAGTTCTTTTTGATTGGCTAGCTGATCAAAAAAAAGAAGAAAAAGATCCATCTATGGCCAGCTTAAGCTACAGTGTTTTAATTTATAGCTTACAAAGGAACTGTAAGTGTGACAGCGCTGGTGTTTGTCATGGCATTGCCATATGGTGTGAGTCACATGCATGCTGCTTCACCCCTGGTAGTATCTGGCATTTTATCGATTTCCCTCATCCCAATGGAGTGACCAGAACATGAAAGAAAGATTGTTATTGGCTGCTGATGAGGTAGGATTAAAGCAAATCTGTTACTTTACCCTGCATGGATAAGGCAAGGGTTTGCTTTCAGGTGCCTATAGGCACCAAATTAAACTGTTAGCCGTCAGATTGGCAAATGTGGTTAGGCCCACTTTAAAATGGTAGACATCCTTCAGCCAAATCTTTTCTTTTACAAAAGGTTTTATTTATAACCATAGCAATTTCACACTTTAACAGTGTAGAGAATGCATCATGAATGAACATAACATAAAATTTAGCATCTTAGAAATAAAATAAGTATGCTAGTAAATCAAAGAAAAACAAAACAATAAAAATATAAAGCCCCTTTCACATGTGCGGACCGTTCAGATCCGCCTGTCATTTTTTTCAGGCGGATCTGAACGGTCGCTCCATTGTCTCTATGGAGCATCAGATGTCCGCTGTGACATGTCTGCTGACATCCGATCCGCAAAATCCAGACGGATGGATGTCCTATTTTACATCCGTCTGGTGGATCGGATGAAAACGGACAGGTGGTCTGTAATCATCCGATCCCACCCATAGGGGAGAGCAGACTCTCTGACAGGTCCGTCCCTGCACAGAGTGCAGAGATGGACTTGTCATCCGCCGACTCAGCGGGGATCAACGGAGCGATCCCTGCTGAGCAAGCGGAGGAGTAAAATGGACAGCCCCACATGTCCACCTAATGTGCGTCATTGTACCCTCCTGGGAGAACCCTCGGGAAAACAGGGGGGAATAGGCTGGAATTAAAGTGTTTTTTTAAGGTTGTCAAGTCCGAGGGCAGAAGATTAATTGACATGGCTTTTGATTTGGTGGGGTTAATGGACAAGCCAGAGAGAGAGGCAAAAGAGTCCAGTAAATAGAACAGGTTAGATAGGGTGATTCTAGGGTTTGTTAGGGTTTGAAGGATATCATCCGCGAACAGTGATATCTTATGGGGTGTGCCCGCTATCTCAACACCAGTTATGTCCGGGTGAGATCGGATCGCCTCTGCCAACCGTTCCATGGCCAAAATAAATAGGAGTGGGGAGAGTGGGCAGCCTTGCTGGGTTCCCCTCCTAATGGAAAAGGGAACTGACTCGAAACCATAGTATTTGACCTTTGCCTGGTAGGAGTCATATAGTGCCATTACCCATTGCAAGAATGACGATCCGAAGCCCTAGTGGCTGAGTACCGCCATCGGGTAAGGTCAGGACAAAGTGTCGAAGGCCTTGTTCATGTCAAGAGACAGTAACATAGTTGCTATAGACCGGCTATGTGCTGAAGTTGTATTATACGTCTAATAGCGTCTCCTGCTTGACGCCCCAGGACGAACCCCACCTGGTCTTTTTTGACCAGGCGTGGTAAGAAGAAGTTTAAACGATTGGCCAGGATCTTGGTTAATATTTTAATGTCTATAGTAATAAGTGAGATGGGCCTTAAGTTGGTCCAAGATAAGTGGTCACGGTCGGGTTTTGGAATCATGACAATATTGATAGTCAAGAGATTAGGGGTGAGTGCATGGCCATCTTTTACTGCATTGAACATAGTTGTTAAATGGGGGGCTAAGACGTTTGCTAGCTTCCTATAATAAAGGGCCGTGAAGCCATCCTGCCCTGGACGTTTGCCTACTTTTAGTTCTTTTATTCCCTGTAATACTTCAGTTAGCTGAATGTCTCGGTCCATTAATGAAGTGTGTGTATCGGACAGTTTAGGCAATGTCAGTCCCGTCAGGAAGGATGTCCCGGTTTTGGGTAGGAGGCTGAGTAGGGGCCTTGTAGAGGGTGGTGAGGCGGTGTCTAAATTCTTCCAACACTTTCAATGGGTTACCTGTGAGGACATTATATCTAGTGCGTAGCGTGATGGGGTTTGGGGTAAAGGTGCGCAGCTTATTGGCCGGCATTGAGTTGGGTCTGTTGGCTTTGGCATACCTTTTCTGGCAGGCCCAGCGTAATGTACGTTCTGCCTAGGTCAAGTTCTGTACGCGCCCCATCTAATAAGTACCGATTTGTATGCTTCCCTCGGCCAAATCTTTTCTGTGGAAGGACTGATCAGCTTGGTTGGACTTATCCTAGAAAGGCAATGTTGATTTCCCTTTAACGTGATACTAAAGTCTCATTTTATTTTTATTTTTTATTTTTTAAAAACAAAATTTTTATTTTTTATTTCTATTAAAAATTACAAACATGTTATGCTTACCTGCTCTGGGCAGTGGTTTTGCACAGAGCAGTACCGATCCTCCTTGTCTCTGGTCCCTTGTCGGCACTCCTGGCCCCTCCCTCCAGCCAAGTGCCCCCACAGCAAGCAGCTTGCTAAGGGGTCACCTGAGCTGCTGTTCTGTGTGTCCATTCAGACACTGAGATGCTTCTTGGCCCCGCCCCCTCTTTCCTTATTGGCTCACGTACTTTGACAACAGCTGGAGCCAATGGCATCCCGCTGCTGTCTCAGCCAATGAGGAGGGAGAGTCCTGGACAGCCGAGACTCTTGTGCAACATCGCTGGACTGAGATGGAGCTCAGGTAAGTATTGGGGGGATGAGGGGAGCTGCTGCACAGAGAAGGTTTTTTTTTATCTTAAAACCTTCTGACTTTAGAGCCACTTTAAGCTGGCCACACATGGACTGAAATTCAGCCAGGTCAGCAGGGACAGGCACAATTTCGATCCATTTATGGGCAGGCTGGTTGTACAGAAGTCAATATACCAAGTCGCCACGCCAGAACACAATAGTTTTGTGTTCTAGCAACCCATCCCCCACTTGTTAATTTGAAAAGTTGGGCAGCTCCCTCTCCCCGTGTAGACCTGCTGTATCTCCTCCCCTCGTCCCTGCTGTGAGGTTGACTTAGCGGCTACAGCAGGCAGGCGAGGATACTCCGGAGTATTTTTTTGTACTGTCACCAGTCTGTCTCTGATCACCACCACACCAGTTATATGATAATGCTGTACTGCAATGGTGACAGAGTGTGTGTGTGTGTGTGTGTGTGTGTGTGTGTGTGTGTGTGTGTGTGTGAAAAACCCACCATGCCTCTTACTAAATATTGTCTACCTTCCAAAAAGGGGTAATTTGTGGAGTATTTGTACTGTCCTGGCATTTTAGGGCGTTGAGAAATTAGAAACACTGATTTGGCCTATTTTCATGAAGAAAATGCAGCAGAATACATTTTGGGCTAAATTAATGAAGAACAATTATTTGTTTGCAAAATTTTAGACCAAAGAAAAATGTGTGTTGTGTTTTTTTTTTTTTTTTATTTCAGAATGTGAGTCTTTCTTTTTTTTCCCTTGGTGACCTTTTGCTCTGCGCAAAATGCGTTAAAAAACGCTGCGAAATTGCGTTAAACGCTGCAATTCGTGCAGTTTTCTGCCTGAAAACGCTACGCTCAGGTGTGAATGCAGCCTCAAGGCACTGAAAATTGTCCTGGGTAGAAAGGGGGTAAAAGTGCCTGGTATTGAAGTGGTTAAATGTCTATAAGCTACTTGCAGATGCCAGTAGATGAGGCTTAGCTGAGGGAAAACCCATCAGACTAGTTAAGCTGGGTACACACTGTTGTGTGTGTTTGTTTTTTTTTTTTTTTTTTTTCATTCATCTGGCTGAACAGAAAAAAATAAAAAACTTGTGGATGCAGGAATTCTCCCCACTGGGGCATTGTATTCTGACAGCGGGGGCTCCCCACTCTCAGAATACGCTAATCAGTGCTGCAACCGATTGGCTGCAAGCTACTGATCCATTCAAGGTTTTCCAACAGTCCCGTATGACAGAAGCTATTCTAATGATCGGTTTCTGTTGAACCCGTAGGGCTACATACAGATTAAATTCAGCCAGTCCCTGCTGAACTAGACAAATTTCGAGTGCACCCAACTTTCAGAATGAGTCTATTTGCTGTTGTTTACCACTGATAAACCATCACCAGAGGTGTCTGCAGCACGTCTCCCACTCTGCTTCAAAGGCTTAAAACAGATCAGGTCATGCCTGCATATCCAACCACCTTCTTAAGTCTATTGCCAGCTTTAGTCATATGCACATGATCTGACCATCGCTTAGCAGCAGTGCTTTCAGTATTCAGGCACCATGGCAAGATCATTTCTGAGATGCTTTACAGTGTTCTGGGAAATCCTATCCACGTATGCTTGTGGGTTGTGAGAGAAAATCCATGTAAACAAAGGAGAACATACAAGATCTATTCAGATAGTATCCCTGGTGGTATTTTAACCCTGGGCCTCGGTGCAGAAATACCAGTGTGCTTAATCTATTGTGCCGGCTCCATCCATTGGTTGCAAATTTAGCAACTTGTAAACAGCAATGTATCAGCAAATTACTTTTTAAAATAAAAGCTGAATTCCAGTCCAGTTGTGTGAGGAGGATCTATCGTTTGTGTAGTACAGCCACATGAAAGTGGTTCATGTTGTGTTTTGTGTAAGTAGATCTAGGCATTACAGTGCACATTTATAAAGCATAGGCTGTTGTGTATACAGCCGATTAGTAAGTCTTGTGGCTAACAGTGCATGCTGGGAATTGCTAATTAAGGATGTCCGGCAGAGACTCAACTCTCCTCCCTCCTCTCTGGCAAAGCATTACATCCTGTCTATCCGCAGAGCTATCCAGAACATTCTGCTTCTGCTCAACTCCCCTTCTCTCTCTCTCTCCCTTTTTATACCTCTGAACGGCACAACATCAATGCATAGTCTAGAAAAGGCATTATCAGCTTAAACATGCAACGTTTCTGTAAAATAATTATGCTATATTTACAGCAATCCTAAATGACCTGGTCATTCCCTATTGTGAAAAGAATTCTCTTTATGGCTATGTGTGCATTTATAATAATCTTGTAGTTATGATGAATACTTTACACCTAAATAGTTCCCACCTCAAATGTATCAACATAAATCCCTGTATGCTAACATATATTTGCAGCTTCATCAGCAAATGTGTGGCCTTGTAGACTTTGATACCCAATTTGATACAGTATACAGGGGGTCACCGACTTACGAACGCCCGACCTACGAACCTCTCCTACTTACGAACCGGGCGATACGGGGACCCTCTGCCATTTTGCGCAGACCCTCGGCCGTTCTGCCCATGTGCGGCCAGACGGAGCCTCAGAAAATTACGGCAAACACCAGAAATGTCCGTAATTTGCTGCGCATGCGCAGAACGGCATTAGACGGAACATCGGAAATGTCTGTAATTGTCATTCTGCGCATACGCGGCCGACTTACGAACATTACTGATTTACAAACAGTCTACCTAAACTTAGCCGTGTGTAGCTAATGGAACACACATGAAAGCGATTTTATGACAATTTAAGATGGCTAGAATGGTGAAATTAACCAATGTGATGCCATAACTCAATGATGCCTTGTTATAATGAAGACACGCTTGAACAGATGCAAAATGAAAAATAATGAAAATTATAAAAGGGGAAAAAAAAATGAGACAAAAACACTAAATAGAAATGTATATGAAGTTAAAACATTTGATGAACTAAAAAACATGCATAATAACAAAATCACTTTTCTTATCCCTATACATGAAATATGATCATATTGTTGGAGTTTGATAATCCATAAATCAATCAACAATAACCAGATAGATCTATCCTTTAATATATACGCACATACAGTATCTCACAAAAGTGAGTACACCCCTCACATTTTTGTAAATATTTTATTATATCTTTTCATGTGACAACACTGAAGAAATTATACTTTCTTACAATGTGTAAAGTAATGAGTATACAGCTTGTATAGCAGTGCAAATTTGCTGTCCCCTCTAAAAATAACTCAACACAGTAAACAGGAGTAAACACGCTGACTTTTTTTTTTTTTTTTTTTTTTTACACCTGTAAGGGAAAAGGTATAATGAGCTAGTATGCACTTGCTCATTATGAAATACTTACCTTAGAACGAGGCGCCGGCATCTCACTTGGTCCACACCGAGGGAGCTGACATGTTCCTTCGGCGTGTCTTGCGGGTATTTCGTGGCTCCGGCGCTGTGAGTGGCCGGAGCTGCGATGTAGTCACTTCCGCACGTGTGCAGGAGTTTTCTTCCCGGCAGGGTCTGGCATCTGCCAGACTTTCAGCCGAGAATCCCCGGAGCGCATGCGCCGCTGAAGTTGACGACTCATTGCGAGGGCAATATCTCCTAAACTGTTCAGGTTTAGGAGATATTCTTTTTACCTACAGGTAAGCCTTATTATAGGCTTACCTGTAAGTCAAAGTTAAAAATATGACTGTACAACCGCTTTAATGTCTAAACCACTGACAACAAAAGTGAGTACACCCCTAAGTAAAAATTTCCAAATTGGGACCAATTTAGCCATTTTTCCTCCCCCCGGTTTCATGTGACTCGTTAGTGTTACAAGGTCTCAGGTGTGAATGGGGAGCAGGTGTGTTAAATTTGGTGTTATCGCTCTCACTCTCTCATACTGGTCACTGGAAGTTCAACATGCCACTTCATGGCAAAGAACTCTCTGAGGATCTGAAAAAAAGAACTGTTGCTCTACATAAAGATGGCCTAGGCTATGAGAAAATTGCCAAGACTCTGAAACTAAGCTGCAGCACAGTGGCCAAGACCATACAGCGGTTTAACAGAACAGGTTCCCCTCAGAACAGGCCTTGCTATGATCGACCAAACAAGTTCAGTGCACATGCTCAGCATCATATCCAGAGGTTGTCTTTGGGAAATGGACGTATCATTGCTGCAGAGGCTGAAGGGGTGGGGGGTCAGCCTGTCAGTGCTCAGATCATACACCGCACAATGCATCAAATTGGTCTGCATGGCTGTCGTCCCAGAATGACGCCTCTTCTAAAGATGATGCACAAGAAAGCCCGCAAATAGTTTGCTGAAGACTGGAACCATGTTCTGTGGTCTGAGGAGACCAAGATAAACGTATTGATTCAGATGGTGTCAAGCTTGTGTGGAAGCAACCAGGTGAGGAGTACAAAGAAAGTGTGTCTTGCCTACAGTCAAGCATTGTGGTGGGAGTGTCATGGTCTGGGGCTGCATGAGTGCTGCCTGCAATGGAGAGCTACAGTTCATTGAGGGAACCATGAATGCCAACATGTACTGTGACATATTGAAGCTGAGCATGATCCCCCCCCCCCCCCCCCCCAGACACTGAGCCACAGGTCAGTATTCCAACATAACAACCCCAAACACACCTCCAAGACAACCACTGCCTTGCTAAAGAAGCTGAGGGTAAAGGTGATGGACTGGCCAAGCATGTCTCCAGACCTAAACCCTATTGAGCATCTGTGGGGCATCCTCAAACGGAAGGTGGAGGAGCGCAAGGTCTCTAACATCCACCAGCTCCGTGATGTCGTCATGGAGGAGTAGAAGAGGACTCCTGTGGTAACCTGTGAAGCTCTGGTGAACTCCATGCCCAAGAGGGTTAAGGCAGTGCTGGAAAATAATGGTGGCCACACAAAATATTGACAGTTTGGGCGCAATTTGGACATTTTCACTTAGGGGTGTACTCACTTTTGTTGCTAGCGGGTTAGACATTAATGGCTGTGTGTTTTGTTATTTTGAGGGGACCAAGTGAGATGCCGGCGCCTCGTTCTAAGGTAAGTATTTCATAATGAGCTAGTGCATACTAGCTCATTATACCTTTTCCCTTACAGGTGTAAAAAAAAAAAAGTCAGCGTGTTTACTTCTGTTTACTGTGTTGAGTTATTTTTAGAGGGGACAGCAAATTTGCACTGCTATACAAGCTGTATACTCATTACTTTACACATTGTAGCAAAGTGTAATTCCTTCAGTGTTGTCACATGAAAAGATATAATAAAATATTTACAAAAATGTGAGGGGTGTACTAACTTAATTATTTGTGGCATATATAAAACAAGGTGTTGGAAACATTCCTCAGAGATTTTGGTCCATATTTATATGATAGCATCACGCAGTAGCTGCACATCCATTATATCTCCCATTCCACCACATCCCAAAGGTGCTCTATTGGATTGGGATCTGGTGACTGTGGAGGCCATTGGAGTACAGTGACCTCATTGTCATGTCCAAGAAACCAGTGGTGAGATGATTTGATCTTTGTGACATGGTGCATTATCCTGCTGGAAGTATCCATCAGAAGATGGGTACACTGTAGTCATAAAGGGATGGACATGGTCAGCAACAATACTCGGGTAGGCCATGACATTTTGAAGGGTGCTCAATTGGTACTGAGGGGCCCAAAGTGTGCCAATGTCCCCCACACCATTACACCACCAGCCTGAACCGTTGATACAAGGTAGGATGGATCCATGCTTTATGTTTATGACAAATTCTGACCATTCTATCTGAATGTTGCAGCTGAAATCGAGACTCATCAGACCAGGCAATGTTTTTCCAATCTTCTATTGTCCCAACTTTGTTGAGCCTTTGCAAATTGTAGCCTCAGTTTCCTGTTCTTAGCTGATAGGAGTGGCACCAGGTGTGGTCTTCTGCTGCTGTAGCCCAACTGCTTCAAGGTTCGTTGTGCATTCAAAGATGGTATTCTGCATACCTAGGTTGTACTGAGTGGTTATTTCAGTTACTGTTGCCTTTCTATCATCTCAAACCAGTCTGCCCATTCTCCTTTGACATCAACAAGGCATTTTCGTCCACACAACTGCCGCTTGCTGGATATTTTCTTTTTTTCGAACCATTCTCTAAACCCCAGGGATGGTTGTGCGTGAAAATCCCAGTAGATCAGTATTTTGTTTAAATACTCAGACCAGCCCGTCTGGCACAAACAATGATGCCACGTTCAAAGTCACTTAAATTTCCTTTTCTCTGCCCCATCCTGATGCTTGGTTAGAACTTCAGCACGTTGTCTTCACTACGTTAAGATGCCTAAATGCATTCAGTTGCTGCTATGTGATTGGCAATTTGTTACCAAGCAATTGAACAGGTTTACCTTATAAAGAGAGTGTGTATATAATCAGTGTATACACTGGCTGTTGCGTGTATATAATCAGTGTATTTTTTTTTTTTGTTATCTTAAAGTGGTGGGACACCCTGAAAACAAAAACTTTAAAAAAATGTTAGTAACAATTTTTAAATGGGAAAAAAAATAAAAAAATATTTTTTTTTACTTACCAGAAATGGCTGTTGATAGGCAGATCGTCCTAATCTGCCTCCTCCAGTGCCGCGGTGATCTTCTCTCCTTCCATCTTCTAGTGAATGGGGGCGCGGTGTGTTATGGGAACTGTGTTCCCCATTCACAAATTAGACTCGCGCATGCGCAGTAGGCCGCACACCGACTCGCGCATGCGCAGTAGGCCGCGCGCCGACTCGCGCATGCGCAGTAGGAAACGGGAAGCCGTTTCCCTTACTGAGGATGGCGGCGCTGGATCCGGATCGCCAAGGGACATCTCGGCCTCCACGAACGACATCGCGGGCGCCCTGGGAGGGTAAGTGTACTTATTAAAAGTCAGCAGCGACTTTTTAGCTGCTGACTTTAAAAAAAAATTTTTTTAAGGTGAAACACTGCTTTAAGTAACAACACAGGTAGTTATTGCTGAATAAACGCACCCATAACTGAAATGAGCTGAACTGGGTAAAAAGACAAATTTTGTATGTTCAGTCCTCGTTTAGTGGATCATTGTATTCATCAATCTATATCTGTTTGTACCCCTTAACTTTTCTCTCTTTCTTTCACTTCAGAATGCCTCTCGTAGCACGTTGCATTGAGCCGCGCTATTTGTGTCGAGAGAAGATCCCCACTGTCCGCAGTGAACTAGAATGTATAACCAACATCACACTGTCCAATGTCATCAGGCAGCTGGGAAGTTTGAGTAAGTGACAACTCGGGGAAAGAAGGGGCAAAATACTTTTTTTTTTCCAGGAGCAGTGTTTTAACTGGTACACTTAAAGCTGTGTAGAGTTGATGGTTGTTAAAAATGCACTACTTTTACAGTTAAATACAATGCTGTGAAAAATTGATGGATAATGGAAGTTGTCTGTTTCAAATGCTTGAAATACTAACTGTGGCATGTTGACCACCACAGAAAACAGTACCTGTCTTGACCGCAGCAATCTATCAAGGCACAACCTTGATGCCCTGGGCTCACAGGAAATGGGTTGAATGATACTTTACATCAGGGGTGCTCAACCTTTTGAAGAGCTTGGGCCACTTAAGTGATGGTCACGGACCACAATGAAATGAATTTCAATTTTTTTATATTTTAAATAGCATAATGAAGACTTTTACCAACATTCAGGATCATTATTTTGCATGGGAACAATGCCAATTGGATGTTTATCCACTTAGGCTCCTCTCCCGTGTCTCTGTGTTAGGAAAGAAAAAAAAGAGTGGGGAGCTAACCGCAATGGCAGCTTGTGTTTGCTGGGATTACGAAGGACTAGCAATCATTCAGTAGAGCGGCATGCACTTGAAGGCTGCTGTGCAGGTCACTGGCCACATCAGATGGCTGCAAGTGCGTTACAGATGAATGAAAGTGTAAATATGTAAGACATACCTAGTAGTGATCATATCACACACAGCCTAAAGAATGGAAAATGATCAGGTTCTTTTTTTTTTGTAATGTGCCCATTTTCAATTTACTTTCAGAGCCCACAAGGACCACCAGTAGTCAATATGGCTATTAAAGTAGTACTGAAGGCAAAATCAAAAAGGCCATATACAGTGCCTTGAAAAAGTATTCACACCCCTTGAAATTTTTCCACATTTAGTCATGTTACAACTAGGGATGCGCATCTTCACTGGTCTCTCAATTCGATTACGATTATCCTGTTAACGATTCAATTCGATTTTCGCGATGCCTCACAATTAATGCCTTTGGTTTTTATCCAAAAATCCAAGCAGTCAGAAGATCTAAATGTTTTTATATTCATATGCTCTTGGCGCAATATCCTATTGTGAGGGGGGGGGGGTGGGATCAGTGACAGAGGAATGGTGGTGGGGGGGGGGGGGGATGAGTAGCAGAGGGATGGTGGTGGGGGTATGGAATCAGTTACAGAGGGATGGGGGGGGGGATGAGTAGCAGAGGGATGGTGGTGGGGGTATGGAATCAGTTACAGAGGGATGGGGGGGGGGTCAGTGGCAGAGGGATGGGATCAGTGGCAGAGGGATGGTGGTGAAGGGATAGGATCAGTGACACTGGCACTCACCAGCTTTCAGTGTGTCGATTCCCCCTTGCTCATTCTATGCCTCTCTTCCGATGCCTCCAGCGATGCCTCTCCTAAAGTGGGGTCTCCTTGAGCTCTTTCTGCTCCAGTGTCCATCTCGTTGCATAATGCGCTGGGCGGGGAAGGGGAGGAGGGCGCTTTATTCACCATGCAGGCTCTGCCTCCTTGTTTCTCCAGGAGAGGCAGAGCACCATTCGGAGCAACGGGTGACCTCATCGGCGATCGATTCGGCCGAATCTCAGCGGCAATGCAGAATCGCGAATGTCTGAATCGCGATGCTGCGATTATATACAACACCCCTAATTAAAACCAAAAACATAAATGTATTTTATTGGGATTGTATGTGATAGACCAGCACAAAGTGGCACATGCACATAATTGTGAAGTGGAAGGAAAATTATAAATGGTTTCCAAAAATTCTTACAAATATCTGAAAAGCATGGCGTGCATTTGTATTCAATCCCCATCACTCTGATACCCCTAGTTAAATATGGTGGAACCAATTGCCTTCAGAAGTCACCTAGCTTGTAAATAGTCCACCTGTGTGTAATTTAATCTCAGTATAAATACAGCTGTTCCATGAAGCCCTCAGGTTTGTTAGAGAACCTCAGTAAACAAACAGCAGCATGAAGGACAAGGAACACATCAAGACAGGTCAGGGATAAAGTTGTGGAGAAGTTTAAAGCAGGGTTGGGTTATAAAAAAAATATCCCAAGCGTTGAACATCTCACGGAGCACTGTTCAATCCATCATCCAAAAATGGAAAGAGTATGGCACAACTGCAAACCTACCAAGACATGGCCGTCCACCTAAACTGACAGGCCGGGCAAGAAAAGCATTAATCACAGAGGCAGCCAAGGGGCCCCATGGTAACTTTGGAGGAGCTGCAGAGATCCACAGCTCAGGTGGGAGAATCTGTCCACAGGACAACTGTTAGTGATGCACTCCACAAATCTGGCCTTTATGGAAGAGTGGCAAGAAGAAAGCCATTATTGAAAGAAAGCCATAAGAAGTCCTCTTTGCAGTTTGCAGGAAGCCATTTGGGGGACATGGCAAACGTGGAAGAAGGTGCTCTGGTCAGGTAAAATCATAAGTGAACTTTTTGGCCTAAAAACAAAATGCTATGTGTGGCGGAAAACTAACACTTAACATCACCCTAAACACTACCCCCTCTGTGAAACATGGTGGTGTCAGCATCATGTTTTAGGGATGCTTTTCTTCAGCAGGGACAGGGAAGCTGGTCAGAGTTGATGGGAAGATGGATGGAGCCAAATACAGGGCAATCCTTAGAAGAAAACCTATTAGAGTCTGCAAAAGACTTGAGACTGGGGCGGAGGTTCACCTTCCAGCGGGACAAGGATCCTAAACATACAGCCAAAGCTACAATGGAATGGTTTAGATCAAAGCATATTCATGTGTTAGAATGGCCCAGTCAAAGTCGAGACCTAAATCCAATTGAAAATCTGTGGCAAGACTTGGAAATTGCTGTTCACAGATGCTCTCCATCCAATCTGACAGAGCTTGCGCTATCTTGCACAGAAGAATGGGCAAAAATGTCACTTGAATTTCAAGGGGTATGAATACTTTTTCAAGGCACTGCATGATATAGCCTGCCACTATCATTAACAAAGTTGTTTTCTGTGCCCTCTTTTTTTGTTAACTTTTTTATTTATTTTTTTATTTTTTTATCTGTTGATCCTGCTGTTGTTATTTTTCAACTTCCTTTTAACAGACCAAGCTGTGTAGTAATAGTTGAAGTTAAAAGGTTTAGGCTAGCCAAATATAACTGACAATGGTCAGCTTCTAGTTATTAGAAACATTAAACCTCTATTCCAAAAATGAAAAAAGTGTTTCTAATGGCAGTGCTGCTGTCCAGGGGTGTCTTTGTTGCTCCTCCATAGACAGAGGAGCTACCCTAAGGTTAATTTTTCATGTGCGTCAGTCTCTACCGCCCATCTGAAAAGTAATCCGTAGAGGGCCGTAGAGCAGCAGCTTGCAGATGTTCAGGAGGAGGGGGTTCAAAAAGGGGGTTTAAAAGGCATGATTGCGCTGCAACGGCAGCCATAGCATTTGGCTTGCAGTTGCCGTGTGGTCTCATCGACTTCAATAGGACTGTCAAACAAGCCCAATTTCTTTTGCTGCGGCCATGAAGCAAAGCATTGTGGCCACAGCATGTGTAAGACCCAGAGTGGCTGCATGTTATCTTGTTAGGGGTGCTAAAACCATGGCTAAACCATCTGCTTTTACCACTCCTTGCTACCCATGTAAATGAGGTCTAAAACCGGAAGTGTGTTATTGGCTAGATCACCAGGTGAAATCTAAGGAAAGTAAAAACCGAAACCTGTTGCCGCCTCAACATCAAAGGATTGGCAAGCAGCAGTAATTTTAATTTTTTTATGTTTTTGGGTTTAGATATGCTTGAGTGAATAAGTCAGTAGTAGTAGTAGTAGTAGTATGTTTTCCCCTTTTTAGTTGTATAGCCATACAGCTTGTTAATTATTTGTATGTGCACATTAAAATTGACTTAACCACTTGACCACTGGGCACTTAAACACCCTTAATAACCAGACCAATTTTCAGCTTTCGGTGCTCTCACATTTTGAATGACAATTACTCAGTCATACAACACTGTACCCATATGAAAATTTTGTCCTTTTTTTTCACACAAATAGAGCTTTCTTTTGGTGGTATTTTATCACCTCTGGGTTTTTTATTTTTTGCGCTATAAAAGAAAAAAGACTGAAAATTCGGTAAAAAAACAAATGAATTTTTCTTCGTTTCTGTTATAAAATTTAGCAAATTTGTAATTTTTCTTGATAAATTTTGGCCAAAATTTATACTGCTACATATCCTTGGTAAAAATAAGTACAAATTGGGGTATATTATTTGGTCTTTGTGAAAGTTATAGAGTCCACAAGCTATGGTGCCAATATCTGAAAATTTATCAAACCTGAAGTACTGACGGCCCATCTCATTTCTTGAGACCCTTACATGCCAGGAAAGTACAAATACCCCCCAAATGACCCTTCTTTGGAAAGAAGACATTCCAAGGTATTTGGAAAGAGGCATAGTGAGTTTTTTGAAGTTGTAATTTTTTCACACAATTCTTTGCAATATCAAGATTTTTTTTTCTTTTTTTTCACAAAATTGTCATATTAGCAGGTTATTTCTCACACACAGCATAGGCATACCACAAATTACACCCCTAAACACATTCTGCTATTACTCCCGAGTATGGCGATACCACATGTGTGAGACTTTTACATAGCGTGGCCACATACAGAGGCCCAACATGCAGGGAGCACCATCAGGTGTTCTGGAGCCCCCGGGACAATTCTGACATTTCTCTCCTACATGTAAAAATCATAATTTATTTGCTAGAAAATTACATAGAACCCCAAAACATTATATATGTTTTTTTAGCAAAGACCCTAGAGAATACAATGGCGGTCGTTACAACTTTTTATCTAGCACGGTACTTGCGCAGCAATTTTTCGAACGCGTTTTTTTGGGAAAAAAAGTTTACATGTTTTGAGTTAGGGCCAAAATTATTGTTCTCGCTCCAACGTTCGCAGCGATACCTCACAGGTGTGGTTTGAACACCGTTTTCATATGTGGGCGGGACTTACGTATGTGTTCGCTTCTGCATGCGAGCACACGGGGACAGGGGCGCTTTAAATTTTTTTTTTTTTTTATTATTGTTCATTTTACTTTATTTTAGTTTGACACTTTTTTTCCCCCCAAATTTTTTTTTGATCACTTTTATTCCTATTACAAGGAATGTAAACATCCCTTGTAATAAGAAAACGATCCTGGCTTCGATCGTAGCGAGTATTGCATGGTATCGCAGGGTATAGCAGGGTATAGCATGGTATGGCAGGGTATGGCAGAGTATCGCAGAGTACTGCTGGGTATCCATCCATGCTCAGCCATCCCTCCATACCCTGCAATACCCAGCAATACACTGCAGGCTATTGCTGTGTATTGCAGGGTATGCAGGGATGGCTGAGCATGGATGGATGGATCAGTGGTGACTGCAGAGCAGTGCTGTGGGCACTACAGATCCCGCCCACAGCACTGCTGCCACCGATCCCTCCCCCTCTCCTCTCACGCGAGAGGAGGGGAGGGGAACCGGTGTCATCAAATGACGCCGGTTTGCTTGCATGTGATCTCTCCGTCATTTGACAGGGAGATCACGTGGTAAACTGCTGCGATGTTCTTGAGTGCACGCCCCAGGGGGCGCGCAAGAGGGGAATTCTGGGAGGACGTCATAGTTAAGCAACCGCCCTGTAGCCGTTTTTTGGCTATGGGCCGGTTGTTAAGTGGTTAAAGGCTAAGTCCACCTTTTGCAAGAAATTAATAAATATCCATATATCTTCGGTTCCAATGTTTTTTTTATTGTAGTTTCATCAATAAAAATAAAAGAAGTACAACTGACCTTCAACTAGTCGCAAGTTCAGACAAGTATTTTGTAACAGAAAGAGACCAGAGTTCTATTTAGGGAACTAAACTTTAAGTCCATCCAAACTTGAGCTAGCAGACACAGAGTCCACCTTCTAATTCCCATTAGGACTCCAAGGAATTGTCCGTAATACAGTAAAAAACCTTAAACAACCATTTGTGGATCGAGGAGTTTCTCCAAATATGCAGGGAACAAGGGAAAATAAAGGAAAGCGGGGAGAAAAGAAAGGCAGTAGAGGTACCGTAAGCACCCTCACCAAACCTGGTTAAGATGTTTCTAATTCAGCCTGTAGCACCCATCAAATTTTGGATCCAAGGGTCCCATGTTTTTTTCAAACAAATGCATCTTATCATATAGTAGCGCTGAAAAATATTCATTGATCATGATCCAAGATATCTTGGCCTTTAATAATTCAAGCTGGACCATGGAGGATTTCCACAATCTAGTTATAGTGATTCTCCCAGCTATAAAAACAAATGTTAACACTCTTCTTGTGAGTTTCGGGGCTCCCCCCACTGGACGGCCGGGTAATGGCTGTTGCAGGGATTTAATAAGGTTGACTCTAGTAAGAGTAAATAATATAGGTGCGAATCCAAAATCTTTTGACTTTAGACAGGTCCACCATATGTGAAAAAACCTGAACCCTCCTGACCACAACCTCGGAAACAGTGGAGGGAGGCTCGCTGGAACCATATACCGCCTCGGAAATGCTTTGTAATTACCCTTTAATGAGGTATTGATTATAGTTTTAAGGGTATGCTGCGCCAACCAATGCCATTCAGTCAAGTCAGGTGTTTCGCTGATGTCTTGCTCCGTTTTGTCCATATAGGGCAACTTGATGTCCAGAGAAGAGAGCATATCGTAAATCTTAGATATGTGACCCGAGTGTTTGTCAATGCATTTGCATAAATACTTCATAAGATTGGTAGAAGAGAGATCGGATATCCATTTTAGGGAGGTAAGGAAATGGGCAATTTGGGTATAACAGTAAAACTGTGTGCGGTAGTTCATATCTTTCTTGAAAAAATTGCATTGACAATACACAATGGTGATCACAAAAGGCCAGTGGCAAGGCCTCATTTAAGTTTAAGAAAAAGTGGGCCAGTCCACACCAGGTAAGAGGAAACCCTATCAATATATCATGTAAACTTGTTAAAAAGCCCTGACAACAGGTAACGGTGGACCTCCCTGGCTGGTGCAAGACTTTAGGCCTCGGGTTGAGGGTGAGATTGTCCCAAGAAGCAAAACCCGTCTAAGTCCAAAGTCAGCAGGCAAAGGAGTTCTTTAAAGGAGAAATTTTTCAACTTAGCAGGGCTCACTAGTGTCATAGAGCAAGATATTGCACAGAACCCAGTAATCAAAGTTTTTGTCCGCCTTAATTACGCATTCCAGAGCCCAAGGAAGGCTGTTGCAGAGGAATAGTGAAGAAGATGTTAGACCTGGAGATTATTGAGGAATCACAGAGTGAAGTGGTTCAAGCCCGATGGTGTTGGAACCGAAGCCCAACGGGACTCTGCGGTAGTTCATATCTTTCTTGAAAAAATTGCATTGACAATACACAATGGTGATCACAAAAGTCTGCTATGCGTAAGAGACCTTTACTTGCCCACCATAAAAAATTCTAGGGAGCGAGGCCCGGGTGAAGTCAAGGTTATTAAGTAATGGAGCCAATGGTGTATGGGAAGATTTGAATTTGTTTGGACGCTTCTCTATCCCATAAGTCAAGGGAGAAAGAAAGGGTGGGGCAGAGTATCGTAGATCTGTCTTTGACCTGTTGCCACAATAAATGGCTGACTGGTCTCCTAGGAGGACTGAGGATTCCAGCTGCATTAATTTTGGGGAGAGGTGCCTGATTATGGAATCTAATTAGTTGAGCTAATTGTGTGACTTGGAAGTACTTGACCAAATCTGGAACCCCCCCACCCCCTCATATTTTGGGGGTATAAAGTGTATGTCTGTTCACGTTAGGCCTCTTTTCCCTCCAGACGTAGTGCAAGGGTTCTGTTGAAACTTCTTGAGATCCGACATGTTTATGGCCACTGACAGGGTTCTAAATACAGTCGTGCTCAAAAGTTTGCATACCCTGGTAGAAATGGTGATATTTTGGAATTGATATTAAAAATAGGACTGATCATGCCAAAAAACTTTCTTTTATTTGAGGATAGTGATCAAATGAAGCAATTTATTATCACATAGTTTGGCTCCTTTTTAAATCACGATTATAACGGAAATCACTCAAATGGTTCTCAACAAAAGTTTACATACCCAGGAATGTTTGGTCTTGGTGCAGACACACAAGGTGACACACACAGGTTAAAATGACAATTAAAGGGTAATTTCCCACATCTGTGGCTTTTTAAATTGCAATTAGTGTCTGTGTATAAATAGTCAATGAGGTTTGTTTGCTCTCACATGGATGCACTGAGCAGGCTAGATACTAAGCCACGAGGAGAGAAAAAGAACTGCATAACAATGTAATGGAACCTTATAAAGAAGCATATAAAAAGATATCCAAACCCTTAAATATGCCAGACAGTACTGTTCAATCACTTATTAAGAAGTGGAAAATTCAGGGATCTCTTCATTCCAAACTAAGGTCATGTAGACCAATAAAGATCAAAGCCACAACTACAAGAAGAATTGTTTAAAATGCAAAGAAAACCCCACAGGTAACCTCAGGAAAAATACAGGCTGCTCTGGAAAAAGACAGTGTGGTTGTTTCAAGGAGTACAATAAAACGACACTTGAACAAAAATTAGCTGCATGGTCGAGTTGCCAGGAAGAAGCCTTTACTGCACCAGTGCCACAAAAAAGCCGGGTTACAATATGCCGGACAACACATTGACATATCTCAAAGCTTCTGGTACACTGTAATCTGGAGTAGGGTCTCAACCATAAGCGCTATGTTTGGAGAGGGGTCAACAATGCCTATAGCAACAAAAATACCATCCCCACTGTGAAGTATGTTGGTGGCTCAATTATGTTTTTGAGGTATGTGAGCTCTAAAGGCATGGGGAATCTTGTGAAAATTGATGGCAAGATGAATGTAGCATGTTATCACAAAATACTGGCAGACAATTTGCATTCTTCTGTGCGAAAGCCGCACATAGGACGCTCTTGGATTATCCAGCACGACAATGACCCCAAGCACAAGGCCCAATTGACCCTCTGTGGTTACAGCAGAAAAAGGTGACGGTTCTGAAGTGGCCATCACCGTCTCCTGATCTTCATATCATCGAGCCACTCTGGGGGGGGGGGGGGGGGGGGGGGGATCTCAAATGTGCGGTTCATGCAAGACAACCAAAGACCTTGATTTGACCATGGTATTTTGGCAAGACCAATGGGCAGCTATACCACTTGTAAAAATTCTGGGTCTAATGGACCACTGTTACAAAAGATTGCATGCTTTCATTGATGCTTGGTGATCTGGCCAGTACCCTATCTCCTGTATTAGAGTGCTCCCACTCTGGATGAAGGAGCACAGGGGCACGTTTTGGACAGCAGCATTATCAGTCTTGGAAGTAGTCTGCCAATTTGCAGGCTGGGAAGACTCCTGGGGCAGATGGAATACCCACTGAATTGTATTCTCAGTATGTTGAGCTTCTTGCCCCTAGGCTTACAGCTGTGTTTGCTCACTTTGCCTCCCAGAGTCTGTCTGAGGCTGTTATTTATTTTTTTTTTTTTCCAAAGCCATGTAACCATTTGGAGGACTGTGCATTCTATCGACCAATATCTTTACGAAGTGCCGATGCTAAGATACTAGCTAAAATTCTGGCCACCTACCTGTCGAATGTGTATTTGGTATAAGTTAGTTCTGTTTCCCTTGGATCCTCAGGCTCGGGCACTTGCATCTCCATCCCCTCTGCAATGAGTAGATTAATTTAGATACTTAAGTATTCAGATGAGATAGGACATGTCTAGTTTACTGCTCTTAATCTATACCCTAGCCTCTCACACCTTCAGGATAAGTGTGCCTCCTGGATCCAATCCCCCACTCAATCTTATGGGCTGCATTAATGCTCTCCTCTCTGATCCTCCTTTTCTCAGGTCCCCCGTCAGTGCCCCTGGCTCCCTCCTCCCTGCGCTGGCCCTGTGTGTCCATAAGGCACACGAAGCACGACTCAACCGCCCCTCCCCCACTCCCTCCTCACTGACTGTGATTTATATTAATGGCTCCCGCTGCTGTCTCTAAGCCAATGAGGAGTGAGAGAACTGAGAGTCTCTGCTCATGTGCACATCACTGGATTGAGATCGGGCTCAAGTAAGATCGGGCGGTTGTACAGGTGCCGGATCCCTTCCATAAGCAAGATGAGTCTGCTTGTGGAGTGAACATCAACTTTAGGGCAGCATCTACTGAAGTGTAACTAACCCAACAACTTAACTGTTTCTGAAAACAGTAAAATTTTGGACATGCCGTGAATGAGAACTGTCACAAGTGTTTGTGCTCTTAACTGAACTGTAAATGGTGGGATTGATAACAGATCACATGTGTAGCACCATAGCAACTGCAGATCAAACAGAGGCCAAGATGGCAGTTTCCTTGGCTGCAAAGGATAGGGGGGTTTAGTTCTGCTTTAACATTAGTAAGCAATTACTGCATAGTTGTGTCAGTTATTTTCATCTTTTTTAGTTTTAATGTATTTCCTTTTGTGTTCTAATCTGCAATGCTGAAGTCATGGTGACAGAGTTTTGCGTGAGCTGTGGAGTTATAGGATTGTGTGACTGACCTGAGTGAGTTGGTAAGCTAGCCAGCCTTTCTGTGTACAAGGAGTGAAGTGAGTTGCTGCAAATTTCATTAGGTCACTCAATCCCTCATTGTTTTTTAATTGCTTGAAATGGCTCTTTCTGCAGACCAGATGCTGAGAAAGGATCTGAGGTTGCAAGAGCATTCCAAGACATCCAATGGTGTTTTTTTATTTATTTTTTTTAAAATATCCTCTTAGCCATAGTTTGCCTCAGTCACTATACTATAATATTGCAGTTTTTATATTTATTGCACAGTATAATCTGTTTACATAATGTGATCTCACATAAATGTTGTCTTCCAATGGAAGCCCTGACAATATATGCTAGCCTTTTGAAGCTCACAACGTACAGTTTTGTATGGAGCTCCGGGGAAAATATTTTCCTAGCTTTGGATAAAGTGCAGAAGGGTTTATAGAGCCTCCCTCTTGCTGGCCCTCTTGAGAAGAGTCATTATCGTTTTTTTTGTCCTAATTGTCACCTTAAGGACTGAGTGGAGGAAACTTTTTACAGTTTTCACAGAAACAAGATTAGAGGAAAAATTTCCCAAAAAGGGGAGGCATTTTGTGATATTGATTTTGTCCATGCATATTTGCATTTGGTGTGTGTTTATAGATAGGTGTGTGTGTGTGTGTGTGTGTGTGTGTGTGTGTATGTGTAATGAATATACACACACACACTCTGTATTATTATTATTATTATTTTTTTTTTTTTTTTTTACATATTTTTTATGTTTCCAAATAATTTGTCATGTTGTTCTGTTTATTTTTATTTTTTTATATTTCCAGGCCGCTATGCAGAAGACATCTTTGGAGAGCTGTTTACTGAAGCAAGCCTGTTTGCTCAGCGTGTGGGAACGCTGGGTGAGAGAGTGGAAAAGCTACAGGTCAAAGTGACCCAGCTTGATCCTAAAGAGGAGGAGGGTAGGTTGTTCGGAAAGATACCCGATTTAGGAAAATCGCTTGTTTGCTTTTATTATTTAATAGTAACATTATAATGCCATATGTGATTTGTGGTATGATGCAGAAACATTTATTGACAGCTCTTAGAAATCTACTTGTTATGTTTTCATCAGTCTCTTAATTGTATTTTTTGCTTTATTTCCAGTTTCTCTACAGGGCATAAACATGAGAAAAGCATTTCACAGTAACACCCTGCAAGATCAACAACTCTTTGTACGCGAATCTCTTTCGGTACCTGTCTGTGAAACATATGCTACCTGTAACATGCCACCACCACTCAACATCCTTTCCCCATACAGGTAATAATGCTTTTTGCTATACGTGTACTTTATTGCTGTGCAAGTCTTATGACCTTGTTTTAAAAATCTTGTTTCCTGCCTCTTACAGGGACGATGGCAGGGAGGCCTTGAAGTTTTACACAGACCCATCCTACTTCTTTGACCTGTGGAAAGAAAAGATGTTGCAGGACACAAAGGATATCATGAAAGAAAAGCGAAAACATAGGGTAAGATGCAGAATGCTGCAAGAGATAAGACTGCTTAGATTTATCATCTTATTTCTTATCCAGCTGAAATAGTTTTAAAGGATAACTTTACCCAAGAGGAAATAGGAGAGGGGGTGGGGGGTTACTGGGGAAGATGTGACAGTAGCATTTATTGCTGTAACCTTTAGCCCCGTTCACATCGGTGCAACAAAATTGTTCCTGCACTGTTTTTGCCGATTTCAGGTACAACTTGCATAGACATCTGTGCATGAATTCGCACAGATGTGAGCCAGGTCACACCTGAAGTTGCACTAACATGCGGCTTTGAAATCGTGCGATTACAAATAAAGTAACGCTTGAAAGTTGGATCGGGTGTGAACAGGGGCTTAGGCCCTGTTGCAGAGATCTTTGATGTAGCTTGCCAAGTAAAGTTATAATTTCCCCAACTCGGTGGACAGGCTGGTGGGATACACCTGTGGTGAATACTTTCTTCTATGAAAAGGAGACATTGCCATCCATTCACATAGATTTTTCAATTTGCTTGAAAATCTTTAAGACACAGTGAGCACTTTTGCTATTTAATAGTGCTGCTTATATGACCCTCTAGAGAAACGCTACATGATTATATTGTTCCTTGTCCTTAACATAGTTATAGATTGCTTGGTTCACTCTTTTCAAATCTTTCGATTTTTAGATTTCTTTAATTAGCAAACACTTCACCTTTTTTAAAAGTTTGATGTTTCATAAAACATTTCTTAATTGTACATTGAGGGGCACAGGATGCATCCAGGTACATGAGGTTATGCAGCTGTCTTTCAAAAGATTGGAAACTAGCAAACAATGCTTTATGGACATCCCAGTATAACCCCTTCCACTCCTATCATGCCTAGTTTGTTGCTTGTGTCTTTAGTAAAACAGACATCTTCTCTACTCTGAGAGAAGCAAATCGTTTCTTACTTTTTTTTGCTTCTTTATCACAACATTTTTTCTGAAAGATTGCTGCAGAACCACTTGGGATCATTTTGCAGTTTCCAGATGGGCTGTTTCTCATCATAGCCTTGTAGCCTGTACCTAGACCCCCCCCCTGTGAGGAAGATGTTGGGCCAGCCTGTAATGTAATGTATTTTTCAATGTGCTTGGTGGCCCACTGCTGCAGTATGTTAGGGCTCTGCCCTTTTTGGAGCCTAGGTGTGGTTGGAGTGGTCCTCAAGTTCCCTAAAGGGGGTAACTTGAAAGTACTAGTTATGTCACTTTTGGTTGTACGCCGGCAATGGGAGAAGGCCCAGCACCATTTTGAATTTGGCGCCATTTTCCAGGCTCCACTGAGTCTTCTTAGTCTCATTCTCATGTAGAATATTGCGCAAGCGTTCATTATTTTCTGGAGCATGCTGTCTCAGCTAGTCTCTGGACATCACACCCTGCCTTCTCTTCGGCCTTATCCTCAGAATGTGTATTGTGCTGCCTCCATTGACAAGGTAACGAACAACATTAACATTTCTTTTTCATATATCATAGGACACAGAGCAGGCTATAAATCATCACTTGTAAATTAAGCCGACTCTCCTCTAGGGAACGGTACATAACCCTTTATTGCAAACCAGGGTAAAACATCACAAGTGCAGTCCACTTCCGCATTTCTGCATGCAAAGAAACGCAGAAGCTTATAGATAATTGGACAACACCTCCACCTTCATCCTTTACATACTATTAAAGCAATACAAGTGGGTGAATTTTTAAGAGCTAGCTGCAACTGCACTACAGATGAGCCTTTTTTGAAAGAGAACAATATTTTCAGAGCCAGACTTAAAGCGGTAGTAAACCACAGGGTAAAGTCAAAATGTGCTAGCACGCACCGCATATAAGCATATTATGACAGACTTACCTGTGAAACAAATCCCTCCAGAGGTGCCCTGTCACCGCTGACAGAGAATCCATCTTTATACGGTCTTCCTTCTAGATTTGCAGTCTCTGGCCATTTGAATGGCCGAGGCGCAATTACGTCACTCCTGTGCATGGAGGTTTTAATTTTTCACTTAAAGCTTTCAGAGTTTGTCAAAGACCCCCACAAACCATATATTTTCTGAAAGCACATGACCAGTAGAAAAAAAAATGGTTCTACTGATTTTTAAGGCCATGCAATATTTGCGCAAATGTTTATCAAATTGCTATTTTCACAAAAAAAAACACTGGAATACCTATTTGTACAAATAAACACAGCATCTTTTATAAAACTCTTGCTAAATTCCTACTAAGGCCTCATTTACATGGGGTGTACTAAACCATGCGCTCCACATAGGGCCGTGTTTACCTGCATGGGGATGTACAGGTGTTCTGTGCATCCCTGTGCAGGAAGTCCTATTTGTGTCAGTTGGGACATAGCGGCTGCAAGGATCTGACATCTGTGCGGGCGTAGGTGCATGACCCCAAACGCAGACCGAGTGAGTTCAGGGACATGCACCCACATGGATGTCAAGTTGGGAACAGTGGCTGTGTCCATGCAGCCGCTGCATCCCAATTGATATGAATGGGATTGCCTACACAGCAATACACAGAACAGCTATGCATTCCCGTGAAGCTGCTATGTCTCACTTGACATTAATGGGACAGCCTGCATGGGGATGCACAGAACACCTTTGCAGCTAAACACAGCGTCACTGTAGTATGATCCACGTGAATGAAGCCATAGGCCTTGTTTATACCTGCAGTTGAGGGGCAGCCAAAATGCATGGTTGAGCTTTGTTTCTGCTGCCCGCCAACCAACCCCCCTTAAGCTACAATAGGCAGTGGATGGATGGGGGGTGTTTACATGCTGTGGCCACGATGCTTCCTTTTGCGCCCAAGGCAAAGTTGACCCAACTTGTAGTGATGCAGCCTTCCGAATGCTACACATTCAAGTCAATGGGGGAAGCGCCACAAATGCCCGGCAACTGTGTGCAGTGCATGTGGTTGCAGCTCATTTGCTACCAAAAATAGGGTTAAAACAGGTGGTGAGGAGGTGTTGATTGCTTTATCACCACTCGTCAGTAGTCACTTGAGGGCCATCCAAACCTGGATCGGGCTTCAGAAGCAAGGGAGATGTAAACACATGTCTAAATCTACCCTTCCTAGTTTTTTTTTTTATATATTTTTTCCAATATTATTTATTTATTTTTATTTTTTAACAGGTACATTTTTATTTTGAATATCTTTTTTTTTTTTTTTTTACATTTTTTTTTGAGGGTGGAAAGCGTCGCAAACACCCTGCAACTGCGTGCAATGCACCAGATTGCAGCGCATTTGTCATCAAAAATGGAGTTAAAACAGGCGGTGAGGAGGCATCGACTTGCTTCCTCATCCTGTCAGTAGCCTCTGTAGCGCGATCCAAATGCGGATTCCTTACTAGGTTTATTTTTTTTGTAGGGGGCAGGCACTGAAAGAGGGGGCTCACAGCAGCCGGGAGTAACCCTTTAGCCTGTGGCTCCTATGCAATTTGCCGACAGGAGAGGCAAGGGAGAGATTCTGGTAATTTCAGAGCTCCAGCAGATCGGTGCAGGGGGGGTGGGGAACAGTGATCAGATGATGTGGATCAGTGCTTGGGAGGAGGAGGGATCAGTGCTTGGGAGGAGTAGGAAGGGGGCACTAGTTGTTGTGGGGGGACATTTTAGCAACTAGAGACAGGTAAGTGGGGGGAGAGAGCAGAGAAGGAGCAGCAGGTGGTGGGAGGATGGGTCACATTTTATATTAAGTGTGTGAAAAAAATTCTCAAGGATGGGACTTTACTGGTGGGATAGCTAATTAAGATGTCCATCAAGCCCAGGTACAGCTCCTCCAGCAGCCAATATGCCACCTCCAGCAGCAGGTACTCCCTGGGCAGCTCCCTGCACTCTGGCAACAGCAGTTGTGATCTGTCAAGCAACAGGGTGGTCTTCACCTCCACGGCTGTCTACAAATCCTCCTTGGAACAAAAGAGGGGGAATGTCTGTAACCGCAAGTCTGCGTTAGTCCCTAGAATCTTAGTGTGCATGGTATGACTACGCTATGAGGGGCGGAGTCAAACAGGTTGGGGGCGTGGCCTGGTTGGAGTGCAGGCTGAGGTTGCCACTCTCGCACCGATTCTAGGGACGACATGGATGTGCGATTACAGGAATTCCCCCCTCTTTTGTTCTTGTTTAGTCACAATAGGGGCTGAGACAAGCTTCATCCCGCGCCAGCACTCCCAGTGGTGGATGTTTTGAGGATTTATACAACCCACTCAAACGGAGCCTGAGTAGTACACTAAGTTGCATTGGGTCGCTACAAGTCCTCCTCGTCAGGCTGAGAAGCAGCCTCCCCCCAGTGTAGCCCTAGGACACCGTGGACTTCACCCTGGCAGATGCCATCAACCTCGCGTACAAAGCCAACAGGACCACCAAGAAGACTGAGCTGCAGGAGCTCAACGACAGGTTTTCTAACTTCATAGACAAGGTCTGTTCCTTGGAGCAGCAGAACAAGATCTTGTTGGTTGAGCTGGAGCAGCTGAAGGGCAAGGGTACCTCCAGGGAGGGGGATCTGTATGAAGAGGAGATGAGGGACTTTCGCAGGCAGGTGGACCTCCTCACCAACAAGAAAGACAGCCAGGGTGGAGGTGGAAAGGGACAAGCTGGCCGATTACCTCAGAGAAAATCTGCCAGATGTAATGATTCAGAGGGAAGAGGCTGAAAGCTACCTGCAGTCAGAATGTTAATTATGCATGTATAGACTTGGAACGCAAGCTGAAATCCCTCCAAGAGGAGATCATCTTCCTGAAGAAGTTACATGAGGAGGGAATCTGTGAACTTCAAGCTCAAATCCAAGAACACATACAGATAGACCTCATACCGCATTGCAGTGTCCGTCAACAGTATGAGAATGTTACTGCTAAGAACTTGCAAGAAGCCAAGGAATGGTACAAGTCTAAATTTGCTGATCTGTCTGAAGCTGCTAACCGCAACAATGAAGCCTTGCACCAGGCTTAGCAAGAGGCCAATGAATACCAAGATCCAGGCTCTGTGAGGTGGACACAATGAGTACCAGGATCTGCTCAATGTAAAGATGGCTCTTGGTATCAAGATTTCCAGGAGGGAGAAGAGAGCAGAATTAGCAATTCAGTCACTTTTCACCCCGAGCTTGAGAGAACCAAACCTTGACTATCACCCAGTAGAGACTTTTAAAAGAACACTTCTGATCAAGACCATGGAGACCAGAGATGGGCAGGTCTTTAACGAGCACCATGATTACTATCAGGAGTGTAGATGTGCTTTGGAGACTGAGCAAATCTTGGCCAGCAACATTTTCTTGTCCCTTGTGTGTTGAACCTTGATGAAAACCAGATTTCAAGTGCCTTATGCTGATAATTCAAGTGCAGGAAATGGACCTCCTATAGAGATGAGGTTGGCAGATTGCATACTCTCCAGCTGTGGGGGAACTTTATGTCCCAGCATACCTCTTGCTGGATGTACATTCTGGGACTCGTGTTTCACCACAGCTTGAGCGCTGCAGGTCTGGTTGGCCTGCTAGATCGAGTAATTAGCCACTGGATTTACAGAGAGTGAAGTCCATATTGAATGATAGTGGTCTAGTTTACAGACAATACAAGAGCAATGTTGTGCCAAGTCCAAAAGTCCCAAGAAAGCTTTTTTTTTTTTCTTCCAAGCAACCTTTCAAAGCTTTAATAAAACTTTAGAAATAAAGAAAAAATAGATGGAAACTAGACATGAATAAAAAACCATGACTGGATGGTCAACATCTACCTTTTTAGCATTTGAAAAGTACTTTACCAATATTTCCAGCCAGTATTATATGGTGGTAGTAACTGAAGGTGTTAACCCATGGTACCACTTTTCAATTTCATAGAGAGAAAAGAAAGATAATCCTAATCGTGGGAATGTGAATCCTCGTAAAATCCGCACGCGAAAAGATGAATGGGAGAAGATGAAAATGGGCAAGGAATTTGAGGAACAGAAAGACAATCTTTCAAATGCTGGGTAAGGGTTTTGACCTTTTAATTAAAGTATAACTAATTTTTGATGGCATAGGGAGAATGGTAAATGCCCAGGTTTTTTTCCTAGCTGTACCCCATTCAGCAGATTTATCTTAGGAGACGCAACAGGGGGAGAAAAGCTCTGCAAAATGAACAAGTGCCCCCCAAAGATTTTCCCCACTATTGCTATTCTGCTGGCAACTCAAATTGTTGGATTTCACCAACAGCTTATGTTTCAGTGACAATGGTCACCAGGACAAAAGGACAAACAAAGGGGGTGAATCCTGCTAATTGAGACACAGACTGCAATAATGGCATCACATGGTTCCTCGCTCAAAAAAAAAAAAAAAAAAAAAAAGAAAAGGAAAACCTGGTACGTCATTTGACTTCAAGTGGTTGTACCGGGATGATTGCCGACGGTTGGCTCCAGCCATCCCCTCCCGCCTGCCTTCCGTGGCTTGCTCAGGATCTCCCGTCCCACCAGGAGACGCAAGCTACCAATGTCCGCCGGCTAGTCTGAGACCCGAAGAAAGCCAGAATCGGCTTTGATCGGGTCTCTGCTATGGTAACACGGGAATCAATGACATGACATCACTTGCGGGTTACAAGCATGTTACCGGGCGCTATTTTTTAAAATCGGAATCATTCAAAAACGAAAATCTTACTGTTTTGAATGCTTTTAAGTGCAAAGGAGGGATTTGGGCTCCCTCCTTTTGCAGATCCCCAGATCCCTCCATAAAGAGTTTTGTGCCTTTTTTCTGTCACATATGTTTACATTCTTTGTGACAGCAATAAAAGTGATAAAAAAAAATAATAATTTAAAAGCAACAGTGTAAAAATCTAAAATTAACAATAGTAAAAAAAAATTAAATTTAAAGTGCCCCTGCCCCTCCGTGCTAGAGCGCAAAGGTGAACGCGTGCGTCGGTCCCACAAGCACGCAAACATCGATCGTCCCACACGTGAGGTGTAGCCGCAAACATCAGATCATGGACAGTAATTCTAGCACTAGACCTTCTCTGTACATCAGTGGTAACCTGTAAAGCTTTTAAAGTGTCGCCTATGGATAGTAAAATTTTGATAGATTGACGCCTGTGTGCCGGCGTGCACAATTTTAAAGCGTGGCATGTTTGGTATCGCTTTACACTGCATGATATCATCTTTTATATATTACAAAAAAATTGGGTTATGCATTGTGTTTTTTTGTAATAACATTAAAAAAAAAAAAAAAGTTTCCAAAAAATTGCGTTTAAAAGAACACTGCGCAAGTGTTTTTATGTGACATAAAAAAAATTGCAAAACCCACCAACTTATTTTCTAGGGTCTCTGCTTTAAAAAATACATATATGTATAATGTTTGGGGGTTCTAATTAATTTTCTAGCAAAAAAAATGATTTTGAATGTTTTTAAAATTAGTTTTTGTTTTGTGCATTTTTAGATTTCAATTAAATCAGAATGGAACCATAAGTCCTATAGATGGGGTTGATATATCTCTCTATCCCCCACCGCCTCCAAATGATGATATCATTCCAAGCCCACCACCAGTTTCCGATGATTCTCTGCCGCCTCCACCTATGGATTTTAGGTAAACATTATCAATTGGCAGTCATTTCATTTAGGTTCTAGCCTGAGCAGTATTAAACCCAAAAGAAAATGTTTATTATGTTGCAGCTCAACTGGACAGATGAACCTAGTTTTCCTGCAGATTCCAATATAAAGCTAACTTTTATATAATTATATTATACTATTATGTATAATTTGTCTTGACAAATGTAGAGTTTTCCTGTAACTGTCCTTTTTTTTTTTTTTCTATTTTTAAGCCTCCTTTTTCCACATTTTTGTACCTACTTGAAATACTGCTCTGAAAAGCTTGTTTGTTGCTTTAGGGTCTGCCTTGTTCTGCACAGTGGCTCTTCAAAATATTTCCAATCCCATGTTGTGTCCTTGTGTAAGACCCCTTTCACACTGAGGCGGTTTTCATGTGTGTAGCGCTAGAAATAGCCTCTAAATAGCACCTGAAAACTGCCTCCCGTTCATTTCAGTGTGTCTTTTCACACTGGGGCGGTGCGCTTGCGGGACGTTCGGAAAAGTCCTGCAAGCAGCATCTTTGGGGCAGTTTGGGAGCGCTGTATATAGCACTCCAGAATGCCCTGCCCATTTAAATGAATGGGCAGCGCATCCAAAGCGCATTTTTTTCTTTGGGGTTAAAAGCGCCCCGCTAGCGGCCTAAAAGTGGTGTAAAAGCGCCGCTTAAACAGTGCTAAAACGCAGCTAAAATGAACGGTGCTGTAGCGCTAACAATCAGTGCTCACAGTGTGAAAAAGGGGTCTAAGTGCGTCCCCAGACTCCCTTGTCTTCCATGAAAAGCCCTTCTAATCCTGTCAGGTTGCTGATGAACATTCCACTGAAGTTGATGTAGTTGGTGGTGTTCATGCATAGGACACAATGGCAGGACTGTGAAGATTTTGAAGAGCGATCATACAGTGACAGACAGGCTTTCAGACAATTTCTTGTTGAGGAAATTAAGGAAAGTATAAGTGCATTAACCATTTCACGATGGCTAAAATAACTATATTTTGTGAAACTGGACAGTGTATATAATGGATCAAGTGATATAAGTGGGTAAAGTAGAAGTTTTGTTGAATGCAGCTCCAAGTTGTCTGCTGACCTTGCTACTGATAGCACAGCCATACAACTGAATGTTTTTAGCTTATGTGGAACACTACTTAAGGCAGTGATTGTCAACTTATGAGCTTAAATGTGTCTCAGATGCAGCCTATGACATCACCAAAGGGCTGCACATAGCGTTCAGTATACTGTATGTGTTGTCTGAGAGGACTGTCAGAAACTGCAGCCCTAATAGAGGAAATAAGGGTCAGAGAGTGTGAACATGCTACATTTTTGGCTGGGATTATGCTACAGAAGACAGTACAAAACTGGGAACATGTTAAATGAGGCTAGTAGAAATCAATGCTTTTAACCTAATCAGTGTTCCCACTAAAGACTGCTGAGGTCTGAGGGTCTCCTATCATATAAAAAAGGGTCGCAGGTTGGACACCAGGGACTTAAGTACTTAATTTATAGTGTGGTCTTATTTTTCTTCAATAATAATTGCTTGCTAAATTTTTGTGGGGCAATTTCTATGCCTTTTCTTTAGAGTGATGCATAGTGACCAGAACTGTTTCGGAAACCCTTGTTCTGTTATTTTCAGTAGGTGCCATATTTTGCATATACATTCATGCAGTTATCCGTGGTACCACGTTATGCTTTCCCTATTACCACTTCACTAAATAGACCGCTATAGTCACTGGAGACAGATGTCCTCAATACTAACCAATCAGTGTACTCTATATGAGGAAGCAAGGTATATCATTGGCATACGTTTATTAGTTAGGTTACACTTAAAGTGTATTAGCCCCCGTTCACATCAGGCCGATTTGGCATGTCAAATCACCGCCTATTGCCGGTAATGGCACCATCCAAATCGTTGCAACGCCGACTTTTCGGAGATACGCCGATTCCCAAAAGTAGTTCCTGTACTGCTTTTGGCGACTTCGGGGGCGATTTCAATAAACATCTGTGCCGGAACCTGCACAGATGTGTCTGAAATCACTGCCGAAGTTGGAAATACGGTTTTGAAATCGTGCAGCACGAGTTCAACCCAGAGTTCAGTGTGAACCCAGGCTTAGACCTGGAAAGGCCTTCTACCGCGCTGTTACAGCTGTTTTGCATTTGGAACAATTTAGCATTGAGTAGCTATGTTTCCTAAGCTGGTTATACATTAGTAGAATTTCATTCTATGTTTTTTGTTGCAAGAATGTTCAATCGTTTTTGACCGCAGTAACGAGAAAATTCAAAGGCGTAAAATTAAAAATGTTTCTGGAGCAAATTTCTTATAGTGTATGTGGTTTTCATTCAATAAAGTCAATTCATTCCAAAATCAAATGTTAAAAGCAAAGGAAAACTTGAACTACTTTCAAATGACATTCAAATGTTCCGAGAATTTTCGTACAAAGTTTCATTTGAAATTCTACTAGTTTACCCAGCTTTAGATTTTGACATATTGCTGAAATGAGTAAAATCAATAATTGCAGCATAAAAATAACTACATTTTTATTTACACCATCAGCTTACCTGGAACTACTAATCGAGCAAGCTTAGTCAGCCCAGCCCACCCACCTCCAGCACCTCCCATAAATTCTCCAATCGGTGGAAGACCCAGTTTTTCCCCTCCTATGGCTCCTCCACCACCACCTCCAGCTGGAATGTTCCCAGACCCTTCTTACCTTCCTCCCCCAAGTCCACCAGCATGCCCTCCTATGCCTGGTTTTCCTGCTCCCCCTCCACCTCCTGTGCCTTCAGTGATGGATTATGCTCCTGCATCCCCTGTTCCTCCTCCAGCTCCTCCTGCTGGAGGGCCACCTCCACCTCCTCCACCACCACCACCACCTGGTCCACCACCTCCTGGTCCTCCTCCTCCACCAGCTTTTCCCAAAATAGAAGGAGAACCTTTGACGCCAAAAGCAAAAACCAGCCTGCCACCAGAGAGCGATCCGAGGAGCGACCTTTTGTCTGCAATCCGTCAAGGTAAGTGTTTCTGTAATTGTTTGCTATTGTATGACAATGGTATTAAAGTAGAAATACTCTTTAATGCAAAATAAATAATCTGCATTGGATCTTGCATGATCCTAGAATAATGATTATAACATGATTGTATGTGAATAATATTCAATTTCATATAAATACAATCCCAGAACTGTTCAACTTTCTATTTCAGATATTCATTCTTTTCTCATAAAGTTCACTTTAGTGGAACTGGAGCTGTCAAATGCCTAGAGAGCGCTTAGTTTTGTGATTTCTCTCTCTTTGCTTCTTCTCACTCTTGCCTGATTTGAGATATGCATAGATAGTACTGAAACTTGGCTAATAGGTGAGAAACTGCTGATATTACACATCAAGCACCACAAGGATTTTGACCGTTGGCACAAGCTTTGCCATATTGCAGGCAGCAATGTGCAGCTGGTGAGGCCAGACTACACCCCAAAATATAAAATTAATAGTTAAAAAGTTTCACTTTCTTTTACAAAGCTGATCTGATGGAAGACTCCCACATAGCAATGTCCTGGCATTTGGGTATAATTACCAGGTACAGAGCACTGTATCCTGGAATGTAGACTAAGGGCAGGCTATATTCCACTTTCCAAGAAACAGAATTTGCATGCAAGTTTCAAGGGCTGGGGTTCTGGAGAGTTCGTAAGGTTTTTTTTTTAAGGAAATATGTTTATGTACTGACACCCTTATGGTGCCAAAATTATATTTGCATCTGTTTTTTTTTTTTCCAACAATGGTTTACTTGAAGATATCAAGGCAAAAGTATATTCTGGTAATAATATTTTGTATGTATTTTGAAGACGTAGACATTACCAAATTGATAAGTCTGTGCAGCGGCAAATTTTTCACAACAAAGTTTACAAAATTGTATGAGAAGAAGCCTAGAGAGTCTGTGAGTAAGGCAAATTGGGAGATTCTACTTGGTCAATGAGGAAAGAGACAGCCTGGTAATCTTAGAAGAATAGGAAGGTACAGTAGATGGAGGAAGAGTGAAAGGCAAAAAGGAAGAAAGGAAGGGGTAGTGGATGAGAGTGGTAGGAATAGATGGAGGACTTTTGGCTAGAGGTTGTTCTGGGGTAGTATGAGGGGCACAATGTTAAAAGTAGCTGAGGCATGAGTGATTTGCTGAAAGCAGGGCAAATTGAATTCTAGGCCCCCAGATTGTTTGAAATTTAGACTATTTCAGAGCTTTTCGTGCACTAGCAAAAGGTTCACCCAGCTTATACATATTAAATATAATAACAAATATTAAATTGTTACTAAACCCACAACATCAGTCTGTATATGCAGTAAAGTATGCCTGTTATACTCGCTGTGGAACCTAAAGGGGTTAATCCTCCACATTGTGTAAAAAGGCTGTTTGATCCTGTCTTCTCTGATCCTCTCCTCCTTCCACTGTCCCCAAATTATTTCCTAATAACACAGTCTATGGAGTCAGGCTGCACATGTTCAGTTTGGTGTGTATTGCTAGAGAGAGGTTTTTTTTTTTTCCTTGGGCGGATGCATGTGATGCATGTGATCAGCACAGAGCCAATCCAGACCTGTCCAGACAGAGGATCAGGGGTCTTGCAGTCTCATAGGATAGTCAAAAAACTCCTCCTACAAGTTTTAACCAGTGCTTGGCTGGACACTGATAGAAGTCACAAGACTGCTATATACTGCTGATGAGAAAGGGTATTTAGCAGTTTATGCTTACTAAACTAATTGCATTTCCATGTTCTGTGTACTATAGTAGACCAGATATAGTGAATGCAGGGTCCTCTGTTTAGTAACACTTTAATGCTGTCTTTTTTACAGGCCGTCACCAGGGTTAGTTTGACAATTTTTGTTTGGTTCAGAGTATAGTATAGACAGAGTATAGACGGTATAGTTGGGGAGGGCAATCTATGGATTTTTTGGAGTTTCTATGTGGAAGAGTATATGTATAAGTCCAAACCTTTTGAACCGGAAGGAGGTTGATTTAGGACAAGACCACCATACAAAAGTTTTTTTCTATACATAATCTTGTGAACAGTCTCACCCACCAGTGCATGTCATATAGTATATTTTTAGCCAGGATACAGGCACCAAAAGACCTTTACAAAACAAATCCACCAGGTGTAGTATAAACGTTATGAATTTCACACACTATTCATGTGACTGTAATTAATAATATACTTTGTGCCTTTTTTATATTTACTTTTAATTTTTATACCTTTTTTATTTATAAAGGAAAGCCTAATCACATGTCTCCCTTCCAACCCCAGTAATCTGCAAGCCTTCTCCATTTAGAACCATCACAAGTTCTTTAACAGTGCCATTGAGCAGTTCTGAAGCTACCTCCACTTTGAAGTCAAACTTTTAAAAACAAACCATGAGATTGGCACTAATAATGGAAGGAGGGGGGGGGGAAACCTTTTCAAACTTTGTTCCGACGTGATGTTTTTCCATATATTCTAAACATTTTTTCAGTGTAGACTGTAAGTGTTTAGTAGGGTCTGTTGCAATCAATAGATAAACTGTGTTGCATGTGTTTTTGATAAAACCCTTGCATTTTTTCACTAAGGTTGATTTAAAAAAAAAAAAGCATAGTAATGCACTTAAATACATTCTCAATGCCATTCTATGCCTAAAATGTCATATGGATGAAGCCCAGTAGAGATGGTAGATTGTTTTCCTTTTTTGGATTCCCAACAGAAAACTTGTAACTTCACTTAAAGCAAAAGAAAATGCCCGATTACATTTTTCAAATACCTTCAAAACCTGTAATTGCTAAGCTTTACATTCCTGGCTGCTGTACCAAACTTTTAAATCCGAGTGTGCTATTTAGGCTTGGTGTATAAAATTCTGTATTTTAGAGAAACAGCTTGATGAGGTTTGCTTACTAAAGACCTCAGACAATTCACAAGATAACTCAGACCAGACAACAGGGAGGATGCAAGTAAAACGCACTAAAGGAATAGAGCTCTTATTAACCACTAGCTGACCGCCCACTGTCAAATGACGGCGGGACGGTGCAGCTCTTGTGGCGGGCCGCCGTCATATGACGGCGCTCGCTTTTTGGCCACTGGGGGGGGCGCGCGCCTGCCGCGTAGCTGGGGACCCGGTGCGCGTGCCCGGCGGTCGCGATGACCGCCAGGCACCCGCGATTGCCCGGTAATCGAGCAGGACGTGGATCTGTGTGTGTAAACGCACAGATCCACGTCCTGTCAGAGGAGAGGAGACCGATGGTGTGTCCCTTGTACATAGGGACACCGATCGGTCCCCTCCCCCAGTCAGTCCCCTCCCCCCACAGTTAGAATCAATAAGATAGGGTACATATTAACCCCTGCAGCGCCCCCTAGTGTTAACCCCTTCCCTGCCAGTCACATTTATACAGTAATCAATGCATTTTTATAGCACGGATCGCTGTATAAATGTGAATGGTCCCAAAAATGTGTCAAAAGTGTCCGAAGTGTCCGCCGCAATGTCGCAGTCACGATAAAAATCGCAAATCGTCGCCATTACTAGTAAAAAAAAAATAATAATAAAAATGCTATAAATCTATCCCCTATTTTGTAGACGCTATAACTTTTGCGCAAACCAATCAATATACGCTTATTGCGATTTTTTTTTTTTTTTTTTACCAAAAATATGTAGAAGAATACGTATCGGCCTAATCTGAGGAAAAAATTTGTTTAAAAAAAAAAAAAAATTGGATATTTATTATAATAAAAAGTAAAAAATATTATGTTTTTTCAAACTTGTCGCTCTTCTTTTGTTTATAGCGCAAGAAATAAAAATGCAGAGGTGATCAAATACCACCAAAATAAAGCTCTATCTGTGGGGAAAAAAATGATAAAAATTGTATTCGGGTACAGCGTTGCATGACCGCGCAATTGTCATTCAAATTGCGACAGCGCTGAAAGCTAAAAAATGGCTTGGTCAGGAAGGAGGTGTTCGTGCCTGGTAGGCAAGTAGTTAAGAAATAGCTGTAGAAAAAAGGCATCTCATGCTCAAATGTTGCATGAATTCCAGTTTGACTGACAAGAGAATCCAATGTAGCCGTTGGACTTCTTGTAAATGGCAGTAGTGCATATGGAAAGAGATTTGGTAGTTCATGAATTGTAACTCAGCACAGCAGAAATGACAACAAAAAAAAATATGATTACTGTACTTTATTACCAAAAAAGTGACAAATAGAAAAAAAAAACACTAAACCAAAACTAAATTCTGGATAGTAGACACCCCAAGCTATTTGCTGAGAGGGAAAAAAAAAAAAAAAAAATATATAATTTTTTTACAAAAAGGTTAATCACCAATCACCGCCTTCAGGCTTTCTAAGGGTGTAATTTTTTTTATTTCACTTCTCACTGCCAATCACAGTTTCGGAGGCCATGGAATGCCCAGATGGCATAAAACCCCCCAAAATGACCCCATTTTGGAAAGTAGACACCCCAAGCTATTTGCTGAGAGGTATTGTGAGTATTTTGCAGATGTCGCTTTTTGTCACACAAAGTTTTGAAAATTGAAAAAAGAAAAAAAAAATTTTTTTTCTTTACTTTCTTCATTTTCAAAAACAAATGAGAGCTGTAAAATACGCACCATGCCTCTCAACAAATAGCTTGGGGTGTCTACTTTCCAAAATGGGGTCATTTGGGGGGTTTTGTGCTATTTTGGCATTTTATGGCCTTCGTAAAACTGTGATAGGTAGTGAGGAGTGAAATCAAAAATTTGCACCCTTAGAAATCCTGAAGGCGGTGCTTGGGTTTCGGGGCCCCGTACGCGGCTAGGCTCCCAAAAAGTCCCACACATGTGGTATCCCCATACTCAGGAGAAGCAGCAAATGTATTTTGGGGTGCAATTCCACATATAACTATGGCATGTGTGAGCAATATATCATTTAGTGACAACTTTTTGAAGAAAAAAAAATTATTTTTTATTTTTGTCTTTATTCAATCACTTGGGACTAAAAAAAAAAAAATATTATGGGCTCAACATGCCTCTGAGCTTGGGGTGTCTACTTTCCAAAAATTTGGGGGGGTTTTGTGTCATTTTTTTTACTAAAGACATGTGGCTGATACATTTTGGCCCAAATGTTTGACTAAAATTGAGTTTATTAGATTTTTCTTATAACAAAAAGTAGAAAATCTCTTTTTTTTTCAAAATTTTCGCTCTTTTTCCGTTTATATCGCAAAAAATAAAAATCACAGAAGCAATCAAATACCATCAAAAGAAAGCTCTATTTGTGGGAAGAAAAGGACGCAAATTTCGTTTCGTTACAAAATTGCATGACCGCACAATTACCAGTTAAAGTAGTGCAGTGCGAAATTGAAAAAAGACCTCTGGTCCTTAAGCTGACAATTGGTCCGGGGCTGAAGTGGTGAAGAAGAAAGTGTCCTTTACTTGGCACAGGAAAGGCAAAGATTTGGACAATTTTTAAATTGACCAAATATGGCCATGTGACCATATTAGGTCAATGATGTCACCAGCATCTATGCCTCTTTGTTAGGTCCTGCTGCAAGGTGGGGAATTCCCCAGCCACCACTGATTGGGCCTGCTATCATTGGATGGCTTCCCACAAACCTTAGCTTATCGCTAGTTGCTAGGAACATAGACATATCTTCAAGATCTCATATTCTTTTCATAGCCATGAAGCCCAGACAAGAGCCTTGCCATATAGCAGTTAGGTGATGCACTCTTCAAGCAGCCTGATTGGGAACACATGCAGACATTTAGCTAAGCGCTAGTTTGGCTGTGACCAATCCCATCCTGGACCAGGGTAGCTGGCAAGTTAAAGCGTCTGATCATATGTGTCCCTTCGAGACGTTTAAAGTCTGTGTCAGTGTTACCCTGGCCAGCAGCACCCCCACTTCGGTGGAGAGGAGAATCTGTCTCAGGAGTGCTACTTGCTATCTCTCCTTAACTGGTAAGTAGATGCCCCCCCTTTCCCTTCGGATTGGTGTGCTCTCCTTGGGGTGATCCATCCTCCCCTTCAGGCCTGAGCTTGCGGTCTCCTTGCCCCTTTCTCCCAACAGTCAAGAATCCGAAGAACTGTGTCTGTCCATGAATTTAGAGAAAGCGATTTTTACAATTAAGTTTTTCTAGTCCATGAGCAGGTGTAGCCTGTCTTATACAATGCTTTGCTCAGCCATATCCTGTTGAGAAGAATTTCCTGCGAAAGTGGGCAGTTCCTGTGGTAGATTCTGCCATTTTTTTGTCTTGCGGTGCTGTAGAACATAATCCAGTGTTCACTGGACAAGACGCTAAAGGCCCTTTTTGCCCCTCTTAGTTTTCAAGTTCCAAAGCTAGGGCAGGAACATATTTTTTTTAACAAGACATGGCCCTACAGACTGGCCAAGGCCGTTTTCAATGTTTGTTACCAGTGATGGGGTAGTATCACTTCTCTGAGTGAAGGGATGTCTGAGATTTTCTGCCCCCCCACCCCCCAGAAGGCTGACAGGTGCCTGGGTCAGAGTACCATTTAAGGGGCTACAAATTGGAGTTTCACACTTTGCCTCTTTACCTCTGAACTGACAAAGGAATGTTTCCAAAACTTCTACTCAAACCTCTTTTCTGGCTTTATTGGAATGCTTCCTGGGAAATCAACATTAACAATTTGTTTCCCTCCCCATTGGCCTTCTCATGAGCTCTCGGGTTTTCACCAAGGTGTTTGCCTTGGTCTTTGCTCTGCTACATGATCAGGGGATTAATTTTTTGGGTTACTTGCCCCATTTACTTTTAAAATATAAGGCCTCATTGTGTCCTGCATGGGGGGTTTTCAACACAGCTAAGGAGCCCCATATTTATGTGAACGTGGAAAGTTCTCCCAATAGGTGCAAGCCTGTTGGGCTGGGATGCAGTCCTCAATGCCCTTTCTGCAGGGGACTTGGTCGCTGGAGGAAGCTAGCCCTTCTATTCTAGAGCTCAGTACAATTTAGTTGTCCATTCAAAGCTGGATCCCTCAATTGTGAGGCACCCGACTAGAATCATTTTGGGCAATACAACTACAGTGGCCTACATCAACCCTCAAGGAGGCACACCACACAAAAGGAATTGGACTTGATACTGTCTTGGGTAGAATTGCAACCTCTGGCCCTGTCCATTGTCTACACCCCAGGTGTGGAAATTTGGCAGACAGATTTTCTCAGTCATCAGCATCTGGATCTGGGGGGATGGGTGCTCTGTTTAGGTGTTTTAACCCCTTTGATGCAGTTAAGAGACACTGGATGTGAGTCTTCTGGCATCCAGATTTAACAGCTGGATAGGTTTGTTGCCAGGTCCAGGAACTCCCAGCTATTTTCAGTGGACACACTGGTGACACTGTGTAATCATTTCCACCTGATCTATGCCTTTGTGCCCCTCCAGTCTGCTCTTCAGGCTTCAGATGGAGGGCAATTCCAGTAATTCTCACTTTATAGAAGCCACCCTTTGAACCCTGTCTGACCTCACTCGCTAAGGTGGCTTTTCTTTTTTCTTTTATCACAACTGCACCGAGGGTCTCTAAATTAACAGCTTTATCTTTTAAGGAGCCATTGTTAGTGTTCCACCAAGAACAAGGTAGTCTTGAGACCAAAAGCCTTCTTCCTTTTACCTTTACCAGAACATTGTTCTTTGTTCCTTATATCCAGATCTGAAACGTCCAAAGGAAATTTCTCTCCAGTCTTGACATGGTTAGCGCTGTGAGAATTTACGTCTCCGCTTACTTCACTACATCAGATTCCCTCTTTATACTTCCTGAGAGTTCTCACTGGGGTCTCCCTGCTTCTCGCTAAACAATTGCCAGATGGATCAGAAAAGATGTAATTCAAGCCTTTAGTCTGGAGCCCTGGTGGCCAACCTGGCAGCCCTTTTGGCACTTTTAGTGCAGCCCTTGGGGATCCTGCAGGCCATAATCTTTGTTTCCCTATTTCCCTGGTATAGTAGTGATTTTAAGCACCATTGTGTAATATGTCTCCAGTCTGACTTGTCTCGTGAAGCATGTTCCCAGTGTCCAATATCTCCTGTAGCATGTTCATAGTCTCTGACAGCATGTCTGCAAGCTCTGACCATCTCCTGTATTATGTCCACAGTCTCTGACCATCTCTGGTATCATGTCTGCAATCTCTGACTTTCGCTTGTAATATTTTTTATTTTTTTTTGTCATGCCCAGATTTTTTGACTATATGCTGTTGTGTGTCTGCTGTCTCTGATAATGAATATCCACTGCATTTTATGAGCAGCCATTTGGTGTTGTCAGGGTCTGCACTTTAGATCCCCCATGAAAAAAATTAGACTCATGCAGGTTGACATGTTAATTGCCATCATCCCTGTTATATAGGAAATACGAAATACCTCACAAATGGGATTTTAAAGGCAATAATAAACAATCAGGGTTGTATTTTCATAAAAAAGATAGTACAATTTGGACATAATAAAAACATTTTCCCAAAAGGAACACAAACAAAAACAGTTACAAACATGTATCATATTGCAAAATAGATCACAAATGGCATCACCCCACTATACATAGAATACCATCCATAAAATTAATGAATAATGATGGGTAGTAGGAGCATCTGACATGTTTCGATTTATGTATGAAATATAATCTTCAGGGACTGATGCCACTTCTGAAAATACAGAGTACAATATAAATGCAAAATAAACGCCTCATACACAGGTATGAGACATTTGGAAACATTATAAATATTTTCAAAATTACAAAATTTACATATCAATATAATATTGGAAGGGGCATTCCTTCAACACTCATCATCCTTCAAGTCTGCATAAAATGCGTCTTTCAAAAAAAGGGAAAGGGTCTTTTTTCCCTTTTTTTTTTTTTCCCCCAGTTTTTTCCAATTGGTAATTTTTGGGTCTCCCCCCGTTCCGTGATTTTCTGGCGCCTCTTTGGGAATTTCTCAGTGACCCCCATATGTGATGAAAGATGCATTTTATGCTGACTTGAAGGATGATCATGAGTGTTGAAGGAATGCCCCTTCCAATATTATATTGATATGTAAGTTTTGTAATTTTGAAAATATTATATGTCTCCAAATGTCTCATACCTGTGTATGAGGTGTTTATTTTGCATTGATATTGTACGCTGTATTTTCAGAAGTGGCATCAGTCCCTGAAGAAGATTATATTTTCATACATAAATCGAAACGCGTCGGATACTACCTATCATTATTCATTCATTTTATGGATGGTATTCTATGTATAGTGGGGTGATGCCATTTGTGATCTATTTTGTAATATGATGCATGTACATGTTTGTAACAGTTTTTTTTATTGGGTCCCTTTTGGGGAAAATATTTTAGGAAAATACAACCCTGATTGTTTAGAATTGCCTTTAAAATCCCATTTGTGAGGTATTTCCTTTAGGTCCCCAAGATCGAGAGTTGACCACCTCTGGTTTAGAAAGTAGAGTTCCTCCCGTTCCTGTTAAGGCAAACTCTACCTATTAGTGCTTCATTGGCTTTTCAGCATCAGGAATCTGTTTCTTAGGTTTTCATGGCTGCTCTCTGGGCCTCTTTTCACACGTTTTATAAACGCAGAACTAAACCCATCGATTTAAGTTTGAAAAAAACATTACATTTCGGCATGTGCTGTCCCAGTTGCTTGTGCTCTCAAATTTCCAAATCATCAAATGGCTGGTGTCATAACTGATCATATGTGCAGCATCAAGGCAGTTGAAAATCCGAGGCTAAGATGGCAGCTCCCTTGGCTAAAAATGATAGGAGGGTTTAGTTCCGCTTTAAGTTCTACCAGGTGAATGTTTAGACCTCTTCTGATGCCAGTTTGGACCATGGGTTGGTTGTGTTGCCCATCCCCCAGTTGGACTGCTAATGATTGTCCTGTGCCTCATACTGTACTAAGAAAATAGGATTTTTGACTTGCCAGTAAAATCTGTTTAATGTAGAATAGTACAGGATACAGGTCCTTTCCCTCTGTTTTTATGATCTCCCTATTGTTTGCTACAAAACTGAGGCCATTATTTGAGGTTTATATATCACTCATAATAATTAAAGAGCCTGTGTCCCATACTGTACGCAAAGAAACTAAATATACTGTAAGTAAAAAAAATAGATTTTTTTGCTCCGATAATGGCAGGTGCACCAGTTAGAATTAAAATTTAGCACCAATTATACTGTGGTATGCTTACATCTTACCAGCACTAATTTCTGTATATGGCCAGCAGATGGCACAGACAGACACCTTGAATGGACTATCACTGGTCTAGCACAGTAGATCAGTGGAAGCTGCTGATTCCTTGCAGCACACAAGGCTTCATGACAGTACCCCAGTATTCCTTTTGTATAGTTTTAATTAGTTCTTGCTTATGCATTTTTCATAATGGTTCTTGTTAGGTTATTTGGAATACACAAAAGGGTAAGGGTAATGAGGGATGTTTTTTAACAATTCCTATCTGTTTATCTGTTAATTAGGAAGGAATAGATGATCCCACTGTGGAGTTGTCATGAAAACAGTGTTAAAGGATAATCCATATTTTCCTTCTTAAATGCCTTGGGGTTATCTGCAATTATCATTTGTACATTGTACACTAGAGGCTGGCAGCAGTTTCCAAAATAAACCAAGGGTATATTCTAATTCTGATACAAAACAATTACTGATAAACTCCAGATTCTGCTTTTCAGGGTTAAGCACATGTATCTTTGTGTGTGTTTTTAGGCTTTAGGCCATACTTTTTACTGCATTTAAACAGGTAGCTGCTTTTGACTAGGCCCAGTATTGCAAGCAAGGCTTGCGCAACTCTTTACTGTTCAATTCCTAGTTGTTCATAATCACCCTTTATATTTATATATATATATATATATCTCAGTGATTCTTACCCACTGTTTTTATTTATAAGTAATGTACATTTTATGATCCTCCAGTTATATCTTGTTGTACCTATCTTTTTCCAGGTTTCCAACTGCGCAAAGTGGAGCAGGAGCAGTTGGAGCATGAGAAACGAGATGTTGGAGGTAATGATGTGGCCACTATCCTGTCTCGTCGTATAGCTGTGGAATACAGCGACTCTGAGGATGACTCTTCAGAATTTGATGAGGATGACTGGTCTGATTAAGCTCATGAAGATTTGGAATGGAGGGGAGACGCAAGGGTTTGCAGAGTCTTTATGAGCCACACACAAGACACTGCAACTGTTTAGCTACAGTATGTATTCCAGCGGTGTGAGCTTGCCACTGGTGGAGTAACATGTTGACCTCTGCTCTCCTCCTTTTATAGTATAGCTTTGATACAAAAACGTTTTGCTTGGGATAAAGTGAGTCTCTCGTTTTTTTTTTTTTATTCAGTAATACTTCCAGAAACAATACATATGTATGAAACAAAAACACCTGACCAAACAGGGCATTACTTACCCTTAATGAAAATACTCCAGGTGGAAGGGATTTGTACTTTGTAACACAGTTTACAGTGTATAAGTAGTAAAGTGCCATTTACACATCAAGTAGATACAACTGACTTGCATATGCTGTGAAAAAAATGATTTTCCAGCTCATAAATTAATGTAGAAATTGCTTTTGTACACGCTTTACAATGCTATGCAACTGATCCAGTTCGTTTGGAACATTTTAAAGTAATCCTTTCCAAACTTGAGCTGTCTACATGGGACCTTACTGTGCCTCTTAACAGAACAAACCTAATCAATTTACATTAAAGCGAAATTCTAGGTATATATTGAATACAGCCCCAAACTGGTCTCCCGCTCCCAAAAGCATGACCTGAGAGCAATATTTAACTTGCCTTTTTCCTGTAGAGTGATATTCCTCTTTTTATGTCCTGTGATGTCTTTAGAGGGCTCCAAAAATCATTGCAGCTTCATTAGCCAGGAGAAGGGATCTGCTGGGCACCCTCTATCATTTCCCAACACCCAAGTACCTTAGGGTGTTCAGGAGCTGTTAGAAGTCCAAAGGCTGGGACTGCCCCTCAGAATTTTAAAGCTCAGTTATCAAAATCAGAATTTACTTCTTTGCTGCAGACAATAGCTACTCTAGTCACTTCAGTCAGATACAGATTGTCAAATTTCTGGATGAAGTGGCTGGAGGAAGCACAGAGGTAAATTCCCAATAATAGGGAGCGTAGATGCCAAACAATAAACTGTATGTAGCCCCTGCACACAAGGCAGACTAATCTTGGCTTTTAGTTTATTTTAAATAAATAAAAGTGTGCAGTTCAGAGTTCAGTTACTCAGCCAGCAGAAAATATGAGCAAATTTGCTCAAGATTGCATGCTGCCACTATAGTTTTAAATTTTCCCTGTTTTCCATTGGGTCTTTCCCTCCCCCCCCCCCCCCTCCCAACACCTACTGCCTGTGTATCATTTCCAGGAATGCCACTTCAATAATTTTTTTTCTCTGGAGCCAGCCGCAGAGAGAGGGACAGGAACTGGGTGGGAATAGGCTGCCAGAGCTCAGAAGGCAGAGGTAGAGTGCAGGCCCGTGCTGCATTACGTCAGCACTGCCCAGCTGCAAGGGGTGACCGTTCACCCAGCGTACAGAGAGCTGCTTTCATGACTGGTCACCTGACCAAGGATTTCAGATGCAGGGATTCTTCAGAGGTAACTTTCAAAAAGGTACCTGAAGTAAGTGGGACAGACAAGATTTTGCATAATGCAAGCTTATTGCTGCATTTATGCATAACTTTCTATCTACCCAGAGTTCAGCTTTAATAAAATTAGACCGTCACTAAATTATGCATTCCAGTTTTACTTTATGTGCTTACAGTTACCCAAACAAGACATTCATCTTGACTTTTGATGCACAACTCCACTCTCCCCTAGCCTAACCTATAATGCAAAGCCCACTGAGAAGACAAAGACCTGCATGTTTCTATTATTGAAACTATAAGCAGGAAACGGCTTAGTGATCTGTAGAAGAGGCATCCTGCCAGAGAGGCGTAATAGTCAGACAAATGCACTTTCTCGCTCAAATTATGGTGAGCATTATGGAGGGAAGGGGAGAGATGACAAATTTTGGCGATAAACCTGAAAATAATGCTCAAAGGATTGGATTCCTTAGGATTCAGGGTAACACTTTCACACCCATATGGGGGCATCTTACATTTCAAACAGAAAAAAAATTGTGTGCATTTTTTTAAATTACAGGTTTGATTTAAATCACTACTTGCAGATGGTGTGAATGGCCAAAGAGCAACCCCTGGGGGTGGGAATCACACTTACTTTTTTAAAGCTGGTGCACCTCCCCCCCCCTCCCCTGGACAGTTTCCTGGGCAATTTTTCAGTGAGTGACTGTAATGTCATGAATGACTGTAATGCAGTGAGATTAGAATATTGAATTAATAACCTGGAAATAAGTATATTTCTGAGGGGCAGGTATGAGACTAGGCTATACAGTTATTATTGAATTATTGATTACATTAAGGTGTGTATCCCTCTGTCTTTTAACATACACACACCTATGTGTCTATAATAGATCTATAGTATACTCTCGATTCTTGCTTCTCAGAAATTATAACTACGTAGAAATATATTTTTGTTAATATTTTGCTGCCCCTGTGGCCGTAGGGAATATATGCCTTTATGACAAATAGTCTAATTGGATAAACTGCCTGTGCCAAAAGGGAGCAACATAATATCAGTTAACATTTAATGGGGAACAAACCTAATTATTATGTTTAAATTGTTGGTATTGTGTATCTTGCAAGGGACCTAATCTATTTCAACCTTCTAAATGCTCGTCTATGCAATGATCTTCAGCATAATTTTACAAATTGTATGTGTATTTCTATATATGCACATGCCATTTCTTATGTATACAAAATGGCCTCGTCAAGAAGTTTTCAAGAAATGCACACTTTGGTAATGATGAAAGAGAGATAAGTGCCTTAATACAAGTGAATTGGGGACTTGGTGCCATAAAAAAGTAATTATGCTTTGTCTTATGTATCCCCATTCTTCTTTGTATAATTTGCTTTTTAGATTGCTAATGGTATTCAATTGGAACAAATGTATAATATATATATATATATATATCCATACTGTTTAATATTTGCTTTATAAAATGTTTCATTTGCTTATACTGTCTTGTTTGAGTCATTGGGGATTATTCAGTTTCTGTGTCTGTTAATTGAATGAAAACTTCTAGTAATGCATATTTACCCAGAGATTTTATCTTATGAGAACAATAAAACTTGTCTTGCATGCACCACTCTATGGAGTGTAAGGCCCCTTTCACACTGGGGCGGTACAGCGCTAAAAATAGCGCCTGTATACCGCCTGAAAAAAACGGCCCCATTCACTCCAGTGTAAAAGCCGGCGGGCTTTCACACTGGAGCGGTGCGCTAGCAGGACGGCAAAAAAAGTCCTGCTAGCAGCATCTTTGGAGCGGTATAGGAGCGGTGTGTTCACTGCTCCTATACCGCTCCTTCCCATTGATTTGAATGGGACACCGCGGTAAAACCGGCGGCGCTCTGCGGGGGATATTAACCCTTTTTCGGCCGCTCGCGGGGGGTAAAACCGCACCACGAGCGGCCGAAACCCGCGGGCAAAACGACGGTAAAGCAGCGCTAAATATAGCGCTGCTTTACCGTCACTGCGGCTCCCGCCCCAGTGTGAAAGGGGCCTAAAAGTTGACAGAAAAGGGCAGGCACATCAGTATATTGGCTTTGTGTAACAATCAATCATATACAGTGCCTTGAAAAAGGATTCATACCCCTTGAAGTTTTCTACATTTTGTCATGTTGCAACCAAAAACGTAAATTCTTTTTTTTTTTTTTTTTATCTAAACTTTTTTTATTGACAAGAATACAAAAGTGACTACAAATTGTAGGAAAAAAGGGTCACATGACAATAGCTCATGCATTGTACATAGGGTCTACAGCAAAATAAAGACTGTCATCATATTTGGAAAGGAAATAAAAATAATAAAATAAACAAAACAACCAGAGCTTTTTGAGGGACAATTGCTCAGAATGGCATCTTTTTTCTACACTCGGATATAAAATTCAGAAATAACCAAGCTCAGGCCAAAACCATTATAACTCTTGGTGGGTTCAAAGTTGTAACAGCCTATCCATCACTAGCTGTGGTGGGGCAAGGCTTGAGTTATCAAGCCAACTCTGCCAAATGAGATTAAATTTGCTAGCCGCTTTTCAATGGCGATAATCTAACTGTTCTCTAGGTAGGGAGTTCACATAGGTGATCCACTGCGCCTTAGGCACGGTGGCTGCCAACCAGAATCTGGCACATAAATGTGTTTTATTAGGATGTTATGTGATAGACCAACACAAAGTGGCACATAATTGTGAAGTGGGAAAGAAAATGATAAATGGTCTTCAATTTTTTTTTACAAATGAATGTAAAGTAATGCATTTGGGTGCCAAAAATGTGAATGCAAGTTACTCGCTAGGGGGAGAACCTCTGGGGGGAGTCTAGGATGGAAAAGGACCTGGGGGTCCTAGTAGATGACAGGCTCAGCTGCTGCAAGCAATGCCAACACAGTGTTAGCATGCATTAAAAAGGAGATTCACTCCAGAGATAAAATGATAATTCCCACTCTACAAGACTCTGGTCCGGCCGCACCTGGAGTAAGCCGTCCAGTTCTGGGCACCAGTCCTAGTAGATGACAGGCTCAGCTGCTGCAAGCAATGCCAACACAGTGTTAGCATGCATTAAAAAGGAGATTCACTCCAGAGCTAAAATGATTCCCACTCTACAAGACTCTGGTCCGGCCGCACCTGGAGTAAGCCGTCCAGTTCTGGGCACCAGTCCTCAGGTGGGATATGCTGGAACTGGAGAGAGTCCAGAGAAGGGCAACAAAGCGAATTAAGGGACTGGAGGATCTCGGCTATGGGGAAAGGCTACAAGCATTGAACTTATTCTCTCTGGAGAGGGAATATAATATCGTTGTACAAATATTGTACTGGTGACCCTAGCATAGGGAACAAACTTTTCAGTGAAAGAGAATTTAAAGACACCTTAGGATGCATTAAGGTGAAAAAAACGAAGGTTTACAACCCCTTTAACATAAATGCGCACAAACACAGGTGTAACTGGATGGACTTGTGTCTTTTTTCAACCTCACGTATTGTATAACTATATGTATGTAACTAACTGAAAAGTGTGGCATGCATTTGCATTCAGCCCCCTTTACTCTGATACCCCTAACTAAAATCTAGTGGAACCAATTGCCTTCAGAAGTCACCTAATTAGTAAATAGAATTCACCTGTGTGTAATTTAATCTTAAATACAGCTGTTCTGTGAAGCCCTCAGAGGCTTATTAGAGAACCTTAGTAAACAAACGGCATCATGAAGGCTAAGAAACACACCAGACAGGTCAGGGATAAAGTTGAGGAGAAGTTTAAAGCAGGGTTAGGTTATAAAAAAAAAAAAAAAAAAAATATCCCAAGCTTTGAACATCTCACGGAGCACTGTTCAATCCATTATCCGGAAATAATTTCAAGGGGTATGAATACTTTTTTAAGGCACTGTAATGGCAGGATGATCAGTTGAAAGGAGGATGGGAGGGCACATACAGCCACTGGCAGCTCCTCAGCAAGGGTCTGGGAATCCCTCATAGGCATGCAAAAAATGGAAAAGGGCACCAGATCAGTATGGGTTAAAAACACTGGTTTATTGCGGACTCGCTTGCATGTAAAACTCCTGGGTGTTGTTCACATGGCTGGCATGGTGTGCAATTCAGTCTGGATGAACTAGTGGATAGCTAGCTGTGGTGCACAGGCAGGGACCTGGCGTGAGAAGTAATGTTGGTGGCGTCTCGAGCCCTCACTGGCAAGAAACCCAGAACAAGCAGAAAGGGAAGGAAAAAGAATGGCATTTAAGCTGTCAGCATGGCTCGCTACTGACCAATCAAAGGCAGGGGTGGTTGGAGCCAGCCACACAGGGGTCACCCGCACATCAGCATGGTAAAGACAGCACGAACTGAGAACGTGTAAAGGGGCAATATGAAAAGGATTAGCCAAGGACTGGAAACAATCCACCCTATCAGCATGTATAGAGAGAATATAGCAAATTAAACAGAAAAAGGATATTTTATATAAAGAAATAAATATATGAAGATGTACACATGCATATGATATTGAATTTACAGACAGATCACTGTGGGACAAATGGAAATTATGTTTAGATATTGTAGCTGTGTGAGAGAGATTTTGTACCCAGCAAACCAACACTTAATAACCGTAAACTATCACACAAATAACACTATTTGAAATAGTTTTTGCACATATATAAAAAATAAATATGCTCACAGTATATAATTTTTATCAATATAATGCAAGAGAGACAGTTAAAATGCATTACTGTAAATCATACAGCCAGACTAGAAATGCTCACTACTGTGTGTAGTGTACCTTAACTGGTATTGCTAGAGGTAAACCATGCACAAGACAGGGGCACCCAGGAAAAGTCTGAGTAGGTTTGTCATGCGCATTATTCAACATGGTAGCAAAGAAACCTGTTTTTTTTCCGTGCAGGAGGACTTTGTACAGCAAGTCCAGAAATTAAAACAAAGCATCTGCTTGTCTGAGCTCCTCAATAAACTAAACGTCGGTTTCTGACAAACAGGCATCTCATGTACCTGGTAGCGGAGCCGAAAATGAGGAAGCCCTCTCTTACACTTCTGACTCGGGGGGCCCCTGGTAATGTGAACAGAAAGCGCAGGAGTGCAGATTGGCACAAGTGCCTGCAAGTCTTGCTAGCAGCAGAGCAGGTGTCCACGCCAGGCAGGGGACGTCATTCCGTGAAGCAGGTGGGTTGGTAGACAGCTGGGAGGCAACAGACTGAGGAAGGCTGGTACTAGCAACAGCGGGCAGGCGAAGCATTTACTAGTAGCAGGCTGTAGATTAGCAGGTACAAGCTGGATCTGGAGCCAATCAGTGGAACAGAAGCAAATGAAGCTCTGAGTTCAGACTAGTTAGAACAAACCGGGTCAGCAACTGGAGTCTGGATACAGGAATGCAAGGTCTCAGGATACACAAGAGGCTTAAGGCAAAACAGTACTGATTCTGAGCACTGGCACAGTTTAACCCATTTGGTGCCAACATCTGAGTGCGCGTAAGCATGCCGATGCACACAGCAACGAGTACCATTGTGCATGAGCATGTGCCTAATTCCTACATGCACAAAGAGGAGCATGGATTAGCCTTTGAAGATGCACAGAAGTCCAGCCAGAGGAGCCATTTTGTCTACTGGCATGCCCTTCCTGACAGGGTAGCTCTTGTACCTTTCTAGTCTTCTGTCAGCACTGAACCTTTCCACACAGCAGCAGACTCCATCAGAAAGAGCCCTGAGCATCAGTCAGTTCACATATATAAAGGCCTCTGCACTGCTGGGAATAATTATTGAGGTGTTGCTAACAAGTAGGATGTGAACCTAGATATAGAAGCTTTATCCCACCTAAAGCTCTACAATCCCTCTGTTCTCCAGGAGCCCAACCCAGATTTATAATTCTGAGAATACAACAAGTTTGTTTTCTCCTGTGGTGCAGGCTGTCGGTGATCCTTTTTAAACCACCCAAATTCTTTTCACCCAAGCCACACAGCTCATTTCTCCCTCTCTGGCATTGGACTGACAGAACAGGGAGGGTAGAGCAGAGGAGGCCCTCCAGTTGGCTTGTGCCAACGGGACCAAGGCATTTTTCAACTGACCACTTTGACCAGGGAAGGAAGAGACCAAACCCACTAGACTCTGGGATTTCTCCCAGGGAGAAGTGACTGGAGATAAACAGGGGGGTGTGCACTGAGAGTTTCTTCAGAGCTTGAAAGAAAGAAGACCCAGTCCTTCCTGCAGGAGCCTGAAGAAAAGGACCCAGGGCTGCTGCTGTGTGAGAGGCTGATTGCAGTGGGAACCTGGCTACTGTACAGGGCTACTGCTGTGGGAACCTTGCTGCTGTACAAGGCTGGTGCTGCCGTGTGGCTGCTGAGGGTGAGGCTAGCTGCTGTGGGAACCTTGCTGCGGTACAGGACTGCTGCTGCCGTGTTCCTGGAGGGCCAGGTGCAGCTGGTGCAAAGACAGAATATACTGTGTGCTGAAGAACTGCAGGAAGAGGGCTGCTGGATTATGTGCTGCTGCAGGAGAGACTGGGCTGAAAGACCCAAGACTGCTGGACCATGCGCTGTATGTACTATGCTGTACCAGTTTTCCTACTGTTTCAAGGTTCCAGATGCCGTGTGCTGCTCAAATTTTTTTCCCCTTTTTCTCTCCTTTTCCTGTGCACATCCTGTGGATTTTGTTTAAAACTTACTATGAATGTAGGCACTCTCCACCAATGGTTGTGCATTACAGTTCCACTACAATAACTATGGCAGAATGTACTAAAACATATTGGCTACCTATATCTAACTTGAGCACACACGGGAGAAAGGGACAGTACAGGAAGATGTACAACATTTTTAGTGTAAATGTTTGGGCTAATAAACCCTTCAAGGCATTAAAATAAATATACTGTCCCAATCGTGCAAACAACATTAGTGTTAATAAAACACTAGGTTTTTTTTTTTCTCTGTTCCAGATTATTCAGAGACAAACTTTTAAATAGCTATCATACAGCATCAAGATTATAGGCTTCTCTGATTTACAATCTATCTTAATGAAACCTTTCATTAAATTTGATATCATTACATTCACATATTACTGTACACCGAAACATAATAATAAAACAATGCAAATTGTCCATTAAGGCTATGGTATTCTTCTTTTAGTTCTGTTACTTCAAACCATATTAGACAAGGTGGTTGATGCTGTTTAGTATTATTTGGAAACTAAACAAAATAAAAAGGTCTTGGTGGGATATCATTACATTTTCTTCCTAGAATTAAACAAATGGTTAGAACCAAAAATGCATTACACAAAACAATTTACACAAACCACATTATACAAAACATGTGGTTATTATTTTGTTGACTTATGAGTGCACTTGGTACCATTATTTAATGAGCTCATATTAATTATCACCACATGGGTTTTCATTGAAGGACATCCTATTTAAAAGTTGTCAATAATTCACCATGGTTTTCTTGACATTCACAATAACCTTTATAATGTATTTATCACATTTGTGCACAATGATTTTACATTAACATGCCCAAATTGATATATCCATCTCAGCCTCTTGCACACCAACCCCCCCAAAGTGCCCATATTTTGTAAATCTTCTTATTACAGTAAAATACTGCCACTATATACCTTTTTGACTGATCTGTATACCATGGTCACGTGATAAACTGCTTCAGGTAGGAGATTTCCACTACAGCCTGTGTTCTCTTTCTGTTAGGGGAGGCTGATCATCCATCAATCAAGATGTGACATCCCACCCACTGTGTTCTTTTTTTAGTTACTGGGTATGGAGGGGGAGGGAGGGACTGGGCTGTCATTTAGGATCTGTATACACTCCCACATTTGTGATGTCAATACCATGTGCCCTGGAAAGCTCAGCTCAACAAGGAAATGTTCTCTCCAGCAGTAGAGTTCAAACTGAGCATGTGCAGTTTTACTACTCTGTGTCTTATCTGGCCTTGCCAAGAGAGACTCTGTAAGAGGGGGAGGGTCTGTCCATACAGGATCAAAGAGCTTTTTATATACAATACAGAAGATTTTCCCCTTAAGTTCCACAGTGAGTATAACAAGCATGTTATTCTGCATATAGAGGCAGTTTTTACTGTTGTTGGTTTAGTAACGCTTTAACTTCCAAGAACAGGTCTGGTTCTTCCTCTATTAATCAGGAAATTTTAAAACCATTTAAAGGGTGCCAATCCCAATCTAGCATTTCCCTTTCTTTCCTTTTGTCTCAAATTATCTGAAGAGTTGCATTATAAAAACTAACAAATTCAGCCAAGATTTTATACATATCTTTTTGCCTTATAAAATCACACAGAACATATCATGGAGGGGTCATCTTCACACAGTCTAAACTGCATTTTATCTCTCAAATGATTTTTCATTTAATTAAACTAGAACCTACAAAGGCTCTCACTTTTCTCATATACCACTTTACAGAACTTTTGCCCCCAGTTTCAATACTGATAACGCTTCTAATGTTAAACTTGTATAGACCCACAAACATAAGTAGCAAAACTTGTCTTTACAAATCCTCCATACTTGCTGTCACCTTTCTGTCTTAATTCAGGTCACATTTACCACAGACAAAACAACATGCATTCATCATGTCATACAAGTAACATTTCCTTATCACTTAGCTAGCTAAAAACAAGACAACTTACCAATTTGAAGTCGCTTACCAAAAATAATAAATTCTGCTCTTTTGCAATCAGAACAAAATATGTCATTAACAGAATTTACACACTATACACAAATTAAAACTTTTTTTTAGAACACTATTCTCTAACCCTTCAGTCCCCCTATTCCTGATTCAAACAAATTTGCATTTCATCCCCAAGAGATAAAGGACTAATCTCTAGTATATATTGTTACATAAACGAACTTCCTCTCTGAAAAATCGAAACTCATGCTTCAGTGGGAGGCAGGCCTGGGCTGCTCCTTTTCCATTTAGGACTGGGTCACCATGATTGTCAACCTATGTAAGTGCACCTGCTCAATATCTATCAAAGAAACATCTATAAAATGACACAAAAGATGCTATTTTTTTGTCAAACCAAATCAATTCCTTCACTGATTGGTAAGGATCATGAGCAATGGGATCCACCCAACACAGGAATGGGTTCGCACTTTGATCATCTGGCACCTTTCTGTGTCAGATGATCTGTTAACTTCTGTTAACTCAGCTAAGAGACTGATGCATTTTTTTTACACTTTCTGAATGTACTGCGGCTTACAATACAAAAAAAAAGAAAAACACAGTATTAAACCTGGCACAAACAATCTAGCTCAATCCTGCCACTACACATTGTATTATTCATATCTCTAGCTCACACAAGTCAAATATCCCACTTCTGCCACCAAACGGTTATGTGATAGTTTACGTTTTGGGGGGGTTTTAGAGATGTGTAAAGAGAGATCACACCAACACTTGTAGGTAAAATCAAATTGTCTATAACATTTAATTAAGAAATGACAGATAAAGATAACAAATTTAATAATATTGGAAAATGTAAGAGGAATACCCAGTCTTTGCTTCATGACACGATGATCAAACCAGGCATGTGCTCGCCCTGGTACAAGACTAACTATTACAGTTTTTGGCTGTGGTATATACAGGACTAAGTGGGTAGCATTTGACCAATGGTACACTCTGAATAGCAGTATTGCTTTTTAAGAAAGACAGCATACATTCCTGAAAAAGCTTGACATTCCTATAGCGTGAGGTCATCTAAGGTAACCAGGCTTAAAAATTCATTCTTAGATATTGTGAGCCAATAATAATAAGGAAATTCCATCCAAGGGACTACAATTGCCAGCCAGAAAAAAACCTGCTGGCATACTCAATTGTTCTCTTTTTTGGTACTGTGCTGAAAAGGTAGAGGCTGATCTGCTGACAGCCTAAAGATTTACTGTTGTTCAAGGACTCTGATCTTCAGCAAAATGGCAGCCTCCAGCATGAAGAAACAGGAACAATGCTGGAGACGATTTACAGCACACACTAATTTGGGGAGCATCATTTTTAGTGTAGATTGTATGTTCCATGCTAAAAAACTTTATTTTTTTTATCAAGTTGTTTTAGCTTTAAAGATAAATTCCAGGCATGGTATATTTTTACATACAGTAAAACCTTTGGATTGCGAGCATAATTCGTTCCAGAAACATGCTTGTAATCCAAAGCACTTGTATATCAAAGCAAATTTCCCTATAAGAAATAATGGAAAATACGATGATTCGTTCCAAAACCATTTATTCATAAGTCCTTCAGTTTATAGTCCATATAAAAAAAGATTATAGCAATGTGACCAGGTTGTGTAACCATAAAATGTCCATCCACAAGGGGATTAGTAGCAAAATCCAGCAGGCGCTACAGAGTATAAAAGAGAAGAGAGGCGCCTCTAAGTGTAGCAATATGTTTCTAAATGTTGTACCTTTGTTAAATGTAACCATATTGCTACACTTAAAGGCGCCTCTTCTCTTTTATACTCAGTTGTGACATGACGCTACTTGTACATCAAGACATATTTATGCAAAGCTTTCCCTGATTGGACGAATTGGAGAGGCAGGGCAGTGACATCATGCTCTCCAACTCTCAAACACTTTACATTCATTTAGAACATGCAAAGCATTCTCTAAATGGCACCTGTGGTGAGTGGCCGACCTCTTGTATTCAGAATGCGTCAGGCCAGCATGGGTCCCAGATGCAAATTGAGATCACTGATGTAGCTGTGTCTACTTCAATGATTTTCAGCTTCCAGAGGGATCAGCCAAGTTTGTTATATACATAGTTACACTGGTTTAAGCTGGAGCAACGTAACTATGTAAAAATATAACATCCTTGGAATTCTCCCATACCAGGACCTGGTATTAATGTGTGCAACAGACTTTGGCGTTTAGTATATCCAAATGTGAATGCATTTCCGGTGTTTGCCATCAGGTGGCATCAGCATCTTGGTGAACAGCTTTGAAATGTAAATTGTGTGTAATTGTTCTCATACTGCATTCAAATATACAAAGTGTCAGATATTGCATGTATTTTTGTGTATAATATTGTGTGTTGCGTGTATTATCAGACAAACAAAGCTTTGAGGGGCACACCCTAAAAGATGCATTAAAGATGGTGCAGCCATAAGACCATAAAACAACAAAATATAACAGCGCACACATGCAAAAAATGACATTTAACTCCTGCAAGGCTATTTAAAACACCTGAACATTTTCAAAAAATATGGGGATTTTGTCACACCATATGGCTATATGGTACTTAAGCGTGTATTATCAGTTCACTAAAAAACATGCCTTATTTGATAACTGTGTTATTGTATTCTATTTTGCAATAATTAGCAATTCATTTAGGCTAGGTCTATACTGAATGTGGTGCGTCTTGTGCGTGCACAGGCACAGCAACCTATTCCTTAGAATGCACTGCTGTCCCTGCATTTCCCACAGAGAAAAAAATCCCTGACTGCTTTTTTAACATGCGGTTTCATGAACCTGGAAACGTGTGAGATGCGCCGGGGTACGTTTCCCTTGTCACAGAATTTGACTGATAGCAGCAGGAGCCAATGGCTCCCACCGCCCCTGAAAAGCCTGTGAGAGTGGGGAGAGAGGACAGAGCCACTACATATGGGTACAAGGCTGGATTAAGGACTCGGGTAAGTAAAAGAGGGGCCAATACTGCCACCTAAACATTTTTTACCCAGGGAATGCATTGTGTTTAGGCTTTAAAGGATTACCCGCCAAAGGATTTGTATTTCTCTTTAGGGCTGCGATTTACACAACCCTACCCCACAGCCAGCTGATAACACCACTTTCTCTGTTATGCTCCATACACATGATCGGAAATTCCCCCAGAAAAAGTCTGATGTGAGCTTTTGGCCGGAAATTCGGACCGTGTGTATGATCCATAGGACTTTTGCTGGAGGAATTCCCGAAGGTGGTACTTTAACCTGTTAAAATGCATTATCTTCATATTGAAGTTGATTTGCTAAAGGATTAGACTTCTCACTGTGAACACAGGTATGACTTATTAACCAATGTTCACTTTGAATAGCATGCCGCACACATTGGAAATCACACCTGCGCTGGGGACCACACTGCACTTGCAGTTCCTGTGCGGGCTGTGATTTCTAAAATGCTACAGGGACCTTTTCCCTGCCTTTCAGGAGGCACAGCAACCCATTCAAGGGAATGGGCTGCCGTGCCCATGCAACACGTGGCTCGCAGAGCCGCATATGTGTGAACCTAGCCTAAGTCAACTACCACTACTAACATAGTAAATTAACCCCAATATCTTCACTACCGGGAGACGTAAAAAATGTTTTTGACTTACCCGTAAAATCCTTTTCTCTTACGTTCATTGAACGACATAGCTCTTTCATATTCTTTACCGCTACAGCCCCGGAATATTTTACCCCCTTCTTGACCAGAGCACTTTTTACAATTTGGCACTGCGTCGCTTTAACTGACGCTGTACCCAAAGTTTTGTGTCCTTTTTTTCCCACAAATAGAGCTTTCTTTTGGTGGTATTTGATCACCTCTGCGTTTTTTTTTTTATTTTTTTGCGCTATAAACAAAAGAACAGTGACAATTTTGAAAAAAACAATCTTTTACTTTTTGCTATAATAAATATTCCACATTTATTTTCAAAACAATAATAATTTTTTCCTCAGTTTAGGCCGATATGTATTCGTCTAAATATTTTTGGTAAAAAAAAAAAAAAAAAAACACAATAAGCGTATATTGATTGGTTTGCGCAAAAGTTATAGCATCTACAAAATAGGGCATAGATTTATGCCATTTTTATTATTTATTTTTTTACTAGTAATGGTGGCTATCTGCGATTTTTTTATTTTTTTTTTTTAATCGGGACTGCCATATTGCGACGGACAAATTGGACACTTTTGACACATTTTTGGCACCATTGACAATTATACAGCGATCAGTGCTATAAAAATGCACTGATTACTGTAAAAATGTCACTGGCAGGGAGGGGTTAACACTAGGGGGCGATCAAGGGGTTAAATGTGTTCCCTCTCTGTGTTCTTTTTTTTTTTTGAACTTGGAGGGGGGATGGGGCTGTTTTGCTAGACTGGGGAAGCCTATCCAGGAGAGATCGGATATAATTTATTTTCATAATTTCCTCGGGTTGTTGGCCAGTTCTTTTCCTAAGTATTTTTTTTATCCTTTTTTTACAACACATGAAACTAACTGTTTTCTGTAGGTTCTGTTTCTCTATTTTATCTTAAGGATAAATTTTTGAGGCATTGATTCTAAAGTTTGTTAGATATAGGGATTGACTTCTGGGGTGAGCTTATATAAAAGAGGACGTCGTCCGCGAAGGCCGCAAGTTTGTGCTCTTCGCAGCCGACTTTACAGCCTTCCACCTCTGGGTTTCCGCGAATTGTAGCTAGCAGCGGTTCCAAAGATAGAATAAAAAGGAGAGGGGAGAGTGGACAGCCCTGCCTGGTACCATTAAACTGAACTCCGCGGAGGTGGCCACGATAATTCTGGGTCCAAAACCCATAGCGTGTGGGTATCGAACGCTTTTTCAGCGTCTATCGAGAGAAGTAGACTGGGGGTTCTCGAGTCTCCCATCCTCTGGATGGCTAGCAATGTCCGAATCCCATTGTCCCTCCCCTCTCTGCCCGGGACAAACCCGACCTGGTCCGGATGGATCAGTGTGCCCAAGTGCCCCTTTATTCGATCCGCCAGTATCTTTGCGTATAATTTTGGGTCTGTAGTTCGAGCACACCGATCCATCCTTCCCATCCTTCCTCAAAAGAGTGATCGTGGCTTTTATGTCGCAGCAAACATGAGGCCGTGAATGTCGAGTTGTTGATGGCTGCTAAGATCTCCTCCTCCAGCCATTAGCCCTGCCCTCTCTAGGAACTCTGATGTTTTCTGGTTATTTCCAATGCTGTCGTTGTTTCCCTTGGTTTTCACCTCGTAAAGTTCTTTGTAATAGTCTCTGAATGTAGAGGCTATTTCACTACCCCGTTTCTAAAATTTCTGGTTTTCTTTTTTTGTAATTTCCTTGCTAAATACGCCCCATATATAGTAAAAATGGTCGGCAAGTGGTTAAAGTAAAAAAAAAATTCAATAAAAATGTCATACTTGCCTCCTCTTTGCAGTTGTTGAACCCCTGACTTCCTCCAAAACTGAACTCCACTTTTTGTTACCATCTTTTTACTCCCATTCTGCGATCTCAAATCAATGGTAAGATCATCATTTTTACCGAATTAATCCTGCCTATCCAGGAAGGATTTCCCTCATCAGCTCTTGGCATTTTTTTTTTATGTCTTCTAGGAGTGTGGATATAATTTATTTTGTATAATTTCCTCGGTTGTTTGGCCAGTTCTATTCCTAAGTATTTTATCACTTTTTTTACAGACAAACTAACTGTTTTCTGTAGGTTCTGTTTCTCTATTTTATTGAGTTAATATTAAAAGGATTAAAAATGTTTTTGAGGCATTGATTCTAAAGTTTGTTAGTTCCCCGTATTCCTTTAAGGTTTCAAGCAATATAGTGATAGATCTTCTTGGGGTGAGCTTCAGCGTCTATCGAGAGAAGTAGACTGGGGGTTCTCGAGTCTCCCATCCTCTGGATGGCTAGCAATGTCCGAATCCCATTGTCCCTCCCCTCTCTGCCGGGACAAACCCGACCTGGTCCGGATGGATCAGTGTGCTCTTCGCAGCCGACTTTACAGCCTTCCACCTCTGGGTTTACATATATCGCAGCAATCTCGGTATAAGAATCTCTTTGTACGTTTTATAATATGAGGCCGTGAAGCGGTCCCAAAGATAGAATAAAAAGGAGAGGGCGAGAGTGGACAGCCCTGCCTGGTCCCTTCTTCTCATATATATTGTTCCCTAGCCAATTTATTGAACTTCTGTCTTACTTCCTGTTCAGCTAAATCTTTCAATTCCTCTCTCTTATCTTTTTTTTCTGCCCCCCCCAGATTTGTGCTTTTGCTCCAGGGTTTTAATCTCGGCCATTAGAGCTTGCGTTTTTCCCACCCTCTCCTTTTTTTTCCATGAGGCTTTAGCTATCAGGAGCCCCCTAATGAACGCTTTATGCGCGTCCCACAGTTGTGCTTCTGAGACCTCTCCGTTGTCATTGATTTGAAAGAACCATTCTAGCTCCTTTTTGATATAATCCCTAATTTCTTTGTCATGTAACAATTCTGGATTAAGTTTCCATCCGCTAGAGGGTTGTTTGTGTTCGGGGAACCTTAGCCTCATGGATACCGGCGCGTGGTCCGAGAGGGAAGCAATTCCAATTTCGGTTTCTTTGACCCTTTCCAGTATGCCATGGTCTATTAAGATGTAGTCCAGGCGAGAATACATCTGGTGGACAGGGGAGAAGAACGAGTAGTCTCTCAACTGCGGGTGCTGGATCCTCCACACATCCAATAGTTGGTCCTCCGATAGTTTTTTTTTAATCCGCTTCAATTGTACGTTACCCCTCCCCGTGCCACCAGACGTACTGTCCTTCGCGGGGTCCATCACGAAATTGAGGTCCCCCATCAGGATCAGATATCCTTTCCTGAAGGCCCTTAGCTTGCGCAGAATTGCTTCGAGGAATAGGATAGGTTTGGCATTAGGGGCATAAACATTGGCCAGTGTGAGTTCTACCCCTAGGAGGGAACCCCTAAGAAATAGGTACCTTCTACATTCTCTCCTCCACCGTGAAGTCAATGTCCCTCGCGATCCCAATAGCCACTCCTCTTGCCCTGCTCGAGATAGTATCTCCATAGAACCAATTTGGGAGAGCTGGAGAAAAAAGTCTAATATTTGAGGTATGTGCCAGGTGAGTCTCTTGCAAGAACACTATACCTGCGCCATATCTTTCTACTTCCTCCAAAATTTTAGATCGCTTGCCGGGAGAGTTTAAGCCTTTCACATTATAAGATAAAAATTTGATTTCTATGTCCTTCATTTATTTTTTTGGATTTTGTTCTTTTTTTTTTTTTTTTTTCCCTCTGAAGTATTGATGGTGATAACAACCCCACAGCGGACGTGGTTTCCCACCCCCCTCCCCCCCATCCTCTCCCCTCCCTCCCACCCCTCCTCTCCCCCCCCTCTCTCTCTCCCCCCTCCCCCCTCTCCTACCCCGACTAGGGTCCCCGGGTCCTTGGGGGCCATCCTTTGTGGCTTCCCTTAGACTCCGCATTCCTGGTGAGGTGGAGTTTGTTTAGCCCTTCCCTCTCCCTCCGCGGCCCGAACTCGGGGCGCAGAGGGGGAGGGGGCAGGGCCGATTTGAGCAGGATTCTTTTACTGCTACATGTGGGCATTCACCCCTCCTCCCTCCCCCCCCCCCCCCCCCCCCCCCCCAGGGTCCCCCAGGCCTTCCATTTCCATCCAGCCCTGCAGATTCGGGACTGGGATCCCGAGTTTTGTGCAAAATCCCTGCACTTCTTCCGGGAACCTCAGCCTGGCCGTACACCCCTCTTTTGACCCTATTAAACATGAGGGGAAACCCCAGTTATATCTTATGTTTTCCCTTTTCAGTATTTCCAACAGGGGTTTCTGATGTCTCCGTCTTTCGAGGGTTCGGGCCGATAAGTCTGCGTATACTTGAATTTCAGCTTCCTTATACAGTATAGGAGATTTATTTTTTATTTTAGCCCACAGGTCCTCTTTTTCTTTAAAGTAGCTGAATCTGACAATTATGTCCCGGGGCCGCTCTGCGCCCCCCCTTTCGGGTCTTCCTACTCGGTGTATCCTTTCTGTGTGGGGAAGGTGATCTGAGTCCTTGCCGCTTATGGGGCCCAAGATTTCCCATAGTTTTCTTTCTAGGTCTTCCCCTCTTTGTTCCGGGACGGCACGCAGCCTCAGGTTTTGCCTCCTGTCCCTGTTTTCTTGGTCCTCTATCTTGTAGAGGGTGTCTCTCTGAGTGAGGTAGGCGCCTTTTAACTGTGTTTTCAGCTTCGCGATCTCCAGATCTATGGAGTCCGCTCTCCCCTCCACCGCCTCAACCCTGGACAACAGATGGCCCATATCCTCCCGTAGGGTGTTAATTTCAAGTTTGATTACATTTTCCAGGCGTAATAACATCGCCTCCATTTCATGTTTATTGGGGATGTGGGTTCCTGATTGTTGATCCTCCCCCCTACTGGGCTCAATCTCAGTCTCCATTGTGAGGTCCGCTCTGGAGTCATTAATTTCTCCTTCCACCCCCCGAGTTTCTTTTCCCGATGTTTTTGGACTTGCACCCTGTCTTAAATAGTGTTTAATTGTGCTTGTCTCTCCTTTGCTGCCTTTGGTGGTAGCTTTCTTGGGCTGTTTGGCTGGGTCTTTACTCATGTTGGCCCTTTTAGTGGGTCTGATTCTCTTCCCCAGTCTTGTTGTGGGCCTGGGCCTCCTGGGCCCTTTTCCACCTCCTGCCTTTCACTGAGATCCTTACTTTGAGGCTGTCCTTTGCCCCTCAGAGTGTTCCTCTAGTATGTACAGTCACATTTGCAAAAGACTGGGGGGGACCTTTTCCAACTGTCGGGTCTTTGAGTGAGGTACTAGCCACTTACGCAATGGCTGGGGCTATTGTATTCGAATGAGGGGGTTTGTTCGCCCTTCCTGCTAGTTAGCTTCAACAATAAGCAGTTTACACCTTTTCAGTGTCCTACCAAATAGCTCTACTGGTAGAATCGATAAATATTTACAATATGTAACATGGGGACACTGGTCTTGATGACGTGGGCAACATATCAACATGTGATTTTATATTTTAACCATAGTTTCGTGTTTAGGAAAAACCTGGGGTTTAAATAAGCCATACATAATCTGGGGTGCCGGTCCTATTCAAGCATCTGTCGTCAGGCTGAGCCACAATGGCCAGTGGGTTTTCGTAGATACCAATCGGAGTCATACTTTCATTCCATAGTGCAGAATTTGGTATATGGTAGTATATCTCTATGTACACCAATCAGAATCTCACTTTCATTCCATAGTGCAGCTTTTAGTGTGTGATAATCGATCTTCCCAGGCACCGATCAAAATCACGCTTTCATTCGATAGTGCAGTTTTTTAGAATGAAAAGAGAAAGAGGAAAAAAAGGAGAAAAAAAATGGAGCTTCATAGGCGCCAATCAAAGTCACACGTACAGTCCCTAAAGCGGCTTTTGATGTGTAAAGTGACTGTAGTGCCTATTGAAAAATTTCCATTTCAGACAATTTTCCACCATTGGGGACTATGGAGTCCATAATCTACCCATAATCATGGGTTTTAAAGCCAGTATACGCCCATGTAAATCTATAAAACTTCAAGCAATCACTTTAGGGCTCCGGTTATATCCAGGCTGCATTTAAAGTGGAGGGAATCAAACCGCTTTGTTGCAAAAATTGTCCGCTCTGGGGCTCAGAGCACATCACCCTATTTCATTTCCTCTAGACATATAGCATTACAGAATTCTCCTTAGATGGTTCTCAGCGCGGGTACACACATTGGGGTATAATCGTTAATGAGCACAAATTTATTTTCTCCCCCCTGGGGTAGCCCTTTATCTAGCGTCATTGACCACTGAACCAGAGTTGAGAAAGCGGTGTAGTTACTTCCTTTGTCAATAATTGTACCTGAATACAGACATCCGGCTATTCATGAGTTGCAGTGCGCTTACCTTCAGGTGTGGGGGGCTTTGGATTGATTGTGACACATACTCACGGCTAGCATCTCCACAGATCCACTCGCGCTGTATTCTCTGTGGCTTCAGGATGATACCTGCCGTGATGTGTAGTGGGTGGTGGGTTGAAGAGGGGAGGATATGGGGCGATGCAGGCGCTTGGGGCCCGGACCGGGTCTGCTGCTATCCTGATCCCTTTTGGCTTCCCATCGCTGAGAACCGCATCGTCCAGGTCTCCTAGTCCCGGGGAGTAGCGCTGGTAACCGCGGCGTCTCTCACACGGGGCGGTCCGGCGTCCTCCCTGTCTGTGCGCCCGCTCTCCTCGGCCCCCGGGCTCCAACTCCTCCCTCCGTGCGGACGTTACGTCCCCCTCTCTGTGTTCTAACTGTAGGGGCGATGGGGCTTGCTAGGGGAAGAGAGAGAGATCGGTGTTCATACTTTGTATGAACACATGATCAGTCTCTTCTGCCCTCAGAGAATCGGGATCTGTGTGTTTACACACACAGATCCCGGTTAACGCTGTGTCATGAACGATCGTGGGTGCCCGTCAGTCATCTAGTGGCCACAGGGCGAAGCAATGTAACATAATGTCACCCAGCCGTGCCATTCTGACGCAGTAAAAATGGTCGGCAAGTGGTTAAAGTAAAAAAAAATTTCAATAAAAATAAAAATGTCATACTTGCCTCCTCTTTGCAGTTGTTTTGCACAGAGAAGCCCAGATCCTTCTCTTCTCGGGTCCCTCTTCTGTGCTCCTGGCCCCTCCCTCCTGTTGAGTGCCCCCATAGCAAGCAGTTTGCTAGGGGGGCACCCAAGCTGAGTCACAGCTCCCTGTGTCTATTGGGACACAGAGCAGCGGCCCGGCCCTGCCCCCTCTCTCTCCTGATTGGCTGACTGACTTTGACAGCAGCGGGAGCCAATGGCGCCACTGCTGTGTCTCAGCCAATCAGGAGGGAGGGTCTTGGATGGCCGAGACACTCCTGGACAGAGATGGGGCTCAAGAAGGTATTAGGGGGTGCTGGGGCGGCTGCTGCACACAGGCTTTTTATCTTAATGCATAGAATGCATTAAGATAAAAAACCTTCTGACTTTACAACTCCTTTTAACTTTAAGGTTATAGCGCTACCTTCAGGAGTAGGACACTAGGCAGAAAAAAAAAGAACACAGCACTGCCTATGGGCAGTCCTAGCAGGTAATAAACCCCATCTCTGCTATAGGCATCTCAGTTCTTTCTGCCTAGTATATGGAGTACGTGCCTAGCTCCCTGCTGGGACTTGTGGATCCATAGCTTTTTTTCCTGTGGAGATCCTAAATTAACAGCTGGACAGGGTGACAGGCTGCATAATTTAGATTCAGTAGTCACCCTGGTCAGTGAGTGTACGCAAACCTTTAGCTAAGTGCTGGGTTGGCTGCTGTCGCCCCATCCTAGAACGGAGCGGCCAGCGAATTAAACATTTTGCGGGGACATATATCAAGGTGTTTCCTTGGTCAACAGTCCCCTCATCTTGGTAGGAGGCAGATCTGTCTCTGGAATGTTAACTCAATACCTCCACTGGACTGGAAAGTCAAAACTCCCCCTTTTCCTTTGGGCGCGGTGGCAGGCTGCAGGTACTCCCTGGGTTGGTGGGCTTTGTGGGTTCTCCTCCAGACAATGGTTGTCTGTGTTTATTCCCTCTTTCCTACACCTGCCTTTCTCTCTCCTGTGGTTTGCATGGACCTGGTGTTCCCTGTGTGTCCCCCCTGGGTGGTAGTGGGGTTGGGGCTGGTCATTCTCTACTGGGACACCTTCTTCCCTTTGTATAATTGGCACTGTCCCTATTGATAATGCAGAGTGTCTGCCTGGTCAGTGGCCATGCAGTTATAACCCCTACCGCCTCTCCTGGGTTCCTGTATTGCCATGTGGTGACCACCTTGCTGGTGGTAGGAGTTTTTCATGGGCATTCCTCCCTTCCCGGGTTATATATGTGCCCTGCGGTTGGGGGGTGCATGGTGGCATCTCCGGCTTCTTTGGGTTGCCTGTTGCTTTTACATTTTCAGGTGGGGGCTGCTCTCTGCCCCCCTCCTTCATGGCCAGCGGTTTGGCCACCTACGGGTGAGCACTCCAGGTGGCTGGGCTGTTCAGAAATTTAGACCGCACCTTTCAGACTACTAGGGCAGGTGGAGGCTACCATTTTAGCTTGGGGTTTTTGCCTTACATTCTGCCACATTTACTGTGGTGCTGGGGGAAAATAAGTGAGGCAGGCGCTACTCTTGCCCAGCGCCCTCCCCTTACTGGTCAGTACTTAGATGGTTGTGCAGCTGTGACACCATTTTTTTAAAGAGCTTTTCTCCCCCCCTGCACTCTGAACTGGGGCGGAGGTGTGGTTGCCCAGTGCTCTACCACTGTATTGCAGAGCTACAAGGGCAGATGCTGTTTGATTATTTCACACCTCCTACACCATAACTTAGACCTCGGCTGGTGTTGGGAATCTATGTCAGCCAGGTTGGCACTGCTGTGATCTCCAAGATATGGTGAGTAGTGGCCCAACCTCACTGTGTCTGTGGCTACTTCTGAGGGTTCCTTGCAGGTTTCCCATGTATGATTTCTCAGATCGGGGAGGGGGGGGTTCTCTGGAAATTCCTTCTGGGGAGCTGTAGGTATGTTTTTCCCCCTGTACCCTTGTAAACCCTAAGTGCTTGGCTTGGTTGTTTGTGGCCCCCTTTTTGCTATTTGAGGCAGTTTTCAATACTGTTGCTTGCATACCAGCCCATGTTTTTTTTTTTTTGGCCTTATGCTGCATTATCCTTGGTATCCATGGGTGTATCATCTGGCTCCCTGTTCTACCCGTCCCACTGGCCTTGCCCTGTGGCTGGTCAATGTGTGTTTTTCTTTTTGAGGCTGCTCTTGACCCAGGCCTTGTGGGGAGTTCCGCCCCCATATTATGACTGGGATCTATGTGCCATGTGCCGTGTGTCACTCACCATCTGAGCAACACAAAACTCTACTCTGTTTGATCTGCAACTGCCATGGTGCTGCTCAAGTTTTTGGTAATGACACTGGCTCGTTGGACATATGTTGAGGTGGTTTGTTTTTTTCACAGAAAGCCCTACCACAGTTGTCTCTGAAGGGACAGGGTTTTTCTGTTCCTGGAGGATTTTCTTTACCTCATGCGGTACGAGATTCTTGGGTGGGCAAGGAACCTGCCTCAGTAGGTCCTTTCCTCGTTGTTGCTCGGGTACCAAATTGATCCTCCAGAGACAGAGGCATAACCTCACAACTTTATAGATACATAAATTCCATCACTATGCCAGAAAAATCTGCTCCAATGATACACTGGGAGACAGAGTTGGAATGCTCTTTTAGGGAACCCCCAATTAAATTGTTCTCAAGATGGTGCATGACCCCTACCAAAATACACTCCTCCTACCCAGAAACATCCCCCGACTGTTTTAGGGGCTGCTCAGAACACAGTACTTTTATACACATTTTCTGGAGCTGTGATCGCCTTAAACCAATCTGGCAAGCAGCTATAGCCAGAATAGAAGAGTCTTCCAAACAAAAAAATTCCCACAAACATGCATTCTATATGCCAATGTACCAAACGCACCAGTACCTTGCATCAGACTGCTGCATTCATTGATCAGTTAAATTCAATGGATGATAGCACTTAACTGAAGAACTAACAATCTATCTTGGACGCAGGTCCTGTCCCGGATGGAAATGCTTAGACTTTCCGAAAGTATACACCATACGCTCCATGATAGCATCTGGTGGTCTCAAGTGACCATGGCCGCTCATTCCCTCTAAGCGGGCAATAGACCCTTCACAGCAAGAAGCTCTGTCCCCCTTGGGTGCACTAGGGTTGGGGGTTGTCTTTGTGGCTCCTCAGATCCATGGATCTCTACTTTTCTGACAACTGGGTTCGCCTTTTGTTTTTGTTTTTTTACCTAATTAGTGGGGTTTCTTCCTACCCCCAGAGGAGGAGTTCCCTGCTGACCCATCATGGTTCACATGTTCAGAGGATCCACCTGTTCTGGAGTGTTCTCCCTTTAATCAAGGGGTTTCCTGGCCTCCATAAACATCAAGGACACACATTTACATGTTCCCATCTCTGCTGGGCACCAGCACCAGCACTTCTTGCACTTTGTGGTCTGATACATGCAGTATCAGTTTGTGGTACTTCCCTTTGGCTTGGCCTCCGCTCCCCAGGTGTTTACCGAGGTGCTGGCTCCAGTCCTGGCATTGCTGTGATGGCAGGGAACTGCATTGATAGTCTTTCTGGACAACCTCTTCCTGCGAGCAGAGTCTCATGCTGTGCTCATTGACAACATTGTCATCAGCATGCGCACTCTTTAGAAGTTCAGCTGGGTGTTGAACCTCAAGAAGTCCACTCTGTCTTTGCCAGGTGTCTCGAATATCTGAGGCTGATCTCTGTGCAGGTCAAGATGTTCCTCCTGCTGGACCAGCTTCGGAAACTCCAGACTGCAGTCCGATTGCTGCTGTCCCACAGATGGTTTTCTTTGTGTTTTTGGATGCAGGTTCTGGGCCTCGTGGTGTCAGCTTTATGAAGGTTCCATATGCGCAGTTTCATAAAAGGCTTTTGCAGAAGAAATTCCTAGTGGGACAAGTCTCCTGTGTCCTTGGACAATCTGATCTGCATGGGATACTTTGCTAGGGCCTCCCTTTTCTAGTGGCTTCGGTTTGCCAGGTAGGCATTTCTCCCACTCTACTGGACAATGGGCATGACAAACACCAGCCTGTCTGGCTGGGGGGTGTTCTGGATTGGAGGTCTGACCCGGGCCATTGGATGGCGGAGGAGTCTCCACTATGGTTAGACTTTTCTAACTCTTTAGAGCCTGGTCAGATTCAGTCGAATACCACGTTGGTGGTCTATGTCAATCACTAGAGTGGGATTAGGAGCTTGGCAGTGGTGCTGGAGGCCTCACGCATTCTTCAGTGGGCAGAACTTCACATGCCAGCTCTCTCTGCCATTTATGTTCTGAGTGTGGGCTCTGTGCTGTGCTGCACACCATGCTGAAGGAGCTTAAAGTGATTGTTAACCCACTATGTCAAGTTTATACCATTCCCTCTGTTAGATAACGTGTTATCTAACATGCAAATTTCTCACGTCAGCCAGGATAAGAAAGCCGAGGAGTCACGTGAGCGCTGGGAGGCGCTGTGATATAAGGTAGAAATATGCATTTCTTTTTATTATGTCCAGACAATAGGACACATGTTATCTAACAGAGGGGATGTTCTAAACATAGTTTTATAGCAGCTGGGAGGGGAGCAGAGCAGAGCGGTGCTGGTACAAGCTGACAGGCAGGGGGGGGGGGGGGGGGAGGAGAGGTGCGGATGACGGAGGCACGTAAACTGACCACGGTATCAAGGCTCAGCAGCCATGATAAACTGTGGCCAGTTTACAGGGGGGAGGGAAGAACCAGGCAGGATAAGCCAGGTATTTCAGGTAAATGGAGAGGGCAAAATTACACAGCACAAGCACTGCACTGTATAACACGCTTTAAGGGAACAGGATCCTTTTCTTTTTTTTTTTTTTTTTTTTTTTTTTAGGGTAACTAACACTGTAAGTCTACCTCTAGGAAGATTTACAGTGTCTTGAAAAAGTATTCATACCCCTTGAAATTTTTCCACATTTTGTCATGTTGCAACCAAAAACGTAAATATATTTTTTTAGGATTTTGTGATGGACCAACACAAAGTGACACACAATTGTGGAGTGGAAGGAAAATGATAAATGGTTTTCAACAATTTTTACAAATAAATATTTGAGAAGTGTGGTGTGCATTTGAATTCAATCCCCCTGAGTCAATACTTTGGCGAACCACTTTTGGCTGCAATTACAGCTGCAAGTCTTTTCGGGTACATTTTGCTTTGCACAGCTAGAGCGTGACATTTTTGCCCATTCTTCTTTCCAAAATAGCTCAAGCTCTGTCAGATTGGATGGAGAGCGTCATTGAATAGCAAAGTTCAAGTCTTGCCCCAGATTCTAACTCATTCTATTTTAGCTCTGGCTGTATGTTTAGGGTCGTTGTCCTGCTGGAATGTAAACCTCCGCCCCAGTATCAAGTCATATGCCCCATACACAAGCAGATTTTCCGTCGAAAAAATCTTGGATGTTTTTTCCGTCGAAAAAATCTTGGATGTTTTTTCCGTCGAAAAAATCTTGGATGGTTTTTCCGTCGAAAAAATCTTGGATGTTTTTTCCGTCGAAAAAATCTTGGATGGTTTTTCCGACGGAATTCCGCTCAAGCTTGGCTTGCATACACACAAAAGTTCTCTGAACTTTCAACTGTCAAGAACGCGGTGATGTACAACACTACGACGAGCCGAGAAAATTAAGTTCAATGCTTCCGAGCATGCGTCAAATTGTTTCCGAGCATGCGTAGGAATTTTGCACGTCGGAATTGCTACAAAGGATCGGAAATTCCGATCGGAACTTTTTTGACCGAAAAATTGAGAACATGCTCTGAAACTTTTGCTGGCGGAAATTCAGCCAGCAAAAGTCCGATGGAGCATACACACGGTCGCATTTTCCGACGAAAAGCTCTCATCGGTCTTTTGCTGGCCGAATTTCCGATCGTGTGTACGTGGCATAACAGGTTTTCTTCTAAAAATTGCCCTGTATTTGGCTCCATCCATCTTCCCATCAACTCTGACCAGCTTCCCTGCTTCCCTGCCCTTGCTGAAGAAAAGTATCCCCACAACATGATGCTGCCACCGCCATGTTTCACAGTGGGGATGGTGTGTTCAGGGTGATGTGCAGTGTTAGTTTTCCGCCACACATACCTTTTTTTGCTTTTATGCCAAAAAGTTCAATTGTGATCTGATCTGACCAGGGAACCTTCTTCCACATGTTTGCTGCGTTTCCCACATGGCTTCTCGCAAACTGCAAATGGGACTTCTTATGGCTTTCTTTCAACAATGGCTTTCTTCTTGCCACTCTTTCATAAAGGCCATATTTGTGAAGTGCATGATTAATAGTTGTCCTGTGGACAGATTCCCCCACCTGAGCTGTGGATCTTTGCAGCACCTCCAGGGTTACCATGGTTACCTCTTGGCTGCTTCTCTGATTTAATGCTCTCCTCGCTTGGCCTATCAGTTTAGGTGGACGACCATGTCTTGGTAGGTTTGCAGTTTTGCCATACTCTTGCCATTTTTGGATGATGGATTGAACAGTGCTCCATGAGTGGGGGGATATCGATGCGGAAGAGCAAATGAGTGATGTGCAGCAGTGCAGGAAGGTGAAATGCCCCCTGTTGTTGCTGCCAACGTAGCGATTAAGTTGTCTGCTAATACAACCCGTCGGCCAGATAAAAGAGACATTAAACACTTTGTCCCTATGGTGAACACCAAGCGAGAAACATTGATCCTGCCTGATCCCGGGTATTAGTGACTGTCCCGATGATACTTATGTCACCTCTCTTGTGTATTACAAATGTGCACTTGTGAAGTTAAAGGACGCTTTGCTGAAGTCACATCATTCCTATGCACAGAGTTCTTTATTAACGGGGAACATTTCAGAAAGCTGTACTGCCAGGAATGTGTTGGACTGAATGCCGCTGGCAGATAAACGGAGTGTCCATCTGAGCCATGTTGGCTAAAAGTAGGAGTTGTTGTGGCATATGTGATGTGGGCTTTTTTTTGGCTGAGGCGTGAACTACCTGACCTACAAACACTGACGGTAGTGACTTACATACACTGACCTACATACACTGACGCTAGTGACCTACATACACTGACCTGCCTGACCTACATACACTGACATTTACATACACTGTCTGACCTACCTCAGCTCATCCGTGGTGTGCGGTGTCACAGTAGGCAAGCAGTCAGAGAAGCCAAGCAGGAGAGGAGAGCCGCCCACCCGAGCGGGGATATGGCACGGCTGCCGCATTGTAATTCCCGCCTTCTGGAGCCTGCAGAGCCTATGATGGACATCGCACGTCCCGTGATCCCGGCATTGGACCAGTGGGACATCCATCATAGGCGTTGCAGGCTCCAGAAGACGGGACCTGCTATGGCACTCGGCCGCACTCGGCGGCGCTCGGGATCAGATCGGTCCCGGCGCCCGCCGCTCGGGGCTAACAATGGAGAGCTGCATGCCTGAGGCTCTGGGCTTTTTGGGGTCACATTCGGGGCTTCAGCCCCCCCCCCCCTCCCGACGCCAATAAAATTAGGCCCCATTCACACGTCCCCTGAGACATGTACACCATGAATTGGTAGCTGAAGCCGCATAGTGCTCTGCCATTTATCCTTATTTGACATGTACGAGGTTGTGGGTAAGTGGCTTCCATCTGTCTGCATTAATGCTGGATTCACACCCAATACCGATGCGGCTCCCAGCAAGGGTCCTGTACATCCATCCATTCACTGTTTCAGGTCCGATTTCAGATGTAATTTTTGGCTGAATTCGGACCTGGAAAGGACAAAAAGACGCACAAGGCTCCGGTGAAAATTTGCACCGAAGCCAAAGCGGAGATATGCGAACCATCTCCATAGAAAGCCGGTCATAGGCTCCTGCTATTGCAAATTAGATGCGGGGAATCCAATTTGTAAGGGTGTGAACCCAGCCTCAGGGTTGCTCACCTGCAAACCTGTCAAATTAAGACAAGCACCTGTATCCGTACAGCAACCTTCTCCTCATAGACTCACATGCTCCAGCTGCATAAAGAAACAACCGATTCACGGTGCAAGGACCTTAGTGCCTGTGTGAATGTAACATTAATGGACTGCCTTAATGCATAAAAGGGTGCATAGTGTTAATGGGTCCTCAGGAAAGCATTTGTGTCAGTGCACTCAACATCACATTCATCTTTTTCCAGCTTGCATACCCATGTGGATGCCTTACTAGTGCTGCTAAGTGCTGTCCTTGATTCAAATGTGTGAGAATTAGGGCTTATGTGGACGGATGTTGTTTTCCTGTATTTGAGGTGTGTTTGGAACACACGTTAAACACGTCAGTAAAATTCCATTTACCACATGGCAGTTCAGAGACTGCGTTTAACCCGCTTTGCATTGTACTGTGTTTCTTTCGATGCAGCATACCCCTTTGAGGCACATTAGGAATGCAGGAAAGCTGGTCAAATGAAGCCTTTTTTTGTAAGATGCCATATTTGCCATTTGAAATGGTGCATTTGCATTTGAATAGCAAATACAACATTTGAAAGAAATGTTTTAAAGACCAGTTCACTTTTTCCAGAAAATAGCCTATGTAATTAAGAGGCCCAGGGAACAGTGTTCCTGATTACTACCACACCAATCCCGATGTCACTAGACCAGAGTAAGCCAGGAACAGTGTTCCTTATCACCACCACACAAGTACAGTGTCACCATACCCATGCAGGCAGCCACAGTGTCCCTGATCATTATCACATCAGACCAGTGCTGCCAGCAATAGGGTTCCTGATCATCACCACACCAGTCCGTGTCATCCAGACTAGTGCAGCTGACAACAGTGTTCCTGATCACTGCCACTTGAATTCCAATGTCACAAGACCAGTGTAAGCTAGTACTAGTTTTCCTATACACCACCACATCAGTCCCAGTGCCCCCAGTCCAGTGCAAGCAAGTAATACTATTCCTGATCGCCACCAACACCAGTACAGTGTCACCATAACAATGAAGCCAGCCACAGTGTCCCTAATCACCATCACATCAGACCAGTGCAGCCAGCCACAGTGTTTCTGAACACTGTCACATCTGAGCCAGTGTCACCAGATCAATATAAACCAGCAAGTGTCTCTTATCAGTGCCACACTAGTCCTGGTGTCATCAGAACAGTGTAAGTCAACAACAGTATTCCTGATTCCCTTGACCCAGACTAGTGCAGCCAGCAACTGTGTTCCTGATTGCTGTCACCACCATTTCTTAATTTTCCAAAAAAATGTGATCTTCAAAACTCGCCATGCCTCAAATTAAATAAGTTGGAGGGTCTACTTTGCAAAATGTGGTCATTTTGAGGGTGTTTCTCCTATCCCGGAAATTCAGGGCCTCAAGGAATGTGATAGGTAGTCAGGAAATCGGATGCATTATTTTTGCCCCCTGAAAGCCTGAATGTGCTCCTTGGATTCTCGCCCCGCCATACTAGGAAGAAATAGAAGAATGTGTTTTGAGATGTAATTGTAACTATGCTGTGAGAAATAACTTGTCAAAATGCCAACTTTGTGACATAAAATATAATTTTATTTCTTTCTTAATCTTCCAAAAAATTGAGGCAAGACTTTTTTTTTTTCAACATTTTTTTTTTTCCTTCCTTTTTTTTCCTTTCTATGGTAAAAGAAAAAAGAAAACATCTGTGGTTTATAAATATCACCAAAAGAAAGCCCTATCTGTTGAAAAAAAAAAAAAACTTATATAAAATTAATTTGGGTAAAGTGTTTCATGATTGAGTAAATGTCAAAGTATTGACTTAGGAGGGGCGTTTAACATTTTGGTCTTCAAGTGGTGCAAGTAGTACATAAAGTGGAACTTTAGTCAGCAAATTAAATCCTAATAGATTACGTCATGCTGGCCCATTTTGCAGGTATAGCTCTGTAAAACATTAAAGATAAGTGCCTATACCGTTTAAAATCCAGAAAGGCACTGTTTTACCCTGCTCTGCACAGGCTCAGTTGCTCTCTTTTCTGGGCACTGTGCGGAGAAATCCCTAACAACACTTCTGGTGACTCACCAAACAGAGAGCAGTGAGTGAGGCACTGCAGGCTGATCTGCTGACAGCCTTGAGAGTTACTGCTGCTGAGGGGGGTAGGAAGCAACAGAAATGTTGCAGACTGTCACAGGGAACACAGATTAGAGAAAAAGAAAAACAGGAGAGGTGACAGGACAAACCTTACAAGGGTAGCATCTTATCTCCCTGATTCACTCTCCTTTCTCCTTCTTCAGTGGCACTGTAATGTGAACCTGAGCACTGTGCAGCTACCTCCTCCTTAGCAGCAGCCCGAGACGTTTTAGATTGGTTTGGACGAATATCATTTTACAAACTAAATGTCACCAAATCACAAATACTAGATCTCAAATTGAATTCCACCACTAAATTACTATTACAAGCCCAATACCCCTTCACATGGTCTGAACACAGCATTTCTTACCTAGGTATTCAACTCACTAGAACCACTAAACTCCTCTTTTCATCAAACTTCAAGCCTCTCTTAGATAAATTACGTACTGAATCTCAGAAATTAGCTAAAATGGAACTGTCATGGTCTGGCAGATTAGCGGCGTTCAAGATGATGCATTTACCTCAAATTTTATACCTGTTTAGGACCATTCCTATTCCTATTCCTAAATATTACTTTAAGTCACTTCAAACGATACTCAACCAATGTATTTGGCACGGTACAAAACCTAGATGCGCTCATTCTATACTTAGGATACACAAATTAGCGGGAGGATCAGGTTCAATAGATTTTACAGATTATCACACTGCAGCGATCATAGCTCAAGCAACTGAGTGGTTTCAGCAAGATCCGAATAAAAACTGGTGCAATATAGAACTTTCCTTACTATTTCGTCCTAGTTTAAAAAATTGGTTGTTGAGCACTCCATTAGACGCTAAAATACCAAAAGTAATTCCCCCTACCATGATAGCCACGGTCAGAGCATGGAAAATTCTAACCCAAACTATCCATCAAGAACCCACTACTACACAGATACCGATACCTATAGAAGTCTTAAACCACATCTCACCTGAATTATCTACATCCCATTGGTCTAACCGAAAAATCTCATTCATAAATCAACTATTTCATGACTCAAACCCAAAATCCTTTTCAACCCTCCAAAATGAATTTCACTTGCCTGAATCAGACTTTATTGCATATTCCAAACTTCTGAAATGCCTTAACAAAATCAAACCTCCCTTATATACAGTTTCTTCAGTAATATGGAAATACCTGCACTTTGAATCTCCTAAACAGAAGGGTATTTCACTTGTATACAACACCCTGAACCAAAAGCGTGTATTTACTAAATCCACACCACATACACACTGGGAAAATGATCTAGCAACGACTTATACAGAATCACAATGGGAACAAGCTTCACGAAGTGTATACAAATCCACGAAAAGCTCTGCGTTGTGGGAACTCACACAAAAATTGTCCCTTAGATGGTATTTGACGCCTTCTCGCTTGGCAACATTCTATCCCACATTATCTAATAAGTGCTGGAGATGTAATTCCAACATAGGAAGCATATTCCACATATTTTGGGAATGTACCCTCATACAGGAATACTGGAAAACCGTTTTTCTTCTCTTAAAAGATATATCCCAGATAGATATACCAATGTCTCCGGGTCTAGCTATCCTGAATTTATCCATTGAAGACATACCCTTTTCATTTCGTCATGTGACGACACATATTCTATTGGCAGCTAGGTTAACTATAACCAGATTATGGAAGTCAGATACAACTCCCTCTATCACTCACCTCTTAGATACCGTAAACCTACATTATAGTTATGAATTAATGATGGCATCCAGTGAGGGTAAATTACTCAAGGAAAAAACCAAGTGGGCATCATGGGAACAATGGTCGACTATTACTAACTTTTTGTAACACTCATATCTAACAGATTGATATACACTTTTGCCTCTGGGTTCTAGAGTATGGACACAGGTTCCTGGATAAGTTCTATTATTGTGGCAACGTTCTCCTCTTAGACACAGTGTAGTCCCCATGGGGGTGTCTAGAGGACATATACTTCTATTTGATCTTATGTTACTATATTGATCTTATATTTCTATATTGAATGTATTGCGTTTTGTAGCATTTTAATAACAGTAATTCTTGTTCTGTAACACTTCATTGATAATTGAGTTGACATTATTTAAGTGCTATTCTGAGTTAATTTATTTTAACGGCATACAATGTGTAATTTGCATCTTTACTGTATGTTATGAAATTCAATAAAAAATAAAAACTGCTGTTAACCTGCAATCAAGGCTGGATATGCAAATGTTTTAATTACCGAAAGGGACATATCGTTTTTGAGACTAAGGAGAGAGGTAACGTTTTCAACAAAAAGTGACTGCTCTGGGCTTCAGCAAAATTGTAGCCTTAGGTAAGAGGAAACCGGTGCAATGCTGGAGGCAATTTACAGCACACATTAATTTTGTTAGCATAAATATATATATATGTGATCACATTCCCTCTGTTCTCAGCTGCATAAGAAATGGGGGTAGAAGCAGCAGCACACTGAGCTTGCCAGTTAATGGCTGTGCAGCAGGGGCATATCAGGACAAGTCTGGTCATTGGAGGAGAGCACACTGAATTCCCAGCACAGTTAGAGAACGGACCACGGTGTGCTCTCCTGCTTAGTGTGATCAGTTGTTTTTATAGGAAAGCAAGGGGACTAGCAGGAACATCAGGGATTTCACATAAAGAAAGCAATACAAAGAGAACAGGATACTTTCTCATACAAGTACATGGTACAGCAGGCACATATCGGCAATATGTTTTGGGGCAACAAATGGTGTTAATGGTCCTATTTTGTCTTGAAAATAAGAGTGTAGGCAGGTGTACTTCATCCTCCATGCTGTAGGTGGTGCTGGGTTGCTGTGGAGGTGGAAGTAGCGGCTTAGAGGAACATTGTTCCTTCTGCATACTCTGAAGATGTCATCAGGGGAGCTGTGGTCCGATTGGACACGGACCTTCGGTGGCCATCTTTATTGTGGGCAGTGCTAATAAATAACAGTTTCCTGGTGGGGTTGGCACGCATTTTGCGAGTGGCTAGAGTAGGGAGAGGAACCACGCTGGTCAGAGACAGTGATTTAGCCTGAGGGACAGGTTCCTGTACAATGAGGGAAAGCTTAGGGCCATTGCTGTATTCTCTGGAAGACTCACTGCATAGTGTTGCACGTTTTTATTTTCTTTCTCCTCAAAAGCTGCTTTTGCCACCACTCTGCCGGTAAGCCACCCCTCTTGCGCCCAGTAATGTAGGCCATGCCTGTGTACCTTGTACTGCCAGTGTTACTGAGTTTTCTAGTTCAAGAGTATCTGGAACTGTTCTCATGTGTGTGGTGAGCTTACTATAGCCATTGTACTAGTGCTAATGATTGAAGCTTGCCGTTTGTCTTCTTAACTGTTTTACTTGAAACTCTACAATACCGTTCAATCCTTCTCTTGGACTCTGTATGTTGTTCCCCCAACTTGGCTACCAACCTCCTGGCCCCACAACCAAGTATATATCTGTAGACAGAAAATAATAATTAGCAGCTGCGGCCTGGCCATAGAGAGTCCACGGGCGCCGCCCCCTCTATCCATGCTTCCGGCCCCTTGCAGAACACTGGATGCATGGATTCCATTTTTTTGAAGCACCTGATTAGAGTCAGAGGCTCTAATAGGCTTCAAAATAGGGTGGGCTCGGGGCGCAGAGAATGTGAACCGAGCTCACCCAGGTGTGTTAAAATAGCAAAGGATTATTCGCTATACTAACACTGAGCCTCCTCCCAGCCAATCAGGATTGGCCAGTCACCCGCTTGGCTGAAAGGACAGGCGATCCTATTGGACACATAGGAGGAGGGGCGGAGACGCATGGCAGAAGTCGTTGTGATTAAGGAGAGGACACAGGAGCCGCTGCCCAATGCCTGCCACCTAGATGGGGTAAGTGCTGGCCCGTCCGGCAGACAGCAAGCGAGGGGGGGGTGGATTTGTGCCGCCGGCCGCTTGGTAGGAAGGGGGTTGTTTTCCTGCCCCCCATCAGGCCCTACTGATAATTGGAAAGATATGACATAGCTGCTTCTTTGAAATTAAACAATTAGTCAGACCACTAGATGGTATAAAGCTTCCAGTCATGAAGTAGTTACCTTTTACAATGTGAAACCTGTATAGAAGTGGCTTGTACGATCTTTTATTTGCTGATTCATGTTTTCTTTTCTTTGGCCTCCACTACAGGAATTTTTTTTTCTATTCTGAAATTGCCCTTTCCAGCTTTCATGTGACAGACTATACTTGTTTTGCTGCATTTCCTAATCAATGTGCACTAAAGCAGGTCCTTTTTGTTTCTTTGTGAATGCGTGCAGTTTTGTCATGGGTCCATGTGTCCTTTCCTTCTGTAGCGTGCTCAAGGATACGGTTGCCACGGAAACTGGTTTCACAGTTTCTGCAGTATAAACTCACTATATCTATCTATCTGTCTGTCTATCTATCATTTTCTAATCATGTTTTTTTTTTCAGTAAATTGTAAAATTCTAAAGTTAACATTGTACTTTTGTGCCAGGTGTGCAGTAGTCCAATTTCATTTCTGAGATAAGTCACTTAAAGTTATTATAAACCTTCACCTTGTAAAACAACCCATTCGGTTTAACCTCTTCACTCCGGCGCTTTAAGAGGTTTAGAATGCTGGAAGGCGGGGCAGGGTTTAAGATCATGGGACCGCCGTGCTTGGCTGTCACGGCAGTCAACCCCGATCGCAAGCAGATTTTCGGGTAGGTGCCGGTAGCTGTCTCGGCACAGCAGTAATGACCACAGTACATGCAAATATGCTTGGCGCAGAGAGGCCGCATATTTGTGTACAGCGTTAAAAAAGAAATGAAAGAGAAAACATTTGTGTAAAAAAAATAAAGATTAATTATTACATATAAAAAAAAAAACATTATAAATACCCTTTTCCCTTTTTTATACAGTAAGTGATCACATTCCCTCTGTTCTCATCTACATAAGAGCTGAAGGAGGAGAAGCAACAGTACACTGAGCTTACCAGTGAATGGCTGTGCAGGGGGAGGGAGGGTCAGGACAAGTCTAATCATTGGAGAACACAGCTAGAGAACTGGCCACACTGTTCTCCTGCCACACTGTTCTCCTGCCCAGGAACGGGCAAAAGGATATGGTATAGCAGGCACATATCAGGAATATTAAATGTTGGGTTTACATATTTTTTAACTTCTTGCCGACCAGCCACCGCGCAGTTGTACTGTGGCAGGTTGGCATGGCTGCGCGAATCGCTGTGATTGTACGTCGGTCACTTTAAGAAGCTATAGGGGGTGCGACACCGGAGCCGATGCGCGTGGCCGGTGGCAGTGATGTTCTCCGGCCACCCACGATCGCACCTCAGAGAGCCAGAATGGGGATCTGTCAATGTAAACAGACAGACCCCCGTTCTCAGGGCCGGTGCTACCACTAGGCAGAGTAGGCAGCTGCCTAGGGCGTACTACCCCCTAGGGCGCAGCCGCGGCCTCTGTCCCGGTGAATCTCCAGGCATGTGTGAGCTCGCCCCTATTCAGTGCCGGGCCGGCTGTCCCGGGAACGCATCTGCTGCATGTCGCCAATCCCCCAATGTGTCCCGCTGAGCGCCCCGCTGTCACATCACCTCACAGGAATATCTCATAGCGCCGCTCCGGGACTTCTTTGCTCCAGCCTGTCCCTCTGGTGCGGCACTGTGTGTCTGTGATAGTGCAGCGGAGGGGCAGGGCTCGGAGATGGGAGCATTGGGAGGTGCAGCATCTGTTAGCTGACCTCCCGGTCGACGGGGACACCATGGAACAACTGGCTGGCGGCGTTGGTGGGGACTCCATAGCAATACTGCCCGTCCAGTGCTGAGGAGAGCCCGGATGTGATGGTCAAAGAAGCGCAGAGGTAAGGAGGAGGATGGATCCTTCCCATCTACATCGAGCTGTGTGTGGGAGATGGGGGGTGAGTAGTGCAGGAAATAGGAGTGAGGTAGGTGGGTCAGTGTATGTGTCAGGTAGGTGGGTCAGTGTATGTGTCAGGTAGGTGGGTCAGTGTATGTGTCAGGTAGGTGGGTCAGTGTATGTGTCAGGTAGGTGGGTCAGTGTATGTGTCAGGTAGGTGGGTCAGTGTATGTGTCAGGTAGGTGGGTCAGAGTATGTGTCAGGTAGGTAGGTCAGTGTGTGTGTGTGTGTAATGGTCAGGTAGGTCACATGTTACAAGGGGGGGCAAAGGGGGTGGAGTCAGGGGCGGAGCCAATGGGGGCGGCAAAATGAGGTTTCATCTAGGGTGTCAAAAATTCTTGCACCAGCCCTGCCCGTTCTGACGGGAGTAGAGAGAGATCTGCTGTTCCTAGTGATCAGGAACAGCAAACTCTCTCCTCCTCCTCTAGTCAGTACACTGCCCCCACAGTTAGAAACACCTCCCTAGCGAACACTTAACCCCTTGATTGCCTCCTAGTGTTAACCCCTTCCCTGCTAGTGACATTTATACAGTAATCAGTGGCTATTTTTAGCTCTGATCAGTGTATAAATGGCACTGGTCCCCAAAAAGTGTCAAAAGTGCCCGATCGATCCACCGCAATGTTGAAGACCTGCTAAAAATCGCTGATCAATGGGGCGTGGCCTGAAGCTGCATGGCGTGAGGAGTGCAGAGTGAGAGCTCCGGCTGCACAATATCCTACAACTCGATCCAGCGGGACCAAATCACCTTTTTATTCAGCACAAACTACCAGCACCACTCAGAGAAGCTACCGTGTCAATTTCGCCGCTGAAGAGAGCTCAGGGAGCAATTGCAAAGCTTGGCAAATACCGCAATGATGACCAAGACCCGGCGCTGCATCTAGCTCGGGGGAAGAGGTCCCGCCCTCCGGAGACACCGCTTGTATACTCAAGGCTGTCTGCCTCTGGCAGACGACCCTCACGTCCAGGATTGAGGAGGTCAAAGTCAACATCTCCCTCATCCGCCAAGACCTGCACAAACTGCGAGAGAGGTTACTGAGACAGAGCGCAGGATCGGGCAGGTAGAGGACGATATCCCTCCCCTGCAAGTCACCACCGAGCGGCTTCAACATCAGCTAAGTGTCGGCCTAAGCCAGGGGTGCCCAACCTTTTGAAGAGCGAGGGCCACTTAAGTAACTAGGAAACTAGTCACGGGCCACAATGAGCGGGCGGATGACAGATCCAAGTCCACTCCGCATATGCACAGCTGACACAGACACAGCCCGCTCAGCTCTATGGGCCCTCAGATAAGATCTGCCAGATGGAACGGGCTGCTTTCACACTGATGCACTGTGGTTTACACACACTGAGAGTGCAGCGCAGTGCACCTGTGGCTTAGCTGTACTTTGCCATAGACTTCTGTTATATCCTGCAGGTGTGGTGCACTTTCTGAAGTGCACCAAACCCCACAGGTAATAGCAGAAGTCTATGGCTCAGTGCAGGTAAGCAGCCCAGATATGCCCATATACACACTGATTTTAGTACTAAACTTACCTTTAACAACAGTCTTCCATTGAGGTCAGCTTATGCGGCTCTGCTCCGGAACCACTTGCTTCCTCTACCACCAGCTTCATTCACAACCCCCTTGCTCTAGGATGGTGGGTCGGCAACCCACAATCTGGACTTGCCAACCCACCATCCCAGAGCAGGCGGTCGCGGGCCACTGGTTGGGCACCCCTGGCCTAAGCAAACAGGACGACATGGAAAATAGACTCCGGCGCTGCAACCTCAGGTTTGTGGGGCTACCAGAGAGATTGGAGGGATCGGACCCCCCCACCTTCCTGGAGAATCTGCTAATTACCAACTTTGGCAGAGAGGCCTTCTCCACGTTCGTGGTGGAGCGCACGCATAGACTGGCTTCAAGACCTCCACCGTCTGGAGCTCCCTGTGCACTTTCATCGCGAAGCTGCTCAACTATTGGGACCGAGATACCATTATGCACCTCACCTGTGAAAAGGGCAACATCCCATTTGGCAATTTGTACATTGAAGTGTTTCCAGACTTCTCTGGCGAGGTTCAGAAGAAAAGGGCGCAATTCTCAGAAGCCAAGCGCCAGCTCCGCAACCACCATCTTGCCTACACCATGCTGTTCCCAGCATGCCTTCGTGTTATCCGCGATGGCAAGGCTCACTTCTTCGAGGACCCTTCTGCAGTTATCCCATGGTTGGAGAGTCTGGACACAGCTGTGCATATCCATCCACAGATGTCCCTTACTGAACTGAGATCCGGAGATTCACGTTGACGATGCCTCTTCCACAAACAGTAAGTAGGCTCTGGCCTGTTCTTCCCTTATCCCCCCTGACCACACTTGCGGCAATCCTGGAGGCACCTACATGCTGCTCCTACTCCTCTCCCCCGGCCCGCAACATTGCTGAAGCGCTGTTGCTCCTGGCGCTCAACCTAACATGCACTGTCTCCTTCCAAAATAGAGCACTTTTTCAGCCACTCTCGAACTAGTGTGTCTGCACCCCCATCAACACCCAGATGCTAGATTACCTAGCCCCCCTTGACGGCTGAGAGTGCACCTGGACTTCCATCCCAACTGCAGTCTCATGTCTCTTTTTCCCCTGCTCATGGAGGATGGTGCACCTCACTGTCTTCACAAGATATGTTTCCCTGGCCAGCTCCAGCCCCACGGCCGTGGAGGGCTGCCACAAGTTTGTTATGGTCCAGAGTAGGCAACGTTTTTACAGTTTTTCCATTTTTCCTTTTTCTATTTTTATATTGTCTGACATGCGTTCTATTGCACTATTCATGTTGCTTTGTACTAAAGATGCTACCCACCTCTCTGCGTGGCCCCTTGCAGGTCTGCTGTTTATTGCTTTACAGCACTTTCTGGCTCGCCTGCGGGGCTCCGCTTTGAGATTGACAATGGGGCCTCTGTTCCAATCTATGTATGCATATATGTTAATTGCACCAAATGTGATTGTGGACTTGAGCCACCCCCTGTTGATTCGACTGAATGGGAAACCACCACAATTGATAAGTTGGCAACACTTAAGTTAGTCACATGGAATGTGATAGGGTTGAGAGCCACCTCAAACAAATGCATGCAGATATATCTGTACTAGTAGAGACCCATATTACGGGCCAAATGCAGATGTCATTTAAAAAACCCCGGGTGGGCTGGCTGTACCAGGCCCCTTACACAAACAACTCCAGAGGTGTTGCCACCCTCATTGAAAAAAACGGCTCAGTTCCAGCTTCATGATTTGAAATCGGATCGACAGGGCAGGTTCCTTTTCCTACATGCCACAGTGGGAGGCCTTGAGGTCCTCCTCCTGGCCTTCTACATTCCCCCACCCTTCCAGTTTGTGGCTCTCAAGGAAGGAGTGGCCTTTATGACCCAGCACCCCACAGTGCCTGCCATATGGATGGGGGACTTTAATATGGTAGTAGACCCCTATCTTGACAGACTCCACCCGCCCACCATATTGCCAACTCAGCCTGCACTGACCAGGTTTGGCAAGTTCCTCCTGGAATCTGCCATGACTGACACATGGAGACTCAAACACCCCAATACAAGTGCGTACTCTTGTTTCACCCCCTCCCAGGCTGCTATGTCTCGCATAGACATGATAATGCTATCCCACACTCTGACCCCGGACCTCTTTGAAGTAGGGTTCGGTACCAGGATCGGATCACTCGCCATACTGGGCTACCCTCCTCCTGCCCTCTGCCTCACTGACCCGCATCTGGATGCTGAATCCATTCTGGCTCACGGTTCTCATTGATTTAGAGGCCATTCAGCGTGAGTGGATTCACTATTTCCAGTCCAATTCGGGTTCGGCCTCGACTGGGATAATGTGGGAGGCATTCAAGCTACACGCTCGTATGATCCTCACTACACGCATAAATAGACATAAAGCCTCCTCCAAACTCATCCTACAACAGGCTGAGGAAAAATTGTGCTCTCTCGAGCAGGTGTTCTTCACATACCCGACAGCTTCTAACTCTGCCCAGCTATGTCTGCATTCCAGACTCACAGACCACCTACATTTTGAGAAGGCCAAGAAGGGAATTTTTTTCAGTAATCAAAAAACCTATGAACATGGTGACCGGGCAGGGTAAACTTCGTCCGTACATGGCTCACCTAGATCATAGCCCCCCTGTAGTGGTTCAGCTCCTATCTGAAACTGGGACCACCCTTACAGACCCAGCGCAAGAAGCCCAGGAGTTCAGACGCTTTTACTCTGACCTGTACACCTCAAGAGCTAGCCGTTCCTCGAGTGAGTTTCATACCCTCTTACAAAATATAGATTTCCCCTCCCTCACAGGCCCCCAAGTGGAGCTCCTAGAGATGCCCATAACAGAGGAAGGCATCGCAGAGGCGAGAACACGCTTACTACCATCTAAGGCCCCTGGCTCTGACGGCCTCCCATTAGAGTTTTATTCCCAGTTTCAAGAGGCTCTTCTTCCCAAGCTGCAAGCACTGTACTCCCATATATACGAATTTGGCATGCTCCCACGCACCATGGGCGAGGCCCTGATTATCCTCATCCCGAAGCCAGGTAAAGACCCTCTCTATCCCGAATCTTATCGCCCTATTTCCCTCCTACAATTGGATGTTAAAATATTGGCCAAAATTCTTGCCCTAAGACTCAACAAAGTAATACTCAGCCTCATCCATGCTAACTAAACAGGATTCATGCCCAATAAAAACACAGCATTTAATCTCAGAAGATTGTATATGAACCTCCAAGCTACACACGATAACGTCGGCTCGAGGGTGGTGGTTAGCCTTGATGCCGCCAAGGCATTTGATTCAGTGGAGTGGAGCTACTTATGGGAGTGCCTCCGTAAATTTGGCTTTGGTTCTAGATTTGTTAGGTGGCTCCAACTCCTCTATCAAGCTCCCACCGCCCGTATCCAGGTAAACGGAAAGACGTCTAGTCCCTTTTCTCTGTCCCGAGGAACCCGCTAGGGTTGTCCCATCTCCCCTATGCTGTATACGCTGGCCGTAGAACCACTGGCCATTGCCATAAGGTCGCACTCTGACATACGGGGCCTCCTCATGGGACTGGTGACTAGACATGTGCACAACAAAAAAAAAAAATTTCGTTTTGTTTTTTTCGTTTCCGTTGATTCATAACGATTTGTAAGTCGTCGGTGTTCGGATTCGGACATTCGTAAGAGTTATTTTTTCGTTGATTCGTTTTTTCGTTAGTTTAATTTTCGGACGCATTCGTATTTATTCGTACATTCGTAACATTCGTAGATTAGTAATCGGAGCATAATTCATAATTTTATGTAATGTGTATGCTATTATTACATTTTAATAATTTACGAATCGAAAAAAAAAAAAAGTTACGAATCGAAAAAAAAAGTTACGAATGTACGAATTTTTTTGTTCAATAGAGACACAGAAAATTACAAATCGAAAAAAAAAAAAAAAAAAGTTACAAATCGAAAAAAAAAGTTACGAATCGAAAAAAAAATAAAAAAGTTACGAATCGAAAAAAAAGTTACGAATGTACGAATTTTTTTGTTCAATCCATTCGAAGCACGTTTAGCAGCACCATTGTAAGGGACACGGAAAATGACCAATTCAACAAAAAAAAAAAGTTACGAATGTACGAATTTTTTCGTTCGTTTTTTGGATTTTCTTCATTAGTACATTCGTTGTTTCTAATTAGTTTTTTTCGGATTCGTTCGATTCGAATGATTCGTTATTCGGATTCGTACGATTCGAACGATTCGTTCATTCGTACGAAAACGAACGAACGAAAATAACGAAAAAAAAAGAAAAACGAAAAAAAACAAAAGAATTGCACATGTCTACTGGTGACTGAAGTGATCAGTCTCTATGCGGATGATATGCTCCTCTACTTGGAAGATGCAGGCCCTTCTCTGACTGTGGCCCTGCACCTAATCCAGCACTTTGGCGCTTTCTCAGGATTGCAGATTAATTGGTCCAAGTCCCAAATCCTTCCTATAGATGTTATTGCCCCTACTGCCGCACAGGAGGTTCTCCCCCTGGTGAGGACCAATCAATTCAAATATCTGGGCATACAGTGCTCCCGCTCCCTCACAGATTACATACATTTAAACTTGAAACCACTTTATGAACTTCTTAAAAACAAAACCCAGGTCTGGTCCAGTCTTCCTCTTGGAGTCATAGGCCACATCAACATAGTTGAAATGATTCTCCTCCTCAAATTTCTTTACCTCTTCTGGCATGCCCCACTATATATCTCAGCCCAAGAAACATGGAATCCATTCTCATTACATTTGTCTGGGGCTCCTCTAGGCACAAGCTGGCATGGCAGACTCTGAAGTGTCCTGTCCATCTGGGGGTACTGCCCTTCCCGACCTAGCATTATACTACCTAGCCTTCCAATTATCCAATTTTTATTACCTCAACAGGCACGACAAAATTCGCTACTCCACACTAGTGTGTATGGCGGCTAATGATGTAGTGGCCCATCCCTTCTAGATACTCTTTTGCAAGCACCGGGGCCTCTCCCGCTTAGGAGATAGGCGACATATGCTAGCACACCACAGCAAAATCTGGCAACTAGCACAAACAATTACTGGGGCCCCCCCTCTGCACGCTCACACGCCACTGTGGGACAATCCCCTCCTTCCAGAACTGATGACCATCCCAGACCACAAAATATGGGTAGCCAAGAGAGTCATATACCTGTCCCAACTTATCACTGGGGGTGCTGTTAAGCCATTTCAAGCCCGCAAGGAGGAATTTGATCTTCCCAATCACATGCTCTTTCGCTACCTACAGGTCCGGCATGCCCTCCAGTCACAATTCAGTGTCTCCATCCCTGGCTGGAATTGGTGACTTTGGCCAATATGGTTCTTGGTGAAGACCCTAAGAAATTAATTTCCTTTCTGTACAATCACCTTCTTATACCCAGGGCCATCGCTCATGCACACAGACTGAAAACTAAGTGGGAGACTAACCTTGGGAGATAGAGGACGAGCAGTGGGGGGAAATAATAGAAGACTCTAAGAAAGTATCAACTAAATTGTCAGACTGCCCACCCATCTTTACATTCTTCATAAGTCTTACATCACTCCCTCCCACCTTTCCAGGTATAAGCCAGATACTGACCCAACCTGCCCTAGGTGTGGCAACATTAATAGTACCTTCTATCACCTCATATGGTCTAATATGATCCAACAATATTGATCACAGGTTATCAAATTCCTTCACAATCGCACCCCCTCTAACCCTCCCTTAACACTATGCCCACGTAAGTGCATACTTGGTCTCCTTCCCTTACCTGAGGAAGAGAAATACCTTACGACATTTCTGCAAGAAAGACTATTCACCAGAATGCAAATAGCCCAACTGTGGCTCAGACCTACCTCTCCCACTATTCAGCAGTGGAAGAGGGCTGTGAATCTTACCCTTCCCTACAAAAAAGTCCTCTATTGTCACGAGGATGCCCTGGCAAATTTAATAAAATTTGGGACAGATGGGTAGACGACTCCTCTACCTGTACTGATCGATCCCGAATGTTTCTCAAAACCAGGTAACAAGGCTAATTAGCAAACATCCTCACTATTTATGCTAGCAAGGATCACATGAATTTGTGCTTCTAGTGCAAGGAACTATGTTTGGAAATACCCCAGCTGTTAGTACGATCTGTCAGTCAATCTTATGTATCCTATTATCTTATGTTAGTGCTTGTTGCACCTTTCATTTTGTGTGCAATATTCTGTATTGATGCTCAATAATCTTATATTTTGATTAAAAAAAACGCTGATCAACGCCATTACGAGTAAAAAAAAAAAAGAATAATAAAAATGCCATAAATATATACCCTATTTTGTAGATGCTATAACTTTTTCGCAAACCAATTAATGTACACTTATTGTGATTTTTTTTTTTTTTTTTTTTTTTACCAAAAACATGTAGAAGAATACATATTGGCCTAAACTGATAAAGAATTTTTTTTTTTTAATTTTTTGTTTATAGCGCAAAAAATAAAACCGCAGAGGTGATCAAATACCACCAAAAGAAAGCTCTATTTGTGGGAAAAAAAGACGTCAATTTTGTTTGGGTACAACATCACATGATTATGCAATTGTCAGTTAAATCGACGCAGTGCCGTATCGCAAAAAAAAATGGCCTGGTCATTAAGGGGGCAAATCCTTCCGGTACCTTAAGTGATTAAAGAGGACCTCCGGGACAGCCCAAAAAGTCCATGGATGTCTCTTACCAGTTTTAACAATGCTAACAAAATTATTTCTGGACCACACAAAGACATATGGATCAATACCCACATAATATGATTGCTTCACCCACATAATAGCATTGCTTCACCGCCCATTGAAGAAGGAGATCTAATGGACTGAAATATCGATAAACTGATGAATCCCGTATAGGTGATATATTCTATTAAGGGCTTACCCCTTTCACACCTAATACACTATATCCTGTTGACAACATCCTCAAGATTCATACTTTATATTTTCTCTATTAGGAAGTTTAACAATAACTAAAATTACTGATTGGGTTCTCTACATAGTCAGTTTACCTCCTAGTTATTTGGTTCTTTGTGTTATATAGTTTCCCTCAAAACAAATGTAAGAGGTATATCAAAATTTATTTATAAAACCTTTGACTTACTACTTAAGTTATGACAATCTTACTTACTTACATTATAACTTCCTTCCTGAAAGTTATTTAAAATGTTATTAAAATTAAAGATTTGTTAGACTTCTAACCTATTATATGTATAATTTATTTGTTGGCTGTCGTAGTCCTCAGTTTCCTTGAGTGCCCAACTCAGGTGTTTGTACACTCCTTAGACTTTTTTGTATCCTCTGGTTAGTGTTCTTACACTACCCTTTGGATGCATGCTCTGCTTAGGAGCCTAAATCCCCCCCCCTTTTTTATAATATATATATCTATATAACGTATTTGTTGGCGTATAACACGCACTTTTCCCCCCAGAAAATAGGGGGGGGGAAATAGCGGGTGCGTGTTATACACTGACATCAGATTTCGGAGGGGAAGGAGGGGGACGAGTGCCGCCAGAATTCACAGAGCCATCATCTCTTCTCCACTCGGCTCTCCGCTCGGCTCTCACTCAGCTCTCACGTCACACACACAGTCCCGCCTCTGCCACCGGCATTGGACCACTGTTCTGTCTATCACAGGAGCTGGTCCAATGCTGATGGTGGAGGTGGGACTGTGTATGTGACCGCCGACTGAGAGCCCGAGTAAACAGGAGATGACGGCTTAGTGATTTCCTGCGAGAGATGATGAGCTGCATTGATGGGGGAGATAGGCGCAGATGGGCACAAATCAGGCTGCAGATGGGCACAGATCAGGCTGCAGATGGGCACAGATCAGGTTGCACTGAAGCTGCAGATGGGCACAGATTAGGCTGCATGAGGCTGCAGTTGGGCACTAATTAGGTCGCATTGATGCTCACTGACCATTATTTTGCTTCAAAGTGGTTTATTTAAAAAAAAATTTTTTTTTACTGAAACTTCCCTCTCAAATTGGGGTGTGTGTTATAAATACGGTATATATAAAATGGAATCCTATTATTTGCTACCCAATAATCAGATTCTCTATCCTTACCTCTTTTTGAAATGACTTCCCTTAACCTTTTGACGCTCAATGTTCAGGGTCTCAACTCTCCTCCTAAACAAACCAAAGCTTTCCGATCCTTTTCTAAACTCTTAGCTCATGTTGTCTGTTTACAAGAAACACATTTCACGAGACAGTCCTCACCTAAATATTTTGGTCGAAAATACCCACAGGTTTTCACTGCATCAGCGAACACAAAACAAAGGGGAGTATTGATTGCTTTCCATCATGCTACTCCATTTACCCTACGGAAAGAACTCAAAGATCCTGAAGGTCGATACCTTATACTCTCCGGTCTCTTGTTAGATGATGAAGTCACTATAGTTTCTTACTATGCTTCCAATAAGAATCCTTTATCTTTCCTCTCACACTGTTATCAGTAGTAGAAACACATAAACGCGGCACACTCATTCTTGGTGGTGATTCAAATCTAATATTATACCCATTTCTGGACAAATCCCCAAACCCAACTACGACCCCTTGACTTTCTTATCAAAGACTCCTTAACCAATACTCTCTCTTAGACACATGGAGAGAACATAATCCAGGCAGAAGACAATATACGTATTATTCCCATCCCCACAAACAGTTTTCCAGAATATTAGTACCTCAGCACCTATTCTTAACTCAGTTATAATGCCTTGTACCTGGTCAGATCATAATGCTGTTATAACCACTTTTTCTTCTTTGGTTTCCCTGATCCAACCTCCACACTTGGTACATAAAAGATAGTTTATTGCCAAAACCCATATATCGATTACAAATAGAAACACCCATACAAGATTATCTTATGAATAACAGTACTACTGATACAGACCCTCTAACCTGCTGGGAAGCCCTCAAACCATATATTAGCGGGGTCTGCATTAGACAAGCCTCTCACCACCATAAGATAAAATGTCAACTCCATAAACAATTAGAAGAGGCTTTCTATAAAGCTTCTGAGAATTTCCAAACAACACCCTCTCCATCAAACTATGACAAAGCACGTTTAAAACTAGATCTTTTATTGACAGAATCAGAAGAACATATTCTTCATAAATCCAAACATTCCTTTTATATGAAGGCAATCAAACCAGACACATTTGTAGCCCTATCACTCCGAAAACGTGATCATACTCCAAAACCTATTCGATTAACACTAACAAAAGATGACTATACCAGCAATCCACTCAAAATTTTGAATGAATTTCATAGAAAACTTATTACGCTATACAAAAGTACAAATACATTTGATCAATCTCATTTGACCACACTGTTATCCTCTATTAACCTTCCTTCTCTCTCCCCATCACATCAGGAAACTATGGACAAGCCTATCACACTAACAGAGATCCAGACCGCAAAAAAAAACATTGAAACCCCATAAACGTCCTGGTGTAGATGGCTTTTCATCTGCTTATTATAAATGGTTTTCCACAATTTTATCACCACTTATGGTTGAGGTCTTCAACTCTCTGCTCAATGGAAAATCCTTTCGTACTGAATCTCTCACAGATTCCATCTCCAGGATACCTCATGGTCAAATTACAAACCGATATCCATTCTTAACCTGGATATTAAGATATTGGCCAAAAGTCTTACAACCCGACTTAATCCCATAATAGGTACTTTGATCCACAAGGACCAAACTGGATTTATCCCCTTCAGACAAACTGGTGACAATATTCTCTGAGCTACACTACTGGCACATACAGCCAATCTCGCCCTATCCCTATCTGTTTCCTCTTGTTAGATATATGAAAAGCCTTTGACTCGCTATCTTAGCCTTATCTACATACAATTCTCCAGCGTTGGGGATTCAAAGCGAGTTTCTTGTGTTGGATTGATACTTTATTTCAAAACCCAAAAGCTTATATATCTTACTCCAGGATACCGTTCCGACCCCTTCAATATCTAGAGAGATACAGTACCAGACAGGGATGCCCATTATCCCCTCTCCTCTTTGCCCTAGCCATCGAACCCCTAGCACAACTCATTTGATCTAACCCAAACATCAAAGGACTGGAACACGGGGGCCATCACCACAAATTATGCCTGTTTGCAGATGATGGCCTGATATTTTTTACTTTGCCCCTGTTATCAGCACCACCTCTAATGGACATTCTTTCCAACTTCGGACAATTATCAGGCCTAACAATACATTTTCACAAATCCACAGCCCTAAACATTTCTTTATCACCTACTCTCCAAACTCAACTTCAGGATTTTCTCCCGTTTGTCTGGTCGATTTCACATATTTCTTATCTAGGCATTAATTTTACAGACAATCCATATGACCTCTACACAGTCAACTACCCACCTATGCTTACACAACTTACTAAACTCCTAGATAATTGGTCTTCTCTACCATTGGCATGGATGGGTAGAATGACAGTGATTAAAATGTCTATCCTCCCTAAACTTTTATACCTCTTTAGATTACTACCCATAACAATCCGTTCACATTTTCTACGTATTTTACAACGAAAAACCAATCAATTAATTTGGGGCTCACTCAAACCTGGTTTACCCAAATTAACTTTATATTCCTCCCATATTAGAGGCCCTCTTAGTGTGCCAGATTTCACCAAATATTATTACACAGCACTACTAGCCCAATTACCCAAATATCACGATACGAAGGAAACACCATTATGAGTATCATTGGAGTCAATCGACTGTAACCCTCTTTCTATTGCAAATTTACTATGGTTAACTCCTGCACAGCGGAAGAAAATCACAAATCCTATTACCAAACACAGCCTTTCCATTTGGGACAGATTGAAAACCAGATTTGGACTCATATCCTTAAGCGCTGCTGGCTGTTGTCGCTATATAAATCCTGTATAATAATATAATAATATCCAAGCATATATATCCCCTCCTCTCCTTCTTATGTAACCCTTCCTTCTACCCAGCCTGGTCCTTCCCAAATTCTTTTTCAGCATAGTCGAATGTAGGTTTGATTAGAGTTCACCATTTTTTTTAAATCTCAAAATATCATACCTTTTCCAGACTTATGCAAAACATATTCCCTTCCATCCACAGAAACCTTTCTATATCTCCAAATTAAAACATTTTTGGAATACAACAAATCCATTGACATACAAACCCCTGACTTCACATTTTTTGAAAATGCTTGCAAATCTGACCCCCATAGATGTGGACTTATTTCTGCCATATATGAACAATTACTTTCTCATGTAACCTCGTCTCCTCCAACATACACAACAAAATGGGAAACTGATCTTAATCTTCAACCAAACAAACTAGACTGGACTCAAATTTGGCAAACAACTTAAACAGCCACACCAAATTTAGCTTTGTGGCTCTCGAAATAATTTATAAGGTACTAACTAGATGTTATCTGGTCCCATCCAGAATATCCAATTTTCCCCCCAATATCCCTCTCACTGTTTTTGAGGCTGTACTACCCTGGGTTCACATGTACATATCTGGTGGTATTGTCCCACAGTAAGCTCCTTTTGGTCAGAAATCTTCAAAATTCTTTCTACTATGTTCAACATAACCCTAATACCCGATCCTGCAGTAGCAATTCTAAACAGAAAACCACAAATCATAACACACCGCCAATTCAAATTACTTCTTTTTATAACCACAGCAGCTAAACAAACTGTAGCAAAAGCATGGAAATCAAACTCACTCTGCATAGAGTCAGTCAAACAAAGACTTACACAATCTACTTGCAAAAAGTGAAGTTATCCTGCTAGACCTTGGATTAAACATTATTTACCCCCTGGTTTGGACTGTTCACTAATTTGTTCCTAAAAGTTTATACTATACCCGCCCCGCTACTATGATTACCTTCACCTGATTCTCTAAACCATTGGTCCACCAGGACATTTTCTTCCCTCTCCCTTCTGTGCCCTATCCCCTCCACTTGGTTTATTCCTGTTAATTATCTGATATACTGACTGTAATAGAAGATGCTTTGAATGGTTGGGATTTTTGACCTTCGCACCAGATAAAGCCAAGCCAAAAGAAGGAACTTGGCCGTGGTTTAGCCTAATTTATTCCCCCAGCTATAACACATTAACCTTATATTTCTTTATAGGTTCATTCACTTCTATTCTCTTCATAGATGACATGATTATATTATTTCAATCAATTTAATTTCTTAATCAATTGTCGTCAATTAGCTGCCATGAAGCTATGATGACACTTCATGTTACATAATCTTATCCTACAACCCACTATGTTATCTATTTTCATTTACCTTTATAAGAGTTACTTTCCTGAATGATTACGCCTTTTTCTACTATACTATTGTACATGCTCTGTTAATACCAGTTCCTGGTATGATGAGTACATGTCCCCCTTTGGATGGGTTCTGGGTGAACGTGGGCCCTTCCCTGGGTCAGTCGGACCTGCAGGTTCTCCTCCTTCCCTCAGACTCCCTCTCCCTGGAGTTGGTGGCCTGTGTGGTTCCTCCTGGTGACCTTGCCTCCCAACCTGCACCCCCTCCATCCTCCCCCCTTCATATTGGGTAGTGTGGTGCGGTGGCTGGTGTTAGGGGCTGGTGCCATGCATGGTACTGGTGCGGGGGGTGCCGCCGATGACTGTGCTTACCGGCTGGGGGGGGGTCTCTGGGGCTCTGGGGGTCAGTTGCCCGGATCTCCTCTCCTCATGTAGCTTTTGGCTGGGCTCCAGGGATTCCTCCTGGGTCTTTGGGAGCCTCATGAGCACGGCCGTCAGCCGTTTTGCCATAGCAGGCGCCATTTTCTTAGTGTCTGCATGCTTTCTTATGGCCATGTTTGTGTAGTCCAGCGGACATAATATGGTGGCCTGGTGTGCTCATGGAATGGCGGCCATTAATGTAAAGCCCTTGACAGCGTTTTAGCTGTGGGAGCTCCTCCTTTTACCCCGGTGCTGACTTGTGGGTTGTTGCTCTTCCTCGGACACCACGTGTGAGCAGTGCTATATTTGATGCAGCTGGTGCTACGCTGGTGGGGTGGTGATTTGGTGGGGTCCCTTTCTCTCACTGCTGCAGGCTGTGGGGTGTCCTGGTAATCCGGTGGTGCTACCGGTGCGGGGGGTGTCCCATAGCAGTGATTGCACTTGGTGTGGTGGGTCAACTTTTATCCCCTATGGCAGTGATGGCGAACCTATGGCACGCGTGCCACAGCTGGCACTCAGAGCCATTTCTGTGGGCACACGAGAGGGTCCAGGACAGAGCTAGAGATCTCTCTCTCCTCTCAGCCCCCCATCCCTCTCTTTCAGCCCCCCCTCTTTGTGTCCCCCCTCTTTGTGTCCCCCTCTCTCTGTTCCCCCTCTCTCTCAGCATCTCTCTCGCACCCCTCTCTCTCTCTCTGTCCCCCTTCTCTCTCTCTGTCCCCCTTCTCTTTCTGTTCCCCCTCCCTCTCTCTGTTCCTCCTCTCTCTCAGCATTTCTCACACCCCTCTCTCTCAGCCCCTCTCCTTCTCTCTGTTGCCCCTCTCTCTCAGCATCTCTCTCACACCCCCTCCCTCCCTCTCAGCCTCCCTCCCTCCCTCTGTTCCCTCTCTCTTTCAGCGTATCTCTCACAGCCCTCGCTCTCTCTGCCCCCCTCTCAGCGTCTCTCTCAGCCCCTCTCCCTCTCTCTCAGCCCCTCTCCCTCTCTCTCTCTCAGCCCCTCTCCCTCTCTCTGTCCCCCCTCTCTCAGCATCTATCTCACACCCCTCTCTCTGTCCCCCCCTCCCTCTCTCTGTTCCCCCTCTCTCTCAGCATATCTCTCACACCCCTCTCTCTCTCTGCCCCCTCCCCTCCCTCTCTCTCACCCCTCTCTCTCTCTGCCCCCTCCCCTCCCTCTCTCTCAGCCCCTATCCCTCTCTCTTTCAGCATATCTCTGCGCCCCTCTCTCTCTGCCCCCCTCCCTCTCTGCCCCTCTCTCTCTTGCGAATTGCCGTGTTGGCACTTTGCAACACAAAACCAATGTATTTATTTCAGTTTGGGCACTCGGGCTCAAAAAGGTTCGCCATCACTGCCCTATGGAGTCTCAGGAGCAGGCCCACCCGACCCCCTCTCAGAGGCTGCAGGTCCCTCGGGGTCCCAGTCATCCTTTGACACACTGATGGCAGTCCTAGAGTCCTTTGTTTCCCGATGGAGGTGGCTTTTGGGCAGGGGACTAGCAAGAAGTGTTCCCCGCCTTCCCCTGCTTCATCTGTCCCATCAGATGCTAAATCTGACTCTTCCCCTGCAGACGTGACCCACCCTGCAGGGTTTGTGGCCGCACTCCCTGACTTCTCAGATAGTGAGGATGATTCCTCCACACTTGTGGCTGCGCATGAGAAGGCGCTGGTAGACGCACTGATTGCATATGTGCGGGAAACTTTGAAAATGAAGGATACAGCCGTGGCTGCGGCAGAGGTGACGGTCCCTTTTGGCACCCAAAAGCTGTCTCGCATGGTGAAAGTGTTTTCTTACCCCTCCTATTTTGACAAATTTGTCTATAAAGATTGGGAACATCCAAAATGTCCATTTGTGCTCCCAAAACACTTTGCTGTGAGGCACCCCTTGCCAAAGATCCGGCTGACAGAAAAGCGGGGTCTCTAGCCCACACTATGTTCACGATTGCCGGTTCGGTGCTTAGGCCAGTCTTGGCCATTGCCCTGGTGTTGCAAACGCTAACGGAGTGGGCAAAGCTTTTGCGGCGTGATCTGTAGAGTGAACAGATTCCCCCTGCCTTTGCTGAATTAGCGGATCAGTTGGTCCAGGGGCTGTAGTTTGTCTGCGATGCCTCCTTGAACGCAGCTCTCTTAATCTCTAAGCTGTCTGTTTCAGCAGTGGTGCTTAGGCGTGTATTTTGTCTTAAGTGTTGGTTGCGGACCAGACTTGTAAAAAAGCTCTGACTAATTTACCCTTTCAAGGCGATTGTCTGTTTGTGGCTACCCTGGATGACACCATGACGAGTGTCACGGGGGGAAGAGTACCTTTCTTCAACAGTCTAAAAAGGGTAAGGAGCCACTGACAAGGGTTCAAAGTCTTTCATGTTCTCCTCAGGAGGTTTAAAGTGACCCTGGTCTGGCAAGCCGAGAGCGGGTTTCTCTAGACCCGCTGACAAGGTCCCTTTGGTATGAAGGTGCACCCTCACCCGTGTCAGGGATGGGGAGACGTCTTTGCTGGTTTCGGGCCCGTGAACCTCTTTGATAAACGACAAGTGGGTCCACAAATTATTCTGTCCTGTTACAAGATTGAGTTCCATGCTTGTCCCCTAAAAAAAATTTTCCCTTCCAATATGCGGCCGTCCTCGGACTGCTGGCAAGCCCTTTGTGGCGCCGTGCAAGACCTGTTGTTTTAGGGGGTGATTGTCCCGGTTCCGGTGTCAGAATGTTTTCAGGGGTTTTGTTCAAATCTGTTCACGTGCCCCAAAGAAAGAGGGCACAGTACACCCAATTCTGGACCTCAAGGTCCTGAACTGCTTTGTGCTGGTTCAGAAGTTCAGAATGGAGTCCATTCACACTGTGGTTCCCCTTTGTGGGATTTTAAAGGCCCAGATGTGTATTATATACAAAAATATTAAGTTATTTTATTATATGTAGTTCAATGATAAATGACAAACAATAAATTATTGCTGAGAAAAACAAGGGCTAATACAATTACACATCAACATGGCGCAATGGTTGAATGCTGTAAGGGGTCCTAAAACACCACGTAGTAGGGATGGAGTGTAGGCTCCACACCCAATACGTTTCAGAAATTGCTTCCTTCTTCAGGGATGTATCAATGGACGAAAGCATTCATACTAAAAATGCAAATGAATAAAGTTTTAAACAAATACAGCATATCAACACAAAAACATTATGGTCCTTGTCTATTATGGAAACCAAGCCCAAAAACGGACTTACATGTTGACGATGGAAGACCACATATTAGCCACATAGAGTTGTACCAATTAAACCAGCCAAGTCCAGCCAGGGGTAACCCATGAGCCAAAAGCCACTCACCATCACCGGGGCTCAACAGAAGTACGCCCAGCAGAGTCAGAAAGCGGAACAGGCTCAGCAGGGCTGACGTGCAGCAGAGAAGTCCTTAGGTTCTGAATGATGTGGCTGCTGGGCAAAGAAGCAGGTGTACAGTGGTGTGAAAAAGTGTTTGCCCCCTTCCTCATTTCCTGTTCCTTTGCATGTTTGTCACACTTAAGTGTTTCAGAACATCAAACCAATTTAAACAATAGTCAAGGACAACACAAGTAAACACAAAATGCAATTTGTAAATGAAGGTGTTTATTATTAAAGGTGAAAAAAAATCCAAACCATCATGGCCCTGTGTGAAAAAGTGATTGCCCCCTAAACCTAATAACTGGTTGGGCCACCCTTAGCAGCAACAACTGCAACCAAGCGTTTGCGATAACGTGCAATGAGGCTTTTACAGCATCCTGGAGGAATTTTGGCCCACTCATCTTTGCAGAATTGTCCTAATTCAGTTACATTAGAGGGTTTTCGAGCATGAACAGCCTTTTTAAGGTCATACCACAACATCTCAATAGGATTCAGGTCAGGACTTTGGCTAGGCCACTCCAAAGTCTTCATTTTGTTTTTCTTCAGCCATTCGGTGGTGGACTTGCTGGTGTGTTTAGGATCATTGTCCTGCTGCAGAACCCAAGTTCGTTTCAGCTTGAGTACACGAACAGATGGTCGGACATTCTCCTTCAGGATCTCTTGGTAGACAGCAGAATTCATAGTTCCTTTTATCACGGCAAGTCTTCCAGGTCCTGAAGCAGCAAAACAGCCCCAGACCATCACACTACCACCACCATATTTTACTGTTGGTATAATGGTGTGAAAAATTGGGAGTCTAGTCCCCAACTAGGCTACCAAAAAATGGGGGGCAAATGGACTATCGCGGTACAGTAAAAATAATATAACAAAGAAATATATAAAAATTACAGAAGATTTTATTAATGCCGCAGAACAATTAACAAATAAAGCAAAGACACTCTACACAGTATGTCACCACATGTGTGTTCATAATGGTACAATTGATCACAGATATGATTGTCCTCGACTAGTTTCGCGGTCAAACCGCTTCATCTGGAGGTTATCTGTGATTAGATCAAAAAGACAGTGATGTAACAGGTAGAAAAAACATATCATACAGCATCAAGCTTTAGCAAGTCTTCAGAGATAAAGTGGGGGAGAGGGGCACAACTGCTTACCCATGCTTTAACGGACACACCACTTGATTCCTGGATGATGGTACAAACCTCTACCCACGTCTAATTTTCCTTTTCCTTACAAGAGGCCACATATTTTTTCATATTCATTGGGTGGATAACACACCAGGCCCCCTGCTGAGTGGGGTTTCCTTTGGTGAACGACCCGATTGGTTAGGGCTCCCCCTTTGCCCTCCACTCGGAAGTCTCCAATTTGAATCCCTCGTTAGCATTTTTAACCTCCCCTTTTGACCATGTGTCTTATAGGGGAGGGCCTCCTGCTACATATAATTATCCTGAGTTCATTAGTTATAATGTGTTGCAATGGTGAACCATTATGCAACCATTCACTCCAGACATCTACTGGTCGGGCCAGACACAAGTTATCATCTTCACCATAGGCTATCAGCCTACCCCTCATCATGATGTACCCCATCTTGGTGTTTAGCTCCGTGCCCCTGTGTACCGTAGATGCCTGCCGTGTCGGTAGCTTGCATTGGTTCCATAGGATGTTCATCCTAACCATCAGTCACTAACTTTGTCCTATTGATATTTAAACTATTTTATTCATGTTAAAACAATGTTTACTTGTTATTACCTTTTTATAAACCTCCCCCAATAAATTTTTATCGGAGCCCACTGTCTTCCCTTTTGTCCCCCCTTTATGGTTGGCATGGGTGCGGATTGCTCCACCTGTATCTCTCCGCGGCAGCCCGGTGAGCTCCCTGGTGGGAGAGATGGCCCCATACGGGACACTACTCCCCCTGCACTGGCCCCGACAGGGACCTGTTCCCCTAGTCGTTGGGCTAGCGCGCATGCGCGTGTGAACAACTCTGCGCATGCGCAATGCGGGAGCCCTGACCCTGCGCCGTCACGTACCGGCGTCCAGCCGGAGTCATCTGGGCGGTGCACGGTTGGGTGCTACATATAACAGGCAACTGCCTGTACAGATGGGCTGTGGATCAGGGACCACGGGATTGTATGTTCCAGCCAGCCCCCAGTAAGGTAACAACCAAAAGCAGATTGACTCCATTTATACCCCGACGAAGCACACCCTACCATGGGTGTATTGGTCTCTTAATTTTAACTTTACTACTGTGTTTTTCTCCTTTATAGGAGCCACTAGTACGGCGGTCAAGCCTTATCAGGCTTGCACCCCTGACCTGCGGTCTCTATGGCTGTATACTGGAACCACATATCCCCATTATTATCCCTAGTGGGGTTACTCTCCCGGAAATCCCTTATTATCCAACAACATTATGACCAGGTATTTGCCATTTTTCCTCATCACACTCACCTGCACTAGCCACACAATTCACTCATGTTTTTCACCCATCACCTGCTTCCTTCCTCCCCCTCACCAGGTCCCCTATCTGTCCCCTGCTCCTTATTTTGTCCCATCACCTCACTATTTGTCTTTAATTTGCTCATTTCACTTGTTCACCTGCATGTGCTTTTTTTCTGTGTCCCCACATATATGATGCACTCGTTGCACTCGATCACCCAACAAACAAACCCCCCCCCCTCTTTCCTCCTCATTTGACCTCCCCCCCTCCCTTTATTGGGGGTCCCCCCCCCCACATTGCACCATCCTCCCTTTCCCTTGGCTTCTCACACATCCCCCTCAATGTTTCATCATTTTATCTCTATCCACACTGTGTACACATTCCCCTTTCCATTCCACTTGTATCTCACTTTCAAGTAACTCTCTATTCGTTCACATGGAATATGCACATTGCCTTAAACGTCTCCCCCTTCTCTTCCTCCTTTTCCCTCCCCCCCTTTTTTCCACTTCCCTTCCTCACTTTGTTTCACCACCTTCACTCACCTGCACACAAACCCTAGCCTCTGCACTTCACTAAATCGGCAAAATGACCTGTTCTGACCATAATCATTTTTGCATCAATCTACTCAGATTCCGCCCAGCTTATTTAGTAGCACCCCCGAGCTGTCGCGGGAGACCATCAAACAGGTGGTAGCACTCTGCGCTTGATGTCCGTTAAAGCATGGGTAAGCAGTTGTGCCCCTCTCCCCCACTTTATCTCTGAAGACTTGCTAAAGCTTGATGCTGTATGATATGTTTTTTCTACCTGTTACATCACTGTCTTTTTGATCTAATCACAGATAACCTCCAGATGAAGCGGTTTGACCGCGAAACTAGTCGAGGACAATCATATCTGTGATCAATTGTACCATTATGAACACACATGTGGTGACATACTGTGTAGAGTGTCTTTGCTTTATTTGTTAATTGTTCTGCGGCATTAATAAAATCTTCTGTAATTTTTATATATTTCTTTGTTATATTATTTTTACTGTACCGCGATAGTCCATTTGCCCCCCATTTTTTGGTAGCCTAGTTGGGGACTAGACTCCCAATTTTTCACACCACTTGATTCCTGGATGATGGTACAAACCTCTACCCACGTCTAATTTTCCTTTTCCTTACAAGAGGCCACATATTTTTTCACTGTTGGTATAATGTTCTTTTTCTGAAATGCAGTGTTCCTTCTACGCCAGATATACTTGGACACACACCTTCCAAAGAGTTCCACTTTTGTCTCATCGGTCCACAGAATGTTGTCCCAAAAGTCTTGGGGATCATCAAGATGTGTTGTGGAGAAATTGAGACGAGCTTTGATGTTCTTTTTGCTCAGCAGTGGTTTTCTCCTTGGAACACTGCCATGCAGGCCATTTTTGCCCAGTCTTTTCCTGATGGTGGAGGCATGAACGCTGACCTTAACTGAGGCAAGTGAGGCCTGCAGTTCCTTGGACGTTGTTGTGGGGTCTTTTGTGACCTCTTGGATGAGTCGTCGCTGCGCTCTTGGGTAATTTTGGGCGGCCGGCCACTCCTGGAAAGGTTCACCACTGTTCCATGTCTTCGCCATTTGTGGATAATGGCTCTCACTGTGGTTCGCTGGATTCCCAAAGCTTTGGAAATGGCTTTATAACCCTTTCCAGACTGATAGATCTCAATTACTTTCTTTCTCAATTGTTCCTGAATTTCTTTGGGTCTCGGCATGATGTGTAGCTTTTAAGGATCTTCTGGTGGACCTTACTGTGTCAAGCAGCTCCTATTTAAGTAATGCCTTGATTGTGAACAGGTGTGGCAATAATCAGGCCTGGGTGTGGCTAGAGAAATTGAACTCAGGTGTGGACAACCACAGTTATAGTATGTTTTAACAAGGAGAGCAATCACATTTTCACACAGGGCCATGATGGTTTGGATTTTTTTTCACCTTTAATAATAAACACCTTCATTTACAAATTGCATTTTGTGTTTACTTGTGTTGTCCTTGACTATTGTTTAAATTGGTTTGATGTTCCGAAACACTTAAGTGTGACAAACATGCAAAGGAACAGGAAATGAGGAAGGGGGCAAACACTTTTTCACACCACTGTATATGTAGATTATATGGGACAACAAATTGGGCTGTAAAATACAGCCAAAAATGCTACTTGCGCAGATATTGAACCATCAGTCAAAAGAAGAATTTTCCACTGGCCTAAGTAAGTATGCATTTTAATGGCTAAATAACCAAGATGAAAATACATATATATATATCATGTATATACCATGATTGCTATATTAAGCAAAACATGGATGTATATATGTGACCATGGAAATCATATTGCAAGTCTGAGCTCAGTAAACAAAGATGAAGATCAATGTAGTCATTACGTGCCGTAACACCACCCCACGGTGCCATGCTGGGCTGGCGTGCGTTTCACCATTGGCCCCTGGGAGCACAGCGCACGGCCACGTGCAAAGGAGCGGAGCCACGTCCTGCGTCACGCACCCACCAATTCACAAATGGGGGGAGCCAGAACAGCATGGCCAAACAACACCAAGGGTTGCTAAACAGCCCAGGGGAAGAGACTATTGTTCGGCAAGCAACTCGCCGTGCTCCCGGGGCCAGTGGTGGAACTCATGCCAGCCCAGCATGGCGCCATGGATGCGGCGTAATGGTATTGCTGATACCCCCAAGGGGTATGTAAGGTGCTGAGCTGAGTCTGCCCTGGCGCCTCCATATGCCATTCGATAGGGGGGTCTCTATCATCCTCCAGGGGAAGTTCTAACAAATTTTTCCTTCTGAAAAGTAGTGCTCTGATGTTCCCCTTTTGATGATTTCCTTTGGATGGCTAACATTTCTGTTTTGCATGGGGTCATATATGTTAAGACCTGATTTATTGTTTGTCATTTATCTTTGAACTACATATAGTATAATAATAAATTTCAATTTTTGTATATAATACGCATATTGTTTATTGGTGATTTATCACCATCTGGGCCTTTAAAATCCCACAAGGGGGAACCTTGCTCTTTGTATATTGTACATAGGGATGTTGGCCCACCCGTAGTCCTCTCTAACCTTCTTGTTTCTATCGATATCAAGGATGCTTACCTGCACATTCCAATATGTGTCCGACACCAGGGAGTCCTCCGTTTTGCTGTGGGAGGGGAGCAGTATAAGTTCGTAGCGTTACACTTTCGCCTCACCTCCGCTCCTTGGGTCTTCACAAAAGTGTTGGCCCCGGTTCTGGCTTTGCTGCGTCATTGGGAGATTGCGGTTCTGGGCTGCCTTGATGACCTCCTTCTGTGAACGGAGTCCTCTGCTACCCTAATTGGGGACGTCGAGATCGGTATTCAGACTCTGACAGAGTTTGGTTGGCTTCTAAACTACCAGAAGTCTGCTCTGATTCCAGACAGAAAATTGGATTTAGCTCTGGCAAGTGTTCCTTCCCCTGGACAAACTCCAGAAGTTGCATGCTGTGATTCATCTACTGCTGTCCAGCAGGTGAGCCTCCCTGCAGACTTGCATGTGGGTACTGGGCCTGATGGTCTCTACCTTTGAAGCTTTTCCGTTTGCACAGTTCCATACAAGATCCCTGCAAAAAGAGATCCTGGTGAAAATGAGACAAATGTCCGGGGTCTCTGGGCAATCCGATTCGGCTGAGCAAGAAAACCAGGGGGCCCTGGTCTAGTGGCTTTGCTCTCTGGCTCTTCTGCAGGGCAAATCCTTTCTCCCCTTGTATTGGACAGTGGTCACCACTGATGCCAGCCTGTCCAGGTGGGGAGGTGTCCTGGGCCTGAGCTCCGCTCAGGGTTGCTGGACGCTGGAGGAATCCAGACTACCAATCAACATCTTGGAACTTCGAGCAATCAGACTACATCTGGATCATTGCACGGATCAACGTCAGGGGCTCCCAGTACGGATTCAGTCGGACAATCACCAGAGAGGAACAAAGAGTGTGTTGGTGGCCCTGGAAGCAGCCGGCATCCTCCGGTGGGCAGAATGCTCCGTTCTGGCCATCTCCGCCGTCCACATTCCAGGAGTGGAAAACTATACAAGAAAAAGGGGAGGGAAGAAAGAAGATTTCCCAAAAAGAATTCTTCAAAAAGGAACCATCGGTATTCATAAAAATAAGTTTACTTTATTGAAAAATGTCCACATAATGATATAATTAATGAATTAAAATAACCAACCTCCACCACATTCATAAAATTAGACGATTGTCTAAAGATACAGGTGGCCACCACACAAAGACATACAAACCCCTCTATTATCATGCACAGCTTCCCTCTGCTTTTTCTTGTATGCTTAATTTAATTCAGAGGAACACATTTAGTTGGTTGATTACATTTAATCCCCTAGGTGATGGTACCTTACGACTATTATTGGAACTATTTTATTGGTAAAAGTTTCTACTATAGTCCTACCTACTGGGATGTAGCCGGCCTTGTCTTCTTTTATCTATTTTTGTCGGAGTGGAAAACTAGCAGGTGGATCACCTCAGTCGACAGGTGTTGGAGCACGGGGTCCCTTCACCGGGACATGTTTTATCAGATATGTCTCCAATGTGGCACTCCTGAGGTAGATCTGTTGGCGTTCCCAACTCAACAGAAAGGTACCGAAGGTTTGTGGCCAGGTCACGGGATCCACTGGCGGATGCCACAGATGCTCTTGTAGCCCCGTGGGGCCAGTATCGTCTGATCTACACCTTTCATCCTCTTAAGCTTCTGCTGTGGCTTTTGTGCAGGATCGAGACAGAGTAAAGGTATTCCGGTCATTCTAGTTGCCCCAAACTGGTCTCGTCAGTCATGGTACAACGACCTGGTGTGCCTGGTCACCGACGCCCCTTGGCCGCTGCCTCCCAGTGAGGATCTACTGTCCCAAGGGCCGATGTTCCATTCGGCTTTACAGTTGCTCGATTGGAGTTCACCCTTGTTCCTTTTCAGTGGCTCGGATTTTGACCTTTCTTCGAGCATAAATTGGCTTTGAGTACCATAAAGGGCTAGGTGTCTGTCTTGGTGTCCTTCTTTCAGCGTCCCCTGGCCTCGCACTACCTGGTGTGTACCTTTTATTCAAGGGGTCCGACATCTGACTCCATCGGTACGGTGTCCTCTACCGTCATGGGATTTGAACTTGGTGCTTTCCCTTTGAATATATTTGAGGGATTCCCCTGCTACTTGGTCTCAGAAGGAGGCTTTTTTGGTGGATATCACTTCTGCTCACAGGGTGTCGGAACTGGCGGTATTATCTTGTCATAGGCCTTACCTGGTGGTCCACAAAGATAAGTTGGTTCTTCACCCTTGTCTATCGTTCCTTACTAAGGTAGTCTCTGATTTCCATTTGAATGAAAACATTGTGTTGCCTTCCCTGTGCCCCAGGCCAATTCCTAGGGAATTTGCCTTGAATGCCCTGGATGTGGTTCAGGGTGTATTTGACAGCCACTGAGTCTTTTCAAAGGTCAGACTCACTGTTTGATCACGGACGGGCCAAGAAAAGGGCTGTCCGCTTCTTCTGCGACCATTTCTAGATTGATCAGACGATGACTCAGGCCTATTCTGTTAGGGGTCAGGTTCCTCCTTTCTCTGTTACAACGCACCCTACTCGGGCGCTTAGTGCTTCTTGGGCCTTTCGTCATCAGGTGTCAGTGGCACAAATTTGCAAGGCGGCCACTTGGTCGTCGGTGCACATTTTCACTAAATTCTACAAAGTGGATGTGCTGGCAACTGCGAATGCTTCTTTTGACTGCAAGATTTTGCAGGCTGCTGTTTAGAGGGTAACCCTCTTGAGGGCGTTTTGTTCAGATTGGGCTCCTGTTGTTCTTGTTGAGCTCATTACCTGGTTGGCTCTAATGTTAGCCTTGGGATTTTTAGGTTGCCCCACCCCTCATGTTTTGGCACTGCTTTGGGATGTCCCTATGGTTCTGAATAAGGAAGCGCTGTGTCTGTCAATGAACGAAAGAGAAAATGGGATTTTTGACTTACCATAAAATCCATTTCTCTGAGTTCATTGACAGACACAGCACCCACCCCTCTAAGGAGTTTTGATACTTCTGACACTGCTTGTTACTAAACTGAAGGCCTATAGCAGAGAGGGGGATGTATATCACCCATAGGCATAGCCAAGTCTTTTTTCTGCCTAGTGTGCTACTCCTTTAGGGGGCAGTATAACCATATGGTTCTGAATAAGGAAGCGTTGTGTATGTCAATGAACTCGGAGAAATGGATTTTACGGTAAGTCAAAAATCCCATTTCTTGCAACCACGAGTTGCAGGAAAGAAATTAGCTTGGGAAAGAGCAGGGGAAGCCACCCTCACTGGTAGAAGACAGTGATTATCCTTAGCAGTTATAGCAGCCACTTGAGATAATCGCAAGCGAATACGACAGGCTATTTGTACCCAAGTTGATCGATCGATCAACTTGGTACATTCAGCCTGCCCATGAATGGATTGAATCTTGGCCAGTTCCTGCTGAACTGGCCGAGATTCGAACCGTGGTCTAGCTAGCCATTTCAGGGAACCAAACTATAGACTGTTTTAACAATTAAATGTAAAATAGAAGTTTTGTAGTATACATTTCCAAATATATAAGTGACATTACAATGCCATAGCTTTCCTTTGAATCCATTGAGGGACACAGGGGGTCCTAGACTGCTGGGTTATATTGCCAGATACAGTAGAAATGGACATTGGAAAAAATAAAAGCTTCAGTTGTTTTTAGCCAATTTGAACCAACATCATGAACTTAAACATAAAAGGGTGGAACCATTGTCCCTCAATAGACTTCAAGAAAAAGCTTTTATGGTGAAGACAAAATCTTATTTTCTTTTCTTATTGGGGGACATGGTTTAAGACTGTCGGGATGTCCAAAAGCAGTGGTGCAGAGGGTAGGGCAACACAGAAAACACTAAAAACTGAGAACTGCTTGCAGCTTTGCAGCTTAACCGCTTCCCGACCGCCTAACGCCGATATACGTCGGCAGAATGGCACGGCCAGGCAAAACCACATATATATACGTGGTCCTTTAAGAGGCCTGCCGTGGGTCTGAGGAACAAAAATGTTTTTTTTATATATTTTTGGGGGATATTTATTATAGCAAAAAGTAAAAAAAAATGTTTTCAAAATTGTCTTGGGAGCCACGTCGCACGACCGCGCAATTGTCAGTTAAAGCAACGCAGTGCTGAATTGCAAAAAGGGGCCTGGTCCTTTGGCTGCCAATTGGTCCGGGGCTGAAGTGGTTAAAGAGCTGTCTGAAAAACCTTATGTCTAAAGTCAGCATCAGATGGTAGGACCTGGTAGGACTAACAGAACATGAGAACACAAGATCAGGTGGCAGCTTTGCAAATCAGGAAACTGTTGGTTGATGCCAACAGTTTCCCTGATTAACAAAGGGGACACTTTGACACAACCAAGTGGGACTAAAACATTCAGTTCACAAATGCAGAGCGACTCCACTTCTGCCAGAGATAAAAGTGAAGGCCAAACAAAACTAAGGGTTAAAACCCATACTATCCCCCAACTACTCAGATATACTACAATACCAAAGGCAATGAGGAGGTTTGTAATATGGCTCTGGTCAGTACTGTGCCCTCTAAAAATACAAAGTGGCCACAGAGAAATGCTGGAAAGGAATCAGTGGCGTCACTAGGGTTGGTGTCACCTGGTGCGGTAATACATGGTGTCACCCCCCCACCCCCCGGCACTAAGCAGGCTAGCTGGATCGGGGAGTTGGTGAATAGAGCTGGAATGGGATCGGGGAAATGGATGGATGGAGCCGGGATGGGATCAGTGGGGATGGATGGAGCCGGGATGGGATCAGGATCAGGGGAGATGGCTGGAGCAGGTATGGGATCAGGGGGATGGATGGAGTGGGGATGGGATCGGGGGCTGGATGGAGCTGGGAATGTATTAGGATCAGGGGGGATGGATGAGCGGGTATAGGATCGGTGGGTGGGTGGAGCTGGGTGGGATCGGGCGGGGGGGGGGTGGATGGAGCCAGGATGGGATCGAGGGGATGAATGGAGCCGGGATGGGATCAGGATCAGGGGAGATGGCTGGAGCAGATATGGGATCAGGGGGGATGGATGGAGTGGGGATGGATGGAGCCGGGATGGGATCAGGATCAGGGGAGATGGTTGGAGCAGATATGGGATCAGGGGGGATGGATGGAGCCGGGAATGTATTAGGATCAGGGGGGATGGATGAGCGGGTATAGGATCGGTGGGTGGGTGGAGCTGGGTGGGATGGGGGGGGGGGGTGGATGGAGCGTGTATGGGATCTTTGATTTGGGGGGGGGGGGGGTTAAAGGATATGTGCTAGGGGGTGCGTTGGGACAGGAGAGATATTGCGCTGGGGAGGGGGGTCAAACTTCAAATCTGCCCCTCTCCTACTTCTAGTACAAGTCCTCTCTAAACCAAAACAAAGAGCACTCAGCACCCCCTAGCACTTATTCTTTAACCCCCCTAAAATCACTCCTGGTTACCTGCCAATGCCCCCCCCCCCAACCCCTCCTCTGCAATACCTCAGGGCAGGTGCTGTTGCGTGGATGGTGTCCCTCCTCATCCTCGGCCCTTCCTCCCGGCCTGTGTACACGTCAGAGCCAAGGAGGAAGCAGCAGTGAGTGCAGCTGGCGGGGTCAGAGATCTGATTACGGCCGCGCCGTGCGAAGGTGTGTGTGGGATGGTCAGAGTCAGACCCCGCCCCGGGCACCCAGTCTGTCTCTGCCTCATTCCCTCCTCCCCCAGACATCGCATTGAGCGGAGGAGATCCCGGAACGATAAGGAGAGAGCTGCGGCGCCCCTCTCAATGCGGCGCCGTTGCCAGTCTGAGCCGGGTATCACCCTCTGCTGGGTGTCACCCGGGTGTGGGCCGGGTGACATAGCAACGCCGCTGTCCACGCACATCGCATGGCGCAGAGGAGATCCCGGAAAGGGAAGGAGAGAGCTGCGGCTCCCCTCTCAATGCGGCGCCGTTGCACGTCTGAGCCGGGTGTCACCCTCTGCTGGGTGTCACCCGGGTGCGGGCCGCACCCCCCGCACCCCCATAGCAACGCCGCTGAAAGGAATTGACTTGTTCAGAAGCAATGGGGTAAAGCACTATTAGAATTTACATGAGGGTATATGGCAGGGATATGCAAATAGTGGACTTACAGCTGTTGCAGAACTACAAGTCCCATGAGGCATAACAAGACTCTGACAGCCACAAGCATGACACCCAAAGGCAGAGGTATGATGGGACTTGTAGTTTTGCAACAGCTGGAGGTCTGATAATTGTATATCCCTGGTATATGGTGCTGCATGGGAACAACGGCACACAATAATCCACAACAGTAGCTGTAAATCAACCAGGAGAGGCTTTAAAACGAAACTACCCAGGTACAATCTGATCGTGCTCTGTTAAGCTGGGTACACACTGTCCAAAAATCATCTGGTTCAGCAGGAACCAGCTGACTTTTAGTCAGTGTGTAAAGAAGTTTGTCCATCAGAAGCCAGGCTAACGTCCAGCTTTTGTCGAAGGAACATGCTGAAATACCAGCATCCGAACAGCATTACAGCCAATTACTACGACCTCTGATCAGTGTATTCTGGAGGTGGAGCAGTCCCAGGCATCCCAAGTCTCCCACGAGGTGCGGGAGCCTCCCGAATTTTGGGGGTGGCTCCCGGACACCCACAATTGCTGCCTAATATCCCAGCTGCGAGGCTGATCCCGGATTGTCCCCTGGTTCACAGCCGGGGATGATCGGTGCAGCAGGAGGGACAGCTGTGAACTATGAACTCCCTGTATAGCTGACATCCACTTCTCCTTCTCTCCCTCCTGTGGCTGTCGGCTAAAAAGCTATACAGGAAGATCGGTGATCACAGCTGTCCCTCCTGCTGCACCGATCATCCCCGACTGTTCCCTGTACCCTCCTCCTCCAGCCCCCTCCGTGTCCTTTTCCCACGTTCTTCTACGGCTCCCCTGCGTGTCCTTCACCCCCCCCCCTCTGTTCTTCTCTGGCTCCCTGTCCTCATCCTCCGCAGCCGGCTTCCCTCCTCTCCTCTCCTGCCGGCTGTGGGGATCTGTCAGGGTGGAAAGCGGAGGAAGGGACCAGTCATTTGCCGGCCCTTTCCTTTTTGAATTGGACCCAGTGAGCGAGATCGCTCCTGTGAAAACTGAGCAGAGTAACCTGTGTGTTTACTCTGCTCAGTTTATGAATAGACAGGAGTCTCTGTCTTCTGTCCATTCATCTTCAATGCTGAGAAAGGGACTGGGGAATCAATGTCCTCAGTCTCTTTTCCTGTCTCAAAGAGGAGATGTCAGGGTTCTGTTTAGACCCCTGATATCTCACCAAAGCCCCCCGCCCCTAACAGGGTTGATTAAAAAAAAAATGCAAAAAATATAAAAAAAAATGAAATTGTAAACAAAAATTATAAAAAATGTAATTATAAAAAAATATATAAAATAAAAAACTACTGACACCACCCCCTGCCCTACCAACACTGTCCACTGCCCCAAAACCTACCCCAAAAAAGCATTGTGAATTAAAAAGAAAAATGTAAAAAAACAATATGTAAAAATAAAAAAACTACTGACACCATCTACTGCCCTACTGACACCATCACCGCAACATACTCTCCACCCCTTCCCCAGAAGCACTGTGAAAAAAATATTTAAAAAAATGATTTAAAGAAAATAACACACAAAAAAATTGTAAAAAATAGAAATAGAAATAGAAAACAATAAAAACAAAAAACTACTGACACATTGCTTTATTGACACTGTCCACTACCCCACCCCTAATCATTGTGAAAAACAAAAATGTAAATTGTAAAAAATAATTAAAAAAAAATTATAATAAAAATAAAGAACTACTGACACCGTCCACTGCCCTACTGACACCATCCTGCACATACTACTCACCGCTGTACACACCACAACTTCTCACATGCACATACTACCCAATGCCATACACTCTGCACTGTATATTCCCTATTTAGCATTACTACATTCTGCACAAAGTCACCTCAGACTCTGTTAAACCACACCCCATTTAGCCACGCACAATATGTAGCATGGCTTAAGCAACGCCCACCTCCCTGAAATTAGTTTGCCACCTCCCTGAAATAATTTTTTGCAGGTTGGGATGTCTGCAGTCCCCCTGTAAGAATACAATAGTTTAGCGGGGGAGATCGGCACACCAACATCGCTTGAGTTGGTACAGTGGTCTGTCAGGTTTTTTTTTTCCGGTAAACCCACTGGGTTGAATAAAAAAAAAAAACTTGCAGCGTGTACCTAATTTTACTCTGCATGCATTAGCAAGAGTACATTCTGATTATGATCTGTTACTCAGCCTGCTTTAACATACTGTAGAGTACAATCTGACCATGGTCTGTTACTGATCCGTTACTCAGCTTTACACAACCTGCATTAGAATAGAATACAATGTATAGAACAGAGTATAGTCTGACATCTCAGCATGCATAGCAATCTGTTAGTCAGCCTTCCAAAGCTAGATTCCTACATTGCACAGAATGTGCATGTGCTTCTGCAGGTTCCTGCATGTTGCCATAAAGGTCTGCAGTGTAATGGGCTGGAACTAATCCCTGAGCCATAAGCAGACTCCAGTGTCTAGTGCAGCTGAGGGTAAAGGAGGGGGTGGTAAAATTAAAACTGTAATAATTGCCCTTTTATAATAAGGTGACCAGATTTTTAAAATTAAATCCGGGAACGTTTTTTTTTTTTTACTATTAATGGCAGCAATCGGCGACACTTTGCCCATCTCTGCTGCCGCCGCCCGCCTCACGGCCTGTCAAGTCTTACTCTCTGGGCCCCAGGTACTACTGGGTGGGGAGCAGAGGAAGATCACTCCACCAGGGAAGGCAAGGAGAAAAACAGGCAGGGGGCTGGCCGGGACTTGAGCCAAGGCAGAAGAACATGCGAGCGGAGATGAATGAGCATGAGCCCGAAACTTAAGAAATATTCCCTCTGTTCCGACCAGAACATGATCATCAAAAAGGGGCACAAATAATGTAAAAAAATAAACACCCATAAGCCAGTAGAAGCGGCAGAGGAGGGGGGGGTGCAATTCAGATTTTTTTTTTATTCTGCACGGGTTGTCTTTGAAATTGCCCCAGCCCCTGTTCAAATTCAAATCCGGGGACAAAACCGGGGACAGACTTGGTCCGGGGACAGTGTCCTCAATCCGGGGACTGTCCCCAGAAACCGGGGATGTCTGGTCACCCTAATCTAAGGCAATCAATGGGTTAAATGTGTGCCTAACAAGTGTTTTCTCACTGTGGGGGAGGTGCTTTTACTAAGGGAAGACATAGATCCCTGTACCTGCTTTGCTGGAACACAGGATCAATGTCTTCCACACTGACAGAATGGTGAACTGCCTTGTTTACATAGGCAGACCACTAGGCGAGTCCGCCGGATCCGCTGATTGGCTCTGATACCCAGAAATGCAGGATCACGTATATACGTGATCCTGCGCAGCGCAACCACCCTGTAGCAGTAAATCTGCCATCAGGCGATCGGCAACTGGTTAAGATCATCAGCATTATGATAACTCACAGGCAGCAGGCACTCTATCATGGCTCTGGCTGGCTCTGTCATAGTGTGTCACATAACATGGCTGCTGGGTGCAGATTTTGTTAACTTATGACCAATAAGTGCCTGCTGCCTGAGAGTTCTGATATCATCCATTATGCCAGAGAGACAGACATTGGGGGTTCACAGACACCCCCAAAGCACACCTGTGTTGAAGCCTTGAAGGCACTGGCAGCCCCGCGATTGTATCAGCTTCCCCTCTATTCCTGCTGCTGGACATCGTCAGCTGAGCTCAGTTGCCTTTCTCTGCCCGTTGCCGCCTCCGCCTGCCTCACAGCCTCTCAGGTCTCACTCTTCGGGCCCCGGCTACTACTGGGTGGGGAGCAGAGGAAAATGACTCTGCCGGGGAAGGCAAGGAGATAAGCAGGCAGGCGGCTGGCCGGGATTTGAGCCAAGGCAGAAGAACATGTGAGCGGAGCTGAATGGGCATGCGCCGGAAACTGAAGAAATAGTCCATCCACTCTGACCAGCACATCATCATTAGAAAGGGACACAGATAATAGAAAAAATACACCCCCCTAAGCTAGTAGGAGTAGGGGTGTGTAATTCAGATTTTTTTATTCTGCACTGACTGTCTTCGAAAATTGCCCCAGCTCCTGTTGAAGTCAAATCCGAGGACAAAACCGGGGACAGAATTGGTCCGGGGACAGTGTCCTCAATCGGGGGACTGTCCCCTGAAACCGGGGACATCTGGTCACCCTATTTTATAATCCAAAGCAAATATCACATATATATCCTTACTACTTAAACACAGCAAACCATAACTTGGCATAAGTCTGCTGCGTACTCACAATAGTGAGTTGCAGGGACAGGAAATCTGCCTCTCCTCTTGACAAGTGTAGCACCCTCTACCTTAGGTACATAGGTGCTAGAGTAGTGTTTTGTGTATACTGCCAGTGCAGCTAAATTTAGGCAGGCCTAGCTGTGAGCTAGGCCTGTTTGTATTTGATCATCTGGGGGCTGGTGAGGGGTTTAGTGTAGCAGCAGGTGACTGACATGTGCTTCAGCTCTCTGGCGCCTCCTCTGTTTCCAGTGAGAAGGTTCTGGAAGAGAGGCAAGGCAGTGTGCTGGAGTGACATGGGGTGTATTTGGGAGCCCTGACCAATCCCCAATTAGGATTGGCAGGGGGCAGGCCTCCTATATATACCCATGGTCAGCCGGTTGTGGGAGAAGTTGTTGGGTGGAAGAACTGAGATGATGGAGTGTTAGGCTGTGGTGGCCCTTGAGAGAACCCCTTTCTGGGGGGGTGACCTCAGGCCTGGAGCTCGGGAGCTGGGAGGGAGCCTCTCTTTACACAGTCATTGATAGGTGTCCTGGAACAGGAGCAGGAGGAAGACAGCGGGGAACACGTCCAGGAAAGTCATTCAGCAGGGATCCATGCTGGCGTCAGTGAGTGAGAAGCACAGTGAGAAGCTCTGGGAGAGACATGCCAGGATTGGATGTGCAGCCAGAGGGAGAGACCTTGGTGTTGTTGAAGTCAAAGTCACTGCAGGCAGGAGGGTTTACAGGATTTGCATCAGACATGCTGGGATCAGTAGTCCACCAAGGATCAGTTAGCACAATTATCTTCTTCATCTAAAATGGTTGCTACTAGAGAGGGGACTGTAGACCCCCGCCTGCAAATGGCTACTAGGAAAATGTTAGGACTTTTTCAGAGTGAGGCCTAGCCATGTGTTAATGGTAACAGGAATCTAGATTTGGACAGTGTGAGGAAAGCAAGGGATCTCAAGTAGTGTGCTGGAGGAGATGTGAAGTAACAGAGATTGTCAGTATAGATTCAACTACCTTTATTTTCATTTAAGAAATATTCATCAGTGGGCATCTGTCAGGGAAATGGCCGTGTTTTGGCAACTCCGCCAGTAACCGTCATTGTTGCGGCAGACGTGTTTCTGTGCGCTTGCACGCACGCAGATGCGCGACAGCCAGGACACAGTAGTCTGTGCACGCCGATGCGCGCGCGCACACGAGTGCGCACGAGCGTTTACGAGCACACACGATGTAGGCAAACCCCCCGGCCTATTTAAACCGATCAGTGACACTTGTAGTTTGCTGGATTATCAACAGCTTCCTGTGTTCCTGTGCCTATATACTCTGAAGACTCCCAGCTTGACCTCTGCTTGACCTGACCTGTGATCCTGTTTATCACCTCGCTCTGACCCCGGCTTGTTGACTATTCTTCAATCCTCTGTCCCCTGTGCACAACCGGCTTGTTCCTGTACTCCTCTCGGACTGTCTTATGGTACCTGACCCCTTGCCTGGCTGTGGACCCTGCTCCCAGTTTACCCTGCTGCTTCCGGCTCAAGACTTCTCTCCACACGGCTGCTATATTGCTACTGAGCATGCTCCAGCTATCTACAGCCAATCAGCCAACCTGCAGCATCTCTGGCAACCCGTGCACATTTGGGCACCACGTTACCTGTATCACTCCCAGGGAAGTGCTGCACTCAGCCACAAGGGACGCCCTCTCAGCAACCCGGCCTCACACTAGAGACTTGACAGTATAATCCAGCCATGACTGTGCCCGTTAGAGGCCTTGGGCCAACAAGCCTCTACTCTGACCCAAGCAATTCAGAAACTACAGGAAGGCTGCCTTCAATTAAGGGACAAGCTACAACACCTGCCAGAGTCATCTGTTTTTGTAGAATCAGTTCCAGCTTCTTTGATGATGTTCCCTCCGCCAGAACCCCGAGTTTCCATTCCGGAACGATTCTCCGGAGACCAGAAAAAGTTCAGATCCTTCAGGACTGCCTGTCTACTATACCTAGCCTTGCAGCGCCAGACTTTTGCATTAGAGACTGTTAAGGTTGGGTTCCTCATCTCTCTGCTGTCTGATGAACCCCAGTCCTGGGCCCACAGCTTATGGGTAGACATGTGCAATTTGTTTAATTACGAATTCGTTTTCCGTTAAAATTCGTTATATACGTTCATTCGTAATCGTACGAATGGTTTACTAAAAATTCTATCGAAAAGAACGAATATGAAAAAACAACGAAAATACGAAATAATTAAATTAGAAACAACAAAACTACAAAAGAATGAAAATCCAAAAAACGAAAACAGAAACAACGAAAATACCGAACAAAGATTCAAAAATAACGAAAATCTAAATGAACGAAAAATCGAAATTACGAATATTCGAAAAAAAAAAAAAAATCAAAACAACGAAAATACGAAATAACGAAAATTCTGCTGATCGAGAATTCGAAAAAACGAATGTTAGTTCTGATTCTGAAATATTCCATCCAGAGTCCAGATAGGGTGTGGTTGGGTCGGTGGCACTGTTTTGGTGGATTTTTGAGTTCTGACTTGTGAGAGAGAAATTCCTTGTTTCTTAAACATATAAATAGCATACACATTACGTAAAATTATGAATTATGCTCCGATTACGAATCTACGAAAACAATGTTACGAAAGTACGAATAAATCAATCTCACGAAAGTACGAATGTAATTAAATCTACGAAAATACGAATTTCGAATTTCGAATCAATGAAAATTAGATTAACGGAAATACGAATCATTTCAAATCAACGAAAATATAGCTCTTCCGAAAATACGAATGCGTCCGAATACGAAATATAACGAAAATACGAATTTTGAATAAACGAAAATTAGACTAACAGAAATACGAATCAACGAATAAATAACTCTTACGAAAATACGAACGAGTCGGAATACGAACACCCACGACTTACGAAATTACGAATCGTTACGAATCAACGGAAACGAACAGAAACTAAACTAAACTAAACAAATTTCTCTTTTGTGCACATGTCTACTTATGGGAACAAAAGGGCCCAGTCATTGGCACAGTGGAGGCATTCCTGGCCGATATGGCACAACTCTACGAAGATCTCCAGCGTACAGCCACCGCTGAAGCCGCCTTGCATTCTCTAAAGCAGGGTAGGCGACCAGTAGAGGACTATACCGTGGACTTCCGGCGGTGGTCTACAGACACAGGCTGTAATGAGGCAGCTCTACTACACCAGTTCCGCCTAGGTCTCTCGGAATCTCTCAAAGATGAGTTAGCCAGGATCGGGGTTCCCACTACATTTGAAGGCCTCATCCAGTTATCCTTCCAACTTGATCGACGTTTACGGGAGAGACAGTCTGAACGATTACAGACCCCCAGACCTGCCAGTACATCCACCTATGGATCAGCTCCTAAACAAGTTGGACTGTTACGTTCTGCATTAACCCCTGATGAAAGACGTCGTCGTATTTTAGCCAATCTTTGCCTCTATCGCGGAGGAAGTGGACATTTCTTATGTGATTGCCCCAGAAGGCCCAAGAAGCCACCCACCTACTCTCCAGCATATTTCCAGGTCTCCGGAACTTCTCCCTCACACCTTATTCTCCCCATCACGCTACAGTTGGGGGAAGAAGAATTCCGGCTCCAGGCCATAATGCACTCTGGAGCATGCAGTTGCTTTGTGGACTTGAAGCTGGCGAGACGCCTTAAGCTGCCCCTTCTCCACAAGAAACGGGGTCTTAAAGTGCGCTTAGCAGATGGCTCATTACCCAATTCTGGCCCTGTTACCCATGAGACTGCTCCTCTCCTTATTACCTCTCCCGATGGCCATCGGGAGTTCGTGCGTTTTGACGCTTTGAATTCACCTATGTCTCCGGTCATCCTGGGCATCCCTTGGCTCCAAGCCCATAATCCCCAGATCGATTGGATCAAGAAGGAAGTTCTGTTCACCTCTCCCTACTGCCAACAACAATGTCTCATTCCTGAATCCAGAAATACCACTAGTTGTCTGACTGTCCAGCCAGTATCCACCACTAACCAGAATGTACCCCAGGCGTACCATGAATTCCTGGATGTCTTCGATAAAAAGAAAGCTGATGTCTTACCTCCACATCGGCCATATGACTGTCCTATTGAATTGCTCCCAGGAGCCGAGATTCCCTTTGGACGTATTTTCCCCCTCTCTGAACTTGAATTGGGGGCACTACAACAATACATAGATGAAAACCTGGCAAAGGGCTTCATCCGTCCTTCCTCCTCCCCGGCCGGCGCGGGTATTTTCTTTGTCAAGAAGAAATATAAGACTTTAAGACCATATGTGGACTATAGAGAACTGAATAAGATCACCATAAAAAAACGGTATCCGCTGCCATTGGTCCCTGAACTCTTTCAGAGGTTTCGTTCTGCCCGAGTATTCACCAAGCTCGATCTCCGGGGGGGGGGGGGGGGGGGCCTACAACCACGTTCGCATCCGGGAGAACGATGAATGAAAAACAGCATTCAGATTCTCAATACCTTTGTCTGGGGCACCTCTCGACATAAGCTATCTTGGAACATTCTGAAGCGCCCAGTGCACCTAGGGGGCACCGCCGTCCCCGACCTTCTTCTATACTATACAGCGTCCCAACTCTCCTATTTCTACTACCTCGACAAGACTGACAAAGACCGATACTTATTACTGGTATGCCCCTCCCACACGGGCCCGATCTCCCACCCTTTGCAGATTCTCCTCCTCGGTACCCATGGCCCCCTAGCCCCCCAGAAGACCATGCTTGCCCACCACCGTAAAGTTTGGCAACTAGCCGTAAACAGGACTAAAGCACCGTCCATCCACGCTCATACCCCTTTATGGAACAACCCTCAACTTCCTGAACTCCTCAAAATACCCGACCAAACCCTATGGATCTCCAAGGGTATAATATTCCTCTCACAGGTATTAAGGGGAGGCTCGGTGAGACAATTCCAGGCCCTCAAGGACGAATTTCACCTCCCTAACCACATGCTCTTCCGCCACCTCCAGCTCCGGCATGCCCTTAACTCCCAGTTTGCTGGATCCGCTCCCAGGCTGGAAACGCTACCTACTGTAGGTGTGATCCAGGGACAAGATCCTAAGAAGCTCATTTCCTTCTTCTATAATCAACTGCTGCTACCTAATGCCACCCTGTCGGCACACAACCTGAAACCTAAATGGGAGGCGGATCTGGGCGCGGTGGAGCATGAGGACTGGGAGGACGCACTTGCTGTCTCCAAACTAGTGTCCCCTAAATTGTCGGATAGGCTCACCCACCTCTACATCCTGCATAGGTCATACCTTACTCCTGTCCGCCTCGCTAGATTCAGGCCAGACCACAACCCCTCCTGCCCTAAGTGCGGAGACTCAGAGGGCACGTTCTACCACCTAATATGGGCCTATCCGCACATTCAGGCCTTCTGGGCACAAGTCATCAAATTCCTGCACGACCGAATGGGCTCACCCCTATCCCTATGCCCCCGCCAATGTATACTAGGGATCCTCCCGCTCCCTGAGGAAGAAAAATATCTCACTACACTTCTTCAGGAAACCCTTTTCCTCACTAGAATGCAAATTGCTCGTACATGGATCAAAGCGTGTCCCCCCACCCCCCAGGCATGGATAGCAGCTGTAAATGCCACCCTCCCATTCAAGAAGGTACTATATCTCCACCGAGGCTGCCCAGCTAAGTATAATAAGATATGGGACAAGTGGATCGGTGATCCAGATACATGCCCGACCTAAAGAGTGCTGCACTACCCTCCAGCTATATACTTCCCGGTACCCTTTGTCAGGAGAACAGGCAGTTTAACACGGTGCGCCGGGTGCCTGTGCGCACGCGCAACGGGACGGCGCTCCGGCGCATGCGCACTCGCGGCTCGGCGCTCCGACGCACGCGCATGCGCACTAGCGCACGCTTGAGTGTTCCAGTGCGTGACAGCGTCACATGACCACTTACAGGTCCTATTTAAGGAAGTGGTTCAGATCAGTCCAGCGCTGGCTTGTCTTCAGCTTCCTGCTTAAGCTCTGCTCCTGTTTCCGGTATCCTGTTTGATTGACTGCCTGTTTGACCTCGGATCTGCCTTTTGACCTTGCTGCCTTTTCCTGCCCTTTTGACCCCTGGACTGTTTACTGGACTTCCCGTTTGCTGCCTCTGGCCCTCTTGAACTTTGCTTGTGACCCGGATTTGTCTACTGTCTCCTGCCTTGAACCTCTGCTAGTGATCCGGATTTGCCTGTCTACAGACCTGTACCTGCACCTGCATTCCGGAAGCTTCTCTACGTATCCCTGACCCCAGCACCTGGCTCCTACTTCAGTCTTCATCCTCTGGTTGGGTAGCCTGTGCCTCTTTGTGCCATTCACCCCCTGTCTCACCTCCAGGGGGCGGACTGCGCTCAGTTGCAAGGGTGAACCACTCTCGGCACTTCGGCCTCGGTAAGTACTCTCCTGATAGTACAAGCCAGCCATGTCTGAGGCCGACAGAGTGCGTTCACCCCTTGAGGCTTTGTGCCAACAAGTCTCAGCTTTAACTGAAGCCGTACAAAAATTGCAAGAGGGGTACACTCAAGTGGACAGTCGCCTGCAGCATCTTTCTGGGTTAGCTGCACCTACCTTGGCAGCCCCCTCAGCTTCCAGCGGACTCTCCGCTCCTCCTGGATCAACTAATCCTACTGTAATCATGGCCTCACCTGAACCCAGGGTCCCTACCCCTGAACGCTTCACGGGTGACCGTAAGAAGTTCCGGGCCTTCAAGAACGCTTGCTCCCTCTACCTGGCTCTTCAACCTAGGACTTTTTCGTCAGAAGTTGTAAAGGTGGGCTTCATCATTTCACTCCTGGCCGAGGAACCCCAGGCATGGGCCCATAGCTTGATGGAGCAGAGGAACCCCGCATTGAATGCGGTAGAGACTTTTTTTGAAAGTATGGCACAACTTTATGATGATCCGCAACGTGGGGCCACAGCTGAAGCTACTTTACATAACCTACTTCAGGGTCGCAGACCGGTGGAGGACTACACCGTAGAGTTTCGAAAGTGGTCAGCTGACACCGGTTGGAACGAACCGGCCCTCAAATACCAGTACCGCCAGGGGTTATCCGAAGTTTTAAAGGATGAACTGGCAAGATCCGAAACTCCCGACACGCTGGAGGACCTGATTCAAGCTGCCACCAAATTGGACCGGCGCATGCGGGAGAGGCGTTCCGAACGCTTCCAATCCCCCCGCTCCAATTGGACTTTTACCAGACCTACCTTGCCTCCACCCGCCACTGCGGCTTCAGCCGTGGCCAACCAGGAGACAGAGCCTATGCAGTTGGGGTTGGTCCGGGCCCCCCTTACGGCTGAAGAACGGCTCCGTAGGCGACGGGCGAATCTCTGCCTGTATTGTGGGGCTTCTGGACATTTCCTCAGTACCTGTCCTATAAGACCGAGTAAGTCCTACCGTCAATGTCTTATGAACTATCAGTCTTCTGGGTTCTCCCAGACTTATGTCGCCCTCTTTGTCTCCTTACAGCTGTCGGGAGAGGAGATCCGGCTATCAGCAATCATTGATTCCGGTGCCTGCAGCTGCTTCCTTGACGCCACATTAGCTTCCAAATTACACTTACCTCTGGTCCTGAGGAAACAAAACTTGCAGGTACACTTGGCTGATGGTTCTCTTCCCCGTTCAGGACTCATCACCCATGAAACACAACCCATCCGGGTCACCACTGACTCTGGCCATCAGGAACTCATTCAGTTCGACATCATCCCATCTCCTATGTTCCCCATCATCTTGGGACTTCCATGGCTTCAAATCCACGAACCACAGATTAACTGGGGAAGGAAAGAAGTCTCCTTCTCATCTCCTCACTGCACTCAGCATTGCTTCGTTCAGGCCTCCGTTTCCTGCTCCACCATTTCTTCGGTTCCTGAGAGCCTTCTTCATGTACCCCCAGTTTACCTGGAGTTCCGAGATGTGTTCGACAAACAACAAGCGAACTGTCTGCCGCCCCATCGGGCATATGATTGCCCCATCGACCTACTCCCTGGATCAGCGATTCCTTTCGGTCGTATCTTTCCTCTGTCCGAAGTAGAATTAAAGGTCCTCAAGGCCTACATTGATGAGAATCTGGAAAAGGGGTTCATTCGCCCTTCCTCATCGCCAGCTGGAGCTGGCATCTTTTTCGTAGGAAAGAGGGATGGCTCCCTGAGGCCTTGCATCGATTACAGGGAATTAAATAAAATCACAATTAAAAACCGGTATCCCCTGCCACTAATCCCAGAACTTTTCCAGCGTTTCAGATCTGCCCGAATCTTCTCCAAGTTGGATCTTCGTGGGGCCTATAATCTTATCCGAATTAGGGCAGGAGACGAATGGAAAACTGCCTTCAGATCCAGATTCGGGCACTACGAATACTTGGTAATGCCCTTTGGGCTCTGTAACGCACCAGCAACTTTCCAGCACCTGGTCAATGATATTTTCCGCAAACATCTCGATGACTTTCTTGTCGTATATTTGGACGACATCCTTATCTTTTCGGACACCCCGGAACTTCACCGAGTGCACGTGAAACAAGTTCTTTCCATTCTTCGGAATCACAGGTTGTACCTCAAAGCTGAGAAGTGCGAATTCGAGAAAACTACAGTGCAGTTCCTGGGGTTCATCATTTCTACAAGTGGGGTCTCCATGGACCCACAAAAAGTTAAAGCCATACTGGAATGGCCCGCTCCGGTTAACAAGAAAGGGGTACAGCGATTCATCGGTTTTGCAAATTTCTACCGAAGATTCATTGTTGGCTTTTCTTCCATAGTGGCACCCATCACCAAATTGACTCATCAAGGCACCCAGTTCCATTGGTCCCCGGAGGCTCAAGGGGCCTTCGACACATTAAAAAAGTTGTTTTCGTCAGCTCCCATCCTGATGCATGCAAATCCAGCCTTACCCTTTGTGCTGGAGGTGGATGCATCAGAGACGGCGACGGGAGCTATCCTGTCCCAAAGACTAGGTCCCAAGGCTCTTCTACATCCGGTGGCTTTCGCATCCCGGAAGTTAAGTCCACCAGAGAGGAACTACGATGTGGGAGATAGGGAATTACTGGCCATCAAGTTTGCCTTGGAAGAGTGGAGGTACCTCCTGGAAGGGGCTTCTCATCCAATTATGATTTGGACCGACCACCGAAATTTGGAATACCTCAGGACAGCCAAACGCCTAAAGCCTAGGCAGGCCCGATGGGCTCTTTTCTTTGCTAGGTTTAATTTCCATATCTCGTACAGACCCGGCTCGAAAAACGGGAAGGCAGACGCTCTCTCCAGGATGTTCCATGAAACACCCCAAGAAACTGAACCCAGTACCATTCTTCCACCACAGAATTTTCTTTCTCTCATTTTGCAACCTGATCTGATTCCCGCTATTAAGGCAGCATCTGGGCAACCTTCAAATCAAGGAACTCCTCCAATGGAGATTCATGACGGATTACACTGGTTCCAGGGAATGGTATTTGTTCCTACTGAAGTAAGACCCTTGACACTCAAAACTTTGCATGATCTTAAACTTGCAGGACATTTTGGGGTTCGTAAAACAACGGAGCTAGTTTCTCGTTCCTTTTGGTGGCCTGGGTGGAGGCAAGACTGTCGGGATTATGTGTCGTCCTGTGTAGTTTGTCAACGGAACAAGGGGACCAACTCTAAAGCCTGGGGCCTGCTGAGACCCTTGTCCATCCCTGAGCGTCCATGGGCGGAGATAGCAATGGACTTTATCGTGGAACTACCTTCCTCAGAGGGATTCACCACAATAATGGTCGTAGTAGACCGACTGTCAAAAATGGCACATTTTCTTCCAGTTACCGGCACCCCGTCTGCTTCTGCTACAGCCGATATCTTCCTCAAGGAGATTGTCCGACTCCATGGCTTACCTGCAACTATTACCTCGGATAGGGGTCCTCAGTTCACCTCTAAGTTCTGGCGAGAGTTATGCAAGACCCTGGAGATTAAAATATGCCTCTCTTCGGCCTATCATCCTCAAAGTAACGGTCAAACAGAGAGGACAAATCAGTCATTGGAGCAGTATCTTCGTTGCCGTTCCGGCTGTCCAGGACCGAGTACGGTCCCTTCAACAGAACTTCCAAAAAATACAAGAAGCCATGCAGAAAGCCCAGGAGGGGTATGAGAGATACTTTAATCGGGGAAGAAAGGAGAATCCAGATTTTGAAATAGGAGACGAAGTATGGTTATCCTCAGTGAACCTCAAGTTAGCTGTCCCCACACGAAAATTAGGACCTAAATTTATCGGCCCTTTCAAAATAAAACGGAAAATCAATCCTGTGGCTTTTGAACTTTCTCTGCCGGATTCGTACAGGATACACCCTGTCTTCCACGCTTCCCTCCTGAAACCTGTTACTCCCAGCCCTTTCCCGGGCAGGATCGAACCCCCACCTCCACCAGTTCTGGTGGATGGCGAGACGGAATTCGTGGTGGAGAAGATCTTGAGTTGCAGGAAGAGGGGGAGGCAACTCCAGTATTTGGTCAAGTGGGAGGGTTACCCCACGGAAGAAAACTCATGGGAGCCCTCAGGAAATCTGCATGCTCCACGTTTAATTCGGGCCTTCCACATCGAGCATCCAGAGCTGATGGCTAGTTTGGGCGTCCGGAGGCCGCCCCTCGGGGGAGGGCACTGTCAGGAGAACAGGCAGTTTAACACGGTGCGCCGGGTGCCTGTGCGCACGCGCAACGGGACGGCGCTCCGGCGCATGCGCACTCGCGGCTCGGCGCTCCGACGCATGCGCACTAGCGCACGCTTGAGTGTTCCAGTGCGTGACAGCGTCACATGACCACTTACAGGTCCTATTTAAGGAAGTGGTTCAGATCAGTCCAGCGCTGGCTTGTCTTCAGCTTCCTGCTTAAGCTCTGCTCCTGTTTCCGGTATCCTGTTTGATTGACTGCCTGTTTGACCTCGGATCTGCCTTTTGACCTTGCTGCCTTCTCCTGCCCTTTTGACCCCTGGACTGTTTACTGGACTTCCCGTTTGCTGCCTCTGGCCCTCTTGAACTTTGCTTGTGACCCGGATTTGTCTACTGTCTCCTGCCTTGAACCTCTGCTAGTGATCCGGATTTGCCTGTCTACAGACCTGTACCTGCACCTGCATTCCGGAAGCTTCTCTACGTATCCCTGACCCCAGCACCTGGCTCCTACTTCAGTCTTCATCCTCTGGTTGGGTAGCCTGTGCCTCTTTGTGCCATTCACCCCCTGTCTCACCTCCAGGGGGCGGACTGCGCTCAGTTGCAAGGGTGAACCACTCTCGGCACTTCGGCCTCGGTAAGTACTCTCCTGATACCCTTTTACCTTGTCAGGGAAATGGCCGTGTTTTGGCAACTCCGCCAGTAACCTCATTGTTGCGGCAGACGTGTTTCTGTGCGCTTGCACGCATGCAGATGCGCGACAGCCAGGACACAGTAGTCTGTGCACGCCGATGCGCGCGCGCACACGAGTGCGCACGAGCGTTTACGAGCACACACGATGTAGGCAAACCCCCCGGCCTATTTAAACCGATCAGTGACACTTGTAGTTTGCTGGATTATCAACAGCTTCCTGTGTTCCTGTGCCTATATACTCTGAAGACTCCCAGCTTGACCTCTGCTTGACCTGACCTGTGATCCTGTTTATCACCTCGCTCTGACCCCAGCTTGTTGACTATTCTTCAATCCTCTGTCCCCTGTGCACAACCGGCTTGTTCCTGTACTCCTCTCGGACTGTCTTATGGTACCTGACCCCTTGCCTGTCTGTGGACCCTGCTCCCAGTTTACCCTGCTGCTTCCGGCTCAAGACTTCTCTCCACATGGCTGCTATATTGCTACTGAGCATGCTCCAGCTATCTACAGCCAATCAGCCAACCTGCAGCATCTCTGGCAACCCGTGCACATTTGGGCACCACGTTACCTGTATCACTCCCAGGGAAGTGCTGCACTCAGCCACAAGGGACGCCCTCTCAGCAACCCGGCCTCACACTAGAGACTTGACAGTATAATCCAGCCATGACTGTGCCCGTTAGAGGCCTTGTGCCAACAAGCCTCTACTCTGACCCAAGCAATTCAGAAACTACAGGAAGGCTGCCTTCAATTAAGGGACAAGCTACAACACCTGCCAGAGTCATCTGTTTTTGTAGAATCAGTTCCAGCTTCTTTGATGATGTTCCCTCCGCCAGAACCCCGATTTTCCATTCCGGAACGATTCTCCGGAGACCAGAAAAAGTTCAGATCCTTCAGGACTGCCTGTCTACTATACCTAGCCTTGCAGCGCCAGACTTTTGCATTAGAGACTGTTAAGGTTGGGTTCCTCATCTCTCTGCTGTCTGATGAACCCCAGTCCTGGGCCCACAGCTTATGGGTAGACATGTGCAATTCGTTTAATTACGAATTCGTTTTCCGTTAAAATTCGTTATATACGTTCATTCGTAATCGTACGAATGAACGAATGGTTTACTAAAAATTCTATCGAAAAGAACGAATATGAAAAACAACGAAAATACGAAATAATTAAATTAGAAACAACAAAACTACGAAAGAATGAAAATCCAAAAAACGAAAACAGAAACAACGAAAATACCGAACAAAGATTCAAAAATAACGAAAATCTAAATGAACGAAAAATCGAAATTACGAATATTCGAAAAAAACAAAATCAAAACAACGAAAATACGAAATAACGAAAATTCTGCTGATCGAGAATTCGAAAAAACGAATGTTAGTTCTGATTCTGAAATATTCCATCCAGAGTCCAGATAGGGTGTGGTTGGGTCGGTGGCACTGTTTTGGTGGATTTTTGAGTTCTGACTTGTGAGAGAGAAATTCCTTGTTTCTTAAACATATAAATAGCATACACATTACGTAAAATTATGAATTATGCTCCGATTACGAATCTACGAAAACAATGTTACGAAAGTACGAATAAATCAATCTCACGAAAGTACGAATGTAATTAAATCTACGAAAATACGAATTTCGAATTTCGAATCAATGAAAATTAGATTAACGGAAATACGAATCATTTCAAATCAACGAAAATATAGCTCTTCCGAAAATACGAATGCGTCCGAATACGAAATATAACGAAAATACGAATTTTGAATAAACGAAAATTAGACTAACAGAAATACGAATCAACGAAAAAAATAACTCTTACGAAAATACGAACGAGTCGGAATACGAACACCCACGACTTACGAAATTACGAATCGTTACGAATCAACGGAAACGAACAGAAACTAAACTAAACTAAACTAATTTTTCTATTGTGCACATGTCTACTTATGGGAACAAAAGGGCCCATTCATTGGCACAGTGGACGCATTCCTGGCCGATATGGCACAACTCTACGAAGATCCCCAGCGTACAGCCACCGATGAAGCCACCTTGCATTCTCTACAGCAGGGTAGGCGACCAGTAGAGGACTATACCGTGGACTTCCGGCGGTGGTCTACAGACACAGGCTGTAATGAGGCAGCTCTACTACACCAGTTCCGCCTAGGTCTCTCGGAATCTCTCAAAGATGAGTTAGCCAGGATCGGGGTTCCCACTACATTTGAAGGCCTCATCCAGTTATCCTTCCAACTTGATCGACGTTTACGGGAGAGACAGTCTGAACGATTACAGACCCCCAGACCTGCCAGTACATCCACCTATGGATCAGCTCCTAAACAAGTTGGACTGTTGCGTTTTGCATTAACCCCTGATGAAAGACGTCGTCGTATTTTAGCCAATCTTTGCCTCTATTGCGGAGGAAGTGGACATTTCTTATGTGATTGCCCCAGAAGGCCCAAGAAGCCACCCACCTACTCTCCAGCATATTTCCAGGTCTCCGGAACTTCTCCCTCACACCTTATTCTCCCCATCACGCTACAGTTGGGGGAAGAAGAATTCCGGCTCCAGGCCATAATGCACTCTGGAGCATGCAGTTGCTTTGTGGACTTGAAGCTGGCGAGACGCCTTAAGCTGCCCCTTCTCCACAAGAAACGGGGTCTTAAAGTGCGCTTAGCAGATGGCTCATTACCCAATTCTGGCCCTGTTACCCAGGAGTTTGCTCCTCTCCTTATTACCTCTCCCGATGGCCATCGGGAGTTCGTGCCTTTTGACGCTTTGAATTCACCTATGTCTCCGGTCATCCTGGGCATCCCTTGGCTCCAAGCCCATAATCCCCAGATCGATTGGATCAAGAAGGAAGTTCTGTTCACCTCTCCCTACTGCCAACAACAATGTCTCATTCCTGAATCCAGAAATACCACTAGTTGTCTGACTGTTCAGCCAGTATCCACCACTAACCAGAATGTACCCCAGGCGTACCATGAATTCCTGGATGTCTTCGATAAAAAGAAAGCTGATGTCTTACCTCCACATCGGCCATATGACTGTCCTATTGAATTGCTCCCAGGAGCCGAGATTCCTTTTGGACGTATTTTCCCCCTCTCTGAACTTGAATTGGGGGCACTACAACAATACATAGATGAAAACCTGGCAAAGGGCTTCATCCGTCCTTCCTCCTCCCCGGCCGGCGCGGGTATTTTCTTCGTCAAGAAGAAATATAAGACTTTAAGACCATATGTGGACTATAGAGAACTGAATAAGATCACCATAAAAAAACGGTATCCGCTGCCATTGGTCCCTGAACTCTTTCAGAGGTTTCGTTCTGCCCGAGTATTCACCAAGCTCGATCTCTGGGGGGGGGGGGTGGGGGGCCTACAACCACGTTCGCATCCGGGAGAACGATGAATGAAAAACAGCATTCAGATTCTCAATACCTTTGTCTGGGGCACCTCTCGACATAAGCTATCTTGGAACATTCTGAAGCGCCCAGTGCACCTAGGGGGCACCGCCGTCCCCGACCTTCTTCTATACTATACAGCGTCCCAACTCTCCTATTTCTACTACCTCGACAAGACTGACAAGGACCGATACTTATTACTGGTATGCCCCTCCCACACGGGCCCGATCTCCCACCCCTTGCAGATTCTCCTCCTCGGTACCCATGGCCCCCTAGCCCCCCAGAAGACCATGCTTGCCCACCACCGTAAAGTTTGGCAACTAGCCGTAAACAGGACTAAAGCACCGTCCATCCACGCTCATACCCCTTTATGGAACAACCCTCAACTTCCTGAACTCCTCAAAATACCCGACCAAACCCTATGGATCTCCAAGGGTATAATATTCCTCTCACAGGTATTAAGGGGAGGCTCGGTGAGACAATTCCAGGCCCTCAAGGACGAATTTCACCTCCCTAACCACATGCTCTTCCGCCACCTCCAGCTCCGGCATGCCCTTAACTCCCAGTTTGCTGGATCCGCTCCCAGGCTGGAAACGCTACCTACTGTAGGTGTGATCCAGGGACAAGATCCTAAGAAGCTCATTTCCTTCTTCTATAATCAACTGCTGCTACCTAATGCCACCCTGTCGGCACACAACCTGAAACCTAAATGGGAGGCGGATCTGGGCGCGGTGGAGCATGAGGACTGGGAGGACGCACTTGCTGTCTCCAAACTAGTGTCCCCTAAATTGTCGGATAGGCTCACCCACCTCTACATCCTGCATAGGTCATACCTTACTCCTGTCCGCCTCGCTAGATTCAGGCCAGACCACAACCCCTCCTGCCCTAAGTGCGGAGACTCAGAGGGCACGTTCTACCACCTAATATGGGCCTATCCGCACATTCAGGCCTTCTGGGCACAAGTCATCAAATTCCTGCACGACCGAATGGGCTCACCCCTATCCCTATGCCCCCGCCAATGTATACTAGGGATCCTCCCGCTCCCTGAGGAAGAAAAATATCTCACTACACTTCTTCAGGAAACCCTTTTCCTCACTAGAATGCAAATTGCTCGTACATGGATCAAAGCGTGTCCCCCCACCCCCCAGGCATGGATAGCAGCTGTAAATGCCACCCTCCCATTCAAGAAGGTACTATATCTCCACCGAGGCTGCCCAGCTAAGTATAATAAGATATGGGACAAGTGGATCGGTGATCCAGATACATGCCCGACCTAAAGAGTGCTGCACTACCCTCCAGCTATATACGTCCCGGTACCCTTTTACCTTGACGCGAGCGGCCCACCCTACCCCGCCAGGTACTGAGTCTGCCAGGTTATCTAGCACACCCTACTGTGATTGCTGCACAATATGGCCCCGCAAACCAGTAGCAAACCCGATTCGTGCTTCCGGGAGCGCTCCTGAAAATCACACCATGACACCAGCCTACGATAAGTGGAACACCTTTTCTTGTTAGTCGACATTCTTGCCTTTTGACATGTCAACTTTGTAATCCGTTGATATAGTGCCTGTTGCACTTTAATATGTGTATGTGTATCC